>OY998243.1:31196573-32396573 GCA_963922005.1 Cornus suecica | reverse complement strand
TCAAGTCTTACAAGAAGACTTAAAACTTTAGAATCCTCCACACACTTTCCCAATATTAAGGGTGGAGATTAAGTCAAATAAATAAATGGTCAAGATTATTCTCATGAGAAGACTTTCAAAAGTCTAGAATTCTCCCCATTCAATGGGTAGGATTAAATCAAGTTAAAAATGAAGGATTGAGATGGAAAGACAATGCAAAACTCACAAGTGTCTAGACTTTCCCACTAAATCAAGTCTTGTAAAAATATTTACAAAAGTGCTACTTACAATGCTAGTAGGAACCAACACTTAGAAAAAAATTTATAATTTTTCACTATCTCCTCATGTAGTCAATCCTTAAAATGTTTAAAATTTTTGAAAATGATTTCAATAGGTAAAATAACGTATATAATGAAGGAATGAAATCTCAAAAATAAAAATGAATACTCACGGGCCTCAATCTAATCATTGGGTTCACCGGGTATGTCTCTGGCCCTTAGAAACACTAAAACACGAAACATATAAAATAGTTTTGAAACGAAAAGACAACTAGGGAAAAAATCATGTAGGCAAGTAAAGCACGTAATAATTCAGACATAAAAGAAAACAAAACATATGATGTTATGAAGCGTGTCCCAAGCCTGCCGAAGCACCAACCAATAAACGTCGCAACGAATCCATGTAGTCGGTAATGAAAATCCCAGAAGTTTTCCTGCCAAGTCCGAAACGTAATGCGTAAAAACATTACACATAAAAAGTACCAAGAATGCACATAACGTCATGAATAAGTGACGTCACAACCCAAAAAATAAATCGGAAAGAATAATGGAAAAGGGAAAGTAACAGGGGGTGTTACAACCTTCCCACCTTAAGAGATTTCTTCCTCGAAATCAATGCGTACCTTAGTCCTCGAGCCTCATCCGGTTGATCTGGTTAAACGATCTACTCACATTCTTTAGTAATTATCACCATGATACGGGTACGAAAATAAAGAAGTGGCTGAGGTATTATCTTACTCTATTGGAGTTAAATCACAATGGGGTGAACCTAGTAAGACACGTCCTTGACACGGTATTACAAAAAGACTCATAGAACGCAGATCAAAATCACAGATAATCATCAAACGCCGAATGTCCCATCGACCCTTACCCGTCGTCCCTAGGACAATGAAACCTAAAGCTCTAATACTAAACTGTCACACCCCGAAATCCCCGAGACCCCCAACCTGGAGAATCAGTAAATCCCGAGCTGTGACGTCAGTGTGAGCAACCAATCGAATCAATAATGATACAATGAAATAAATATTTGAAAAATAGTTTCAATGGATAAGCGTGTTTCAGGAACTTAATGAAGAAAATGAACTAACTTTGGTTAATTAATCAAGAAAGTGCTTGTGCCTATCAAAAGAGAGAGCAAAAGAGGTATTTTCAAGCAAAAAGTGTCTCCTGGAAGGCAAAAATGTCATTTTTTGGAGCCGCGACTTTGGAAAACATACCAAAGAAGTCGAGGGGGTTCTAATGATACAATTCCAAAGAAAAGTGGTTTCCAAGGATTTTGCTACGCTTGACCTACGCTTATAGTAGCTAAAAGTGGCCAGAAAATGCTAAAACTACGCTCGAGCTACACTTGGCATTTTTTGCCCAGAAAGAAGCTATGCTTAAGCGTAGTAAGTGCTACGCTCAAGCGTAGAAGATGCGTAGGAAAGCTGCAGAATTTGACTCCCGGTCCGATTCTACTTTCGTTGACTAGACTTCGACTCCAACACTTCCAAGCACGTGTTTTAGACATATTATACAGATGGAAGGGTTTTGCGCAGTTTGGAAGGGAATCACACAAAAGGGGAATCCTACTATCAATAGGAGAAGTCTAATGCAAATTAGGATTTCCCTCGGCTTTGTCTATAAATACCAAGGTCTGCTATAGATCCGAGGGGCTTATTTTACACAGAATATGTAGAGCACTATCTCTGGAGATTTACATCTTTCAAATGGAGGAATCGTTCAAGATCTAGAGAGCTGGAAAAGAAGAACATGGAGGCTATTTCTACATCAATAATGCAGTGACCGTCTCCCATGATCAACTAACTCGTTATCTAGGGTTTTCCATCAAAACCCTAGCCAAGTAATGGACTTATATATTTGTTTTCAATTGTAATGAGGGGAAACTATGACCACACTTTGATGATTGTGTAGATTAGTGATCGAATTTATTCTTGACACAAGGTTTTATATTTATTCTAAATTCTTATCTTAGATTGAATGAATATACTATCTTAACCAATCATGTTATCATAAACATAGTGTGATTTTCTACACAATGATGTTTAACACTTGAAACCCTAGGTTTACACAGGACATGCCTCGGTGAGGTAATATAGACATACTTTAGTTTAATTTTATGTTATAGGAGTAGATTAGAGTAAAATAGGTGGCATGTACTAGTTACACTTAGTCCGGAAATGGGTTTTAGCGAATCCAGTTGATAGTATCTATTTTGGAACGTATTCGACTATTTGCGGTGCGTCTGATTCACAGTGATGGATCTCCCTCTTGCAATTGATCAAATAGAGGACTATATTATAGGGTTAGTGGTGGAGCAATGAAAACCCTAGTTTTTCTCTATCTTGATTAAAATCACAATCTACTTTCTGTTTTAGTTATGGACCTCAAAACAAATCAAACAACTCTTTTTCAAAACATAATTCAATACTTTTAAATTGCTAGAGTGAATAATTCAAGTCTTTATGGGATCGATATTCCCTTTCTCAAGTTGATTATGTACTACAATACTATTCGTCCGCTTGCGATATGTAAAACCTAAGCTATCGAAAGGGGCCATTCTTAATCATTATTTTTTCCACCCATAGACAAACATCAAGTTTTTGGCGCCGTTTCCGAGTACTTGACATTATTATTAGCTTGAGTAGTTTATTTGCATTGAGTTATTGTACTGTATTTAAAGTTGGAATTTTTTTGTGATTGACAAGTACACTAAAAAGTGCAAAAGGAATTAGCGGAGTAGTGAAGATTACGTCGTTGGACCTCTTGTGAATTTTAGTTTAGCTTAATTTCACGCATAATTTTAGCTTTATTTCTATTAATTGTTAGAATAGTTTTGAAGTAGAAAATTTTATTTTTGAAGAAACAAAAATTACATTGTGCATGACCGATCGGCAATCCCCTTTCGATCCCAATGCTGAATTAATACCTTTTGATCCAAAAATTGAGAGAAATTTTCGAAGGAATCGTTGTGCTTTGAAAGAAGTTGGATTTTGAGAGGATGGTGAATCGCAATGCAGCTGCCCGATAAGCCCCAACTACGTCCTTGAAGGGGTACTATGCACCTTCAACTTATGAATCGTATGTTGAATTTCCAGAAGATGATGGGATCAAGCACTATGAGATCAAATCTAGTGTTATCAACAAGTTTCCAAAGTTATATGGACTCAAGAATGAGGATCCATATCAGCATGTTGATGAATTCATAGAGATGGCCTTGACAGTTAGAATTGAGAATCTAAGCACTCAGATATTACGTGCGCGATTATTTCCCTTTTCCTTAAAAGAAAAAGCTAAAATATGGTATACTAATTTGGATAGGGATATAAAAATCAATTGGGAAAGCCTAAAAGCTAAATTCTTAGAAAAAATACTATCTGATAGGGAGAACCCATTAAGCGCAATACATAATTACCCACTTTAGAGAGTTGCCCAATGACCAATTCCATGATGAATGGGAGAGATTCAATGAAATTTTACGGAAATGCCCCCATCAGAAATTTTTTGATCAATATATTATGCGTAACCTCTATCTTGGACTAGGTGAGACTCACAAAATTTTGATAGATGCAGCAGTGGGAGGTCAGTTTACACTGAATCCAGTAGATGAAGTCTTGGAGCTATTTGATAATGTGAGCGATAACTCGATCCAACATGAGTCCGAAATGCAAGCTAGAGAAGGAGTTAGTAGGACATCTGAAGGTCTTTTCGAAGTGGAAAAAGGTGATGACCTGAGGTCACAAATAGCCGCATTAGGACAGAAGTTCGATAAATTCATTAATCTGAGTCAGCTAGCCCCTATAGAAGTCTTAGTAATAAGACACGACCCTTCCCAATATGGATATCAGGGCAATGGGATAGTTGTCGCTAATGCAAATGCAGCTTGGACTAACCCGAATAATAATCTTTTCTCCAATTCATACAATTCGGGTTGGCATAATAACCCGCATAACACTGAGAATCCTTAATCAAGTTTCAGTAGAAGCCAACAACCATCATTCACTACCCAGAATTTTCAGTCCAATAATACCTAATCAGTCCGACCCTTCAACCAAAATCAACCCCAGTTTCAAAATCAACACCCACCGTCTAGACCACCTGGTTTTGAGGACGAGATGATGAGCACCTTGAGAGAGTTTAGAATTCAATCTAATGAGTTTAAAAATCAATCCAATCATATTCAAGAAGTCGTCCAATTGCTGAATTTTCATGTTCAATTATTGAACTCTCATTCACAATCCATTGCTAAGGTAGAAACCCAAATAGGGCAACTAGCTAATGCGATGAATAAGCTTGAAGAGGGAAGTTTACCTAGTCAACTAGTGGCCAATCCAAATAGTCAAGAAGTAGTGGAGTATGGTTCATTTGCTAAACATAATTATGAGATAGTCCAATCCAATACGACTCTGAGAAGTCGAAAAGATGTGGAGAATAGGGTTGGGCAGCAGTTCGAGGAGAGGGCGAATAAGGAAAAGGTGATTGAAGAGTTTCAAAGAGATCGACCCCGTGAGGTGGAAGAAAAGGATGAGACGTTACCAGAAGACCTGGATAGGGCACAGTATGAGGAGGCAACACCTTACCCTCAACGTCTTCGAGAGTTGACTTCGTATGGAAAGCATAAGGAGAATGACATGTTGGAAACATTCCGATAAGTCAAGATCAATATACCTCTCTTCGACATTATCGCCCAAATTACACCCTATACAAAATTTTTGAAGGACCTCTGTACGCAGAAAACAAAAAGTAAAACTAAACTCCCAAAGATAATTTTATTGACTTTACAAGTAAGCTTAATCTTATTAACCGATACTCCACCTAAGAGGAAAGATCATGGTGCTCCCACTATTCCTTGTGTCATTGGTGACCAGAAGATTGGTAGAGCTCTTCTTGTTCTAGGTGCAAGTGTTAACTTACTTCCTTACTCAGTCTATCAGCAGTTAGGGTTAGGAGAGCTCAGTCATACCTTAATGATGCTTCAATTGGTAGATAGATCAACTAAACAATATAGAGGAATTCTGGAGGATGTCATTGTTCAAATGGGTAAGTTCTACTATCTTGTATATTTTGTGGTATTAGACATGGAACCTAACCACAGATCAAGGAGACATATCCCTGTTATCTTAGGAATACCATTTTTTGCTACAGCAAATGCGTGTGTTAATTGCAGAACAAAGGCTATGGATCTATCTTTTGGGAATCTAAAGATGAGGATGAATGTTTTTTATATCAACCATCAACTACCTGAACAAGCTGAGTGTTTTAACATAGATAAGATTGATGAGGTGGTTGAAGAAACCGTACCTCAGAGTAGTGCAAAAGATGATTTGGAGGCTGTGATGAAAAGGTTGGAGGCGAATTTTAAAAATTGGGAAGATCAATAGGGATCTAATTTGGAAGTTATTGCTGTATTGGAAGCAACTTTGTACTCACCACCAGAGAGAGCATCAAGAGAGTCACTTGGACCTCCACTTATTCCTCCACATGAATTGGTCCCTGAAAATACGCTTCCTGAGATTGTGTTACATGGTTTAATAGAGGATCAAGTGGAAAACGTATTCAAAGAGAAAAAGGGTATGAAGATGGCTAGAGCTGATCATTTATCGTGAACAATCGTAGACCCTACCAAGGATGACAACCCTCTTAAGAATCTCTTTCCAGATGAGCGAGTGTTGAGTATAAACCTGGTAGATAAGTTGTATGCCTGGGAAGATCCGCGATTAAGAAATGAGTATGAGGGGATATGGAATTATGCGTATAAGGATGTTCGAATTTACACAGCTCGGACAAGAGTGCATCATGCTAAGCATGTTCGACTTAAGTTCTTTGAGCTTAGCCAGAAAGGATGGCGGTGAATTCAACATTTAAATTATTTTCTGGTAAAATCCGATTAAAATGGGATGGACCATTTATATTTAAATTAGTTTACCCCCACGGAGAGGTAGGTTTCAGAAATGAGAGGTTAAAGAGGTATGGTCAGCAAATGATGATTTATAAGGAGATTGATCGGGGGCTATAATTTATGGCATCTATCAGTTTGGTGGGTCAAGTGAATGACATGGGGTAGGAGCAAGTAGCCATGTCATGCCAAAGACGTTAAACATTGGTCCTAGACTGTGAAAGTTAATTTCTAGCCTCGGTTTGTAAAATAGAATATTTAATTTCTACAATTTTAATTCGTAGCATTGTAGGCCCTTCAGGCCAAATCATTGTTTATTTATTTAATAATAAAATTCATTCCTTGTGCAATATTGAGTAATGATTTTCAGAAAGCGATGATTATATTTCTTCTTCCCTTGCTATGATATTGGGTATGTGTGCTTTGTTGAATATTTCTACAGTTGGCTCAATTCAAGTTTTTTTTTTGCGGGGGGGGGGGGGGGGGGGGGGGGGGGGGGAGAACTGACATGAAAAGAAGAAATTATGGAACTGCGCTTCAAGGGTAACTATATTTTTCTCATGAATATGATGGTGAACCATGAGAACATGTTCTAATTTAAGTTTGGGGGGAAGGTATAGTTTGTTATAGGGAATAGTTAAAAAAAATTTTAAAACATTGAAAAGTTTTGGAGAAATTCTTTGTTGCTACGCATGAGTGTTTTGCATTGCAAGTTGATTAAGTTTGTGTTTATGATGTTGAGTAGTATGTGATGTGATATTCCCAATCATGAGAGTAATGATTAGATTGAGTTAGTGAAGTAATGTGGTTTTACATAGGTGAATGAATTAGTAAAATTGAAACTGAGAAGAACAATCTTGACCTATAAGCACATGCACACATTCATTATGGGATAATTAATTGATCTTTGACTATGTAGTAGAAAAATTAGTTTTTCCATCATAAAAGGGGAGAATGGGAGTTGAAATGGAGGAAATTAGAAAAAACAATTAAAATATAAATAGAATGCAAAAAGTAATTATTCGATAAATCACATGGAAGAAGCTTGGGCCCAATCAGTTGGGACCAAAAATTCTCGCTGGAAAATCCGGAGTTTAGAAAGATAAACAGGGATAAAGTGGAAAAGAAATAGAAAGAATGAGTTTTATATACAAAATGGCAATGCTTGATAAATGAAGAAGAAAGAGAAAGATTGATCTACGATAGGAGAATGTTCACATAAACATGGAAGGTTGTCCGGATTGGGAGTAGAGAGTACCGAGGTCATTTACTTTAGTGGGGACCATTCACAACATGAGCTCTAGATAGTTATTGTTCGGTAGTGAGTGGGAATATTTGCATCCATGTTATCTTATACATTGTAGCATGACTTGGTTGATGAGTATATGAATGCATGAATGCGTGAGAATGAAGAATAGAGAAGTTGTGGGTAGTATACCTAACCTTCACGAGACTTAACTCGTCCACTCGGTGTTGCCGAGGGGTTTAAAAGGCTTGTTACACAGGCTAAGTATATCGTCAACCCTCACGAAAGCAAGGGATTAGTGTAGAGTAGTTAGAATAAAAACAATCATCACAAGGTAGGATTTAAAAGTATTCCTGAGTTTATTGCTAAGGGATTAGCAATATGCAAGTTTGGGGGTGTAATAGGTGTCGAATGTTGTCCATTTTAGACCCCTATCTTACTATTGTTACGTCTTTACATTCCGTTATTTGGTATTTTTATTCGGTTTCTATGTCTAAGCGTGTTTCAGGAGCTTAATGAAGAAAATAAGTTAACTTTGGTGAATTAACCAAGAAAGTGCTTATGTCTATCAAAAAAAAGAGCAAAAGAGGTGTTTCCAAGCAAAAAGTCTCCCGGAGGGCAAAAACATCATTTTTTGGAGCCGCGACTTTGGGAAAAATACCAAAGGAGTCGAGGGGGTTCTAATGACACAATTCCAAGGAAAAGTGGTTTCTAAGAATTTTGTTACGCTTACAGTAGCTAAAAGTGGCAAGAAAGTGCTAAAACTATGCTCGAGCTACACTTGGCATTTTCGGCCCAGAAAGGAGCTACGTTTAAACGTAGTAAGTGCTACGCTCAAGCGTAGTAAGCTGCGTACAAAAGCTGCAGAATTTGAATCCCAGATCGATTCGACTTTGACTCCAACACATCCAATCACATGTTTTAGACATATTATACATTAGATGGAAGGGTTTCTCTCTGTTTGGAAGGGAATCACACAAAAAGGGAATCCTACTCTCAATAGGAGAAGTCTAATGCAAATTAGGGTTTCCGTCAGCTTTGTTTATAAATACCAAGGTATGCTACAGATCTGGGGGACTTCTTTTACACATAATTTTTAGAGCATTATCTCTGGAGATTTACATCTTTCAAAGGGAGGAGTCGTTCAAGACCTAGAGAGCCAGAGAAGAAGAACATGGAGGTCATTTCTACATCAACGATGCAGTCACCATCTCCCATGATCAACTAACTCGGTATCTAGGATTTTCTAAGAAAACCCTAGTCAAATAATGTAGTTCTATATTTATTTTCAATCGTAACGAGGGGTAACTGTGACCACACTTTGATGATTGTGTAGATTAGTGATCAAATTTAGTCCTGACACAAGATTTTAAATTTTATTCTAAAATCTTGTCTTAGATTGAATAAATATACTATCTTAACCAATCATGTTATCATAAACATAACATGATTTTCTACACAATGATGTTTAACACTTGAAACCTTAGGTTTACACAGGCCATGCCTCGGCGAGGTAATATAGACATGGTTTAGTTTAATTTTATGTTATAGGAGTATATTATAGTAAAGTAGATGGCATATACTAGTTACACTCTGTCCAGTGATGGGTTGTAGCGAATCCGGTTGATAGTATCTATTTTGGGACGTATTCGACAATATGCGGTACGTCTGATTCACAATGAGGGATTGCCCTTTTGTAATTGAGCAAATAGATGACTATATTATGCGGTTAGTGGTGGAGCGAAGAAAACTCTAGTTTTTCTCTATCTTGATCAAAATCACAATTTACTTTCGGTTTTAGTTATAAATCTCAAACCAAATCAAATAACTCTTTTTCTTAACATAATTCAATACTTTTAAATTGCTAGACTAAATAATTCAAGTCTCTGTGGCATCGATATTCCCTTTCTCAAGCCTATTTTATACTACAATATAATTCGTGCGCTTGCGATAGGTAAAACCTAAGTTGTCGTAAGGGTCCGTTCTTAATAATTATTTTCACCACCCCTATACAGACATCAGATACGAAAGGACAACCACTACCAGACACCAAAACCCTTCGAGCTGCAGTTGCACTGCATGTTATCCGTAGCTGAAACATTTCCTGAAAACTAGCATGGAATATCAGGGTATACAACACCAGGGTAAGCTATGAAACTCAATAGGAAAAACCTTATCCACATCCTCTAGTCATCCTGGGAGTGCTAAACCAACCCTTGTGCATGCATATATCCTAGGTTGGTCTGTTGTCTCACATGGCACTCACGCAAATCCGAGTTCATCGAAACAATCGGAGTTCATTTCGGAATTAAAATACAAAAATCAAAGTTTTGAAGTTGAAATATGAAAATATAACATCTAGGATTTTATTTGAAAAACACCTCTTTAAACCCATTCTAGGGATATAATAGTCATTTCATACCTAATGGAAGTCATAAAAATTATTGGGAGTCAAAAAAGAAGTGAAAAATATCAAACGGCACATTAAACGGGTCATTACAACACCTCATGTTTCCCTAAGGGTAAAATTTTCATTTCAAGGGTAAAATAGTAATTTCAAAGTTCAAACATTTAAATCTGACTTAGGGTGAGCCATAGGAACAAACGAGACCTGATTCGAAGTAACGGGGAGGGAAATACGAAGTTTTGAAGTTTGGAGGTCGGTTGAGGCTGCTCCCAAGTACAGGCTGCGATATCTCACATCCTGCGAGATGTTGCCTAATGATTATGCCCATTTTGGGCTGAAAACTTGAAATTTTTAAACTTTTTCCGAAAAATGTCGTTTTTCCAAACGAAGTACGATTTTGACGCTTTCGGTCCCAAGAAATACAAAAAATTAGAAAATTAATATTTTCGACTTCGGAAATTAAAAAAACTTTTGTGGGGCTTGGGTGAGTGGAAAACGCCATTTTTTTAAAAAAAACAAAAAATTTCGGTTTTGAAACTTTAAAAATGGTTACGGTTTTGGATAAAAGACATCTCAACTCCTTCATTCACTTCTATATGCATGTAGTTAATCTTGCAAAACACGATTGAGGGTTAAAACACCATTTTTCCCATAGGCGACACAATAACTTCAAGAGTTTGTAAATATTTTACAAAACTTACAAATTAACAACACCGAAATGCTTAAAACACACATTACCGGTTCAATCTCCGAGACCGTTATATACTACAACAAGTTAAGACAAAAGTGATAGAACCCCGAAGGTAACGTGAACTCTAAAAGGACTAAGGGGCCTAAATGGTCGTTGCCGCAAATTGGTCTAAGTACGATTAGGATTCTTTATCAACTACTCCCAAGCTCAAACTTTAGAATAGTAGTATATCATTAGGCTACATTACTTAGCTAACCGGGAGCCCCATCAACAAGTTTTACGTAGTCGCATAAAGATGCACATAAACCTAAAATTCACAAGAGTCTTCCTCATTGTCCGCATAAAGGAAGAAACAAGTAAGATATGTCAAGCAAATTATATTTTTTCAATTCCGTTTCAACATTAATTGATGAGAGGTCAAAAAAAATGGTAGAAGTTCCATTGGCAAGGTAATTAATTTACATTCCAATTTCATTCATGACTAAAATATATCAAGTGAGTCAATAAGATCACATTTAAGCATGTTTCATAATTACATTATAGATTCTCAAAATAGGTAAATGCTTCCAAGTTAGTGTCATGCTATGCCAGTCATGCTCATGCCGAAACCAATGCCATTGCAACCCTATCTACAGAGATTTAGAGGATACCAAGGATCCCAAACCATTCGCTTATGAGGGTAACAAGCCCTCCAAGAAAGGTTGGGTGCTGCTAGCGTACGAACCCATAAGTCTGTTCGGAATGGCAATTGTTGCGACTATCCAAACAGTCTGTGCATATAAATGGTATAAATAAGCCATGCCACTAACACCATATGCACATGGTATTACATAAATGTCCACTAGGCCTATACATGGACTCAATGCTCAATGATGTATCATGATTTTCTATTTTTCATTCAAAGCATGCTCACATCATTTTCATGCATCAATTTCTCAATTATTCATTTAGTTGCTACTTTTAATTTAATGAGCATACTTATTATAAAATTAGATCATCAAGTCACAATTTTTCCATCACATAAACGTTCAATTTCCATTTTAGCAACGATATATAATCCACGAGGAAAAAGGGGCATAAGAAAATGTCTAGGTTCAAGTTTCAAACTCACAAGTCTAAAAGGGAACAAACATTCATTCAAGAAACGTATTTGCATCCCCTAGACACACCGAAGGTCTATTAGTCCAATTCCTCCTATGGACTAGCCTATTTATCCTGTTAAGGCCGTGACTTCCACTTCTATGTACTTATACACACACACACACATATCTATATAATCACTACACTTATATATGTATATATATATATATATATAAATACTAGAATACTCTCGATTCCAAGCACCTCCAAGGTAACTCTATGGATTATCTATGAAAAACAAATCAATATATATTTAACAATTCATACAAGATCATGCATATATATTGTCAAGTCAACTCACACTATCATGCACAACCCACATATAGGCAAAGCATAATCACACAAGCATTTATAGCACACTCTAAAGTCTCACCTAAAATACATAAAAGTCTAGGGTTTAGGAAACCCTAGAATTAATCGCACCCTTACGTAACCAAAGAATAAGAAGTTAGAATAGTCCCCTACCTCAAGCTAGGATGAACATCCTAGACACAATAACTAGCAAGACAAAGAGAACTCCAAGAATCCTTAGCTTCCAAAAAGTGAACTCAAAATCTCCATAAAGTTCTCCAACTAGCAATGATTCAATAATTGGAGCCGTAGGACAAGGTTAGACGAATGCATTTGAATAAGATTTATCACTAATATAAATCAAATTTTAAGATTTATAAGAAGATTTCAAAAATAGTAATTTAAAGTTTGAAGTGAAATCTCAAGACCAAGAGGGACTCACCAATCTTGATTTCCAATTGAAGTTTGGAATAAGGAATACTTAAAAGAAGTCCCTTCACAAGAGTTGACAACTATGAGAACCAAATTATAAGAGCAAGAGATAGGTTTTTCAAGAAGTGAGAAATGTAGGGTTTTGAGAAAGAAAACTCTTGAGAAGAAGATCCACTTACCAAAAATTAGCTCAAACAGAAGATTGAATCACCACTAACAAGTCTCTAGTTGAAGCCTTCACCCAAATCGCAACAAAAGGTAAAGAAAATCACAAAATTTGAAGTGAGAAAAGAGGGAGAGAGAGAAGAGAGAGTTTGTGATGGTAGTCTTGCAAAAGGAAGAAGAATAAGTCAAAATTACCATATATATATATATCAAATTTCTCTCCAAAATCCTCCGCTATGGAGGGTGGAGATTAAACCAATGAAAGATGAAAGGCCAAGATTAACCCAACAAACCCCCACTAGAAAACTCCATCCAACAACCCCCAAACAAGCCCTTAAAATCCTAGGAACCAAATTAATGCTAGAAAAATATTTAAGAGATGGTGAGAGGAGAGGTTGACAACACACCACTTCAAGATAAAAAATATTAAGCTATATATGTGTGTAGAATTTTCCACTCTCAACTTCTCATCCAAGGACTAGGAATGAAGATGGGAAATTTGGTTTTACAAGATAGAAGGGGATATTTTAGGAGTTTCTACAAAAATATCAAGAAATTTACAAATCCTAAAAGAAAATCCAAGGGTGGTGAATAATTGAAACAAGTATAGAGACCTACGATCAAGTCTTACAAGAAGACTTAAAACTCTAAAATCCTCCACACACTTTCCCACTATTAAGGGTGGAGATTGAGTTAAACAAATGAAGGGTCAAGATTATTTTCAAGAGAAGACTTTCAAAAGTCTAGAATTCTCCTCGTTCTGGGTAGGATTAAATCAAGTTAAAAATGAAGGGTTGCGATGGAAAGTCAATGCAAGACTCATAAGTGTCAAGACTTTCCCACTAAACCAAATTTTGCAAAAGATTTACAAAAGTGCCACTTACAATGCTAGTAGGAACTAAAACTTAGAAAATTTTCCATACTTTTCCACTATCTCCTCAAGTAGTTAAAATACCATTTTACCCTTAAAACGTTTAAAATTTTTGAAAACGCTTTCAATAGGTAAAATAACTTATATAATGATAAAATGAAATCTCAAAAATAAAAAATGAATACTCTCAGGCCTCAATCTGACCATTGGGTTCACCGGGTATATCCCGGGCCCTTAGAAACCCTAAAACACGAAACATATAAAATAATTCCCAGAACAAAAGACAAGTATGAAAAAAAATTACGTAGGCAAGTAAAGCACATAATAATTTACACATAAAAGAAAACAAAATATCGGATGTTACGAAGTGCATTCCAAGCCTGCCAAAGCTCCAAACTATAAACGTCGCAACAAATCAACGTAGTCGATAATGGGAATCCCTGAAGTCGTCCTGCCAAGTCCAAAGAGTAAGGCGCAAAAAATATACACATAAAAAGTACCAAGAATGCACATGACGTCATGAATAAGTGACGTCACAACCCAAAAAGAAATCGGAAAAAAATAAAGGGAAAGTAACATGGGATGTTACACGCCTCCTCATAAATGCTCATACACTCATGCCCTACCATTTTTGGAGCCCAAACACCTCTCATTCAGCCATTATACACTCATATAGTGTTTTGTTGTAATTTTGAGTCATTACCATAATTATCCACACTTTCTCACCAACCAAACACACCCTTAAGCATAAACCCATAATTTTTTAGATTTAAGACCCAATTTTGTTATTTTTCGTTCTCCATCTTCTCAAATCCAAAAGAGGCCATACTTGTGGGGTTTGTTCAAGCATTGACCCCATTACTCACATAAATTTTCCATGATGTCTAGTCCAACGCATCTCATCTCATACAAGAGGGAGGGGATCCGAACAGCCTTGTACGCAAGCCTCCCACATAAAGAAGTTCTTATCTAATTCCACAAAGTCAAGCCACCATTATTCGTCACCCTTTGAAAACATTACGTAGTTTTTGCCTAGCTCCTCCATTAACAGGGGACAACATAGTAGATTTTTGCCAAAAATACAACCATGCACGCCCAATTTTTAAAAATCATATCTCAAGACCCATAATGAATCTGGAATTAGTCCAAAGATGAAAGTTTGTTTAGACATCTTGGTCTATCTATAATAAATGTTTCAGCCAAGAAGGAGTTTGTTAGTCACTAAATGACCCTAAAAGGGGAGGGGTTGTGAATAGGGTTTTAAGAAATCTTTATCTCTTTTTGAATAAATTTGATCTAAACAATATATGACAATCAATAAGCATGCACTAACACTTCAATTGATGGTTAATAAGATGTGATTAATTACACAAGAAATTAACAAGTAAGTTGAATATCTATGAAAAAATAGAGCATGCAAGATATCAAATTAAAGACATAGAGATAGAGAGATGACACCGCGATTTTTATGAGATTCGGTAAATCTTACTTCTTGGCTCAAGATCCCCCTTGAGACTTCTCAATCCTTTCACTATGGTTTCTCCTTGCAGTTGGAAAAGCAACCTTTTACAAGCAAGCTCACAAGCTCGTCACATAAACGATAGGAGAATCCCCTCTTGAGGATCAAAGAGTTTCACTCACCCAAAGATCACAAATCTTTAATCAATAAAGAGTATCACTCAATAAATACTCAAAAACCCTTAGGTTTTATGAAAGATACACAAAGTATAAGCTCAAGTATTTTATAATGATGTGTTTAGTTGACTCAAGATCTTAAAAACTCTTGACAATAAATAAGAGTGGATTTCAAGCGAACAATCACAATATATTTTCTATCTAGCTTCTCACAATTATTGGAATTGAATGAGAGAAGACAAGCCTTCAATGCTCAAATTTTTGCTAACAAAGAATGATGGAGGTTGAGAGAGTAATGAGTTTTTAATTCAAGAGAGCAAACGAAGAGGTAGTCTTCAACAAGCTCTATCACATCATATATATACTTAGGTCAAAGGCAAATAGAGTGAGATACACCTCAAGAGAGTGAGTTGAGAGTGGTGGTGGTTGAAGGCATTAAATGCATTGAACTAGCCGTTTTTAAAGCCATCAGTCGGCTGAAACTATATCACGCCTTGAAATCCGAAGACCTCACTCTTGAGATTCTAAGACTCCAAGGGTGACGTGAAAGTTGAAATACGTGGTACAACAATACAAAAGTGTCCAAAAATGTAATTAAAGCGGAAGAATGATAATGGAAAATGATACCTCACTCACATGGATCATTTACCTTAAAACTTTCTTTTAATACACAAGGATACCATTAAACAACATGGATAATTGAGCGAAGAAAAGAAAGAAAGAACTAAAGACCTAGCAGAAAAACCGAGATCTCGAGACAAACTATTACTCGAGATCTCGGGAATTCCACCGAGTCCTTGAATAGTGGTTGGCAGTGATCCCAATGGCGAAAAAGTGAGGGAAAGTCCCCGAGATCTCGGGGTTTTTACCGAGAAATTTTGAGAAATTTTGTTAGTCAATTTTCTAACATTAATAAGGGATCTCTATATCCAAGAATATAACCAATATCACAACTATTATGCTATAGCGCTCAAGGGGACAATATAGATTTTTAAAATTTATTCACATACAACCTGCTCAATATCAGTAAACAATAACAGCAGAAAACCTCAACAGATACTCATATGGCAAATAAATGTTTAATATCAATGCTAATGCAATGGCAATGCTCGTAACAGTGCCAATGCAACTCAAGTACAATCCTATCTACATGAGGGTTAAATAAATAACAAGGAATCCCAATCTGATCACTTTTGCGGGAAACAATCCCACAAAAAGAAGGGGGGTCGCCATGGTTTACAAAACCCCGGGTTTGGACAAGTCCTCCCCCGGTCTCTCTGATTCGGGAGGTACTAGCTCCTTGGATCGCAAGAACACCCCTTGGCTAGTTGTTGTGACTATCTAAATGGTCCATATATATATATGATACAAAGGAGGCATGCAACTCATACCGAAACAATATGTGCACACGGTGCTACACAAATGATAATATGCCTCTACATGGACCCAATGCTCAATGATATAGCATAAATCTTCGTTCTTGCAGTTTTAAGATGTCGACATGCTTACAATAAATTATAGCAACAATCCACATATAACATCACAAGATCATCAGTTCATAATTTATCAACTTTTTACACTTCACGAGAAAAATAAAAAAGGAACTAGAGCAACGTCTGAAAATACCTAGACGATAGTGAAAACAACCTAGAGGGGGTGAATAGGTTTTTTGTCGATTTTATGATCAATTAAAATTATATAGCGGAAATTCAATTTTAATTAGTCACAAACCCTAATTCTCAAAACAGATCAATTCAGCAAAGATGAATATAAGTGCATAAAATAAATAATAATAAGATAGAGAGATGTATTGCATGGAAAACCTTGGAAAAACTCCAAGTAAAAATCACGGATACGTTCGGGTATCGATGCACTATGAATCAGAAAATTTGTACAGACTCTATAAAAATAGAACTTGCAACCGCTGTAATTTTTCATTCTTCACTCGATGTCTGAAAGTCTAGATTCACTCGCGCTCCATGAAGATTTCGCTCCGATCTCTGTACTCTAACGGTTCTACTTCTCAACATATCAAAATCACCACAAAGCCTCTACTTCGATCTCCGCACACAGACGGCTCCGTTCTTTAACGAATCATAGCAACCTCGGTTTAATAGATGGTATGTTAATTTTTCAACAACTATACCATTCAATCGTGCATAAAATCGTTGACATAGAAGCACGATTGAAGACGTCCAATAACAAGAGAGAATTTGTGTATCTCTAATCACTCAATAATATTCTCTCACCATATGTATATCTCTGTAGAAGAAGATGAAGAAATATAAAACTTACAAAGAATTCTTCAAGACGTACCTCCTCTTGTTATAGACTTGAGTATTTATAGACAATGATGATCCAAATCCTAAGTTTGTCATTTCCCTTAATTTCACATCCAAACCCTATATTTTGGTGAATATAATGTATATAGAACGCACTTTGATGTATATAAGTTGTAGTCATATCATAAAACTGATGGACGTCAGGTGTGTGCAAAATATGTGGTTAAAAATGACACTTAAACGATACTTTAGGTTTTACCCTTCTACAAGGGCACAGATCAATTGTAGACAGTGTTGCTTGAGTAGGGGAGTATCGATCCCACAGAGACGAGGATTGTTCACTTTAATTGTCTAAAAACACTTAATTATTTTTTTCCAAAAATAGTTTGATTTTGTGAATTATCTAATACTAATGAAAAAAAAATTAATAAATAATGGTTGTGATTCAGAGATAAAGAAAACTAGGGTTTCCTCACTCCACCACTAATCACATAATATAGTTCAGATTATATATCAATTGCAAGAGGGCAATCCATTAACTGTGAATCAGGTCGCACCGCGCAAGCAGTTTGACCCCAAAAAGGATTACTCTCAACCGGATCGCAACAACCCATCTCAAGACTAAACTGATTAGTGCATGTAAACTACTAACAGAAAGTAAATTCAGAAAATTAAATTAAAGCAGGAAAATAAAGTAAAGCATGTCTATATCAGTTTGTCAGGGCATGGCCTGTGTCAACCTAGGGTTTCGAGTTTTATGACCACCATTGTGTAGAAAATCACAGATTAAGCATCCGAGTTCCAGCCCATAGTGAATAATTGTGATTGTGTAAGATAAATATATTCGAAAAGTCTAAGATAAGAATCAATTCAAATATATAACTTGTTTCACGAATAAAAATGGTATCTCATCTAACACAATCATCACAGTATAGTCACAGTTTCTCCTCTCTACAATTGAATATAAAATTAGAACTACATTACTTGGCTAGGGTTTTGCGAGAAAACCCTCGATACTGAATTAGTTGATCATGGCGAAGAGAATCTGCATTGTCGGTGTAGAAATGCTTTCCATGGCCTTCTTCTCCGGATCTCTAAGTCTTCAATGATAATTCTCTTCAATGGAAGAGAACTCTATGAACATGAAAATCAGAACCAGAACCAGCCTCCAAAAACATAACTCCAAAAAAATCACCCTTTCTCTAAACCTAACCCTCTCATATTTATAGACAAGTGAGGGAAACCCTAATGATTGTCATTTTCTGTAATTTCATAATACATGAATAATCTCTATAAAATCTCATGTAAATATGTGTATAAGCTTGTATGTATAGGTTTGGAATCACCAAACACTTACAATATCGAAGTAGGGACAAAACTGGAAAATTCTGAAACTACTCCGAAACAACTTCAGCACATAAAGGGATCACGTGGCCATAATATGAGACCTACACTCCTAACCTACGCTTGGGTGTAGGTCTAGGGCATAGGCTACGTTCCTGACCTACGCTTGGGCATAGGATTAGGGCGTAGGGTCCAAACCAAAGCGTAACTCAGGAGCCTAGCTCAGGTCCAATTTGCCTCTTTTTCTCTCTGGCGACGTAGGGTATTATGCATCTTTTGCTGTAAAAACTCATCTTTTTATATTTGAGTTAGACTGGTCGCCTTTAACTTCCGATACTTTTGGATGAAGTAATAATGTCTGAAAATGACATTTTTGTCCTTCGGTGAGATAACGATGTCAGGAAATGATCATTTTTCCCTCCGGTAGCTCTTCTTTGCTCTGACACACCTCTTGATTCCTTTCTCGAGATAGAAATAAACACGAACTCAGTTAATTCACCGAGATTTGCTATGTTTCTTCATTAAGCTCCTGAAACATGCTTACACACACAAACAAGATAAAAAAACCCAAGTAACGAAATGTAAAGATATAACAAACACAAGATAGGGGCGAAAAATGACCAATATTGAGCACCTATCACACCCCCAAACTTACATATTTCTAGTCCCTTAGCAATAAACTCAGAGAAACTATCTATTATTATTTTTATTCTATCTATCCTATCTACTCTAACCTAATCCCTTACTTTCGTGAGAGTCAACGATTACACTTAGCACGTGTAACAAGCCTTTTAAACCCCTAGGTTACCCCTAATGGACGAGTGAAGTCTCGTGAAGGTTTCCAGTGATGGTACCTACAAACATCTCAATTCTTTTGTAATTACGCATTCATGAGTTCACACACACAAGTCAAATAAGCTATGATACAACACACAAGAAAATATGAATGCAAATATTCTCACTCACTACCGAATAATAACTATACCAAGCTTCGTGTTACGAATGGTCCCCACTTAAGTGAATGATTTTGCTACATTCTACTTAAAATCCAGAAAACCTTCCGTGATTTTGTGAACATTCCACTACAATATTTCAATTTCTTTTCTCCTACTTCATTGATCAAACTTTACCATTTTTAGTAAAAACGTACTATTTTCATCTTTCCACTTTTCATCCCTTTTTGTCTTTCTAAGTCTCTGAATTTTCTAGCGAGGATTTTAGACCCTACCAATTGGGCCCGAGCTTCTTCCATGGGATTTATGTTCATCAGTCTTCTCCCCTTTAAACGCGAACAGTGATATTGGTGATACCAAAGCCCGGTTACTCAGATCAAAGAACTATTTTTTGCATTTTATTTTCTCAAAAAAAAAATTCAATTTTCTCCAGTTCAACCAAAACAACTCCCCTTCTCCCCTTTTATTCCGGCAAAATTATTTTTCAACTACACAGTCAAAAATTAACCTATTTCTCACAGTGAATGTATGCTTGTGTTTATAGGTCAAAGTCGTCCTTCTTAATTTCAATTTCACTAATCACTCACCCATGTAAACCACATCACTTCACTAACTCGATTTAATCATTACTCTCATGAGGGGGAATATCACATCACATACTACTTATACATTATAAACATAAACTCAATCAACTCAAAATGCGAAGCACTCATGCATAAAAACAAAGAACTCCTCAAAACTTTCAAAAAAATTTCAAAAATTTCAAAAAATTTCCTTTCTTGTAACTATATACCATCACCCCTAAACTTAAATGTGACCATGTCCTCATGGTCAAAAATAAAGAATGAGAACAGATACAGTTATCCTTGAAGCGCAATCCTGGATTCTTCTAAATGCTCAACCTCCTCTCCCAAACTTGATTCGGATCACCTGTAAATATACAACAAACACATACCCAAATATCATAGCAAGGGAAAATAAATTGTAAAAATTACCATAAATTGACGCATAATTTTCCAAGGAATTTTTTAAATTTCTCTTTTTTTATTTTATTAAAAAACAAAAAAAAAAAATCTTTTAAATGAAATAAAAAAAATGATTTGGCCTTAAGGACCTACAATCTCTAAGAATTGAAATTGCAGAAATAACTTACCTATTATTATACAAACCGAGGCTAGACAACCTAGGTTCAATGTTTAAGGTCTTTGGCACGACATTTCACAAAGGATTATCCAACACATTTCTTCTCTGCTATATTTCCTTAATTAAAGGACAAAATATAAGAGGTGACTCTCTAAGCACTCTCACCCATAGACAATTAGTATTACTCATGACATCGAGTACCTCACAATAATCACCATGTAAAATACCCCATTTTTCTTGTTCTAACTTTAGCCCTTGTATGGTCAGTGCGTCCATCAAATCCTCCTTCAACACCTTAGACAACAGTCCTTCCACCATCTAATCACTCTCCAGTAAACTGACAGACGCAATAAATTCCGGTCCTGAATCAATCTCCTCATAATATCTCAGTCTCTGCCCATGTATCTTGAACCTATTATCGAATACTACTTCTCCGCGGGGGTAAACCGATCTAACCTTGTGTGGTCCTTCCCATCTTTGCCGGAGTTTACCTAGAAACACTTTCAGCTTTAGATTACATTTTCATTTCCAGCCAAGCTTAAGGAACTTAAGACGAACATTCTTAGCATAATATACTTTTGTTCAAGCTTTGTAACTCCGAGCATTCTTATACGCACAATTCTGTATCCCCTCACACTTGTCTCTCAATCGCGGATCTTCCAAGGCATATAGCTCTTCTACCATGTGTATACCTAACACTGATTCATCTAGAATGGTGTCCTTAAAAGGGGGTCATTCTTAGTAGGTTCTCTAAAAGTTCGTGATCATTGATCATCTCTAGTATTCTTCACACATGTTTTATCTTTTAATTCATCATCCTCCACACGCAACACCATCCCATGAAGCTTACTTTCAGGCACCAACTTCTGTGAAGGAATAAGCTGAGGTCTAACCGACTCTCTTGATGCTCTCTCTGACGGTGAATACAATGCAGCTTCCAATGCAACAATATATTTCCAACTAGATCATTGTTGGTCCTCTCCATTTTCAAAATTCACCTTCGACCTCTTCATCACAATCTCCAAATCATCTCTTACACTACTCTGAGGTACAACTTCTTCAACCATCCCCTCTATGTTAAAACACTTAGTTGGTTCAGGTAGTTAATGGTTGTTATCAAAGACATTCATCCTCATGTTTAAATTCCCAAAAGATATGTCCATAACCCTTGTTCTGCAATTAACGCATGCATTCGCCGTAGCCAAAAATGGTCTTCCTAAGATAATAGGGATATGTCTCCTAGATCTATGGTCAGGTTCTATGTCTAATACTATAAAGTCTAAAGGATAGTAGAACTTACCCACTTGCACTATGACATCCTCCAAAATTCCTCTCGGTTGTTTAGTTGATATGTCTGTCAATTGAAGCACCACCGAGGTAGTATTGAGATCTCCCAACCCTAGTTGTTGATAGACTGAGTAAGTTAATAAATTAACTAGTGAGAGCACCGGGATCTTTCCTCTTAAGTTGAGTATCACTCAGTAAGATCGAACTCACTTGTTCAATCAACATATATTTTTCGGCACCTTAGTTCTATTTTTATGCTTTTGAGTACAGAGATCCTTCAAAAATTTAGCATAGGGTAGAATTTGGTCAATAATGTCTAGAAGAGGTTTATTGATCTCGACTTGCCGACATGGATCCAACATGTCCTTCTCCTTATCCTTTTTATATGAAATCGACTCTCAGAGATGTTGAGGGTAAGGTGCTACTTCCTCATATGGTGCCCTTTCTGGTTCTTCATCTTCCTTCACTTGAGGTTGATCTTTCTGAGCTTTCTCAGCCTTTTTCTTCTGAGCTTCTTCTTCTGTATTTCTTTGAACTTCTTTGACCTTTTATTTCTTCATCATCTCCTCATGTTGATCCTCAGCCTTACTATCCACTTCTCTTCCATTTCTAAAAATTGTGACTGCTTGGACTGTCTCATGGCGAATCTCAATAAAGGATCCATGCTCTAGTGCTTGTTGTTGCTTCGGGTTATCCATTGGCTAAATAGGCAACATTATTTTTATCCCATCCAGAACATTCGCTAGTTGTACCATTTGGGCTCCCATTTAAGTAATGAATTGAGAATTATTATTAGATTGATTTTTAACCTCCCTCAGAGCACTCATCACCTCTTCTTCAAAGCCAGGTGGTCTTTGTGGTGAATTTTGAGTTGAATTTTGATGCTGGAGATGGTTTTAGGGATATGGAGGATAAGCTTGATTTGGGTTAAATTCTTGGGTTTGGTTTCCTTGAGGATGGGTCTGGTAGTTATATGGCTAGACAACTTGATTATTATTGAATGGTTTTCTGGGTTGGTAATTTGACTGATAATTTCAAGCTATGATTGTTGGTGGAGATTGGTATGATTGTTAACTATGTTGGACCTTTAGCTGTGGATTATATGATCGTTGTTCCAGAGGGACCCTTGATTCCATATTCAAAGATTGAGATGAAAGAAGGGGACGATTTCGGACATTTGATGTATATGAATTGGTGAAAGGAGCATTATTTGGGTAATTCCATGCTACATTAGCATTGGTAGCAACAAATTCACCACCTTGACACTCATTATGGGAATAATCCACTTATACCTCTAACACTTCTCTCCTAGGTAAATGATTTTTCTTGAGAAGTTTGTCTACTTTATCTCCTAACAACGCCACTGAATCTCTTACATCATCATGATTCACCTCATACGCTTTTTCAGATCTCTTGTCAAGACCACCCCTAGACCTCAAAACAGATTCATATTGGATTCCACTCTCACTGATATTGTCAAACAAGTCTAAAACTTCTTTTGTCAGCTTCATGGTAAATTGACCTTGTGTTGACGCATCTATCAAAGTTTTATGTGCCTCTCCAAGTCCCATGTAAAAATTTTTAGCCACATCCTATTCAGTGAACCTATGGTGGGGACACTTATACAGGATTTCACTATATCTCTCCCAAGCATCATGAAACTACTCACCAGGAAATTCTCTAAAAGTTCTGATTGCATCTTGTGCTTCTTGAGCAACAAAATTATTACTCTCAATTTTTTGAATAAACAGTGTTTTGTTCACTTCTCCTCGAGCAAAACCTATTCCCAATAAGTAATCAGTCAACCTTTCATGCCAAGCTCTAGGAGCTTGCTTTAGCCCATACAAAGCCTTTTTCAGCCTGTAAACATAATCTAGACAATAAGGATCTTCAAATCCTTTGGGCTGCTTCACATATACTTCCTCATGAAGAACACCATTCAAAAATGCACTCTTCACATCCATTTGATACAACTTCAATCCAAGATGACACACAATAGCAAACAAAATCTGAATAGATTCAAGTCTCGCTACTGGAGCAAACGTCTCATCAAAGTCTATACCCTTCATCTAAGTATATCCTTGAGCAACAAGTCTAGCCTTATTCCTAACAACTGTACCATTTTTATCCTTTTTATTCTTGAAAATCCACTTGCTACCAATCACGTTTATCTCTTTCGGTCTAGGCACAAGATACCACACATCATTCTTAACAAACTGCTGAAGTTCTTCTTGCATAGCATTTATCCACTCACTATCTTGAAGAGCTTCTTTGACATTGTTAGGTTCCAAGAAAGATGTATAGCAAGCATACGAAACCTCATTCCTAGCCTTTCTCCATGTCACCATCATCTGATCAACATATCCTATAACATTATCCAAAATATGGTACAACTTTACCCTTACAAATGGTTCTTTATAAGGTATAGGCTAAATATCACCAATTTGATCATGTGATTCTGCAGGACTTGAAGTATCATCATTAACCACATTGTCCTCTTTCTCAACCTCAGAAGAATCATTATCCAATATAAAGAACGGCTCACTATCTTCCTCCTCGGTAGACATTGGAGACTCATCAACACATGAGTCATCAACCACTACATTGGCAGATTGTATCATAGTTTGAGTTCTAAGGTTAAACACCATATATACCCGACTAGTGAAAGAATAACCCAAAAATATTCTTTCATCACTCTTAGACTCAAACTTCCCAGTAGATTTACGATCTCTAAGAATATAACATTTTGCTCCAAAAACCTTGAAATATTTCACATTGGGTTTCTTGCCATTACATAGTTCATAAGGAGTTTTTAAGGTGTCAGGCCTAAGATAAACTCTATTTGAGGTGTAACATGTTGTGTTCAATGCCTTGGCCCAAAAATACCTAGGAGCATTCCTACCTTGTAGCATAACATTTACTATTTCCTGAATAACCCTATTCTTCCTCTCAACTACTCCATTTGTTGAGGAGTTTTAGGTGCTGAAAATTCATGTTTTATTCCTCTCTCTTCACAAAACACTTCAATATCTGAATTTTCAAACTCCGTTCCATGATCACTCCTTACTCTAGAAATGGAACAATTCTTCTCAGTCTGAATTTTTAAACAAATTCTCTTAAAACTTTCAGGAACTTTAGACTTTTTACTTAAAAATCCAACTCATGCAAACCTTGAGTAATCATCCACCATGACAAAAATATACTTATTTCCTCCTTTACTCATTGTCCTAGTGGGACCCATTAAATCAATATGCAACAGCTCTAAAGGTCTAGAAGTACCAATGACATTTGTCTTTTTGTGCTGACATATGACTTGTTTACCCTTCTGACATGATCCACACACAATCATTTTTGCATAACCAAGCTTAGGGACTCCCTTAACAATTTTACTCATAGTAATTTTTGTTAATTCTTGAAAATTCACATGTCCCATCCGCTGATTCCAAATTTCAACTTCATCAACTTTAACTCTATTGTGTAACAATTCAAAACTAGAAACAATGCAATGCAATTATCAGTTGAACGCATACCATCCGTCACGCAATTTTTAGAAGAGTCAATGATCGAACACTTATCAGGTGAAAAAGTGACTTTATAATTGTTATCACATATCTAACTTATGCTCAAAAAATTTGCTTTAAGACCCTCTACATAAAGCACATCTTCTAATTTAGGTAAACCATAAACCACAATGATACATTTTCCTCGAACCTTCGACTTCTCTCCATCACCAAAAGTGACTATCCCACCATGACACTCCTCGAGAAATCCAAACAATGACTTATCTCCAGTCATATGCCTCGAACATCCACTATCCAGATACCAAGAATTAGAATTTCTTGCTCTAAGTGCAGTATGAACTATAAGACAGTGTAGCTCACTTTTTCTCACCCAAGCCTTCTTTATCTTCGGAGCTCGTTTTCCCAACCTTGACAAATTCTTCATTTCTTCATTTAGTATTCAATTTGATCTTGAACACGATCTCCATGTTGAACTCTTTGTTCCTTCACTGATTACAAAGTATTCCCTCTCAACTTCGAACACCTTGGTCAAATGTGATCACTGACACCACAGTGTTGACAAATAGGAACAAACCTCTGAGCTCCATCAATTAACCTCCTTGGATATCTAGGGGTAAAGAAGGGCTTGTTTTCAACAGGTATTTTGACATAGGATTGAGCCCTAGGATTCCGATTTGAATTTCCATGAGAATAACTAGATGTTACATGAGTGGCTTTAACAAAGATAGTTTTTGCAACAACATTTGAATTTTTCAATACTCCAACAAAACCTAGTCCCTTTGTATTTCCTGCAGACTTTCCTACACTCAACATATGATTAAGCTTCAGAGTTCCACTAGACCACTTCTAAATAGTTGAGTTAGCATCTTTCCGCTCTTTTTCAAAATTTTCAATCTTAGTAGATTTCTCAACCAAATCCTTATTTAGACCATCTACTAACTTCAAAGCCTCAGTCTTTTTGAGTTCAGACTTATTCAAATCCTCAATCAACTTGGCCTTTTAGGTCTGTAGAAGATTTAAAGTCTGAGAACTATTGGCTAATTCATCTTTTAAAGAATTCAATACTTTATCCATGTTCAAACTTTTAGTCAAAAGTTTCATGTCATTCTTGTGAAGTTGTGTGGTTTTATCAAGTAATTTATTATAAGACTCTTGAAGCGTTTCATCACAATCTTCATCACTCTCAGAACCTTATTCTTTAGACATTTCCAAACTTGAAGCAACTTCTTTAACCTCCTTACTTTGTACAGCAAACACAGTGAAATTCTCATAATCATCACCTACTTCTGATTTTGTCGCATCACTAGCTGATCCATTATCAAAGTCCCCATCCCAACTGACAGCTAATCCTTTGGATTTTTTCAAAGTGTTTGCACACTCTGCAGCTATATGACCATATCATTCACATTCAAAACATTTGGGTTTCTTCTTTTTAGGATCAGACTTGTCCTTCCTAGTTTGAGTCTTATTTATACTTCTAAAGTCACCCAACTTATCCCCAAATCTTTGTCCATGGCCATTCTGTTTAGCCCTAACAAATTTGTTCAACCTCTTAGCAAACATAGCAATATCATTCAAACTCAACTCACTTTCTTCACAAGTTCAACATGATCCTCCCTGGTGGTTTTGAAAGTTGTGTTTTTCTCTTTTGTGCCACTAGCCTTCTTAGGGGGATTTTTTAACATCTCCATCTCATAAGATTTTAAATTTCATGTTAATTCTTCAATCTTAATTTATTTAAGACTTATGACCTCTGAGATCACAGTGACCTTAGATCAAAAACATTCAAAGAGAGACCTAAGGATTTTTTTTACAATGGTAGTCTCATGAATAAGCTTGCCTAGGTTATGACAACCTATTACAATATTAGTTAACCTAGCCTCAAAGTCGAAAAAAACCTCATCCTCCTCCATCTTCAGTTGTTCAAATTGAGAATTCAAAATTTGAAGCTTTGATTGTTTCACCTTCGACGTTCCTTCATGAGTGACTTGGAGAATGTCCCAAGCTTCTTTAGCAATTACGCACATAGCAATCCTCTTGAACTCACTCGGAACTACAGCATTGTATAATGCATTCAACGCCTTTGAGTTCCAATTCACGTTATTCGTCTCGACAACAATCCATTCGTTTAACGGTTTTGGTGTTGATTTGTAATGACCGGGTAAAATTAAATAATTTATTTTTCTTCGGTTAATATATATATATTCTTATCTTGTGCATTACGTCGCATTAAGGATTTCATGATTTGAGTTTTTGGGTTCATTCCTATGTTTTGTAAAATTTTCATTTTTGTCGTTGACCGGGTAGTTTCGATATTTTAATTAAATGTGGGGGTTACTTTTGAGTTTGATAAAGATGAGGGTAACTTTTGCAATATATTCATTTTATGTAAATGTGTGACCGAATTCCACATGTTTATTTTTATTTTTATCTTCAACTTTCCAAAAGCATATTCCTCCATCATTTAAAGGTTCAATCATACATCTATTATATTGACACCACTTTATGACATTATTGATGAAAAGTTTTAGCCATTATATTGATGTGTTGAGGTTAGCTTTTGCATATTCTCAACAATCAAGCAAAACCATTTTTTCCATCATTCTCTATTTTTCTCCTATCTTCTTCTCTCTACATTTTGGGCATCTTAGAGTGGGGATTCAATTTTGTGCTCAACTAGGAAGTTGTTCTACGTGTTCCGATCTTCGGTTTAATACCAATTACGGTATGTGATCTATATTATTTAATTTGATTTGATTTTTCAAAAATTCCAGATTGCTAGTTTACATGTTTAGTGAAAATCAAGGCTTTAGATCTCTAATTTATAATATATGTACGAATCAAAATTAGTTTATGAAAATTTTACAGATCATATATAGGTATGTGATTATATGTTCGTGAAAATTTCAGAATTTATAGATAAGTAGAGAGTTAATTAAAAATCTAGGAAGAACATGTTATTCGGATATTGTTGTTGCTGCAGACCGTTTTGTTTACTCGGTTTGAGAAATTTATAGACCATGTTAAAGTATTTATAAATTTTTGAAACTTTTACATTATGCTTTTGTATATGTCTATTATCATCTCTCAAACTTTCAGATCATTTAGATAAATATTTAATTTTCTAAAAATCACGGAAGTAGGTTGTCCAGTGATATTTTACTGCTTGCTGATCCGATTTCGGTTTCGATTTAGCCACTTTTTTCATATGGTTTCGTATTCTTATAAATCTTGAAACTTTTATTATAACATTTTGTATATGTCTAGGACATAGTTATTAAAGATCAAGAATTTTAAGTTAATTTATACTGGTAAGAAACATTGTTGAGTAGTAACTGTTCAGTTTCAATCGTAGTTTAAAACCGGAACTTGTGTTACCAATTTGAGCTATCTATAATTCTAATTTTGTACTTATAATTTTATCACCTGATCTTGAGTGTATATGATGTAAATATAGAGATTTTGGTAGTCATGTAATTCATGGATAGGTTTGTAAAAATCTTGGAGTAAAGGGTGTTCAGTTTTCGGAATTGTTAGGAAAGCTGTCTTTTATAATTATTTTGGACCACTGTCCTTTGATTAAAGCTTATGAAACTTTTACAGTAGACCTACGTAGAGGTTTGGAGTGTATCTTGAAAATTTCATATTTTTATCAAACCTGTAGATTGTTCTAAAAATCATAGATTACCTGCTGTCCGTTTTACGGTAGTATTCGAAACCGAACTTTTCGATTCTTAATTAAGTAGCTAACTTTTTTCTATTAATCCCGATTATTTTTGAGTAGATATTTATATATATCAGAATGTTTATTGGCAAATCTTATTATAAAAATAAATATGGTTATGTATATAAAAATTATTCAATATGTGTTAATTGGTTTCGACCATAACAGGGTACAAATGAAGGCGTGAAGGGAGAACCGTTCGTTTCTTCATTCTCTACACAACCATATTGTTTTGATTGTTGGTATTTTACTGGATATTTTATCAAGTTTGAGGTAGGGATTTATTGGGGTATCGTGTGAGTTTAAGAATCTTCATTTATGCATTTTAATGTTTATATATAGATTCATCATCATATTGTGCTATTTTTTACATGAGTTGTGAAATTGCATTAATGTATTTAAATGCATTGATTCATGCCACGCTAGAATTTTTATTAGGTGGATCATGGAGTGTGGATATATTTATTACTTATGTGCGCATGTGAATGACATTTATGAATTGTGAATTGTGAATGGTGGATTGGTTGTTGATTTTGGGAAATGGTCGTGTGGTGTGAGCAATGGGGGGACGAAGGAGCTCCCGGGGTGCAAGTCCTCGAATTATCGCGCGATTGGTTGACGTCACCGTAGGGTTAGTAGCCCCAAGACGGCTAGGCAGATGAACAGGTAGTTCATGTCCTAGGGTTTGTTTCACGACATAATTTTCCCATTTGATGATTTTGAATTTGATGTTATCTCTGTTGTGATAGTTGGATTTGAATTCGTATTGAGAGTATTGGTTTTAATTTCGTGACTATAGAACTTTTAAATTATCTTGATGATATTATTTAAATTGTTCTACATGAGTTTATATTGTGATTCCTTATGCATTTATATCATGACATTGGACTAGGGTAGAGACTTGACCCTATACGTATTCATTAATTTACATACTTGCGGAATCTTACGCTTCATGATTTTTCTCTACTGGGCCGTTTGTGCTCACCCCTTAACATTTTTCAGGAAAAGAACCGTTGGTGGATGATGCATGAGCTATTGGAAATTTGTGGAATTTGAACTTATAATAATTACATCTTTATGTAATAATAAAGATTGCGTGCTTATTATGATTTGTATTTGTTTGGCTTTGGACTAGTGTGTTCGTGTTGTAATTTGATTTGATTTCGGGATTTGTGTGTGATTTTATTATTTCTATTTCGCTTCCGCGCTAGTGAATTATAAACAATGTCGGTTGGCCAGTTTGACCATTTGATATTTTTATGAATTTTAACTAAATTTAAGTCATTATCCAGGTTTTCGGATTCGGGGCGTGACATGATTCATTGGTCGTATCGTCTTTCACAGTAGGAGGTGAATATCCTACTTCAACAGCATTCCACGCCCTATCATCTAAAGATTTTAAAACACTCTCATTCTCGCTTTCCAATATGTGTAATTATAGCCATCAAACAAAGGGGACCTAGATATGGAACCTCCTTCACGAGTCATCTCCATTGTCTAAGTACAGAATCTAACCCTAGGTAATTAACTTAAAAAAGGGCAACCACGCTCTGATACCAATTGAAATTACCTATACGATAGTGAAAACAGCCTAGAGGGGGGTGAATAGGATTTTTGTCGATTTTATGACCAATTAAAATTATATAGCGGAAATATAATTTTAATTACTCACAAACCCTAATTCTCAAATCAATTCTCAAAACAGATCAATTAAGTAAATATGAATATAAGTGCAGAAAATAAATAATAAGAAGACAGAGATTTTTTACGTAGAAAACCTTTGAAAAACTCTAAGTAAAAACCACGGATATGCTCGGGTATCGATGCACTATGAATCAGAAAATTTGTACAGACTCTATGAAAACAGAACTTACAACAGTTGTAATTTGTTGTTCTTTACTCGACGTCTGAAAGTCTAGATTCACTCACGCTCCACGAAGCTTTTCTTCGATCTCCGTACTCTGACGGCTTTGCTTCTCAACAGATCAAAATCACCACGAAGCCTCTGCTTCGATCTCCGCATACAGATGGCTTCGTTCTTCAACGGATCACAGCAACCTGGTTGCAATAGATGGTGTGTTAATTTTTCAGCAACTATACCATTCAATCGTGCATAGAAATTGTTGATGTAGAAGCACGATTGAAGACGTCCAATAACAAGAGAGAATTTGTGTATCTCTAATCACTCAATAATATTCTCTCACCATATGTATATCTTTGTATAAGAAGATGAAGCATTAGAAAACTTGCAGAGAATTCTTCAAGACGTGCCTCCTTTTGTTGTAGACTTGGGTATTTATAAACAATGATGATCCAAACCCTAAGTTTGCCCTTTCTCATAATTTCACATCCAAACCCTATATTTTGGTGAATATAATGTATATAGAACACACTTTGATGTTTATAAGTCGTGGTCATATCATAAAACCAGCCCCCAAACAATTTGGACATCGCAGGCAAAAATAGGTAAAAACTTGTCGCAGCTACGATTGAAGCGTAGCAGAGCCTACGCTTCAAGCGTAAGTCCAAGCGTACCTCCAAGCGTAGAAATGTGTTTTTCAGTCATTTTTTGAAACTGAAAGCGTAGGCTTAAGCGTAGACATTTTTGTTAAAACCACTTTTCTTCATAACTGTGCCAAAATGACCTTCTTGAACCCATGATACTTTTTGTTTGAAGTAACGGCTTCGGAAAATGTCGTTTTCGCCCTCCAGGAGACATTTTACCTCAATATGCTCACTTTCGTGCTTCACTTGTATTCTTCATTACTTCAATGCTTGATTTTGCCTTTTACAAAGCTTCTCGATGTTATTGAAACCAAACCAACCTATCTAACACTCAACATGGTTATTGTCTAGAACATACCAGAAATTAAAAAACAATACACAAAAATGTTCTTACAGCGTATAAGTTTTCACGTCCCTCGCTTCCACGTATCCCCTAACATGTTTTTAATTTCAGTAAACCGCAATCAAAAGGGGAACTAATCATAACTTCTAAGTTCAAGTCCACTTTTCCCAATTTCCACGAACCTACTTTAAACTTCAGGGGGTGCTAGGCAGCCTATTTCAATTCAATTCAAGTAAGTTTTAATCATTCTAATTTCTCAGAGAAATGATTTATTTAATTATATAAGGGAATTTCTATCTCCGGCTTCATTTAATCCACTTATAGGTGTTCCATCGAGTTCATAAAAATTCCTAAGTCATGTCTGTAGCTAGAAACTTAAACACATGCTATCACATACACATAAACATACAACATCGGAAAGGTTAAATTTCCTACGCACCAAGAGTGAGAGTTAGATATATATATATAAATATTCCACCTCAATCTGCGTTCCTAAAATAGTCCCAAAACGGGCCCACCGTGAACAGTGTCGGCGTCCGAAAATAGGGGTCGTCGATCAAAGTTGTCCGATTAAAATTCCGCTCGGACCAAAATGATCGCTTCGACAACCTATTCAACATAATCGAAACCCGTTAGTAATAGCCTAACGAAACATAGCAAATCTGAAAAATACCAAACAGAAAATTCATACCTATAAATTAGATTTCCCGGTAAACCGTTCAACGGTTTCGTACAAAATTCGAGTATGTCATTCACGACATCGAAAGCTAGCTATCCTCCGAATTTCACGATGATCGATGCCTAAACTAGCCCGATTTGGAGAAAAATTGTCCCACCATAATCAGAACTGCTCTGCCACATCCACCACGCGCCACCACAATTCGTGTCGTCATCTCCGGTGCGAAGTCGTGACTCCGTCGTCGCTAGCCCTCTCCGGCAACCACCAGACCACTAGGACATGCCACCCCCTTCTCTCTTCGCAACTCTCTCTCTCTACCGCGAACCACCACATGGTCGTGGCACGACCTCCACCTCGGTCGCCATCAAAAGCCACCTTTCGTTGCCATGTCCGGCAACCAAAACCCCTAACCAGGTCGCACTCCTTTAGGCGTGACCTTTTTCTCTCTTCCCCGATCTGTCTCTCCCTCTATCTCTCTTAACTTGCCAAATCACAGGATAAAGAAGATGCAGAGAGATGGTATGCCATCGTGTAAGAAGGAGAAGAATGAGGGGTGTCGATCAGCTCTTCTCTCTCTACCTATAGATACACAGCTATATATATATCATATATATTCATTTTCCATTAATTTACATATATATAAATACCCAAATATATATATACAATAATTACCCATATATGTTACAAAAAATATATATATGCACAATTAAATCAGTAACCCGGCCTGATAGTCCGTTACACCAACAACGGAAAAACCATCGCGAAGAAATGACCTAAAACCCTCTGTATCGAGTGTGGAATGAAAAGATAAAACACTTAGCCTCAATTTAATTATAAATAATAATAATAAAAGGAAATTCATCAAAAAATCCCTAAACGACAATACGCAAAATCAAAAAATCTATGGAACACTCGATAAATAATACAAACGGAGATAAATGATCCAGGATACAAAACCCAACCACCAGAACACCTAACAAGCCCGATCCTATCGAAACTCTAGGAACAGGTAAACACTAACATCTACCCAAATAAATCTACTAACACATATCACGTAGATATAAACACGGAGAACAAGCAAGGTAACACAAATCAACCTAAGCACGCAATCCTAACACTAAGGCACGTAAAGCCACATCAACACATAGGGGCACGTAGATACAAACAGGAAGAAGACAATCATAGGAAATATAAATACTCCTAAGCATGACAGCCAAACAAAGTACGTACAAATCCAACTGCAAGGGGAAACAAAACGCCGAACCCCTAAAGCACTAAATGGCACAATCTTGAAAATTGATTCTAACATACAAAGCGTGACACTGGCCAGTCGAAAAACCAAGCGCTAAACGTCAAAACAAAACCACGTAGTCGATAACAAGAACTCACATAAACATTTTGCTAGTCTGAAATACTACTGTCACGTCAAGTCACGTAATTGCCAAATAAATTTCACAAAGTCATTAAAGGGACAGTTGCCAAGTCGCCCGGTCGAATCTAAACGTAAACGTGAAAAATTTACACGTGAAACACCAAGAATAACCACGACGTTATGAATAAGTGACGTAACAACCGAAAATAAATCATAAATAATTTCAAGAAAAAGGGAAAATAACACGGGGTGTTACACTCTCACTCCTGGCTTTGCCCAACTGTGACTTCTGGCTTCTCTGCCTTGCGATTACTTTTGTAGTTGGTCTCTGCCTTGCGAGCTCTGTCGTGTATGGCCTCTGCCTTACAACCACTGTTATTCTGCCTTGCGACTACTGTCACACTTGGCCTTTGCTTTACGAGCTCTGTCGCATTTGGCCTCTGCCTTGCAACCTCTGTCGTGCCTGGATGTGCCTTGAAACCTATATCATGACTGACGTCTGCCTTGCAACCATTATCGTAACTGGCCTCTGCAACCTCTGCGCACTTGGCCTTTTCCTTTACGACCTCTGTTGTGGTACACCATCGTTTCCCTGGGCAGCTCCTTGCCCTCGCTCGATGGTTACAACGGGCTAGCACTTTGATTTCGTGCGGCCCTCTGGCCTTCCAGTGCAGTAATTCATTTCAAGGATACGCTTCTCTTTAGGGTGGAGGCTTCTCCTCCAAATACTACTGTTGGTGCAATTGTGCGTACTGCATTGCACTGTACTTCAGCTTATCGTAGCCTCATCAGGGGAACAACTTCTACTTCCCACTTGGAAAAATAATTTTGTGAACAATGTTGTGAATATTCATAAATAGTACTGTATTGTGAAATAATATTTTTTTTCCTAAATAGTACATTCCCACTCTCTAAAGTTTTCTATTTTTTTATTTTCTCTCTCTCTTTCCTTTCCCCTTTTTTTCACTCTTTACTCGAAACTTCTTCTAAATTTCTTTTTCCTCTTTTTTTTATTTTTATTTTTTTTCACCCTTTTTTTTCTCTCTTTCTCTTCTCACCACCCGAGAAACCACACAAAGAAAAACTCTTTTTTTTATTTTCAATTACTCTCACCAAAATTTAATTTTCTCTCTCCAAATAACTCATTTGTCCCTCAATAACTACAACCCACAACTCCCTCACATGAATACACTTCACCTTTGTTTTTCTATTTTCTCAAGTCAGCTTCCTCTTTCACTCCCTCTCAATGACTATAGGATATATATATATAGAGAGAGAGAGAGATAGCAAGCATATAGATGATAGATAAATATATATGTATATACTAGAATATTACTAGAGAGTGAAATGCTAGAGCGGAAATTGTTTGTCGTGAGAGACCGATCATCAAAGAGGCGGTGGACGGCTGAGGGGTTGTCCGAGCTTATATTAAAGAATGGCCAACTATGCGGAAGCGGTGGCAGAGTGGTTCTGATCGGATCGGTAAAAGCAAAGAGGTGGGGTGGTTGTCGAATCTATTTGGGGTCTTCACGGTGGTGGTGTAGAGGGTGATGATTTCACGGTGAGTAACAAACAACCCTAACCTGGGCTTTAATACCAATTGTTAAGGTTACTCACATAATTAACGTTCGATCATTACACTCAAACACACACACAATCACATATAGACAACACAAAGATATATACGTAGTTAGGCCAAAAGAATAGCCTACGTCCATAGAGCACACAGTTTTCACTAATCTGAGAAGGAATTATAAAGAGGATAGGTGGATCAGCCAATACCACTCTTTCTATGCTCACTCTGCACTATTTGTATCTCTCTACATTGTTCATCACTAAGTGCGGCGCTGAGAAATCGTTTGATGACTTTGAATCCACAATAATAACATCTCCCCCATCCCCGACCCCGGTTAAACTTCGCTCCCCCATAACCGCCCTACCCCCATTTATTATTTTTTTATGTTTGTTCCCCCCGTTTCCCCGCCCCGAGCCCTGGTTGCATTTTTTTTCTAAAAATATTATATTAGCCCCACCCTCAATTTCCCCTGTCTCCTAGATAACCCAGTGATTAGCAAAGAATATCAATTGGGTAGACACTAATCTCTGTGGGCAATCAGTAATAAATATTAGTAGGTTTTGACATTTTTTTCCGATTTTCTACCAAGAAATTAAACATCAAAGGCAGCTTTGTTGAAATTCCTAAGGCACCTTGATCCTATATATAGTTATATGCATATGTCAGCATGTATCACTAGACCATGACCATTGTTTTTTCAATTTTTGTCCCTTGATTGAGAAATTTAATCAACAAAGTAAATAATTTTCCCAAACATTAATCTTTTAGAGAGAGAAGTGACCTTAGTATGTGGGGAACGGCGATGGCGTGTGTATCTACTTGTGAATGGGTGAGAGTGAGGGTGAGAAAGAACTAGAGTTTATATATGAGTATTTATATATGGGATAGTTTTGTTATATAAAATATATATAAGGGTAATTTAGGTAATTACTAACCAAGACAGGGCATTTTAATGGGCGGGGTCGCTAATTAGGGCGGGGCAGGGGTTCCCCATACCCGCCCCAAAACTCGGCCGGAGTCCTACCCATCAATATATTTATATTTTTCTATTTATATATACATTAAATATAGGGTAATTTACAAGGACCTTGTCACGCCCCTAAAATCCTAAAACTCCCGAACCGGGACATCCGAGGACTCCGGGGTGTGATCCAAACATAAGGCGACCAACTAAGATCATTAATAACAATAAAATGAATGGAATAATATTAATAATAATAAAGTTTCATACATAACTGAGCGGAAGCTAAAACCAAATGATACATAAAGCACATCGAGGTGCCAAAAGAATACATCTCTACAACGATGCAACGATACCAATACAATGAAGGGATACGCCAACATACTGGCTCCCAAGAAATATAATAACAGTCCCAAGATAAGGGGATAAGCAAAAGGAAAGCTAAATGGAATAATACTATGCGTAAACGTCCTAGTCTCGCAACAGCATCTGCGCCATAAGTCATCATGCAAGAAAAACCTGGTACCTGCAACTGGGGGTTGGGGAAAAGGGAAAGGGGTGAGCTCACTAGCTCAGAAGGAGAAACCCTAAACTGCCACATCCCCCGACCGTCCAAGTAGTGCTAACCAACCCGTGTATATGCATCTATCCTAGGTCAGTCAAATGTCCCACATGGCACTCATGCCAATACGAGACCCCTGAAACATATCCCTTTAGTCCCCTACCGTACATCAACAAACAGGACAACTAACACGTAGTGAAACCATAACACCACAACATATATTAAACACACACCTATATATATATATATATACGTATATAGAGAGAGAGAGACGAATAACCAATACAAGTCACGTAGCACAAACCACCTCAGAGATCACTATGACTCGTACCCACCAGTCCAACACTAATAATCAACACAAAACTTATCCCCAAATCATAGGATAAACACTTCTATTCATAACACCCCGGGAAGGATAACAATCACACTTCCTACATCACGAGCATACCGAGCTCCAAAACTTCCAATCACTATCAAATCATACTATTAATCACCTCATATGTCACTTCCCGCCATCCGTAGACCCAATACAGGGGTAAAATAATCATTTCAACCTAAGGAAAGTCACAAAGGTTGTCATAAAATGAAAGGGAAGTGAAAGGGATTAAACAACTCGTCAAACCGACCACTTCAAGGTCACATATTCGCTAAAGGGTAAAATAGTCATTTCAAGGGAAAATATATAATTTCCAATTTTATCTCACATATTTGGACATAGATCAAACCATAGAAACAAACGAGACTAAATTCAAAGCAACAAAGCAAGAGATATGAATTTTGGAAAACGGTGTCGGACAACGCCGACCAAAATAGAAAATTAAAGTACCCCAATTTCACCAAGGGTAAAAAATTCATTTCAAGTGCAAATAAATGATTTCAAATTTTATCTCAAAAGTGAGTTTTTCATTTACAGATTTCAAAAATAATCACCGAAATCTCGAAAAAAGCATAAAACGCAAATTTTGAATAAAAGTGATTCTCTAAAATTTCATAAAACTATCTGTCTTGCCCCCAGACTCTTTTTTGTACACCGCCGACTTCCAAAGGTCTAAATCTTTTATAAAATGAATTTAAAATCATTTCAAAACTCAAAGTTTTAGTCGGCGTCACGGGGGTAAGCAAAAATGGGTTTTCACTTAAAGACTGAATCGACTTAAATGTAAGTCTTATGAAAAATCCGTTTTAGGGGAAACAAACCGAAATACTAATGGAAATACCAAAGCGAATTTATAATGCTCAACTAGAGTAAGGAAATGAAGAACTGAAAGTGAATGGCACCTCGAAGGGAAAGGCAAGTCACTATACAAGAAGGCACTAACTCTAACCCATCCATACTTAATTTGACATCCAATTCCATAACTCTATAACGACTTAACCAAGAGTGATCATAACTCCGAGGACACTCCACTCCTTAAGATCTCTAAAGGGAACTTAGTGGTCGTTGCCACGGAATCAGCTAGTTTCAATTAATACCACTTCCGATCCATTCAAACCTCAAATCACATGTAATATCACCTCACTTAGATTATTAAAAGAAATCAAAAGACCATTGGCATGCAAATGACCAAGTTCAATCATAGCCTCATCTAGTCAACTCAAAATCTCAAGGCACAATAGATGAAACATTTCTCAAAGTGTGCAAGAACCATCTAATGATCATTACAACACCACCAACTGAGATCACAAAACTATCACCCGCCTTCTCCATGGCCTCAATCCACCATCGACTCTATGGTCCACTACAGACTTTAACTCATTAAAATAAAGCCATTAATCTAACTCGTATCACCATCTAAGAGCATATAAGCATATAACAACAAGGACAAGAACTCATTCCATATTATACTTTAAAACAAGGCATGTAAATCATATTCTCATATTATCCAATTTCATTTGAGCATTTTAATAACATATGAATTAATATATCACGATTCACATTAAACATGCTCTGCTACCACATTGAATAACATCATGATTCACATGTAGAGATAAATCACATAACGGCAACTCAAATGCAATGTCACCTCATGGTACACACACACCTTAACTGTTAGGGTCAACGGATATAAATGTTGCCCACACAGCCCAGCTACGATAAATGATCCAAAAATCTATGCACAAGCCCAGCTTGCGACTTCCAAAGCGACACACTCCACCCGGTGGCGCAATCCGACTCTATACCCGATTCTCGAACACACTAGTTTAGTATGTTGGGAACACCCCCTGGCCAGTTGTTGCGATGATCCAATACAAGTCTACTCACCCATGATTACAGAACCGGGCGTAGACCAATACCAATTGAATTATAATGCAAAAGGTGTACTCAAAATGCATTATGTCTCAAATGACCTATGCACCGTCACAAATATGTACTTCATCATATTTATGAAAAACATTCCCTAGAATGCCAACATGAATGCCATCAATCATTTAACATGCTCTTAAATCACAATTAAAGCATTTAAATCACAAGGATAGATTGTCATGCACAATTCATGTTCCAAATTATCAAGTTGTCCTTTTAATTCGTAATGATAACATTCCATTATTTTAAACATGCCTTTTTATTCAATTAAATCCATGATTCATATTATCTCATTTTCATACACAAGGATAATTTTCAAGATAAAAACTTCAAAATCAACAAGAGTGAGAGAACTAGAATAACGCTCTAAGTTCATGATCTCTCATCACACAATTCATCTACATCCACATTCCAACTTACTAACCAATGTAGCTAGCCAAATCACACTATCAAGGTTACACCACTAATACTCATAAACACATATATATACCTACACTTATACATATACACAACCATACCCATATATATATACACATATAGGCATACAACCATACTTTTCATATCCAACTCTCAAGAACTATAATTTAACTAGCATACATCATAGCCCTATCCACATAATCATCAAGTATACTATACAATGGTTATATCACATAATCTCCTACAGACCCTAACTTCACATTTTCAAGTACACACTTTAACATACACGTCTAGAGTTAGGAACCCTAGAATAAAATCCGTACACTCACGTACCAAAGGATGAGAAAGGATAGAAGTTTCTGTTAGTCACTAATTAACCCTAGAGGGGGGGTGAATAGGGTGTTCAAAAATAATTCTAATTCTTTTCGAAATTTGAATACACTTTAAACAAAAATCAATTTCTCAAAAATCAAGTGGATGATTCAATTTAAACTTTTCTAACTATTAATTTCAAGACAAGATAGCATACAAGATATTTAAGCAATTATAGCATGCAAATAACTCAAGTAAAGAGAAAGAGATAGAGAGATTGACACCATGATTTTTTCGAGGTTCGGTAACTCCTACTCCTCGGCTGAAGAACCCCTTCTTGAGACTTTTCCCGATCCTTTCACTATGGCCCTTCCTTCACAGGTGGAATGGCAAACCTTTACAATACAAGCCTCTCGAGCTTGTCTCTCAATCAAGAGAACAACCCTCTCTTGAACAATCGGTGGACTTCACTTGTCCGAGATTACAAATTCGTATGTAATCAATAAAATCACTCAAGAACAAAAACACTCAAAACCCAAAGGTTTTTATGGAAGATAAATCAATATAAGCTCAAGTGTTTTTGGTGATTTTACAATAGCTCTAGAAATGTATTCTCAAAGGATATAATCAATGAATGATATTTGGAGAATAAGAAGAGATACTAGAGGTTTTGATTTTCAAAGAAACTTGAAGAAAATCAGATTTTCAAAGCTTGGTTTCAATGGCTTTTGTAGAGAAAATTTCTGCAGAATTTTTGCTAGCTTTCTTTCTCTTTGTATTTCAATCTCTTAGTCTTCACAATACACATCTCATTCTATATATAGCATTGTATTAGGGTTTTGAAGAGTGAATATTGTAATTGAAAGACAAGAGCCGTTTGAACACCATTACAAACAATCCACAAAACAGGGGAAATGTTTTCTGAAAAATCTGCAGATTTTAAGGATGAACTAGTCGACTCCTTTGCATTTGAGTCGACTACATTGCTTCATCTAGTCGACTAGATTAAGTTCTAGTCGACTACAATGGTTAATCTAGTCGACTAGAATGAGTTCTAGTCGACTACTTCTTGTAGTCTAGTCGACTCAATGGTCATTCAGTCGACTCTTTTGATGTGGATGAAAAACCAATAGCTACTGATTGTTCTAGTCGACTACTAGAAAATACACAGGTCTATTCTAGTCGACTACAACATGAAAAATATTTAATAAAAATATTTTTCTTTCCATTTAAGTTTGGTAAAGCGTTTTCCATTCCATTTGAGTTCGGTTCATTTTATACTTGAGCTTATACGATAAAATCGACACATAAAATTACCTTGTTACAGTGATCGCTCCCCGACCTATCTACCCCGAGTCTTGAGTCTTCGACTTTCGCTTATGCCGTTGAATAAATTGATTTTCCATTTGCGCTTCAATTTCTTTCACAGCTTTTTGCTTTAAATCAAGCTTTCTTTCCGAGCTTGTTTTTCGAGTAGTTTCCTTTTCGAGTTTGATTTCTGAGTCGTTCACCTGTCTTTTGCTGAAAATATAAACTCGATAATTCATTAGTATCAAACACTCTTCAATGGTTTGTTATCATCAATTTTGGAATTGTTTGCCGAAAGTAAATTTCAAAGCCAACAATCTCCCCCTTGATGATGACAAAACATTTTGTGTTTGCTTGGCATTTGGCGAAACATCAAGTGATGCTCCCCCTCAACATGTGCATAATATTTTGATCAAATGCTCCCCCTTAGTAAATGAAATTTGCAGTTTAATAGGCATTTTGATACAATATATAACAATAGGCGCACATTTGAGATAGCAAGAATAAACAGCTTATCGTAGATGTTTCAGTTTAATACAAGCTGCTTATACTAATGAAAAACATGGAAAGGAAAACAAACAAGTTCGCAAATAACCATAACAAGTTCGCAAATAACCATAACAAGCCACACAAAAACAGAAATTGCTAATGTCGGATAATTAAATGCATGACAGTACAATAGCATAATTTCTCCCCCTTTTTGTCAGCGTCGAGGGGTGCGTGAGCGAGGGTTCCTGTGTGCAAGAGTGAGGTCATCAAGTGACCCGGCCAAATTTGTAATACGGGTAGACATTTCCTCATCATGAAGGACAAGGCGCTCATTGATCAAACGAATGGCTTCCGTATTCTGGTTCACGGTCGTATCAAGGCGCTGAAGCATTTGTTCCTGCTGCCTAGGTAGCTCCGTATTGCTTTGAACAACCCCAAGAAGTTGGTTGAGAAGAGCAGCCTGGGAAGCCGAAGCACCGTCCAACGAAGGGACCGAGGAAGAGGCTTCCTGGCGCGATGCAGAACCGCTAGGAGCGGTACGCGAACGAGGAGCAGGTGCAATTTCAGAAATGAAATTTCCTTCCGCATCAGAAGAAATATGCATATGCTTGACATGAGTGGCGTCAAGAAAAATTGGGTGATGCTCGGACACTTCATTCGGAAAATTAAAACCTTTCCGCTGCAGTAGATATGTAATATGTGCAGGAAAGAAAAGCGGGCCAGATGGCTTGCGCTGACATGTGAGGATGACGGAACGAAAAATATGAGCTAAATCAACACGGGTTCCTGTCAAAACGCAATAAACCAAAAAAGCCTCCATACGAGAAACACTGCTACGACTACCAGTTTTAGGCAGAATAGAGTAAGTAATAACATTATGAATTAATCTAGCCTCGGGTAGTAGCATAGAAAAGGTAATACCGGCGTTTTGCGAAATTTCCTTGTCGATGCATATTGCCCGAACAGCCTCAATACAATCGAAACCATCAGCCTTATACCAATCCTTGGAGAAGTGGCGGATGCCGTCATTTGGAAGCAAGAAAATGCGCTTGATTTCGCTGTCATCAACGGTCTCGTCTTCACCACATAGATTAAAATGAAGATGAGGGAGTAATTTCTCCTTGTGATTTGCAAGAGAAGCGTAGAAGGCTTTGACGATTCGCGGAAATACCGGAATGTCAAGAGAAACGAAAAAATCCCAACCCATTGCTTGGAACAACTCGAAAGTTTGAGCCCGAATTTCAGTGCATAAATCTTGTGTGACAATACGGCAAGGTGTAGGAGCACGGTGATCAAAAACAGTGATGAAATTATTTCTATTATCATCATCAAGAAGAAGTACCTCAAGAAGAAGAGGTTCATTCGACTCCTCTTCATCAATAGCCGTAGGAATGTGTGGATTGGTGGAGCTTTGGCCTCCATCAATGCGTGAATGTTTCCAAAATAGACCTCGAGTCTTCGGTGGCATTGTAGAAGATGATGCACAAATATATAGAGATATATAGATATATGATGGTGTATATATATAGATGTGTGAGAAAGTGAGAATGATGAAATTTGGAGAAGGAAATGGGTGGAGGATGATGGAAATGTGAAATTAATGAGAGATAGGTGAAGATTTGAGGATATAAGTGGTAGTAGGAGAGGGATTGAGAGGAGAGGGTTTGAATGTGGGTGAGGGTTTGAAGGAGGCGGATGGAGAAGATGAAAGGGGGTTAGGTTTTATAGGGCTTGAGTCGACTAGGGCTAGGTTGAGTCGGTTAGGTAGAGGGTTTGAGTCGACTAGGCAAGGGTTGAGTCGGTTAGGAAGGCAAAGTAGTCGACTACAATAGTGTTTGAGTCGACTAGAATGGGCAATGAGTCGACTAGAAGGTGATTGAGTCGACTTGAAGGTGAAGACCATGAAATGGTGTAGCTACTGATCATTGTAGTCGACTAGAATGGTTTATACTACACAGGATGAGTCGACTAGAAGAGAAAAGGGAGAATAAAAATGATAAAAATAGATAAAAATTAGGAAATAAATACACAAAAATAGCAAAATATGAAAAATAAATATTATGAAAGAAATTAAGATAAAACATCAAAATCCATGGCCATTCCGATTTCTCGACGTATTTTAGAAAATGATTCGTCCGCAAGTGGTTTTGTAAAAATATCCTCCAATTGATTTTTAGTGTCGATAAAAACCAATTCAACGTCACCCTTAGCAACATGATCACGTAAGAAATGATGCCTAATCTCTATATGCTTGGTGCGTGAGTGATGAATAGGATTCTTTGAAATACAAATCGCACTCGTATTATCGCATTTAATAGGCACGTGAGAGAAGGTAAGACCGAAATCAAGTAGTTGTTGCTTGATATAAAGAGTTTGAGCGCAACTGCTACCGGCTGCCACATATTCGGCTTCGGCCGTAGATAATGCAACGGAATTTTGCTTTTTACTTGACCAAGATACTAGTGAGTGTCCTAGAAAATGACAAGTACCGCTTGTGCTTTTACGATCAATTCTACATCCCGCAAAATCGGCATCCGAATAACTAATAAGATCAATTGAAGTTCCACATGGATACCAAAGCCCTAAGTTTATTGTACCACTTAGGTAGCGAAAAATGCGTTTGACCGCAAGCAAATGAGATTCCTTAGGACATGATTGAAACCGGGCACATAAGCATACACTAAACATTATATCCGGTCTACTAGCGGTTAAATAAAGCAAACTACCGATCATGCCTCTATAATTAGTAATATCAACACATTTACCATTTTCATCTTTATCAATCTTAATAGAGGAACTCATAGGAGTTATGGCATGTTTGGTAGCCTCCATACCAAATCGCTTTAGCAAATCTTTAGTGTACTTGGATTGGCTAATGAATAAGCCATCCGAGCTTTGCTTGATTTGCAACCCTAAGAAGAAAGTCAATTCACCCATCATGCTCATTTCAAATTCGTTTTGCATACTTGTGGCAAATTCCCTACATAAAGAATTATTTGTTGAGCCGAAAATAATGTCGTCAACATAAATTTGGACAATCAACAAATTATTCTTAATGGTTTTTGTAAAAAGTGTGTTATCAATTTTCCCTCTTGTAAAACCATTTTGAGTTAAAAACCCGCTAAGTCTCTCATACCAAGCTCGAGGAGCTTGCTTTAAACCATATAGAGCTTTAGCCAATTTGAAAACATGATTTGGAAAAAGATTATTTTCAAAACCGGGTGGTTGCTTCACAAAAACTTCTTCTTCTATTACACCATTTAAGAAAGCACTTTTGACATCCATTTGATAAAGAGTGAAATTTCTATATGAAGCAAATGCAAGAAGCATTCTAATTGCTTCTAATCTAGCTACCGGTGCAAAGGTTTCATCGTAGTCAATGCCTTCCTCTTGATTATATCCTTGAGCTACCAATCTTGCTTTATTTCGAATAATTACTCCATTCTCATCCTTTTTGTTTCGAAAAATCCATTTTGTGCCAATTATAGTTTGATTTTCGGGTCTAGGAACTAAACGCCAAACTTGATTGCGTTCAAATTGATTTAGTTCCTCTTGCATTGCTACGATCCAAGAATCATCACATTGAGCTTCGTGGAAGTTCTTGGGTTCGATTTGCGATACAAAGGCCATGTGGTTGCAAAAATCTTTAAGTTGAGATCTAGTACTAACCCCTTTTGAAGGATTACCTATGACTTGATCAAGAGGATGATTGTGAACAATCCTCCATGCTTTAGGCATTGAGTTGGTCAAGTCATCATTGGATTGATGCTCAACTTCCCTCATTTCCTTTTGGCTACATGATGAGTTGGAGATATTGAGAGTATTTAGATTATCCTCAATCCCAACAACCTCATCTTCTTCTAGGTCAATTCTAGGTGAGGGTGATTCATCAAAGACAACATGAATAGACTCAACCATGGTTAGAGTCCTTTTGTTATAAACCCGAAATGCTTTACTTCTTGTAGAATATCCTAGGAAAATTGCTTCATCCGATTTGGAGTCAAATTTTCCAAGGTTATCTTTATCATTTAACACAAAACATTTACACCCGAAAACTTTGAAATACCCAATATTGGGCTTTCGACCATTTCACAACTCATAGGGTGTTTTCCCTAACTTCATCCGAATAATAACACGATTAATTATATGGCAAGCGGTGTTTACCGCTTCCGCCCAAAGGCTTCGGGGAAGGTTGTGCTCATTTAACATGGTTCGAGCCATCTCTTATAGAGATCGATTCTTTCTTTCAACTACACCGTTTTGTTGAGGGGTTCTAGGGGCCGAGAGATCATGAGAAACACCTAGGTCATCACATAATTTCTCTAAGTCTTGATTTTCAAACTCCCTACCTCTATCACTTCTTATTTTCTTGATCTTAAAATCTTTTTCATTTTGAATGACTCTATAAAATCTTTCAAGAATGGAGTGAGTTTCATTTTTATGAGCAAGAAAGTGAACCCAAGTATATCTAGAGTAGTCATCAACTATAACAAGTACATAGAGTTTCCCGGCTAAGCTAGCCGTTCTCTCCGGACCAAAGAGATCCATGTGAAGTAACTCTAGAGGTCTAAAAGTGGTAATATCTTTCTTTCTCTTGAAAGAGGATTTAACTTGCTTGCCTACTTGACATGCGCTACATATTTTATCTTTCGAAAATTTAGTCTTTGGGAGGCCTTTGACTAAATCATTTTTGGATAAACGATGAATGAGGTCCATACTAGCATGTCCTAGACGTCTATGCCATAACCAACTATTTTCGCTAGATGTGACAAAACATTTAACATCTTGATCATGCAATTCACATAGCAATAAAGTATACAAGTTTCCATTTCTTTTGGCATTGAACATTTGCTTCCCATCTTTCTTGATTATGCATGCATTTGTCCTAAATATAACATCATAGCCTTTGTCACATAATTGACTAATACTAAACAAATTATGCTTCAACCCATCAACTAAAAGCACATCATCTATAGAGAGAGAAGAGGAAATACCGATTGAGCCAATTCCTATAATTTTGCCTTTAGAGTTGTCTCCAAAAGTTACGTTTCCTTCTTCATATGTTTTTAGTGAAATAAACTTTGATTTATCTCCCGTCATATGCCTTGAGCATCCGCTATCGAGAAACCATTTTTCTTTTGATGCGGACTTCAAGCATACCTACAAAACAAGTTCAAGTAACTTTTATTGGTACCCAATCTGTTTTGGGTCCATTTTGGTTAGATAGATATGCAATAGTTCCTTTTGGAACCCAAATTTGTTTTGTTACAACATTTTCTTTTCTATGAGAGCATGCAATAGATCCTTTCGGAACCCAAACCATTTTTGACATAATTTTCTTCTTTCTATGAAAGCATACATTTGCTTTGTGTCCTTTTCTATTGCAATAGTAGCAAGTAACATGTTTATAATCATTTGAAGAAGCATGAGATGATTTTCTAGTAAATGTAGAGCTAAGTGATTTTCTCTTTTTCAAAATGAGAGCATCTTTGTCAAAAGCATCATACCCTAGACCGCATTTATCAAATGATCCTTTTTGTCTTCCTAACATGATACTAAGGTTCTCTTTTCCTTTTGTAAATTTTGCTAAAACATTTATTTGATCATCAATAGTATTTTTCAAACGAATATTTTCCTTTTCTAGCTCAATGCTTTTGTCATTGCAAGAAACTTCTAAGCTTGCACTAGTGAGACTACATGAAGGTTTAGCTTTCTTAAGAAGGATATATTTTCTAGCTAATTTTTCGAATTCATCATGTAATTCTTCAAACACATCTTGCAATTCATTGTAATCAAGAAGAAGTTCATCATATGATAGTTTATCTAAATCATTTAAATTTAAATGTACCTCTTCTTCATTTGCCATGAGACAAATGTTGGCCGTTTCCTCACTACTTTTCTCCTCATCCGAGTCGCATGAGTCATAGTCCTCCCATGTGACATTCATTGCCATCTTGCTAGGTCTTTTCTCGTTTTCCTTTTTGAGCTTGAAGCAATCACTTTTGTAGTGTCCCGGCTTTCCGCAATTAAAACACGTTGGGGGTTCTCTTTTGCTAGGCTCGCCTCTTGGTTCGATTCTTTTCACGAATCTTCCACCATTTGCTTTCTTTCTTTGAAGATGTCTCTTGAATTTTGGGTGAACAAGGCAATGTCCTCATCCTCTTCTTCTTCACTCGGCTCATTATTTTCATTTTTGGTGAAGGCTTGCAAAGCTATCCCCTTTCTTGGCTTGATGTCGTCTTCACGAGCTTTTAATGTTATTTCCCAAGTGAGTAGAGAGCCGAAGATTTCATCGAGACTCATGGTGTTGAGGTCATGAGCTTCTTTGATAGCCGTTACTTTTGCATCCCACTTTGCCGGGAGACTTCTAAGCACTTTTCGTGACGCATCGGATCTAGGAACAATTCTACCAAGATGCTTTAGTCCATTCAAAATATTTGTAAAGCGAGACATCATGGAATTCACATTTTCATCATCTTTCATAGCAAATAATTCATATTCATGCATGAGTATGTCAATTTTAGATTCTCGTACTTGAGATGTACCTTCATAGGTTACCTCAAGTTTATCTCACATTTCTTTTGCCGTTGAATAAGTAGATACACGATTAAATTCATTTGGACTTAAAGCGCAATTTAAATTTACTTTGGCTTTAGCATTGTACGACATGAGTTTACGGTCATCATTATCCCATTCATTGGGTAATTTGGGGACGGTTTTTCCATCAACAATTTTGGTCAATACAAATGGTCCATCAAGAACTACTTGCCAAATTTGGTAATCGATAGCTTGAAGAAAATCTATCATTCTAGTTTTCCAATAGCTATAATTTGATCCATCAAACCATGGGGGCCTATTATTCGATTGTCCTTCAACATGAGTGACTAAATTTGATGACATGATCGTTCTCTAAGACGGTTAAGTCTAAAATAAATAGAGATTAGGCTCTGATACCAATTGTTAGTCACTAATTAACCCTAGAGGGGGGGTGAATAGGGTGTTCAAAAATAATTCTAATTCTTTTCGAAATTTGAATACACTTTAAACAAAAATCAATTTCTCAAAAATCAAGTGGATGATTCAATTTAAACTTTTCTAACTATTAATTTCAAGACAAGATAGCATACAAGATATTTAAGCAATTATAGCATGCAAATAACTCAAGTAAAGAGAAAGAGATAGAGAGATTGACACCATGATTTTTTCGAGGTTCGGTAACTCCTACTCCTCGGCTGAAGAACCCCTTCTTGAGACTTTTCCCGATCCTTTCACTATGGCCCTTCCTTCACAGGTGGAATGGCAAACCTTTACAATACAAGCCTCTCGAGCTTGTCTCTCAATCAAGAGAACAACCCTCTCTTGAACAATCGGTGGACTTCACTTGTCCGAGATTACAAATTCGTATGTAATCAATAAAATCACTCAAGAACAAAAACACTCAAAACCCAAAGGTTTTTATGGAAGATAAATCAATATAAGCTCAAGTGTTTTTGGTGATTTTACAATAGCTCTAGAAATGTATTCTCAAAGGATATAATCAATGAATGATATTTGGAGAATAAGAAGAGATACTAGAGGTTTTGATTTTCAAAGAAACTTGAAGAAAATCAGATTTTCAAAGCTTGGTTTCAATGGCTTTTGTAGAGAAAATTTCTGCAGAATTTTTGCTAGCTTTCTTTCTCTTTGTATTTCAATCTCTTAGTCTTCACAATACACATCTCATTCTATATATAGCATTGTATTAGGGTTTTGAAGAGTGAATATTGTAATTGAAAGACAAGATCCGTTTGAACACCATTACAAACAATCCACAAAACAGGGGAAATGTTTTCTGAAAAATCTGCAGATTTTAAGGATGAACTAGTCGACTCCTTTGCATTTGAGTCGACTACATTGCTTCATCTAGTCGACTAGATTAAGTTCTAGTCGACTACAATGGTTAATCTAGTCGACTAGAATGAGTTCTAGTCGACTACTTCTTGTAGTCTAGTCGACTCAATGGTCATTCAGTCGACTCTTTTGATGTGGATGAAAAACCAATAGCTACTGATTGTTCTAGTCGACTACTAGAAAATACACAGGTCTATTCTAGTCGACTACAACATGAAAAATATTTAATAAAAATATTTTTCTTTCCATTTAAGTTTGGTAAAGCATTTTCCATTCCATTTGAGTTCGGTTCATTTTATACTTGAGCTTATACGATAAAATCGACACATAAAATTACCTTGTTACAGTGATCGCTCCCCGACCTATCTACCCCGAGTCTTGAGTCTTCGACTTTCGCTTATGCCGTTGAATAAATTGATTTTCCATTTGCGCTTCAATTTCTTTCACAGCTTTTTGCTTTAAATCAAGCTTTCTTTCCGAGCTTGTTTTTCGAGTAGTTTCCTTTTCGAGTTTGATTTCTGAGTCGTTCACCTGTCTTTTGCTGAAAATATAAACTCGATAATTCATTAGTATCAAACACTCTTCAATGGTTTGTTATCATCAATTTTGGAATTGTTTGCCGAAAGTAAATTTCAAAGCCAACAGTTTCCCTACCTCAAATGGAAAACCAAGCAACAACACAAAGTGAGCTCCATGAAACCCTAGCTTCCACCCAATACCAAAATCAAAAAAGCCAATTGGTGAAAAACTTCACCATAGTCTCCTAACCATGAGTTAAGACTCAAAACAAGATGAAACTGAGAATCAAAGGTGGTTCATCATGAAAAACCAAAACTAGGGTTTGAAGTAGAAACTCACAAAGAGGGAAGAACATTTACCAATCTTTGGCTTAAATCGAAGAGGAGAACACCATGAATAACTTTCATGTTGAAGGCAACATCAAACTTCAAACTTAAGGTGATGAAATCAAACCAAAAAGTGGAGAACAACTAGAGAGCAAAGAGGAAGACATGAGATGAAAATGGAGAAGTCTTGCAAATGGAAGACTTTAAAGTGTAGAGATTCTCCATTCACCAACACCCCATATCCAAGGGTTGAGATTCAAGCTAGCAAAGGTGGAAATACATCCAAGGGTTCACATTAAGTCTTGCAAATGATAGACTTGATACATCACACATAAAACCCATTAATTTGCCAAACAAGGCCTTAACATCCAAGGGTTGAGATTAAAGATGGAATAAATGAGAATGACATCCAATGGTTGAGGTTGAGTCTTGCATTTGGAAGATAAAAGAGGTGTAGAGATTTCCCACTCACAAGCAACACTCATTCAAGGGTTGTAATTAAACATGGGAGGAAAGATCTAATGGTCATGAATGCGACAACACCTTAAAGTGAGAAAAGACCAAAAATCCAACAACTTATGATCAATTACAAGAGTGTCATTAAATTATCTTTCTCATTTAACCAAAGTCATCCACTCTATTTACCTCTATGTCACTCAAGTGTTATCTCAACACTTAGCTAAATTTCTAAGATGTTTTCACTATCTTTATACTAGTGAAAATATCATTATACCCCTGGGTCATTATATTCTTAAAATCATTTTTAACACTTTTCATTATTCACGAAATGAAAATACAACAAGAAATTCACGGGTTTACACCTATCAAGAAATACCTGTTAAATATGCTAAGCAGAACAAGCATAAAATCACATAAGTGTTACACCAGAACGTCTACAATAAACTAAGGTAACACGTTCGGGAACGCAACACAATTGTCGAAGCTTCAATGAGAAAACGTTGCAACGAACCCACGTAGTCGCCAACAAACAATAAGTCACGAAACCGGAAACGAAAATACACGAAGTCGTCCCGCTAAGTACGAAACGTAAACGCGAAAAATTTACACGTACCGAGATTACACAAAACGTCATGAATAAGTGACGTCACAAACCGTTAACAATTGCAAAAGAATTATGGAAAGGAGAAAGGAAACGCGGGGCATTACTGACCTCCCCTACTGTTTGTAAATTATCAGCTACCTCCCATATGTTTGTAACTGTTTGTACATACCTCCCCTACCGTTAAATTGTCTAACGGAAGTGAAGAGAAAGTACAAAAATACCCCCAAACATATATTTTTATATTTCAAACTTAATTTGTTTTATATATTTTACTATAATTGGTAGTTCTAAAATAAATATTTCGGCATTAATTTTTTATTTTAGCATAAATAGAAAAATAATCATTATATAAAAAATATTTTTAAAAAAATCTAATTGATAGTTCAAAATATTTTTCTCTATTTTGGCCTTAAGCTTTTTACATTTTATTATAATTGGTAGTTAAAAAATATAGGGTAATTTACAGGGCCATCCCCTGAGGTTTACCAAAAAGCCAAGGACCTCCCCTACTATTTGAAAATTATCAGTTACATCCCCTGTGGTTTGCAACCATTTGCAAATACCTCCCCTGCCGTTAAATTAACTAACGGAAGTGAAGTGAAAATACGAAAATATCCCCAAACATATGTTTTTATATTTCAAACTTAAATTTTTTTATATTTTACTATAATTGGTAGTTCGAAAACAAATATTTCAGCATTAATTTGTTATTTTGGTATAAAAAAAAAAATAATCGTTATATAAAAAAACTTTAAAAAAATCTAATTGGTTGTTCGAAATATTTTTCTATATTTTTGACTTAAATGTTTTTACATTTTATTATAATTGGTAGTTAAAAAATATATATTATTATCTATATAACTAGATAATAATGTTTAAAGTGAGAAAATAATATACCCTAATTGGTAGTTCGAAAAACAAAAATTATTTCAACTTTAAAATTTTATTTTGGCATAAATCAAAAAGAATTTGTTTATAGTAAAATATATATAAAAAAATTTGTTTTTAATTTTTTTTTATATAAAGATCACTTTTTCTATTTAATCCAGAAATTCAATTCCTTGATCATTGCCATTCTATTTAATCCAGAAATTCAATTCCTTCGAATTAAACCTCAATCTAATCCAAATGAGGAAGTAGAGACATTATATGACATGTGCTGACTGTTGAGGTGATGATTTCATATTTCTGTCAATATTACTACTTGATTGTTTGAGTGTTCTCTCTCTCTCTCTCTCTCTCTCTCTCTCTCTCTCTCTCTCTCTCTCTATATATATATATATATATATATATATATATATAGTGAGGTGTGTGTTTTTATTTACTTTTGAATTTTGATGGCTATTAAGATAAAAATAATAATGATTTATGAATCTCTATAGCATGTTTTATTTAGATTAATGTTAATTAGTTAAATGTATATTTGAATTATCATCATGCTTTTATTCTGAGGTTATGGGTCGTCATAAAGTCGCGTGTGGAATGTTTAGGTATTTTTGCATTGAATTGCTCCTTGTACCGTGTTTCCCATAAATCGTTGACAGTCGAGTAACCATAGGTTTAAAATGAATCATGATAATTCAAGTAACCATTTAGCTTTTTAATATTGATTTTTTATAAACCATCCTATTATTTTTCATATATCATCAAACATATTCTATATGAGTAGCTCCAGTTCTTCCATGAAGAACAAAGAATTGATTTCTTTTAATAATCAAAACCAGTTAATGAATGACTGGACAATTCCAAGGGTTAAACCCAAAACCATATATAAATATGGTATTTTCGAAACGATAAGCACCATGGCAATTAAAACCATGGAACAGACCATAGATCTAGATGATCAGGACACTACACTTAAACTGTTGAGTCCAAAAAATTATGGTTCAAATTACAAATTTATCCATATAGGGTTAATACAGGTTGCATTTAGACCTTTGACCTTACTTGGCATGAATACGGCTCTCCAGGCCACTTTACGTGATGGACGGTGTCTAGATTTTATACCTTCCTTAATGGGTGTTGTTGAAACTAGTCTAAGTCATGGACCAGTTTATTTCAATGTTTTCCCCAATTTGTCTTTGTCATTGACTGATCCTAATTTATATGAAGCAATTAATCTTCGTATTCAAACTCATGGGTATAATTACATGCCTGGAACTGAATTAATATGTGTCGACTATAGGATCCAGTATAAGGTACTCAATACCTTATGTCCTAAGGTTCGAACCATGTCTAGTTCAGGTCAAACTGTGTTAATTGACACCAATTTAATGACTTCTAAGGTTGCTACCCCTAGGATGATCCCCTGGGATGAAGTTGTTTTTCCTGACACTTGGACGATACAAAATGTTGTTCCTCCAAGACCATTAATTCACCATGATATTAATTCTATTATTCAGCATGTGGATGGTGAAGTTGTTTTGAATTTTAAACAACCAGAATTTTTGTCTCGTAGTCTTTCCACTAGAGAGTCTTCTCTTAGGAGTATTCCTCCCTATAGAGTCTCTATTCCCTCTAGTACAAGAAAGTCTAATGTTGAATTAAATATTGAAGCTTCATCTGAAGAAAATGTTTCCTTAGATGGTGTTCGTATTTCTGACCAGCAAATTCCGCATGGTATTTATACACGTAGGGAATCTTCCACTCCTACAGCATCTGAATTAAATTTTTAATGGTTTTTATCGTCGATAGAAATGCTATTAATGATGATTTTCAAAAGCCAGAATATAAAGCTTTTCAAAGTTGGTATTTTGGGCAGTTCAATGAAGAGCAACTTGAATTTTATAAAACCCAGTTTTATAACTATATTGATTTGACAAAAGAAATTGTGCCTTTTGCCAAATGGTTTTGTTACTATTATAGTATTCAAAATCCTTCAGTTCTTGTTTTAGATAAGCTTCTTAAAACTTGGACTACTTCTGATGGAAAAGTTATTTTCTCTGTTCATCCTCCTCCAGAGTCTTTGAAAATTGAATCTAATGCTTCCAGTAAATCTTCTCCTGATTCAATATTACCAAAACCTATAGAAGCTACGGCTTATATTAGACTTGGTAATAATGTTACTAAGGATCCTGTTACTGCTGATTTTCATAATATTTTTATGCAGAACAATTATACTAATTTGTATTTTCAAACTCTTGGAAAACAATTGTCTAGAATTGAGTCTAATCTTGATTCCATGATTTTGTCTAAAACCAAAATAGAAGAAAAAGTTGTTTTAACTCATCCTTCTGTTAAACCTCCAATGGAAGTTAAAGGTTTTAAGCTAAAAGCTCATGTTTCTTCTCCTCCAATTAGTGAAGAGTTTGTTACTGTTCTTATGGAAAAATTGAAAGATCTTAAGTTGAATGTTTTGTCTCAGAATGATTCTGAAATTGAAGATGAAAATTTAGATTTTTCTCTTAATCAAATAAATGATTTTGAACAATCTTTGATTTCTTCAAATAGCATGAATTTGAACAAAGTCAACTTTTCTAAAAATAAGCATCAGAATGCTGATATTGGTGGTAGTCGTAATTACTACCAAAGACCTACTCCTCAAGATATTCTTTTTGAAGAAGCATATCTTTATGGACAGGTTTCTTTCAATTCTAAAACTATCTATGAATGGAATATTGATGGCAAATCTGAATATTCTATTTATGAGATGGTACATCAAATGATGATGTACAGCACTGTCTGTAAAACTGCTGATAATACTGAACAACAAATTGTTGCTTTTATTACATGTGGTTTTACTGGCATTTTGAAAGGCTGGTGGGATAATATCCTTTCTCAAACTCAAAAGAATGAGATTCAAAATGTTGTTAAGATTGTAAAGAATGAGGTTAATCAGGACATGTTTATTACTGATGATGTTTATACATTAGTTTTAACTATCATTCATCATTTCATTGGTCGTGAGGGTATTAACCATGAACGTGGCCGTGAAATGTTACAGAATCTTAAATGTCCTACCCTTACCCATTTTAGATGGTATAAGGATGTCTTCTTAGCTAGAGTTACCCAATGAACTGATGCTAATAATGAGCATTGGAAAGCTAAGTTCATTGATGGTCTTCCAACTTTCTTTGCTGAAAAGTTTAGGAAGAAATTAAAGGATAAACATAATGGAATGTCTATCCCTTATAATGATTACAATTATGGTGATTTAATTAGTATTGTTATACAAGAAGGTCTCTCCTTGTGTAATGATCTTAAATTAAGACACCAGTTGAAATCTCAACGTCTTTCAGGAATAAAGGAGTTGGGGGAATTCTGTGACCAATTTGGTTACAATGTCCCAAATGAGTATCCTAATAAAAGGAAAGATAAAGTTTCTAAAGATAGAAAACCTTATCGTAGAAAACGTTATACTAAAGGTAAACGTCATAGCAATAATAAGGAGTCTAAACCCAAAACAAATTATAAGAACAAGGGTAAAAGTAACTCTAAAATTAATGCTAAATGTTATAAATGTGGACGTATTGGCCATTATGCCAATAAATGTAAAACTAAGGCTAAATTGGATAGTCTGGAGATTGAACCTGGTCTTAAGCTTCAATTAAGTAAGTTGTTTCTTAATTCCAGTGATTCTGATCAGAATTCATCTGATTCTGATTCTGACAATGAAATTATGTTATTGTCAACCTCCTCATCTTCCTCTGAAGATGCTCCCCTTTGTACTACCAATTCTTGTAATTGTGGTACTAATGAGGGATCTTCCAATTATTGGAAGGCTATTGTTGAAATGAATGGTTTAAGTCTTAATGTCTTAACCAGTCAGCAACAATCCTTTATTGATTTATTAGATCAAATAAGTGATCCCCAGATTAAACTTAAAATGATTGAGTTTTGTTACCAAAATCAAATTAAGGAAGATAAGGATACAATTAAGGTTCCTAATCAACCCTTTACTATGAAAGAGGTTTTCAATAGGTTAGAAGGATCAAATTCCTAAAGACCTGTTAATATTAATGACCTTCGCCATGAAGTTAATATTTTGAAAACTGAGGTTCAACAGTTGAAAGCTAATCATTCTAAGACTGAGTTAATTATAACCCAATTACAATTAGCTCAAGCTTCCATTTGTTCTTCTTCTAGACTTGAGTCTGAGGAGAATGTTTCACCACCTAATAATGAAAAGGAAACTGTTAAAGATGATTATTTGTGTCTTCTTGACCAGGTGACTTTTCAAAAATGGTACATTAATGTCAAAATTGTTATTAATGAAGAGTATGTTTTACCTGAATTAATGGCTCTTGTTGACAGTGGTGCTGATTTAAATTGCATACAAGAAGGATTAATTCATACACAGTATTTTGAGAAAACTACCCAAGGACTTTTAAGTGCTAATGGTAGTAAAATGCAAATCAATTATAAGCTTAATAAAGTTTATATTTGTAATGAAGGTTTTTGTTTACCAACTACTTTCTTGCTTATTAAAAATATGAGTTTACCAGTTATTCTGGGTACTCCATTTCTTACATCGTTAATGCCTATTGACAAAATTGATACTACAGGTATTTTCACTACTTTGCAGGGGACTTCAATTGTGTTTAAATTCATAACACAACCCCTTAATAAGAATATTAACTCTCTCAGAGATAATATCTTTTTCAAAGAAAAGCAAATAAATTATTTGCAAAAGGAAATTATGTCCTTGAATATCAATCAAAGGTTGTCAAATTACGACATCCAAAATGGAATACAGACTATTCAGAATCAATTTCTTTCTGAAGTTTGTAGTGATATCCCTAATGCTTTCTGGGATCGTCAGAAGCATATTGTTTCTCTTCCTTATGAAGAAAGTTTTTATGAAAGATTTATTCCTACAAAAGCCCGTGTAGGTCAAATGAAAAAAGACTATATGGACTTATGTAAGAAAGAAATCCAAAACCTTCTTGATAAGAAGTTAATTGTTCCAAGTAATTCTCCTTGGAGTTGTACTGCATTTTATGTTAATAAACATTCTGAAAAGGAAAGAGGTGTTCCCAGATTGGTTATTAACTATAAACCATTAAATGATGTTTTAAAATGGATTCGTTATCCAATTCCAAATAAAAAGGATTTGTTGGATAGACTTAATACTGCTGTTTTATTTTCAAAATTTGATTTGAAATCTGGCTTTTGGCAAATTCAGGTTAATCCTAAAGACAGATATAAAACTGCTTTTGTTGTTCCTATTTGTCATTATGAATGGAACGTTATGCCTTTTGGGTTAAAAAATGCTCCTTCAGAATTTCAACATGTCAATGATATATTCAATCCTTATTCAGATTTTGTGATTGTATATATTGATGATATTCTTGTCTTTTCTAAATCCATTGATCAGCATTTCAAACATTTGAAAATTCTTAAAGATGTTTTGAAACGCAGTGGTTTAGTTATTTCTGCTCCTAAAATGAAACTTTTTCAAGATAAAGTTCGATTTTTAGGTCATAATATTAATCAAGGGAAAATTATTCCTATTGATAGAAGTATTGAATTTGCTTCTAAATTTCCTGATGAAATCACAGATAAAACTCAGCTCCAAAGATTTCTTGGTAGTCTGAATTATATCTCTGATTATTATCAGAATTTTGCTCAGGACAGTGCTATTTTGTACCAAAGATTAGGTAAAAATCCTCCTCCTTGGTCCAATCTGCATACTGAGGCTGTTAAAAAGATTAAGATTAAAGCTAAACAATTACCTTGTTTATCTTTAGCTAATCCTTTATGGTCTAAAATTGTTGAAACTGATGCGTCCAATAAAGGATATGGGGGTATTTTAAAGCAATTAAATCCCTCCACTAATAAGGAAGAGCTAGTTCGATTTACTTCTGGTACATGGAAGAATGCTCAACTTAATTATGCTACAATTAAACAAGAGGTTTTAGCCATTGTAAAATGTGTCTATAAATTTCATGATGATTTGCTTAACCAACATTTTTTGGTTAGAGTTGATTGCAGTGCAGCAAAACAAGTTTTGAAAAAAGATATTAAAAATCTTGCTTCTAAACAGATTTTTGCAGGATGGCAAGCAGATCTTTCTGCATTTGATTTTGATATCGAATTTATTAAGGGAGAGTCTAACTCTTTACCTGATTTCTTAACTCGTGAATTTTTGCAGGGAATTCAATGAGTGGCCCTTCCAAAGGAAACCCAGCCAATAAAGGCAAGGGTAAGAAAAAGAAAGATTCAAATAGAGTGAATCTTACAAATGAGGATATTTTTCCTCACCTTCAAACTCAAAAGGGAAATAAAGTCCCTACTACTGCTAAGGAAGCTCTCCTCATGGAGCCTCTTCCTTTCATTCCTAATACAAGGATTACTCAATATGTTTTAACCTTGGAACCTCAGGATGTCCAATGGATGCCTGATCCTAGGGAAATCAAACGCCGTTATCTTGGTGATGTGCAGAATTATGGTGCACCTCTCAATAAAGAGAGATATGTTTATGAGATGATTTTGCAGGAAACAAATTCTGTCATTATTACTCATACATATGAGAAGTCTGATGACAAAGTTAAAAGCCCAATTTCATATTCTAAAGCTGTTATTAAAAGGGTAATGAAACCCACTGATTGGGGGCTTGACCCTGCAAGACCCAGAACCTTTTCTCGTTCTGGAAAGATGTTTTCTTTTAATTACTGGGATTACAAAGAAGCATGGAAACATGCATTTTTATACCAAAATGTCAAATACAAGCATACGTGGTTTTTTAAATTCTGTCCTGAATCATTAAAAACCTCCTATCCAAATTGGATTTTTTATTGGTGGCGTCTTTATGGCCCTGACCTTGACATTTTACCTAAGATAATTAGGGATCAGTTTAGTTCTTGGACTGATCATCATCCTCAATTAAGAGGACAGGATAATCTTCCTGAAGGATTTTCAAAGCTTCTTTTCTTTGCTGAATTTGGCATTCCTTGGATTTCCAAATGGGAGTTACAATGTAACTTTGACCATTTGAAGGTTCCTACTCTTTATAGAGAGTTTTCTTATCGTTGGTGGTCTTCTGTTAATCTTGAAGAGTTGGCTACCCAGATTATTTAGAAAACTGATGTCTATTTTGCTAAGGTGAAACAATCTCAGCAGCTGGTAATTAAACCAGTATCCAATCCATTTGAGGAAATTAAGTCCTCTTTCAGAATCCAGTTCCCAAATTTAGGGGAATCCGAATTAATGGTCAAATGTATGGAATTTATGAAGAATCAGTTCATGAGCTCTTTTGCTCCTTCATCTTCTACAGTTCCAGATTCAGTTCCTGATGATCAGTCCATGGCCAGTCAGGATGATAATGCATATTCATGTCTTGCTGGTGAAGCTCAGAACCTAGAGGATGAGCTCAATGATGAAGGTGAAGCCACTATGGGTGATTATTTGGATGCCATGATCACAGCTGTCTCCACCTCAACCCCCAAGGGTCCTTGTCACAAGCCATGATGTCACATTTGATGTCAGACATGAAGCACGCCATGATGTCACATTTCATATGACGTTTGCCATGACGTCAGACCCACTTATCAGACTTTTGAGTCTTTTGTCTTTTATAATAATTATATCAGTTGTGCAGATAATGACTCTGCTTTCTTTTGTCGGTCCGTGATTCCCGGATCTGGTCGGGTAAAGATGGTCAGATTTCTCTGTCGATGGGGCCCCTAGCGCACCCGAGAGATGTTTTTCTTATCTTTACTTTTATTTAGTTTTCCCTATATAAGAAGGGGGCCTTCAGTTGTAGAGGGGTTCTAGTTTTTCTTTCAGAAACTTCTCTAGTCTTGAGAGTTTGTAATTTGTTTTAAGTTCTGGTTTGTAATCTATAATAGTTTGTAATCCATAATATAGAATAAAGACTTGCAGCAGTTTGCCGTTCTGCAATTTGTGAGTATTCTGGACTTCCTTTTTATTATTTTTATTATCCGCAATTTGGTCTAATAAGAAATAATTAGTATCTTAAGGGATGGGCAAGTTGAAATTTAGTTAATTGATAGAGAATCCGGATTGAGAGAGAAAGATATATATCAACTCATTATCTTTACTATGCTTGGTTGGATGTATAGATTATAGCGAGAGTAATCTAATTATTTTGTGTTTGGTTGGGGGAAGGAAAGAGAGAAAGGGATAAATGAGATACGAAGTATACCTCTTTTCTTTATATTTTTCTATCTACCCAAATTTGGGCAAAAGAAGAGAAAAAAAAAATACTAACTACCCGCTTATATATAAAATGACTTTCTTACCCTTTATAACAACAAATTGAGATATATCTGGACAAATTTGGCCCACATTGAACTTCGTAAAATAAATGATTGAATAAGTGAATGATGAAATTACGCATTGCATTCTGGCGTAAAAATCCTTTGTATTCTTCATTCCGCTCAATCAAACAAAAAGTGAGAAGGACACAATCCCTTTCCTATAGATGCCTCATCCACCTTCCCCTTATCCTTCCATCCGTTTATCAGTCCCTCCAACCAAATGAAGCATACATGTTTATTATATTTTTACTAAAATACAAATGAAAACTAAATTAAAAACACTATACAAGTATGCATAGTTGTCATACCTACTTTTTCTATAAGACAATACTTGGGTCATCCCTGCGGAGGACCAAGTTCATCCTCTCCTACTACGTTATGCAATAAAATTAAAATACATGTTCCAAAATAATAAAGAAATGTAAATGGATTTTACCCATAAATTTTATGGGTTTTAATTCAAATCTAAAAGAAATTTTTGTCCTTGTTTATCCTATTCTCTTTATTACCGACAGATTTCCTAATCTCTTTATTGTCGACAGATTTCCGTCCTAAATACTATTATCTTCCGACTGCTTTCAAAACATTTCTGGCAAAGATACAACTATGGTACACAATCTGCAAGCCTTCGAATTTCAAAATTGGAATGAAAATCTGACCCCATCTAGTTTTAGACATATGGTGAAGGAATATATATATATATATATATATATATATATATATATGTATATATAAACTTTTTCTTTTGTTCATCAGAATCATTCCCATTATCTAGCATTTTCAATTATCAACATCCATATCATTTTTCTTCATCTATATCTAATATTTTCTATTATCAACATCAATATCTAATACTACTTTATTTTTAAAAAATCACAAGCATATTAACTTTCATGTAATATGCGTATACATAATATAAATATAAATATATATATATATATATATATATATATACATTAACATAAATATACACGTATGATGCTAAAAATATATATAGATATAGATATATACACATATAGATATAGATATATATACACATCATGGTAAATATATATATAGATATAGATATATATACGTGTTATGCTTCCTTCTTCATTGTTGAACCACATTCTCAACGTCTCTTTGATTCACAAAATGCTAAGATTAAAGGATAGTTTTTCAATAATACATTGTTTATTACCGTAAGGACACTTGAATTGTTAATGAAATTTAGAAATTATATTGAAGTTAGTATGCTTGATGATTTTGAATTCTTGAATTGATCAATCAAATTTTGGTTAAAACCTATCAAATGATGGGTAATACCCATCTCCATTTTTTAATTATTTTTAAGCATGTGTCTTAAATCTATTGGGCCACCTAAGAGGGGATGACCAACTTCATCCTCCTTGGGGAGGACCCAAGTATTGTCCTTTTCAATATATTTGTAAATGTTAGAAATTTCCCAATGCGAACGAATGCTTAAAAACTATAAGTTGGGAAGTAAAAAGTGTAATAATAATAAGAACCAGGGTTAATGGAGCCATGATTGGCATGTATTCTAGGTGGTTACGTGGAACTAAGTAGAAAGATGCCTTATTGCATAACTTTTCCTCTTGAGTTGGGTTTCTAGTTGAGTTGGTCATCGCTTTATCGGAGCTTAGATGAGGATAAATTCACGGGTTTGTATGCGTGTGCTCTCTATGAGTGGAAGGTTATGATCAATGGGTTCCGTTAGGCTAGAAAACTGACCTAGTGACGTAGATTTGACCTTAAGTTCTAATTTGTTTGGAGGGATAGTTATGACTCTTGATGGACTTAGACATGTATGTAGCAATGGTCAGGTAAGCCCCTTATCTATTGATCGATGTATGAAATTGTGGAGTGGTCGGTATACCACTCTAGTTGATATAGAATAATGGTCGATTGTGAGGTCTAACCGGGTATGATAGGTTAACACTTTTCCTTTCCTCTGGACTAATGTTGTTTTCAACTTTATAACTAATTATGCACCCCATCAGTGGTTAACTTTGGATTATCTTGTGCTTTAAGGATTCGTTAAATATAAATTAATGAACACATAGGAGTTTAAGTTGTCATACTCCTGAGTGGACATTTGTTAGTAATTTTGAGGCAGACTGGTGAGGTTTTAGGATTGTGTTGATCCTTTGTTTGCAGTATGGTGATATTGAAAGTATTACGGTGATACTGGAAAGTATGGAATTTGTTACCTTTAATGTATACATAATGCACACCATTTTCATTATTTCTTTGTCATAGTCTCGGGTAAGAGACTTGATGATGACTTATGCATATGTAGTACGATTTCTAGTATTTTGGGCGGGTTCGGAGACATTAGAACCAATAAGATTTGACCGGGTCTTAAAACTTTTTCTTAAAAACCAGTTGAATCCTTCGGGGTTCAGCATTTTTCTTTAAAAATCTAAGGGCCTCGGCATCCGTTTGAGACTAAATGACTCTGATACCCCTTTCTTGTACCTCAATAGGCGGTGTGAATTGGAGATTGTCTTTTAGTGGTTGAATATGATTTAGTTATAGAGTTTTTCCACTTATGTTACTTCCGATGATTAGAAGTGTGTATATACCATGTGACCACTAGTTAGTTTTAAAAGCCCTCTTTATTATACGAGGCCTTAGAGAAATGATTCTTTGAGTGAATGCGAGTTGTGATTATGGGGTTCATCATCCTGTTCATTAAGCTAGCTTGGTAATGATCAAAGAGTAAGGGATTATCTCACAGGAGATGTTGACAGATCATAATTAAAGTGATGAGAATGAGGTTAATAAAGTGTTATGTGGGACTTTTTGGGTGTAGATTGAGGTTAGTGATTGCAAGAGTACGGTTCTCTGGTGGTGTGTTAACGATCATGTTGTGTGGAAGTTGAGGATTAGTTGAGACTTGTGGTGATAAGTGTTATTTTCTGTAGATTTAAGGAGTGATCTAATTATCTGATCATAGTTTGACTAGTGTGCTCGGTTCACGGTGGAATCGGTAGTGAGTCCTTGTACTATCTGTAGACGAGGGTGTGTATTAGACTATTTATTCGTATGTCTATATGTATATGATTAGTTACCTACAAGGTTACATATATAACTTATATATATACATATTCGACTATGCCTACATGTTTTTATGTGACTGAGACTTATGGATTGAGCTATATTGTTTGCTTTGTGCCTTCTTATGTGGCCTTGATATATGGTTGGAATTATTTGTGGGGCTATTTTCGGGGTCTCGAATTGGCGGGGGTGCCATATGAGACAACTGACCGACCTAGGATAAATGCATGCACACGAGATGGTTAACATTTCCTAGACAACTAGAGGTGTGTTTGTTAGAGATATTTTGGTGAGCCGTGGTTTTGCTTACCCTCACATAGATTGCAGGTTTGCAGGTGGATGCAGCATGGCATGTTCAATGGCGATGGTACAGGTGACTTGGGACAATTTTTATTAGTTTTGTTCCTTTTATCCGTAGTTATTCTTGTGTATTATTATTTCTCTTGTGAGTCAGTCTGTTGGCATATTCCCTTTCATTGTATCTTTTTATCCATGTATTTATTATTTTGGGGTGCCATCGTGTCTCTTCGGCACTGCTGTGTGGTTTTCTTTGTATTTTCATTCAAGTATTGTTCCTCCGTAGTTTATAGAGGGTTGTGTAGACGTAGCGGTGGTTTTCTACACACTAGCTCGGCCCTAGTATGTTTCTGGAATGTTGGATTGCATGTTATTACTATTATTGAACTTGTTATTGGTAGGTTATTCTGTTCTGTTGTATTTGTGTTTCCGGATGTTCCATTTACAAACGAAACTCTGGTGGATTTTTGTTAGAATCCACCATTGAGTTTCTATCACTTAGGGGTGCATGAAATACCTTATTTTAATTCTTATTACATGTGTTTTCTTGTCATTGTTAATTCTAGTGGTCACTTTCACTGACGTCATACCTCAGGATTCGCCGATTCTCCGAGTTGGAGATTCGGGAATTTAGGGGCGTGACAATTTATGTTATATGTTGAAAAATATTATAATTATTGAAAAATAAGGAGTTCTGACTCTAAGAGGATGTAAATATTACATTGATAATTTACTGAGTTGGTAATACTAGCAAAGTTGGCAAAGAGATTGATTAAAATTATGAGAAAATATAAAGTTGTGGCCACAATTGGTGTCATCTTATTCTTTGCACTAGTAATATTATATAGTAATGTATAAAAACATGTCAATGTAAGTTGGTTTGACAAAGGAAAATGTCAAACAATAAGTCATAAAAAATTTGACAATGAAGTCAAATGGGTTCAAAACAAATGAATATGACAAATGTGTTTATGTCAAGATCTTTCATAATTCTTACGTCATTGTATGTCTATATGTGGATGGAATGTTAATTATAGGCAGTAGTAATGATGTTATTAAATCTACTAAACATATGTTAACTAGTAGATTTAAAATGAAATATCATGGCATTGTTGATGTTATATTAGGAATTAAGATTTCTAAAACATCAGAATGACTTGTGTTATCCCAATCTCATTATATAGAGAAAATACTTAATAAGTTCAAGAATATGGGATAAGTCCAATACGAACACTTGTTGGTGTAAATATTAAACTTTCTAAAAATAATGATGAAAGTATATCTCAATTGGGAAGTTTAATGTATGTTATGAACTGTACTCGACCTAATATAGCATACTCTGTTAGTAATTTAAGTTGATACACTAGTAACCCAGGTAAATGTCACTGGAATGCAATACTCAGAGTTTTGGGATATTTAAAATATACTCAGAACTATGGAATACATTATACAAAATATTCAGTTGTACTTGAAGGATATAGTGATGCTAACTGGATATTTAATTCCAAAGATTTGAAATCCACGAGTGGATACGTCTTTACTCTTGGAAGTGCAATTGTGTCTTGGAAATCCTCAAAGGAAACATGTATTGATTGGTTAACAATGGAATCTGAATTCATTGCATTGGACAAAGTTGGAGAAAAAGTTGAGTGACTTCGTAATTTTTTAGAGGATATTCCAAACTGGCCGAAACATGTGCTAGCATTTTGCATACATTGTGATAGTCAATCTACTATTGGAAGAGCATAAAATCACATGTATAGTGGTAAGTCTAGACATATCCGTCGTAGACATAATATTGTAAAACAATTGCTCTCGAATGGTATAATATCCATTGACTATATTAGGTCAAAGGATAATATTGTGGATCCACTAATTAAAGGTTTGACTAGAGAGCAAGTGAAAGGTTATCGAGGGGAATGAGCTTAAAGCCTATGACTTAAAAGTCACCATAATGGCAACCCAACATAGCTGACTGGAGATCCCAAGATCTAGGTTCAAAGGGACAACCGAATTGTGTGTGATTTAGTAAAGCACCTTGAAGATTATTTACTCATTCACATTCCTATGATGGGACAGTGTCAATATGAGATTTAAGGTAAGTTACACTTTTAATGATTTCTATGACTTGGAAATGTCCAAGTGGGGTATGTATAACAAAATACTCCTAACAAGAAATCCTATATAAGTAGAAAAGGCTGCTTCTATGGCAATTTGAAAGGTTGAATTCTCTAACAATTTTCTTGAAACCAAGAGGTGTTCAAGGCAAAAATGAACACAAACGTGAGAACTAACTGTGTCCAAAGGGGAACTGTGTGAATTTTATTGTCTTAGTTTACACAAACAACTAACAGTTAAAGGCACATGTTCACTGATTAGCCTGTAAATCCGATAGTCTTTCACAAAGGAAAATTCAAGGCCACTAGGCTACTTATCCTGATACAATAACTTTTATTTTGTACTCAAACTAGTGTATGCATATTCATTTGCATATTGAAAAACTAATTTCCATTCATGTAGGGGATTGTTGGAAAATAGTTGACTGAGATATTATATGGCATATATTACCTCTGTCATTGCAACAATAAAGCCACGGAGGCAAGTTTAGTTTCAGCCAAGCAGTTTTGACCCGTATGTTACCCGTATTGACTGGGTCGGGTTTTGACCCGCCCAGATTACACTTTAATAGAAAGTTGTGTCTGTTGAAAGCCTTTGCAGTTTGGACAGTTGAATATTAACTGCCAAACATGCAGTTAATCACTGAGCTGAAGGGTGTGACTGTTAAGTTACAACCTTTGGAAGTCTATAAATAAACCAAGTTCGGATAGAAATTGAAATAGTTTTTTCTAGAAAATACTTTCTGCATCTTCTTCTCTCTCTCGGCATTCTGCCATATTAGTATGCATTATCATATTAGTATCATAGTGGTTCGTGTACAGACATATTGTTGTGTTCGCAGGTTTTTGGCGATTGAAGTGCTACTTTTTAAAAAACTAAATTTATTCCATTTTGGGAGACAGTTGCTCATCAACCTTGAGCACCGAGATGGAGCAAATTTGTCTTAAGGAAACTATGGTTGCACAGGGCTCAAATTCTTTTCTGTTTTGCATTTCTGGGATTTTTGGGACTGTACTTGTTCCAAGTTTAATGTCAACAGTGTGAATGATGAAAGACGAAACATATACAGAGCAGTGCAATATACAAGTTAATACTTTGTGCGTGCAGTGATTTTACACCAAATGATTACGGGTATTATTTAATACTTTCTAAATATACATATATATATATATATATATATATTCGGTAATCTATATAACTGTTGTAAATATATATATGTTGTGTTATATTCTTATTATATATATATATACAGTGTTGCATGCTTAGTATAAACTACATTGAATATGAAAGTGATTGAGAAGATAATTCATTCAATCAAATGAAATTAAATCCAATGCTACATTTGTTTCAGTTTTTAACCAATCTTGTTGTTTCCTGTTAATATCATGTATATACTAGTGGATTAAACGTATAAACTATCAGGTTTCTAACAATTACTTCACTATCCATTGACGTTTAAATTTATTGTTGTATTTACAAGGATGACAAACTTATCATTCCAGGGTCCTAAAAGTAGACCTGTCAATGGATTGGATTTTTACCCGAATCCGATTCGAATCCGATCTGATTAGCCGGATTTGGATTAGAAAAAAAATCCGATAATCTGAATACGATCCGAATCCGATAATCCGATTCCTTAACAAATTGGATTTGGATTTGCCTAATCCGATCCGATAATAACCCGATCCGATTAATTTTATATATACACATATATATTATGTTATTAATATGTAAATATTAAATAGTATACTAAATTATGTTTCAAAATTGTTTTTCGCTTTTTCATTTTTATGTTTTTAGAGTCATGTATTATAAGTATTGATTGTAAAATATATAATTTAGTGTTTAATATTCTTAAAAAATAACATAAAAATAAAAATAAAATAATAATTTTTTATAATTTTTTTTTACCTAATCGGATCGGGTTATCGGATCGGATATCCGAAAATAAACAAATTCGGATTTGGATCAATTAAGTGAAAATTCATCGGATTATCGGGTCGGATCGGATCGGATATATGCTAATCGGATTCGGATCGGATCAGGACAGATTCGATCCGAATCCGACCCGTTTACAGGTCTACCTAAAAGGTACTAGGGACTATTTGAGCCAAATATTACCATGTTCGACAAATTATTTGGGCGTGGGTAAGTGATATGTGACTGACACTTTTGGTAGATCATTTACCTAAATTTTATCCGAATGATTCTATTTGTGATATTATTACATCACGTGTGAAAAGTATACTTTGAGTACCACATTTTAAAGACAACATTGTATTGTTAAGAATAAAATAAGCTTATGGAATGGCTGTTGAAATTATTTTAGGCCCGTTTGAAAATAGGTGTTTTTGTTCTTATTCTTGTTTTTTGCTATTGATCATGGAACAAATTCTTATTTGGGTGCAATTTTTGGAAAAACGTTTTTGTGAATAGTGCTAAGAACAAAAATAAATTTTGGTCAAAATCAGAGAACACCAAATTGGTGTTTTTGGTGTTTTTCCATTGTTTGTTCTTCCTCCTCCCCCCCCCCCCCCCAACACCACACCGGCTATCCTCGATAAGACAATGTCGTCGAACTCCCTCTCGTCCTCTTCCCCTGTGCAATCCTCCCCCTCCAGATGTTCGAATTCTGGTACCAGATGATGATGCACACTCTCCTCTAGACCGATCTTCACTTTGACTTCATCTACTCTGACACCGCCACCGTCAACGTCGGCTGCGTCGGCGAGGTGGTCAAGCACGAGAGGCTCGTCGATGACCGCTTCTTCTTGATTTGCAAAGGCGTGACACCCTTAGTATATGTATATATATATATTTATGTATATGTGTGTTTATGCGTGTGAAAGAATCAAATATAATTTTTGCCCCAAAAATATATTTATTTTTGTTTTTTTAAGAAAAAATAGAAAAACAAATAAAAATAATAATTTTGTTTTTTCATCCAAAAATCAAATACAAAAATAAAGGGTTTCCAAACAGGCCTTAATGTACTACTATGATGCAAATATAAACGTCAGATTTAGATAACTGAATATATAACTCAAATTTGTTGGTTAAAGAATTAAGACTACTCTATCAATATAAAGAAAAATAATTTACTGAAGAGCAAATTACACACATCTTTTCAAAAAGGAAATATAATCGATAAAATTAAGAAAGAGACAAAACCAAATGTTTACTTCACCTTGCAATCTTATAAAAAAAAGAAAGAAGCGATTTGACCCCTATTAACGTTGTTAAAATTTCTGCTTATTCCCCCTTAATTTCAAAGATTAGATAAAATTATTATGCTAAAAAATAAAAAAATACCTTAAAATTATATGTAATATATAAATTAGTTACCAATGACCGTCTAATGGTATTTTCATTTCTCCCAAAATTGAAAGAGGTTTAGGATTCGAGTCCTACATGGCTCATGTGAGAGTGTATTTATCTATCTAACCCACAACTTCACAACCCCCATTGAACATAACCCACAATAACTTCTAATTTAATTAAAATACAATTCATAAGGCCACAACCAACATCCCAAAATTCATTTAACCCATCCCACAAGGCGGAGTCACTCTTTGGGTAGGGCCATGGCCTCTCCCCAATTGTTATCATTTTTTTTTAGCCTAAAAAATTATATATATTATAGATATCTTTATAAAAATTGCTTATGACACCTCCAAGTTTTTTAAAAATTCTTTTGGTAACCTAAAAAAATATAGTTTTACCAATAAATTTATAAAAATTTGCATTGACACCTCCAATTTTTTATAAAAAAATTCCTTTGTAAACCTAAAATTATATATATATATATACTACCAATAAACATATAAAAAATTATATTGACGTCTCTAGATAATTTTTCTAGCTCCGCCAATGCTCAGCTATGAAATTTCTTTTAAAGATTGATTCCCTATAAAAACAATTTTGGTTCTGTCTCTGCTCATGGTTCCGTCTCTGCTCATGATCAACACAATATGAAATTGAATAAATTTAGATTTTTCATTAAAAATGTCTTTATTAGAGATCACCATAAGGGGGTGTTTGGTTCGTGCTTCTTTGTGTTTTTTTTCTTTTTGCTTCGGATAGCAAAAAATGAAAGCAAAACGTCAAAATAGGCCCAAAATAGGGAGTCAATAATTTTTTTTGGCTACTGTACAGCAAAAAACCACTTTATCAGAGGAAGTTCAAATATTTGTTTTCTTTCACTACACACTAATTATTCATAATGAATAAAATTAATTAAAAATAAATATATGAAATAAATGAATAAATATTTAAAAAATGAATAAAAAAATAGTAAATAGTAAATAAATAATTTAAAATGAATAAAAAGGAACAAAAAATAATAATAAATAAATAAATATTGAATAAATAAATAAATATTAATATTTAATAAATATAGATATATAACTAAAATACATATATAATAAATAATAAATATTAAAAAAAAGTGACTAAATAAATAATATAATAAATAACATTTGAAGTCACCAAATATGTTTAACATGTTTCTTCTTTCAAAATTTCTACAACAAATTTATTATCTCAAACTTCCGATTTTGACTCACATCACTTTACAATAAAAATACGTACTTCTACTTTAGTGAAAAACACAACGTGCAAAGTCAACCAAACAACCCAGTAGTAAGGTCTTGTTTGGTTCACGTTTTTGTTTTTTGTTTTGTATTTTTTACCCATTTTTCACAACAAAAACATGTTTGACACTAACGTTTTGTTTTCTACAATAAAAAAATATAAAACAAATAGTGTCATTTTTAGAAAGTATCAAATGATGTAGCTGTAGCGAATGAAATAAGTGACAAAAATATATAAAAATATCAGTATTAAACGTGCTTCTCATTTAGAATCACAACACTTCACAACAAAACATATGGGTGCGTTTGGATAGGGGTGTTTCCGTTTTTGTTCTTGTTTTTTCCACTGTTCACGGGAACAAAAACGCGTTTGGGAGCCTTTGATGGTTTTTGTTTTCGTGAACAGTAAAAAAAGCGTTTTCTCACCCTTAGTTCAAAATTTGAGAACACCAAAATGGTGTTTTTTTTTGTTTTCGACACTGTTTGTTCTTAGCAAAAAAAAATAATAATTGTTGCAGATTCCCTAACCTTCATCTTCAACCTCCAAACCCTAACTTCTATCTTCAACCTCCAAATCCTAACCTCTAAAAATTTTTTTTTTTTTTTTTGTTCCCCAAATTTTTTTATACAAAATTTCCAACCAAACATGTTTTTGTTTTCGGATTACCATTAGGACAAGAACAAGAAATTTTTTTGTTCTCAAGAGATAAAAAACGAAAACGAAAATACTAGTTTCCAAACCAACCCTATACTTTTATTTTGTAAAACTCACAAGAAAGTAAAAACAGGAACCAAAAGTTATAAAAGTTTTGAACGAAAAAATAAAAAAACAACATGCTCATAAACTACTATTAGGGACCTCATATGACAGCTAATGATTTTGCCCCTTGACATGTCATCGATCCTGGTCATGAAACTCTACGAATCCTAGCCTTTCAAAAGACAAATCAACGGTGGGAAACACCCTACAATACTATCGACACGGATCGCTTACCTCCGCATTCCACTATAAATATATAATGAGACCCTGCTCATTACCACAAAGCAATCTCTCTGATTCAAGCTTCACTCCAAGTTAGGAAATCAGGTTCGCCCTCTCTCGTATACTACACACATATGTTATATACAGATATATATATATATTTCCGTATAAATCAGCATATGCAATATGTTGATTCGCTATATAATTTTCCAGTTTCAATAACATTAACAAAATAAAAATTCGAATTTCAATACTAATGTTAGGGTTTCTGATGAGCAAATCTAGGGTTCCATCTGGAACTCAAATGTTGAATAAGGAAATTTAGGTTCTTATCCTTCTTAGTTCCTCAATCTACGAGTAAATTTATTCAATTGAAAAAATTAGGGTTTTTATTCAGCTATTTCTGTTAGAAAAAAAAAATTCAAAATTGGATCTCCTCTGGACCCTAACCAGCTTGGTTGTTGATGATTTGCAGTGCGAATCGAAAATGTCAGGGCGCGGGAAAGGAGGCAAGGGATTGGGGAAGGGAGGAGCGAAGCGGCACCGCAAGGTGCTCCGGGACAACATCCAGGGCATCACGAAGCCGGCGATTCGCCGTTTGGCGCGAAGGGGCGGTGTGAAGCGCATCAGTGGGCTGATCTACGAAGAGACTCGCGGTGTGCTCAAGATATTCCTGGAGAACGTGATCAGAGACGCCGTGACCTACACCGAGCACGCTCGCCGGAAGACGGTGACCGCCATGGACGTGGTCTATGCGCTCAAGAGACAGGGTCGTACTCTGTATGGGTTCGGTGGTTAGGGTTTGTTGATTCAAAAATCTTGCTATCAAGAAGATTGAGGCTTTTGGTGTAATTACTGACTAATGTGGCCAAAAAAAATGCTGATAATTGTAGAATTTTGAACCTTATTAGTGTTTAATTTGCTGTCTTTCTCTCTCTAAATATAATAGTAACAATTACGTAAGTAAATTTTAATTTATGGAGTAATAAATAAATGAATTAAAATTAATAATTTTAATTCATTTAATTATTAAGAGAGTTAAAAAATCAATCAGAAAGAAGGAAAAGTCATATTTGAATACTTATCTAATAATAAACTACATTGATTAGTCCATCACTTGTTAAGTTGTTTTTCCACCGTCGTTAATATTTATTTTCCCTTTGATAATGTTTTTGTGGGTTAAGTTCTTGTTTTTTCTTAGCTAAGTTTGGGTGTCCGGTAGTGGGGCCGAAATAAAAAAAACTCAAATATTGAGTACATGTATATAAAAAAAATATATATATATAGCTAAATTTTGGTGTATTTATTTATACCAAAATAAAATATTATTTATATTTAATTATTATATAAAAAAAGAAAAGAACAATGTCCAAAACACGATAGCTATTATGAAATTTGAGCTTGAGTAACATAATAGTTATTGAAAAATTAAACTCACGATTTTTTAGAAATTGAAAATTGTTTTCTATAGAATTAATTAAAATCAGAATAATTTATTTTAATAATGATACTTAAATAATCAGCAAGAATTATATAAAATAAAAATAATTATTATCTTTTATGTAAATTCAACCCAAAATAATAATGTGCCTATGTTAATGCCATTAATAATTATTATTTATAACTCTATTCAATCATTATAGCGAAATTGTGAGTTTCCACGGTCATAATTTTATAGATGTTACACAGTCATTTTTGTAATTAAATTTTAAAAAATTATTATTCAGAAAATTGAACCAAACAAACCTTTTTTACAATTTTATAATTTTCAATTTTCAAAAAATACAAACTAAACGATTCAACTCTTTTCATTTCCCTCCTTATTATTTGGGTTGAAGTACATGTAGGAGGGATTCCAATTTGTTGATTGATTTCAAACAAAAGACCACCAGTAAGCTTTGAGACACCTCAACTTGCTTAGTCAAAAAAGGCTTGGATATGTAACATTCTCATTAGTTAGGCCCTGTTTGGTAACGCTGTGGTTTTTTTTTTTGCTGTAATTTTATTTTTTACAAAATGAAAATTATGACTTGTTTTGCTGTCATTTTGATAGAAAATAAAACCTGTTTGGTAAAATTCATGTGTTGTGGAATTTTTGAAAGCATAAAAATGAAAATGTGTTAGGTAATGAAAAAAATTAAGAATTAATAAATTATGAACTAATTATTATTAAAAATTAAATGAAGTAATTTATATATTTATTTATTATTTTTTGTACAAATTTATTTTATATTTAAATATTTATTTATTATTAATTATAAATTCATTTTTTCATTTTAATTTTTAATTATTTATTACTCAATTTTTATTTATTCATTATTTATTTAATCATTTTTATTTATTATTTATTTTACTATATCCCCGTTTTGGGGTTTTCAAAATAAAAACTCAAAACGAAAGCTTCAATTGAAGTTTCCAAATTTGTTCACAAAATTTCAAAACTCGGCAAATTTCGAAAATGAATTTTTGACTTTTTAAAATCTAGAAAAAATAAAACGTATGTCATCAAACAACTTTTTTAAGTTTTGATTTTATTTTTTGAAAACTAAAATAGAAAACTCAAAATAAAAATGTTACCAAATAAGGCTTTAGTAATTGGCTTTGTAAAGGCCAATAAATTCAGGCCCACCAAGATGCAGGCTCAGTAAAGAATGCCTAAACCATTAAAGCTAAAGCCCAACTTGAAAAGCCCGGCCCACTAAAAAGATCATTCTAGAAATTCTTGTGACTCACGTCAAAATCTCGAATGAAGATGGTATGATTTACACTCAATAAGGGATGAATATATGATCCCTTCAATTTAGGGGGTTGACTTAACCAATTGTAAAAGTTTTCATGGGCTAAAAAGCCCATGAAGCTCTTATATAAATATGACCTTAGTTTGGCACCATCTGTGAGAACGATTTTTGAGAGATTTTTTACTTTATATTCATATTTTTTGGAGGAAAAAACACTTTAGAAGTGGTAGCCATGGTGGTGGAGACCAGGTCATCTGGAGCCACCGGAGGTAGCACTATCCCCAATGCTCAGATTGAACAGATCATGCAACGATTGGCGACCAGTGGAAAAGAGGAACGGAGCCCTCGAGTTGCAGAACGCCGATTTACTCAAGTGAATATCTCAAACGTCAGACCCAGCCAATGCTGCCAACATCGCCAGTAACGGAGGCGTTGAGGCACATCTTCCAAGACACGAGGATGGCGACCCAGATAGGTGAGAAAGATTCGGAAGAAAAACGCTTGACGATTAAGAGGAGATCTCCTTACATGTGGTAAGAGAGTTGTCGAACCATTAGCCACCAACTATGAAAGATTTGGAGGAGATGGCCGGTAAAATTCAGAGGCAAGTACTAGAAGGTCTGAAGGCACAAAATCCAACCATGAAGGACCTGGCGGCTCATGCCTCTACTGACATGATCTGGTTGCTTTTCACCGAAGAGATCGATCAAGCAAACTTCCCAAATAAGTTCATTCTACCAACCTTCATGATGTATGACGGGATGAAGGACCTGCTTGATCACATCTACCAATTCCAACAAAAGATGATTGCCTACAAGAAGAACGAAGCCCTCATCTGCAACATATTCCCTACCAGTTTGACTGAGGCACCGTTGTTATGGTTCAGAAAGCAACCACCAGGGTCAATCAATAACTGGAATAAGCTGTGTGAGATCTTCATAGCTTAGTACTACGACAACCAGAGGCATAAGAAAACTATATCCAACCTATTTACCATGATGCAAGAGAAGGGGGAGACTCTACAGAGCTTATTGTCCAGGTTAAATAGGGAGATGTCTGTCATTGATCAATGTGATCAGTTATCAGTAGTGGAAGCATACAAAATGACATTAATACCAAGCACCAAGTTCCACGCCTCATTGGTAAAGCGTCCCCTAATGACATTGGTGAGCTCAACTCACGAGCCCAAGGTTACCCGAGGATAGAAGAGGAAACAACGATAAAAGAGAAGTGTGCAGCCATGGTTACTATAGAGACTCGATCCAAAGACCGCATGAAGTACCAAAAGTTAGCCCGATCTGCACCTTTTTCCTCATCATCCAAACAGATTGACAAAAAGTAGAGGATAGAGGATAAGGTGACCCCCCTAAAGACCAACTTGGGGAAGCTCTATAAAGAGAATAAGAATAAGAGGATCTTCAGACCTACACTGCCGATACACTAACTGATGGAGCAGGGGGACATGACCAAGCACTGCGGGTTCCATAACGAGTATGGCCACCATACCAACGACTGCAGAAACCTTCGTAGATAAGTGGAGGCGATGATAGCTAAGGGGGAGCTGACCGACAACATAGCTAAGGATCAGACCTGGACAAAGCGACGGGGTCAAGCTCTGCAAGTAAACACCCCTACGGGTCAGCCAGTTTGGGTTATTCACATGGTTCAGGGAGGAGATGTGACAAAAGAAACAGAAGGAAACAAGATATCAAAGTTGCATTAGGCCCACAAGCTAATTTCATCTATCATGCTCATTTTCAATTAATTTGCATAATTGTGATAAACTTCTTTGCACAACATATCAAATATTGGTAAACAAAATATTTTCATGTAAATGTTATAACCAAATTTGATAAGTCATAAATGATAAACAACAAGAAGAATGTTTATCAATAATGGATAAAAAAAACATTCATCCATAAGAGAATCACTTAAAGTCATTCAAAACAACCTTTTGGAACATATTTTAAGTTAAGCGCAACTTATAGTAGTTTTAGAACCCATGGACTAAAACTTATACATTTCAAATCATTGTGATTTTCTACATGGAAAATGTTCATTGTAAAATCATATAAGAATGCATTAAATAAAAACATTTCATGCAAAGAGGCATGTGACATTCTTAGTACTTTAATTCCATTCACATGTGCAAAGAGTAATCTATATCCTTCTTGGTTAAGATCTTGGGATAAAAATGGTCAAAACCTTGGGTCACCACTATTAGACTTTGATAACAACATTAATATGCATTATAGAATATACAAGAATATGCATGTATGATAATGATATAAAAGTATAAGATATAGGAGAATAAAAATAATATATATCATTTAAAAATTTATATAAAAATGATAATAATATAAGATACAAAAATATAAGATATAAATTGATAGGTATAATTTGTACGGCACGTGCAGATAAGGATTTGTCAACCAGCTACCTATTACCAGGACTCTACACATCTCAAGAGAATACCTACGGGTAGTTATCAGAATCCTATTAGGATATATATGGGTAGCTGTCAAGATATATACGACACGCTACAACTCTACCAGGACCACCGCAATAAAGACCCTATAAATATAGGGTTGGGGTCAACCTAAAGAGGTACGCAATAATCACCCACCATTACTCCTGCTATATTTTTCTGAACGATTCAAGTTCTAACTTTACCGTCGGAGCCTATTTGGCCGGTACCCCACTGGTACCTCTTTCGGTCACTGTTTGTTCTTTTTGACAGGAACGACATCGTTTTCTACCCGATCTTTCTACGCTTCATCATTTGGCACCGTCTGTGGGAAGCGACAACTTCTTACTTCCAGAAAGTGTTAGAATGGTCCAACTACGAAGCAAAAGTAAGGTGGGTGATGCCTCTGGACAACCCAGAGATCTTCCCCTTCAACCCAATGATCCCTTGCTCCCAACAAACCAAGGAATACCACTGACCCATACTGGTCTACCTCCAGTGCATCCTCCCCGACCTGATGGCCAAGAGGAGACACATATTTCTCTGGGAGATCAAGAAGTTGGTGATGATAAGTCATCACACAACTCCGAAAGTCCCCAAAATTCAGACCCAGTCAGACAAAACGATCCTATAGAACGTATGGCAGTATTAGAACAACATGTTCAAACTCTGGCCCAAGGGATGGACCAACTGATCCTGCAGACCCAGCAGAACGCTTTGCTTCTTCAACGACTGACTGGTCCCATTCCTCCCGCTCTGGATGCGACACAACATAATAATTTGGAAGAGGGGGCAGAGCATAGCCACAACCAGGATCGTAGGACGGTGATCAGGAGCACCCGACGGCAGGACACCCGATGATCTTACAGAAGTCATGGGTGTGGATCAACAGATCCAAGATCTGAAAGCACAGATGGAAGGTATGACACATACAATGAAGGGAAAAAGCCCCACTATTGTGGATGAACTCCTACAGAAGACTAATTCCCCATTTGATGCTTTGGTAATGAGTGTTCCTATACCTAACAAGTTCAAAATGCCACAGTTGGAGAACTTTGACGGGTCCAAGGACCCTATTGACCACTTGGAGACATTTAAGGCACTCATACATCTACAGGCTGTCCCAGATGCTATCATGTGTCGGGCTTTTCCCATCACCCTAAAGGGGTCAGCCCGGGTCTGGTTCAATAAGTTGAGGCCCGGTTTTATTCGTGACTTCGACGAGTTAAACAGGAAATTTATCGGGCACTTTATTGCCGGGCAAAGACATAGGAAGCCCGCCACCTACTTGTTAAACGTCAAACAGGATAAAGGAAAGTCGCTTCGAGATTATATAAGCCGTTTCAATAATGAGATGCTCCAGGTTGATGAGGTTAATGATAACGTAGCAGTGACAACCTTCATGGGAGGATTACAGTCTTCTAGGTTTCTTTTTTCCTTATCAAAAGAACCTCCTGAGACGATGGCATAACTACTTGTTAAAGCCCAAAAGCATATGAATGCAGAGGATGCCATGAATGCCCGAAAAGGAAAAGGGACTGAAGAAAAGAAGGTGGAGAAAAAGAGACCAGCAATAACTACCAGGGACGAGAGAGAAACTAAAGGCCGGAGAACCCAACCTACTGTGGATAGGTCATCTCGACCTGCAAAGAGTCAGGATAAGTTTACTAGCTTCACTCCATTGAACAAGCCGATAGGCGAGATCCTTTTTCAAATACAAGACGATCATTCATTATCCTGGCCACCCAGGCTGAAGTCGAATCCATCAAAAAGGGCACACGATAGATTTTGTCGCTTTCATTGCGACCATGGACATACGACAGATGAATGCATCGACCTCAAAAATCAAATTGAGAGCCTGATCCAGAGAGGGCGTTTGAGCCGGTTCACAATCAATGGCGAATAAACAGCCGGTTCGGGTAATCAATGTGATTTCTGGAGGGTTTGCTGGAGGTGGGGAAACAAGCTCATCCCGAAAAGCTCATGCGAGAAGGGCTAGAAATATGATGGAGGTTCAAGGGGTGGATACCTCTGCTCCACCTTCCAAATCACCATGACGAGAAGGGCAGGTCATTACTTTCACCGACGATGATGCACGGGGAGTACAACATCCCCATGATGACCCACTGGTGATTACCGTGGCAGTGGCCAATTTTACTATCCGGCGGGTGATGATCAACAATGGAAGTTCTACGGAGTTTCTATTCTTTGAAGCTTTCAACAAGATGGGTATAGGAAGGGACCAGTTAAAGCCATCCAAATCGCCTCTAGTCGGTTTTTCTGGAGAGAAGGTTTCTCCACTAGGGATAGTGACCCTTCCTCTCACTGTAGGGGTGGCTCCAAGACAGCTTACCATCATGGTAGATTTTTTTTTGTAGTGGATTGCCCTTCCACCTACAATATCATCCTCGGAAGAACAACTCTTAATGCATTGAAAGCAGTAACTTCAACTTACCACTTGCTAATGAAGTTCCCAACTGATCATGGTCTAGGAGAGGTAAGAGGAGACCAAGCTATGGCACGGGAATGCTATGCATCCGCTCTAAAAGATAGAAGATCGCGGGAATCACTTACTATCGAAGGTCTCGAATCAGTCTCAAGTCAAAATACTCCCCGACCAGAGCTAGTAGAGGACCTCATAGAGGTAAGCCTGGAAGAGGGCAGGAACTGAAAAATAGTAAGTATCGGGTCTCTGCTCCCCGATGATGTTAAGGATCAACTTATTCGACTCTTAAAACAAAATCAAGACATTCTTTCCTGGACACATGAAGATATGCCGGGTATTGATCCTCAAGTTATGCAACATCGCCTAAATGTGGATTCTACTACCAAGCCTGTAAAGCAGAAGAAAAGAACATTTGCCCCAGAAAGGAATACAACCATAATGTCGGAGGTTGACAAGCTTCTAAAGGCGAACTTCATTCAAGAGGTCCACTACCCCGGCTGATTATCGAATGTGGTCCTAGTAAAGAAGGCGAATGGAAAATGGAGGCTCTGTGTCGACTTTACAGATTTGAACAAAGCCTGTCCAAATGATAGTTTTTCGTTAACAAGAATTGACATGCTGGTAGAGGCTACTTCAGGGAATGAACTACTTAGCTTTATGGATGCATATTCGGGTTACAATCATATTCCCATGCACCCTCTTGACTGTGAGAAAATATCTTTCATCACCGATCGAGGCATTTACTGCTATAAAGTCATGCCCTTCGGGTTAAAGAACGCTGGAGCTACCTACCAGAGGTTGGTCAACAACATGTTCAAAGATTAAATTTAAGAGTGTCAAAAAAGAGAATCATCTGGCGGACCTTGAAGAAGTTTTTGAGGTGCTTCGAAAACACCAAATGCGCCTTAACCCAACCAAGTGCGTTTTCGGTGTATCATCAGGAAAATTCTTAGGGTTCATGGTCAGTAGAAGAGGCATTGAAGTTAATCAGGAAAAGATTCGGGCCATCCTGGACATGAGGTCTCCCCAGTCAACCAAAGAGGTGTAGCGGTTGACGGGAAAAGTGGTTGCCCTCAACAGGCTAATTTCTCGAGCTACTAACAGATGTCTTCCTTTCTTCAAGGTGCTTAAAAAGGCCTTTGAGTGGACCCCCGAGTGCGAACATGCATTTGTGGATTTGAAGAATTATCTCGTTTCTCCACCCCTGTTGGCCCGACCAGTACCAGGGGAACAACTTCTACTTTACTTAGCTATCTCCTTAACGGTAGTCAGTTCTGCCCTGATGAGAGACGATGGGTCTATTCAGAGGCCAATCTACTACACAAGTCGAGCCCTACGTGGAGCAGAAGAAAGGTATCCAGTAATGGAGAAGTTGGCATTCGCCCTCGTTATTTCTATTAGGAGATTAAGGCCATACTTTCAGGCTCATACGATAACAGTCCTTACTGATCAACCACTCAGGCAGGTGCTCCACAAGCCGGAAACATCCGGTCGCCTAGTGAAATGGTCAATTGAGTTGGGAGAGTTCGATATCCGCTACAAGCCCAGAGCAGCGATTAAGGGACAGACACTTGCAGATTTTGTGGCCGAGTTCACCTATCCTCTAAAAGAAGCCCCTGAAGTTGCTGAATAAATACTCATTCCTGAGGCAGATGGACATTATATGTGGATGGTTCATCCAACTCGTAGGCGAGTGGGGCAGGTTTGCTTTTAATCACTCCTGAGGGAGAAAGATTCCCTTACGCCCTCCGGTTCAAGTTTAAAGCTACCAATAACGAAGCAGAGTATGAAGCTTTAATAGCAGGACTCCGAATAGCGCATACCTTGTAGGCACGCTACCTGAAGGTCAACACCGACTCCCGACTGGTTGCAGGCCAGGTCAATGGGGAGTATGAACCGAAAGGAGAAAAAATGAAGGCTTACCTACTGAAGGTAAAGGAATTGATCGGTCAATTCAAAAAATGCGTAATTTGCCCAATACCAAGAGAAGAGAATGGTCATGCAGATGCCCTTGCTTGGTTAGCTACAACTATTGAGCCAGAGCATGATATATTTCCCTTGGAACATTTACATCAACCAAGTATTCACCAGGAGGAGACTACAATGATCATGGAAGTAGAATAAGGTATGGAATGGGAACAAACTATCATCAAGTATATCCAGGATGGGGAATTACCAGAAGATCGAATGGAAGCCCGAAAGATAAGGCTTCGCGCTACCAGATATGCTCTCATCAACGGAGTTCTTTATAAGAGGAGTCTTTCTCTTCCATACTTACGTTGTGTCTCTACTACGGAGGAAAACTACATCCTCAAAGAGATTCATGAGGATTTATGTGGAAACCATGCAGGGGTCAGATCTCTAGCCCATAAGGCTATAAGGCAAGGGTACTACTGGCCGACAATACAAAATGACGCATTACAGTACGTGAAGAAATGTGACAAGTGCCAGTGATTTGCTAATGTCCCTAGACTTCCAGCGGAGGAATTAACACCCATGACTGGGCCATGGCCTTTCGCTCAACGGAGAATCGACTTGGTTGACCCATTGCTTCGGGGTAAGGGTCAAACCAAATTTGTGATAGTAGCGATTGACTACTTCACTAAATGGGTGGAAGCATAACCACTAGCCCAAATCACTGCCAAGAATGTTAAAGACTTCACCTGGAAGTCGATCATTTGCAGATTCGGCGTCCCCCAGGTCATAGTGTTTGATAAGGGAAAACAGTTTGAAGGAAGTGTATTCCGAGAGTTTTGTTCGAGTCTGGGAATAAAAAACCACTACTCTTCTCCTGGACATCCGCAGGCTAACGGGCAGGCAGAGGTTGCCAACAGAACAATTCTTGAGATGATCAAAAAGCGTCTGGAGAAGGCCAAGGGGTTATGGCCTGAACAACTGCCCGCTATGCTATGGGCTTATAGGACTACGACCAAAACACCCACGGGTGAGACCCCTTTTCTCCTTGCTTTCGGTAGTGAGGCTATGACCCCAGTTGAAATCGGGTTGGAAAGTTACAGGACAAGTCACTATGATTCAGAACATAATGAAAAGGAATTGGCAGTCAGCTTAGATTTGATTGAGGAAAAGAGGGAGCAAGCCCAGACGAGGGTTTCTGTCTACCAATAGGCAATGTCACGATATTACAATGCGCGGGTAAAACAGAGAAGGTTTTAGCCAGGAGACCTTGTCCTACGGGAAGTCACCCCACTCACCAGTAACCGTGAAATTGTGAAAATGGGAAAACTGGCTCCCAACTGAGAAGGCCCCTACAGGGTAACCCGCACATATCGGCAGGGGGCATACTGGCTAGAGACCCTCCAGGGAAAGCAGCTACCCCATCCTTGGAATGCGCAACACTTGAGGAAGTGTCACCAGTAAAAGTGGAAAGGTAGCATCAGGGTCAGTTTAGGCTACCCTTTATTTTCTTTTCTTTAGCATCATTTTGATTAGTTTCATTTACTTAGATTTAGTTTGCAATAGGCCATCGAGCATTCTGCAGTAGAATTTATTTAATTTACATTAATTGTTAGAGCGGTTATCCCGCCAATTATCAATAAAGAGAATTCTTTTTCTACAATTATTGAGCACATACTGTATTATCATAAACATATTCTTCCACCCAAAAAAATGGGTCCCCTAGTAGAAAGGGGGGGCTGAGTGAAGCTCGGGGTTATAATCTTATTATTGAAAGGATATGGCTGAGTGAAGCCCAAATCCTACAAACAAAAGAGAGTAAAATCACTACTCATCTTCTCACAAAAACTGCCTTAATATGAAAGGTCAAGTTTTTCCTACATAAATTAGGGATCAAGGTCCATAAACATCGTTTCATTCATAAACTTTCAAAGTACATCAAATGAAAATGAAAGAAAATGAAACATCACAGCGACACTACAAGATTTCAACATAGAAAAAGAAACAACTACTACCTACGACGTCCACTAGGGTTGAATCCTGTGAAATCCTGTGCTGGATAAAAGGCAGTCGCCTGCTCATAGAAATCCTCAAAACCACCAAGGTAATAAACTAGTTGTTGCTCCTGAAGCTCAGGAGAGTGTCTGAATTCCTCAACTGCATTGATCCTTGTTTCGCCCAACTTTTGGGCTAAAAGAGAGGCATCTTCCTCTTCTGCCCTCTTGGGGTCAGACTCATAAGGCCCCTTTAGCTTGTTGATCTCCTCCAGTCGGGCGGTCTCAAACTGCTAGTGTTGACGGTCGTAGTGGCCTCGAAGCTCGTTGATCTCTGCTTGATGATTGGCAGCCATCTTATCTCTCTCAGACTTAGCTCGCATACATCTATGGGCTATGTACCTGCCTCGGGTCAAATTCTACAAAAAGAATGATGGTTCAACATATAAAATATAAAAGGCAGACCATAAATAATGCAGATATACTAACCCATCCTGCATCAAGGAAAGATCTCTGATAAGTCTCTAGAATAGAGTCATTCTCATTCTCCAATGACCGAAGGTCCTCATCCATCAAAGTGCCCATGAGCTTTTCAGTCGCTACCTGCACGCTTGACATCACGGTATCACCCGATGAAGACTTGGAATCAGGGGCGGATATCCTAAAAATGGACCCAGGTCGCGAAGACTGGCCGAAAGTAGGTGGTCCAGAGAACTGGCTGAACCCAGTCTGAACGGCAGGCCCCCTGCTTATAGTATTTGCATCAAGATCCAAGGTCCTAACGGGACCATAGGATGCTCTCGCCGTCATCTGGTGAGAGGCAGAAGAATATTGGCCAGGCAGGGAGGAGGAGAAGCAGGGAATCAGTGGCGACAAACCTGTCTTACGTTTTTTGTTTAAAAAGTTATCAAGCACATCTTGGGGAAACCACTGAGATCCCCCTGTGTACATAATAAAATATTGTATTTGAGACAAAACAAATAAGTAATACTAAAAAAATAATAATAATAAAAAAAATAAAAAAAATAAAATATTAATGATGATACCTGCACTGGAACTGGTGAAAGGAGCCCGACTCCCGCCAACTGTCGGGGGTGAGTCAAGATCTCCAGTCGCTCGACTCACGCCAACTGTCGGGGGTACGACAAGATATCTAGGTGTGGAAGACGCTCGACTCCCGCCAACTATCAGGGATGAACTAGGATCTCCAGGAGCAGAAAGTGTCTGACTCCCACCACAAATTGGGGGAGGACTGGAGAGTGCCCGATTGTCGGTCGTCGGAGGAGCGGGGGAGGTCTGACCAGAGTCAACAGTTACCCGATATCCTCCAGGTACCGGAGAATGAAGCTCCGGATTTGATGGCAAAGCTGATGAACTCCCACTTGGAGAGTCAAGAAAAGGAGGTACGGGTGGGATATTATGGTTTCCACGAAGGCCAAGACAATATCCTGACAAAGCACTTGAGTAAAAAAAAGACTCTTCCTTATGACGGGCCAAGAAAAATTTTGCCCTCTTCAGTTCTCCTTCATATGTTTTTTCTCTTCCGGTGAAATAATGGGTAGCTTCTTTTTCGCTACAGAAGAGAAGAGAAGATGTGTTAAAAAATAATAATAAAAATAAATAAATATATATATTTTTACCCGCTTTCGTAAGATCACCCGCTTCCTTTGGAACAGACGGACCATTATCCTCGCCTTCCACCGCGTCCAGGAACTCCAATCCGTTGCCTTCAGCATAAAAGAAATGACTCCACCAAAACTTTGGATTGTCACCAGTCTCCTGTGGGAAGCCTTTTGTTGCAGTTAAAAAATTGGCCCAGGCACTATTCCGCTGGATGTAATAGCAAGAGAGAAACTCTTGAAGGGACATGGATCCATTCCCGCACAGGCACCATAGAAGAGGAGCCCCTAGAATAGCCTTCCAGGGAGCTGGGAAGGGAGGAGACCAAAATGGTCCAAGATCTCTCTCGACAGTCGAGGAAGCGGAAGGCGCAGCCCAAAATCAAAATATGAGGTATAAAGAAACATTCCATGTGGAAGGGAGTGGTGCGCTGTGATGTCCCACATCGCCCGGGTAGAAGTCTGGGGATGTACTTATATGTGCAGTGTTGTCTCCAATTGGTATGAGCCCTTTTGGGAGGAGCCCAAGAGCAAAACCATGCGGGCTGGGCCCAAAGCGGACAATATTATACCAAGTGTTGGAGCGGGGTGTTACAATTGGTATCAGAGCCAGAGCCCGGCCGGAATTAAGTGTGGGTGCATGCACAAGCCCGTAGGTAACACCAACGAGGATGCTGGGTCCCAAGAGGGGGTGATTGTGATGTCCCACATCGCCCGGGTAGAGGTCTGGGAATGTATTTATATGTGCAGTGTTGTCTCCAATTAGTATGAGGCCTTTTGGGAGGAGCCCAAGAGCAAAACCGTGCGGGCTGGGCCCAAAGCGGACAATATTATACCAAGTGTTGGAGCGGGGTGTTACATGCGCCCTTTGATTTAGACCCGGACAATTTAGCTCAACCTCATACGGAAATACAAATTCCTTCTTTAACTTATCAAGCATGGTCGGATGGAGAGTGGAAATTACATCCTCTACGTTTTTTGGTGCCATAGAATATTTTTATAAAAATATTTGGGAAAATAAAAAAAAATGTACCAAAAAAGCGCAAGCGAAGCAATTTAGGAAGTGGGATAGAAAGAGGTTAGTAGAGAGAGCTATGAATTGGGGGTGTTACCATATTAGTATTTATAGGAAAAAAAAATGATTGAAGAGAAGTAGTCGTTGGGTGGAATATGACCGTTGCTAGCGACCATGCATTTGAAATTGGAATTAAGTTATTCACTGATCAATTGAGCTCTATGCATGGGCGGGCGTGGTTGTCACGCCAGACTTCCAATTAAGCTATTCAAACTGATCAATTGAGCTCTGTGCATGGGCGGGCGTGGTCGTCACGCCAGACTTCATAAAAGTTTTTTTGTTTTTTTTTGTTTTATCTCTTACGGGCGTAAATATCATGCCAAACCCTTCTTCTAGCGCCACATAAGCTAAGCACACACTTTTTGACTTTTCAATAAGTGTAGGAGTAAAGTTTCAGGGAGCCTGCCAGCCTTAAAACTTTTGCCCACAAATTTGACTTTTGTATAATATATATATATATATGTAAGATTTTCGGAACCAACCTACCATAGGCTTTGTTCACCATTTTTATTGAATTTTATTATATATATATATAAATGTATATGCAAAGGTGACAAATTAGGAATTAATTGATTTTTCCCCTACAAAGATTTACATAATTATTTAAGGATCCCTATTTGAAAGTTTTCTATAATTAGTAAAACGACCTTTTAATACTTAAAGAGGATTTTTAAGGGATTGAATTTTACTTTAAATATATATATATATATATATATATATATATATATATATATATATACGAGAAAATTGCAGTAATTCACCAAAAAGGGGAGATTTTGTTCCCTAAACCCGTCAAGCAAATTTGGGAACAAGGGGCAACTGATAGGTATAATTTGTACGACACGTGCAAATAAGGATTTGTTAACCGGCTACCTACTACCAGGACTCTACACATCTCAACAGAATACCTACGGGTAGTTATCAGAATCCTATTAGGATACATATGGGTAGCTTACAAGATATATAACACACACTACAACTCTACCAGGACCACCGCAATAAAGACCCTATAAATATAGGGTTGGGGTCAACCTAAAGAGGTATGCAATAATCACCCACCATTAATCATGCTATATTTTTCTAAACGATTCAAGTTCTAACTTGACCGTCGAAGCCTATTTGGCCGGTACCCCACCGGTACCTCTTCCGGTCACTGTTTGTTCTTTTTGACAAGAACGACATCGTTTTCTACCCTATCTTTCTACGCTTCATCATAAATAATGTGAACTCTAATGTAATATAAGACATTCTTGATGTCATGAAACAAAACACAACATCAAGTTTAAAGAAAACATGTTATGCTTGATAGCCAAATGAAACACCTTAATAAATGTATGTCTTTCATGATAAATGCACATAAGACTCATGATTCATGTTTATCAGTACACATTCAAGATAATCAATATTTGAGCACAATATCTCCCTCGTTTCAACATGCTTCCTTCAAAGAAGAACATATAGTTCCTTTTGCATAATAAAGATCCAAGCATATAATAAAATGCTTCAACCAAAGTTTCAATTTGAAACAACAAAGACTAAGCATCATGAAAAATATTTTTATGGAAATCTTTATGCAAATACCTCTAGAATGATCACCAAAAATTTATATAATAAAGGATGGTGAATCATTTAACCACATAGAAGCTCATCACATATTCTCTATCCTCATTTGCATTAGATGGCCCATTTAAAGAAATTTTGCTCTCTTGAGGTTTACTAGTGTGGACTTATTTGATTAATCATTTATCCCTAGTCCATCTTAATTTCACTTCAAGTACAAAAACCTCTTATCAATATGCAATATGTGATACCAATTTTTTTTAGATAAAACACAAAAGTCATAGAATCATATAGACAAATATCAAGAGATAGCTACTCAAGAAATCAACCAAATTCAAGTGAAGTATCTTTGCGAGTCTAGAGGTGGTCATGACTATATTCTTTAAATTTCATGCATGATCAAAACTTTCTTTCATAAAACTAGTCTTCGAAAAATATTGTCTTAAATGTACTTGAAAAGACAAATGAATAATATTATGATAATATATATCCAAGTCTCATTTCAAAACAAGCTACTATCAAGAAATATTCAAAATCATATATAATTGCATGCACCAACTAGCCAATCAGCCTCATTTCAAATCATCAAATTTATTCCATGACATATCAATAAAGATTCAACACACTTTAATAAGCATATGTATGTCATGTTTAATCTCATCAATGAAAGCACATTAGTAATGGAGGGTAGAAAATATTTACCCCTAGTACTACCTCTACCCGTTATACTTGGAGTTGCTTGTAGATGATTTGCATCCTCCACTCATCTTGTGAGAGACATTGATTTCATCTCCCCTTTTGAGTTATAACATCACTATTGGGGAACCAATAGTTCTTGAGTAAAGAATCAATCCACACCTACAACATACTCAAGTAGCTTTCTTTGGTACCCATTTTCCTATTTGGTCTATTTTTGTTAGCACATTTATGAGCATAATCCTTAATAAGCACATTAGTATAAAATGAGCGATTCTCCACAAACAATATGCTTCAATTGACTTTATCATTTGAGTATGTAACACTCTGTGTTATTTTCTTTTTTCCTGAAATTATTTCTGATTTAATTTCGGTTATGACGTCACTTGTTCTTGACGCATTATTTATTCTTGGTATTTCGCGTGTAAATTTTTCGCGTTTAGTTTTAAAGTCGACTGGACCACATTACGGTTTCTCTTTGACGAGTTTGAGAATTCTTATTATCGACTACGCGGTTTCGTTTCAACGTTTAGCATTAGTGCTTCGACTGGATGACGACATGTTTTATTTGATCGGGCTCGTTAGGTGTTCTGACATTTGGGTTCCTACCCTGGTATATTTAATTGGGATTGTTTATTGGGCGTCCTGTTATTATTTCGGGTTTGCGATATTACGTTTGGGTGTTCCCGGTATTTATTGGGATTTATTATATATATATTTAATTGTAATTATATATATATATTGTTTTGGGATTAGTTTGTAATTTCGGATAATAGAAGGGTTACTTGTGCAATTTAGCATATACATGTATACATGTATACTCATCTGCTGAACCACTCCCGCACACCTTCATCCTCTCTTTCCTTTCACGTGAGACTGAACCATCTCCTTTCTTCTCCACAACTGCAGCTTCTCCTCCACCTCCTTCATCAGCTTCATCATGCCGAGAGAAAGAGAGAGAGAGATTGGGCTGGAAGAAAGTCGCGCGTGCGCAGAGGCGCGACCCATCATGGGTTCTTGGTTGGAGTAGTGGCGATGGCAGAGGGGCGCGGCGGCGCCGACGAACCAGGTAGTGGCGACATGGGATGGTGGTCGCACAAGGGATTGGCAGCTACGGCAGTCGCACAACGCGAGCTATAGGGACGAGTTTGGCCAAACTTCGGCCGGTGATTTGGTCAGCTTCCTGATGTTAGATAGCTGTGATTTTTGGAGGGTAGTTTCGCCTTAGTGCTAGGTACGTCATACTAAAATTTCGTAATTTTCCGTTGAACGGTTTGTCAGAAAATCGCGTTTATAGGTTAGAAATTTCGTTTGGGTTATTTTAGATCTACCCAAATTGATTAACCTATTGCTAATCGGCTTGGTATATATCATATAGGTTGTTGAGGTGGACGTTTTGGTATATTCAAAATAATTTTTCGGATGACTTTAGTCGGCGGGCTCCATATTCGGGCGCCGGTACTGTTCACGGTGGACCATTTCGGGCTGTTCTGTAAGCGTAAATTAAAGTGGGAAATTTTATTCTCACTTCCGTATCGTTGACGTGGTTTGGGTGTGCAAACCCATATTTATTTTAATTTAGATATATTAAATTATGAATTTAAAATATCTAAAATTGGGTTAGAATCGAAGTAGGATTTAAAAATTAATTAAATTATTTCCTACGAAACTAAATAAATTCTTATTTGAATTGAATAAGAATAGGTGGCTTACTAACCCCTTGAGAATTAAATGGGTTAGTAGAATTTTGTAAAAGTTAGACGTGAACTTGGAACGCTATATTAGTTCTCTTTTTATTGTATTAGGGGATATGTGATGTGAGAGACGTGAAAACTTAGACATTATGCTAGGTTCCCCTTATGATACGTGGATTATTTACTTTAATTGTTTTAAAGGCATGTTAAGAGGAATTGAATTATTTTCCTAGAGAATTAAAGAAAATATATTATTTAAAACATGAACTTGTTTCCATGTGATTTAAATGTCTTTATTATATTTTAAAGGCATGTTAAAGAGATTATGAGATTCATGTTGGTATCATGTGGATATTTTCATAAATATGATGCATTACATAATTATGTTGATGCATGATTTTTATTGGATACACCATGTTGTGTGAGTACATGGGTGTTGGTGCATGTAGTGCATGGGTTCACCCTTTGTAGAGAAAAATTCAATTGGTGTGTTCTACTTTCGTTTGCATGTGGTGCGTGAGTAAACTTGTGTTTGGATCGTCGTAACAACTGGCTAGGGGGTGTTTCTTGCTTCTACGGAACTAATCTTTCGAGAAACGCAGACGCTGGGGGAGGACTTGTTCTAATCCTAGGTTCTTGACCGTGTCGAGGTAGACATCTTCCTTGGTTAAAAGTGTGAACTGTCAAAAACACTTAGGGAGAACAGTACGATAAGTCTACCTTCTTTAGTGAGCCTGCAGCCTCAGGGGAATGGTGGAGAAGGATCCGCTCACTCTTGGGAAGGGTGTGTTTTTGTGTGCGTATCACAGGTGGTGTTGAGTCACATTGCATTGCATAACATTTATGTGATTTCATTGACATGTATATGTGATATTATTACATGTGATGTTGGAGCAGGTTTATTATGTGTTATTATTACCTGTGGATTTTGGAGCATGTTAATTATGAATATTGCAAAATAAATTTATATTTTATAAAATGCTCAACTGAAAGTGATTAATGTGAAAACCTGAATTAAATGAGGTAATTGTTAAAGTATAATGAACTATATTTTTGTACTTGTGATTATATACTTTTGTGCTCTTAGGGGAGGTTAAGTATATTGGCATAGCGACCTTTTTGGATAGTTGATGTTAGTATTGGACTATAGAGTCAGTTTTATATTGAGGCCTTAGAGAAGGCGGTTAATTGTTTTGTGATTGTGATTAGTTGTGTGACATCTTTAGAGATTTGAGGTCAGGGATTGATTTTAGTATCAATTGAGATTTGAGGCCTTAGAGAAGGCGGGTTATGAGATTGTGGACTTAGTGGATGTTGTGGTATAGACCTTTAGGTGTCTTTCACCTTTTGAGGAATGGTTTATCAACTGTATTTGAGATTTTGATTGGGTTAGAAAAGGTTATGGTTAAGGTGATTTTATTAAGTACTTGGGGTACTGTAGTGTTGTTTCTTATGCTTAGTTCATTCTCCTAAGCATTCATTGTACGATGTTTTATACACTAGTATGTGATCGTTGACTTCTATGTCACTCCTTGAGTCGTCGATTACGGCGTGGTGCCGAACCTCTTCCATGTGTTGTCATTTGATTTCGTGGGGTTGAAAACAGATAGTTGTGTTCCGTGAACCCAATGTAGTACTCTTCCTTCCTCGTCCTCTTGGATATTATAGGAATCCGTAAAGTTGTGTTCACTCTTACTTGGCTGTCTTTCGGAAACGGTGTTTTCTAAGTCTTGAAATAAACTCTTTGTATTTAAAAGGAAAAACCTGTTTTCGCCTACCCCCGTAGCAACTAAAAGTTTCAGCACTTTATAAAATGATCTTAGGATCTTCTTTAAAAGGATTTTCAACTTCTAAAAGTCGGTGATGGTGATTGACGGAGACCGGGGGCAAGACGGTCATTTTTACTGTGTGGTTTCTTAAAAGAAAAACTATTTTATTACTTTTCTCGAGATTCTGAGATTTCGAGACTTCTTTCTCAAGATCTCGCCATGTAGAGTTTTGAAAAGTGGTTTATTGTTTCACCTTTTCTTCGGATTATTTTTAAATCTCGGGTTTGAGGCTTGTTGTTCAATGCACACATATAGTGTTGCCTTTCCCTTCTTCTCGGTTATTTGATGTCACCACCTAGGTGATTTGAGTTTTTCTTACGTTAGGGGCATGGATGCCAAATTGATTGATTTGAGTCTTAAAACATTTTTCTTAAAAACTATTGAATCCCTGGGATTCATCTTTTTATAACTTTCACTCTCGGTCATTCGCTTTTGGTTTCCTTGTTCGGGTGTTTTCCCTAAACACTTGTGGTGTTTTTAACCTTGACGTTGTTGTCTTGGTTATTCGTTGGTTTAGCATTGGGACCTCTTTTCTCTTGCTTGGGTTCCTTGACACTTACGTGGTTGTCGTGAGAGTAGTGTTCAGGTACTCTCTGAGATTCGACCGTTTAGCGTTCCTTATCCATAGTGAAAGTGTTAGTGATTTATTGACCTTGTTGGAGATAGTATTTTGAGATTTTATATGGTGATATGATGAGGTGATTCCATCTTTGAGGTATAGATCTTTTCTAGGAATGGGATGAGGTTTGTTATATATATATATATATATATATATATATATATATATAGATGACGATTGTGTTAGTACGTAAGGACGTGAGTGATTTTCCTCTTGTGTTCTCGGGGAGTGAGTTATGAGTATTCTTTGGTACTAGTGGTGGATTTTGATCCCTGTGGATATTAGAGGTGAGTGTGTTTTCTCTTTATTTAGATTTTCTGGTTAGCGTTGTGCGCTTGATGATTTGTTAGATTGGACACGAGTGTCGTGTATCTAGAGTACGTTGGTGAGAGTTGTGTATACTACCGATGTTGGTACTTGGAGTACGAGTCTTAGTTATACCTTATAGGCTCATGTTGTGTACTTATATATATGTATATATTTTCGATATATATACTCGTTTACGGTAGCATATGAGTATGTGCCTTGGGTTTTTGTGGTTGGGTTATGTTGTGGGTTATGTATCTTGCTAGATAGTTTAGTATTACCTAAATATTCAGAGGAAGTGGTAGTTAGGATATCATTTTTCCCACTGAGCTTATTTGCTCACAGGGGTATTTCATCGCCCCCTGGTATTCCACGCTAGGTTGCTGGAAATGTTACGGCTATTGGCAGCATGCGGTGCAACAACAGTTCCCTTTTATTTTCCTTGTTATAGGTTTTGGAGTTGCGCAGGGTGATGCGGTTATGGGTGTAGCGCAACTGGTTTGGGGATGATAGTTATATGCTGTCAGTTTCTTTACCTATTTTGTATGGGATTGTCATGTATTTCTCTTGGGAGCCAGTCTGTTGGCATATCCCTATTGGTGTATATTTTATTTCCTGTATTTATTATTTCAAGATGTTATTGTATCTATTCTGCACTGCCATGTGCATTTCTGTATTCTTATTCGAGCATTTGTGGCTCTGTTGATTATAGAGGGTTGTGTAGGGGTTTTGATTTCTTTCCACTAGCTCGGCCCTAGTAGGATTGATGAATGTTGGGTCTGTGAGCCATTGATATTATCGAACTGTTATTGGCAGGTTATATCTGTTGTGGTTGGGTATCTGGATGTTCCATTTACAAATGGAACTCTGCCGGATTTTCGTTAGATTTCACTGCTTTGTTCTATCATTCATTTGGGTATGAAATATACCATTTTTTTATCATTATTCCATACGTTTTCATGGTTAATGATATCTTAGTTTATCGTTCGTATTAAGGATCACATCCTGGATTCCTTGGATGTCCCAGTTCGGGAGTCTTAGGAATTTAGGGGCGTGTCAGTTTGGTATCAGAGGATACTATTGAGTTTCTAGTATTCGATTAGGCATGGAGTATATTTTTCATTGTAATTCCATGTATTTCCTTGTTATTATTGACTCTAGTGGTCATTTGACTGACGTCATCCCTTGGAAATTCGCTGATTCTCTGGATTAGAGTTTCGGGAATTTTAGGGGCGTGACAACATGGTATCAGAGCTCTAGGTTTCACTGTCTTAGGGACGACGGGTGATGGTTGGTGGTACGATTGACATTTGTTGTTTATCTACGATTACGATATGCGTTCTCTGTGTACTCTAGGTTTCACTGTCTTAGGGACGACGGGTGATGGTCGATGGGACGTTCGACGATTAAGGTTTATCTACGATGACGATCTGCGTTCTGTGTGGTTCAGTGTTTCTGTGTTTTTCACTTGTGTTGTGTTAAAGGTGTGTCTTACTAGATGCATCCTGTTGTGATTTAATTCCAGCGGAGTGAGACAATACCTCAGTCACATATATTCTTCCGTGCTTGTATCATGGTGTTAGTTACCGAGGAATGTAAGTAGATCATTCGGCCTAGCTAACTGGATGTGACTCGCGGACTAAGGTACTCCCTGATTTCGAGAACGAAATCTCCTAAGGTAGGAAGGTTGTAACACTCCATGTTATTTTCCTTTTTCCTGAAATTATTTTTGATTTAATTTCTGTTATGACGTCACTTGTTCTTGACGCATTGTTTAATCTTGGTATTTCGCGTGTAAATTTTTCGCATTTAGTTTAAAAGTCGACTGGACGACATTACGGTTTCTCTTTGACAACTTTGAGAATTCTTATTGTCGACTACGCGGTTTCGTTTTGACGTGTAGCATTAGTGCTTCGATTAGATGGTGACACATTTTATTTGATCGGGCTCGTTAGGTGTTCCGACGTTTGGGTTCCTACCCTGGTATATTTAATTGAGATTTTTTATTGGGCGTCCCGTTATTATTTCGGGTTTGCGAGATTACGTTTGGGTGTTCCCGGTATTTATTGGGATTTATTGTATATATATATATATTTAATTGTAATTATATATATGTATATTATTTTGGGGTTAGTTTGTAATTTCGGATAATAGAAGGGTTACTTGTGTAATTTAGCATATATATGTATACGTGTATAGACCTCTGCTAAACCCCTCCCGCACACCTCCATCTTCTCCTTCCTTTCACGCGAGATTGAACCATCTCCTCTTTTCTCCACAACTGCAGCTTCTCTTCCACCTCCTTCATCAGCTTCATCATGCCGAGAGAAAGAGAGAGAGAGAGAGAGCGCTTAGGCTGGAGGAGAGTCGCGCCCGCGTAGAGGCGCGACCCATGGTGGGTTACCGGCTGGAGTAGCGGTGATGGTAGAGGGGCGCGGCGGTGCTGACGAACCAGGTGGTGGCATGTACATATTCAATGGTCATTGGCCACTAGAGATCATCTCAAAATACTTTTCCATTTCATAAAAATAAGAACATTATTCTTTAGCCTTTAAATGCATATAACTAACTTGAATACATCATAGGAGAATAAAAGGTCAAATAACCTTACGTAAGGGAAAGTCCTATAAAGTTTGTCATTGATCAACTCTAAGTCGGTTAAGGCAAGAATAAAGCCGAGGCCCTGATACCAATTGTTGGCCATATATTGACCCCTAGAAGGGGGTGAAAAGGGTCAATGACAAACTTTGATACTTTTTCGGTTTGACTTTATATTGATAAAGATGGGCATCATAGAAATCTAGTCAAGCTCTTATAAGATAAATGATCTCTTAAGTGATTATCTAATTTCATTATATGAATCATGCATTAGTGATTTACACAATTAAATATATGCATCATTGATTCAAGTAATGGTGAATTGTTCTATTAACAAAGTATACAATTCAACCAAACATGTTGAAGCACTTATCTCATAATGATAATACATGCATTATGGATTCAAGTAGAAAGTAACCAAATCAAGCACCAAGTGAATAAGCTATTCAACTAAACATGTAAGGCACTTTTTCTCATATATAGACTTAACATATAAAGTGCTATTTGTCATGAAAAATATATTTCTAGAGTTTTTACTAAGTAATGAAACATTAAAAGTATACAAAAACTCTCAAGGGAAATATTGTATTGAATAAGCATTTTATCAAACACTTGGTGTACATATAGATGTTTTAAAACTTTGGTTTGTTGAAGAGACATTTCGTCAAACACTTGGTGTGCAACAAGAATATAGATAAATAAGGAAGTAGTTAAATTATAATCTACACAATATTTAACAAATTTCACAATTCAATTCCCTTCAACTAAGCATTTTCCTAACCTCTTCATTTATACACAAACACAAACAATTTCATAGCATTTATATATAAAGCTCAAGATTGTGAATGACAATTGCTTTTAAAGTAAGGAGATAAGAGTTAGAGAAAATGCAAACCAAGGACACCGAGATTTTTACATGGTTCAACCAAATCTTTGGTCTACGTCCAGGCCTTGAGAAAACCTCTCAAGGATTCTACTATCGTGTTTTTCTTGCGGGTGAAAAGCAAATCCTTATATGCTCCTTCTTCCGGGTGAAGAGCCAACCTTGCTCACTCTTACGGGTAGAGAGCCAACCTTCCTCACTCTTACGGGTAGAGAGCCAACCTTCCTTACTCTTGGTTGCGAGTGAAGAGCCGGCTATTGCCACTCTTACCGGTGGAGAACACACCTAATCCTCCCTCTTTAAGGTAGAGAGAAACCTTTATATAGCTTCAACAAGCCCATCCCATGCCAAGATAACTTCTTGGTCTTTCACTCACAAAGAATAAGAATTGAAGTTTGAGTGTTACAATATATCTCTCAATAAATGGATATAGAAATTTAAAGATCACTTCCTCACATACTTAGAGTTGTAAATGAAATACTCAATTGAAAATCTCAACTGAAGTCTGGTATGATGAATCACAAGAGAAAATATGAATGATGCTCATGGGGTGATTCATGTAGGAGTTTTCTACCCAAAAATGAAGCACAAATGATGGATTTATTTCATACTCCTATCTCCCTCTTCTCTCTTTATTCTTGACTCAAATATGGTATATATAGAGATTGGGAAACAAATATAGCCGTTTGAGGGTGTTTGAGTAATTTCACATTTGAAAAACTAATCATTGGAAGCTATTCCAGGCCAAATCAGTCGACTGAAAATTGTCGTTAGTCGACTGAAAATCACCCATCAGTCGACTGATTTCTTGCATCAGTCAACTGACAAATAGCGACCAAAAACTTTAAATGTTTCTTATTGCATCAGTCTCCTGATGGTGTCCCATCAGTTGACTGAAAAAACATATCAGTCGACTGATAGTTCATTTCAGCCCTGTTCGGTTCAGTGTCATTATTTTGGTCATAACTCGAGTTCCGTAAGTCGTATTGAGGCGTTCTTTAGCTTTTTCGAAATCTGAATTCAAGCTCTTTATTTTAGGCTTTTGAATCGCTCCATTTAACCCATTTTTGAATTAGTTATGGTCTTTTGAATATGACGGTTCATTTCAATCTCTTAGACCACGTATTGATTTTTCGGAAAATCTTTTGGGTATTTCCGAAATGACTTAGAAACACTCTTAGGATGTCTTAGAGACTTATTAAGGTCCTTGAAATTCCTAAAATCAATATTGAGATCATAAAATAATATTTCAATTTAAACAAATTCTTAATATTTGACAAAAGCTTTTCATGATTGAAACAATTTTGTTCAAAGCTTTAATACACATCTAGAATCCATTTCAAGTGATATGAAATTAGTTTAGGTTATAGGACAACATCTTTGTTGAGTTGTTCCATAGCTTATGAAAGCTTGAATGAACTCAACTTTAGCAAATACTATATATGAATGTACCATTAATGATGTTCATAGTCTAATACTAATGGTTTAAGGAGTCATGAATGATGTAAATGGTATGCATGGTCCTATATGCTAATTTATCAAGAGTTGAGTTTTCAAATAAGTTATTTCAAAAATAACTTTACATTTAATCTAACACTCACCCAAGACTATTTTACCCAATTCTTTGATCTTCAATTTCTTTAAGCTTTGGGTTGATGTCTTCATCCTTGTCTCCAATGTCTTTTGAGCTAAAAGCATCTTTGCTTGATTTTAACATGAATCCACAAGCTTTATTGAGTTGTCATTGATTATTCAACCTACTAAACATAACTCAAGTAGACATTAGATCACCACATTCATTTATTTGTTATCATCAAAAGTTCTCATTTACCCATGGTTTAAAACCTTGGGTCTACATCCCCTACAGTCGGGAGGTGGAATTTTTGCATATTGTCTTGTAGATTGAAGCAAAAGATTGATAGAAGAACAACCATGGCAGACATGTCTACATCAATAATGCAGATATCCACGACCATGAATAACTAAACCGATATCTAAGATTTTTAACAAAACCCTAGCCAAGTAATGTGGACTTTTTCTTATTTTAATTGTATAAGGGGAAACTGAAGGACACGTATGTGATGATTGTGTAGATGAGTGATTATGTTTGATTTTATATAAGATTCTTCATTTATTCTATGTCTTGTTTTTGCTTGAATGAATGTTTTATCTTGCACAATCATAGTTATTCAATATGGGTTGGAACTCGGATGCTTAACTCATGATTTTCTACACAATGTGGTAATTAACATGCAATCTAGACTTAGACAGACCGTGCTAAGAAGAGATAATATAGACATGATTTTAATTTATGTTAGTAGGAGTAGTTTTAGAGTAGATGCATGCACTACTTATACTTGTTCGACGATGGTTTGTAACTCGGTTAAGGTTAATTGTTTCTTTTTTGGGATTAGGGTTTGCCAATGCTTGCGACCCTATATCTGATTCATATATGATGGACCGCCCTTTACAATTAAATGATTAGGAGGATATTATGCGGTTAGTGGTGGAATTAGAAATACCCTAGATCTTTATCTCCACTATTTTCAACCAAAAACCAAAATTTATCTTTACTTTTATGTTATTTTATTTCTTGTCAAATTAATTATAGAAAACAAAATAAACAAATTATCTTTCATAATTTAGTTACAATAATTATAAAAAAGTTGTGAATTCATTAGTCTCCGTGGATACGATATACCATATCTCATATATATTATACTACAATTGATTCGTGCACTTGCGATAGGGAAAACTAGGTCAACTTTAAGCGCCTATTTGCACACATTATTATTATTATTATCATTATTTATTATCCCAGCCTAGTGTCTTAAACCTATCGAGGTTTAGGAACCGATCAAGTTTTTGGCGTCGTTGCCGGGGACTAACGATTTTCTATACATTCAAATAATTATTATAGCTAGATTATTTACTTGCTTTATTTTTATTTTCTTATTTTAAGAGACAGGATTGTGTGATTTTTGACAGGTGCATTAAGATTAGTAGAAGGAACCAGAAAAACGGCGACGATTGCTTGGCTGGACCGTTTGTGAGTTTTAATCGTATATTAAATTATTGTTTCAATCTTATCTTGATTTTTCTTAATTAATTTCTCTTTTATTTTGTTTATTTATTTTCAGTTCAGTATTTAGATTAGTTTATTTTCATAAATTTGTTTCATTATTTCATTATTTTATGAGTGGTTTGCGTTCCGTATCTAAAGAACTTGCTCCTTTTGATCCTGAAGTTGATAGAACTTATTGTAAAAAATTAAGAACTAATAATCAAAGGATTGAAAAAGAGACCTTAAATTTTAACGACATGGGCGATCCTCAAGTACAACCACTAGGGTCCTTGAAAGATTATTACACACCTTCTAATTTTGAATCACCAGCGAACATTATAATACCAGGCGAAACAAAGTCCCATTATGAAATTAAAGCTAGTATTTTGAATATGTTACCTAAATTCTATGGACATAAACATCAAGATCCATATGATCATATTACTAAATTTATAGAAATTAGTTCGACAACTAAGATGAATGAGATGCCTACGAATTCTTTACGTGTGCGATTATTTTCTTTTTCACTCAAAGTAAAAGTTAAAAGATGGTATAATAATTTAGAAGAACGAGTGAGAACTAATTGGGAGAACCTTAATAAAGAATTCTTACATAAATACTATCATTTGGGAAAGACACACGAAGCCTAAACAACTATAATGAACTTTGCCCAAATTTTGGGTGAACAATTCCATGAAATCTGGGAACGTTTTAAAGAAATCTTAGCTAAATGTCCCCATCATAAATTCATAAAATATGATTTGGTGCGTAATTTCTATCACGGCCTAGGCGAGATACAACAACATTGTATAGATACGGCATGTAGATGAATGTTTGCATTAGAATCAGTTGAAGACATGAAAAATATTCGAAAGATTGAGTGAAAATTTACAACAAAACGCATCAGAAGCTAGGTCTAGATCAATACTTAATAACCCTAGACGAATGAAAATTGTTAAAAAAATAGAAATAACTGACGACGTTAAGGCTCAAGTAGCTGAGATTAGTAGAAAATTATACAACTTTCTAAATTTCACTCAAAATACTCCTAGAGAAGTCTGTTCGATCTGTTATGATCCTTCACATTTAGCTAGCGGATGTCCAATAGCATATCAAGAAGATATAATACCATATGATATTAACGCAGCCTTTACAACTACCAATAATAATCCATATTAAAATTATTACAATCAAGGTTGGCGAAACAATCCATATTTATTTTATCATTCTCAAAACGTAGAAAATCCTGTCCAAACTCAGAATTTCAATCAAAATCCAAGACCATTCAATAATACTTAGACTTTCAATCAAAATCCAAGACAATTCAATAACAATAAAAAATTTCAAAATAATACACAAGGATTTCGATCTTTTCAACCAAACCAACCTCAATTTGGGAATCAAATTCAAAACCCTAATTTACAACAAAGATCATCTGGTTTTAAGGATAAATTCTTACTAGCCCTTGGTAACTTAGAAGTTAATACCCAATTGTTACATACACATTCACAAGCCATTTCAAAATTAGAAACACATATGAGACAAATAGCTAACACACTTAATAAAAGAGAAGATGGTAGATTACCAAGCCAACCAGTGATGAATCATAAAGGACAACATATGATTGAGTTAGGAACTTTACAAGAACCTACGCATGAAACTGTTCAATCAATCATAACCTTAAGAAGTGGTAGGATAGTGGATAATAGAGTTGAGGAAAAGTTTGAGGAAAAACTAGCACAAGAAGAACTTTTGGAAAAAATTTCTAAAGAAATATCACATCCAACAGTAGATGAACCTAAGAAATAAATTGTCACGCCCCAAATTCCTAGGACTCCGAAACCCGAGCCTAAGAGCTAAGGGAGTGATTGCGGAAGTAAAAAGAAATGAGAACCAACGAAATTCAATCATCAAATACCCACGAAAGGGTAAAATGATCTGATACCACGCTGTCACGCCCCTAAGATTCCCGAAACTCAAATCTAGAGAATCAGCGAATCTCCAAGGGATGACGCTAGTCAAGCGACTACTAGAGTGAACAACAACAAAGAGACACATGGAATAACAATAAAAATATACTCCATGTCAAGTAGAATGCTAGAAACTCACTAACATCCTCCAATACCAACTGACACTCTCCTAAATTCCTAAGACTCCCGAACAGGGACATCCAAGGAATCCAAGATGTGATCCTTAATATGAATGACCAACTAAGACATCATTAACCGTGAAAACATATGGGTTAATGATAGATATGGTATATTTCATACCCAAATGGATAATAAACTAAGCAGCGGAATCTAACGAAAATCCGGCAGAGTTCCGTTTGTAAATGGAACATCCGGACAACAACCACAACACAAGAACCTGCCAATAGCAATTCAATAATCACAATGGCTTCCAAGCCCCACATTCATCAATCCTAATAGGGCCGAGGTAGTGGAAAGGAACCAAAACCCCTCCAAACCCTCTAACATCAACAGAGCCACAAGTGCTCAAATAAAAATACAGAAAAGCACCTAGCTGTGCAGAATAGATATAATAACCATCAAAAAGAATAAATACAGGAACTAAAGGATACATCAACAGGGATATGCCAACAGACTGGCTCCCAAAAAAAGAATACATAACAATCCCATAACAATGGGTAGAGAAACTGGAAGCGGATACCTATCGTCCCCAAACCCAGTCGTGTTGCAACCGTAACCGCATCACCCAACGCAACTCCAAAACCTGTAACAAGGAAACAAAAGAAAGCTGTCGTTGCACTGCATCCTGCTCATAGCCGTATATTTCCTGCAACCTGGCGTGGAATACCAGGGGGCGAATGAAATTCCCCTGTGAGCAAATAAGCTCAGTGGGAAAAGATACTCTAACTACCACATCCTCTGGCAGTTTAGGTAATGCTAAACTATCTAGCAAGATATATATATAGCCCAACTAATCTCATCCACGCAAAACTCAAGGCACGCTCATATACTACCGTACATAAGTATATAACGGGGATATATATATATATATACACGTATATATATATAAGTATAAATACACAACAAGATTCTACAAGGTACGACTAAGACTCGTACTCTAAGTACTCATACCGGTAGTCTACACTACTCTCACCAACGTACACTAGGTACACGACACCCAGGTCAAATCTAACAAGTTCTCAAGCACTCACGACGCTAACCAGAAATCTAAATAGAGGGGAAACACACTCACCTCTAATATCCACAGGGATCAAAATCCATCACTAGTACCAAGGAATACTCATAACTCACTCCCCGATAACACAGGAGGAAAAGTACTCACGTCCTTGCGTACTAACACAACCGTCATCCAATATATATATATATATATATATATATATATATATATATATATTGTAAATGTACAATATATATATATATATAACAAACCTCATCCCATTCCTAAGGAAAATCTACCTCTCAAAGGCTAGATCACCTCAATCATATCACCATACCATAAATCATATCGACCTCATGATACTATCATCAATAGGGTCAATCACATCACTATCACTCTCACCTTAGGCGAGGAAAACCACCCAATCAAATCACTAAGAGTACACGAACTCAACTCACAAGAACGACCACCTCAGGGTCACCAAAGCAAGACGAAGGAAAAGACTTCCCCATGCTAAACCAACAGATAACCGAGACAACAATGTCAAGGTTAAATAACACCACAAGTGTTTGGTGAAAACACCTGAACAAGGAAACCAAAGCGAGGGGAAAGAAGTCCTAACGCTAAACCAACAGATAACCGAGACAACAATGTCAAGGTTAAAACACCACAAGTGTTTAGTGAGAACACCCGGACAAGGAACCCAATCCACTCGAATCACCTAAGTGGTGACGTCAAGAAGCCAAGAAGAAAGGAAGGGCAACACCATATGTGTGCACTGAACAACACCAAGCCTCATACCCGAGACTTAGAAATGATAGGAAGCAAAGGTGAAACAATGGAACACCTTTCAAAACTCTACAGGATGAGATATTGAGAAAGAAGTCTCGAAATCTCAGAATCCCAAGAAAAGTAATAAAATAGTTTTTCTTTAAGAAACCATATAGTAAAAATGACCGTCTTGCCCCAGGTCTCCGTCAGTTGCCATCACCGGCTTTTAAAAGTTGAAAATCTTTTCAAAAAAGATCATAAGATCAGTTTATAAGTATTAAAACTTTTCATTTTACGGGGGTAGACAAAAACGGGTTTTTCCTTTTAAATATAAAGAGTTTGTTTCAAGGTTTAGAAAACACCGTTTTCAAAATGACAGCCACATAAGAATGAACAACTCCACGGATTCCTATAATGCCCAAAAGGACAGTAAAGGAAGAACAACACGTTGGACTCACGAAAGACAACCATCCGTTTCCAACTCCACCAAATCAAATGACAACACATGGAAGAGGTTCGGCACCATGCCGTAACCGACAACTCAAGGAATGACATAGAAGTCAACGACTACGTACTAGCGTACAAAACACAGTACAAGGAATGCTTAAGGGAAGGGACTAAGCACAAGAACCGAGACTGTCAAGCTACGGTACCTCGAGTACTAAATAAATCCCTAATCATAACCCCTTCTCATCAATCAAAATCTCACACAACTCATCACTCGCCTTCTCTAAGGCCTCAATTATCAATTGATACAAAAATCATCCCTAACCTCACATCTTCAAAAGAGTTCACACAACTAACCACGATCACCAAACTACTAACCACAATCACAGGGCTACTAACCACAATCACAAGGCTGCTAACCACAATCTCTAAGGCTACTAACCACAATCTCTAAGGCCTCAACTCAAGTCAAGCCTACGGTCCACCACTAGCCTCCGCTAGCCACATGAATCACTATGCCAACACGCATAACCTCCCCCAAGGGTACTAAGGTATACAACAACAAGTATAAATATATTCGTTTCATTTATACTTATTTATAATGGCATATTATCATTTTCTTCCACATTAATTACTTTCAACTGAGCATTTATAAAATATGAATTTAATTTACAATATTCATAAATAGCATGCCCCAACAACACATGTAATATAGCACATATACATGTTAAACGAGATCACATAAATAATAGGCATTGTAATGTGACTCAACACTCCCCGTGATACTCACACACAACACACCCTTCCCAAGGGCAACGGATACAAACTCTGTCCACTCATCATAGTGTAGAGTTACCACACCGACCCTTCCCAAGTGATTTTTCTCTCTATCACTTCAACAGGGAAGGCGGTTGTACGAGAGCCCAGCTTGCAACTCCGTACGCCATGACTACCCTTGAGTTAAGAACATAAGCCTCCACCCGGACTCTTAACTCACATTTGCCGGCTTTTTAGTTCCGTAGGCGTGATACCTCCTGGCTAGTTGTTGTGATGATCCGACACAAACGTCTACTCGTGCCCCACGCACAAAGGAAGTAGACCACACCAAATGAACTCTCTCTGCCAATGGTGAAACCGTGCACTACATGCACCAACACCCATGTGCTCACACGACATGGTGTACAATCAAATCATATCTCAATCATAAATATGTAATACATCATATTTATAAAAATACCCACATGGTAATATAAATCTCAAAATCTCTTTTCATGCTTTAAAATACAATAAAGCAATTAAATCATATGAAAACAGTTTCATATACATTTCATGTTTTCAAAATATATTTTCTTTAATTCCTTAGAAAATATTTCAATTTCAATTAACATGTCTTTTTAAAATAATTTAAACAAATAATCCACGTAACAAAAAGGGGACCTACAATAGCGTCTAAGTCTCTCACGTCTAACGTTTACAAATCTTCTAGCTCATTTAATTCTCAAAGGAAATTCTAAGCCATCTATTCCTATTCGATTCATATAGGAAATTATTTAATTACATAGGAAATAATTTAATTAATTTTCTTAAATTAATTCCTAAGTCCAATTCCGATTCTAAACGAATTATAGATATTTAAATTAACGATTTAATATATCTATATTAAATTAAATAAGGGTTTTGCACCCCTAAACTACTTCAATAATGCGGAGTGAGAAATAAAATTTCCCACCTAATTATACGTTACCGAACAGCCCAAAACAGCACAGTACCGGCGCCCGAATATGAAGCCCGCCGACCAAAATCGTCCAAAACCTATTTCGAATATATCGAAATGTCCGTCTTGACAACCTATACGATATATATGAAGCCCATTAATAATCGGTTAATTAATTGGGTTAAATCTAAAATACCCCAAACGAAAACTATAACCTCAAAATGCGATTTTCGGGCAAATCGTTCATCCTAAAATCACGAAATTAATATATGACGAATACCATGAAGATACGGAGCTGCTCACCGAAAATCGGCTCAAACCGATCACCGGAAGGTCGCCGAACAATTGGCCAAAGTCCAGCCGGGTTCGCCCCTGTCCACGCGTCCACGCGCGAACCAGTGCGCCTCCCGTTCCGGCAACTCACGCCACCCGTGCCGCCGCCTCTCGCCACCAGCGCCGCCGCCGTCCACAGCCCAGTAGCCCCTCGCCGTTGCTGCTCCCGACCAGCTGCAACCGACGGTCATCCCTCAGCCGACTCTGCTCTTCCTCTCTCGCCATGACCGGCGATTCTCTCTCTCTCTCTCTCGCCTGACCGGCGACCATGGAGGATGGAGACGTGAGGGATTTGTTGCTGCAGAGGGAAGGAGAAGAGAGGGAGAGTAGTTGGTTCGTCTGATGGCGTGTAGAGGAGGAGTAGCAGGTCTGTTGTAGCGTATACATATATACATATATATGTACTAATTGCACAACTAACCCCCAATCTCTCTATAATTGCAAAATGAACCCCACTTCAATATATATATATAATTAATTATATATATATATAATAAATCCCAATTTAAATTATCAGGAACGTCCGAACATAATCTCGTAAGCCCGAAATAATAACGGGACGTCCAATTAATTATATCGGGGTAGAAACCCAAATGTCGGAACACTTAAACAAGCCCGACCAATTAAAATGTGTCGTCATTCAATCGAAACATAAATCATTGAACGTCGAATAAACTAATGTCGAAACGAGACCGTGTAATTGACAACAAGAATTCGCGTAGTGTCGTCCAGTCGACTTTAAAACTAAACGCGAAAAATTTACAGGTATCAAATACCAAGAATAAATAATACGTCATGAACAAGTGACGTCATTATTGGAATTAAAATTATAAATAATTTCAGGAAAAAGGAAAATAACACGGGGTGTTACATAAATACTTGAAAAACCTACGGAGAAGGAATATGAACCCTAAACACCATTTCCTCAACGTCTCCGAGGATCAAACTATTATGGCAAGCAAAGAGAGAAAAATAATGAAATCTTAGAAGTACTTAGACAAGTAAAAATCAACTTGCCTTTATTAGATGTTATATCTCAAATCCCACCTTATGCTAAATTCTTGAAAGATTTATGTATGCAAAAGCGTAGAAGCAGAGCTAAGGTACCTAAAAAGATAGTGTTGATTGAACAAGTAAGTTCGTTATTATTAAATGATACACCACCCAAATATAAAGATCTAGGAGTGCCTACAATATCATGCATAATAGGTGATCAAGAAGTAAGACGGGCTCTCCTTGATTTAGGTGTTAGTGTCAATTTATTACCGCATTCAGTTTACCAATAATTGGGATTAGGATAATTAAACCCTACTGATGAGACCAGAATAGTTGGTATTCTGGGCGTTAATATACCTCTTGTTAGTCTCTTTATTCTATTATTTTGGTATTTTTATGGAAGTTGCATGTTAAGTGTGTTTTCAGGGCCTTAATGCAAAATTGTGTTAATTCGGAGTTTTTAGCAAGTATGCGGAATTTGGAGCAACACTTGGAAGATATTTGCACTAAAAAATTAGAAAAGTACAAGTCAATGAAGCAAGGTACAAATGGCGGAAGTATAAAATTCGCGGATTAAATAAATATTAAAATTCAGGAGCCACCGATCGATCGGTGAGGCTTTTTGATCATTCAGAATATGCCGTCTTGGAATTTGTGCGAACATATACTGCAGAATTATAACTTTGGGTACAAGTATATAGTGGGGAAGAACTGTTCATTCAACGCCATTTCTTAGCCTTAAGTTCTCTTGGAGTGCAAGCAAGGAACATACCATATCTGCACCAACGTTTGTCTATAAATACGGGTAGAAGTCATGAAGAAAATATATCTCTGACATCTTGAAAATATCTTTGTATTCTCTTAAGAACATATCATTCTTCATAAAAAACCTCTCTCTTTGAGAGAGGTTCCCTTCCTCAAGAACTCAAGAACAAACCATCTAATCATGAAGACGGTGGCTTCATTAAAAATGGAGTCTCCCTTTTCCATGAATGGCTAGTCGGTATCTAAGATTTCCAACAAAACCCTAGCCGAGTAATGTAGTCTTTTATTTATTTCTATTGCAAAGAGGGGAATCTGTTGAAGGACACTCATATGATGATTATGTAGTGAGAGAACGAACAAGACCACCTAAATAAGATTTATTTATTAATTCTTTACTTAAGCTGAGACTGAATTAATGATTTATCTTGAACAACTGTGTTTTATCAACGGGGCAAGAAATTCCATGATTTAATAACAGTTTCTACATAATGGTACTTATTTGGCATGATAAAGTCTTAGGTTTACACAGTCCATGCCTAGAGAAGATGATTATTAGTGTGCTTTTTAATTTTATATTTTAGGAGTAGTTGTAGTATAGATGCATACAACAGTCATACTAATCGAAGATGGATTGTAGCGAATACGGACCGATTGCATCCTTTTTGGGACTAGGCAACTGCTTGTAGCGTTACTAGTCTGATTCATATGAGTTGTACCACCCTCTTGCAATAATATAATTAAAGGACTATGTTATACGGCTAGTGGTGGAGTTGGAATTCAACCCTAGACTTATTTATCTTGAGTGAAACCAAAAATATTTAAATTTATTTTATTTTATGTTTAGTAGTATAATACAACAAACAAATCAAACAACTTTTATAAATATAATTCAATTTACTACTTTATAATTATTTGAAATACGACTTTGATCTTTGTGGTTCGATACCCTCTCTACCAAACTATACTATATACTACTCGCGTACTTGCGACTAAGAGGTTAAAACTAGATCGTGTTAATTCCTTATTTTTAACACTATTATTTTCACACATCTAAAACCGATCACCTACTACGATTGTACTTCAATTAGCAGATAGATCAATCAACAACCAAAAGGGATAGTTGAAGATGTTATAGTTCAAGTAGACAAATTTTATTTCCTTGTTGATTTCATAATCTTAGACACATAACTTGTTCATAGTCCAAAGAAACATATACCTGTAATCTTAGGATGACCATTCTTATCAACTACTAACATGTGCATTAATTGTAGAATGAGAGTAATGGATATATCATTTGGGAATATGAAATTAAGATTAAATGTGTTTAGAAACGATGACCAATGTTCGATAGTTGACAATTGTTTTAGTCTATATCAAATAACAAAAGAATTAGAACAAGTGGAGGTTAGAAATGATAAATTGACAGAAGTAAAAGAAGATTTCACAAATATTGATTAGGATAAGCAATTACAATATAATCTTGATGACATCGCAACCATAGAAAAATCACTACACGAAGAATCATGGAAAGAAGTAGATGAGTCGTTACCAACATTAAATAAACCACATAAATCCATACCAATAGAAGTAGCAATCCCAGAACTTGAAAAACCATCTGAACAGACTAAAACTAACAACTTGGATATAGTCAATTATTTAGCCACACGTAAAATACCAACAGGATGGTCCAAACAGGAGAAAGACCGATTCTTTAGTCAAGTTAAATACTCTATTTGGGAAGATCCTGAGTTGTTTAAATATTGTTTTGACCAAATCATTAGGAGATGTGTCCCTGAGAATGAAACACAGAGTATTTTAAAATTATGTCACACATTAGCATGTGGAGGTCACTTTGGAGCTAAAAAGACAACAACCAAAGTATTGCAAAGTGGATTTTATTGGCCTACACTGTTTAAATATTCATATAATTATTGTAAAACATGTGACAGATGCCAACGATTAGGTTCAATTTTTTGGAGATATATGATGCCATTATCCCCAATTTTAATAATTGATGTATTTGATATTTGGGGGATAGATTTTATGGGACCGTTTCCAATATTAAATAATAATTTATATATACTTGTTGGGGTAGATTATGTTTCAAAATAGATAGAAGCGGTAGCTTCGACAAAAGCTGATCATGAAACTGTAATTGAGTTTTTACAATCTAATGTTTTATCTAGATTTAGTATATCACACGCAATAATCAGTGATAATGGGAAACATTTTTGTAACCATTATATGAATAGCTTGTGTCTAAAATATAACATTACACACAAAATAGGTATGTTATATCATCCCCAAATAAGTGGACAAACATAAGTGTCAAATAGAAAAATTAAGTGAATCTTAGAAAAAATAGTGCGAACAAATAAAAAAGATTGGTCAACCAGATTAAACGATGCACTATGGGCATATAGGACGGCTTATAAAACACCAATAGGAACTACACCGTATTGATTAGTCTATCGTAAAACTTGTCATCTTCCTGTTAAAATTAGAACATAAAGCATACTGGGCAATTAAAAGACTAAATTTTGATTTAAAAGAAGCGGGCTCTAAATGAAAACTTCAACTGAATGACCTGGAGGAGATTCATAATGATGCATATGAAAATACAAAAATATACAAAGAAGGGACGAAAGCATTCCATGATAAAAATATTTGGAAAAAGTCCTTAGAGCCTGGTCATAAAGTATGGCTATTCAATACTCGGTTAAAATTATTTCTTGGTAAACTCTGTTCAAGGTGGGATGGACCATATAATGTAATTATTGTGTTTCCTTACGGAGCAGTGGAACTCGAAAATCCAAATAAAGGTAAACGATTTAAAGTAAATGGTTAGCGACTCAAAAGATGCATATAATTTAACCCTGAGATAGGATGTGGGGAATCTATTGATTTGGTAAATCCCTCGTATGATAACGGTTAGAATATCTATGAACGTCGAGCCGACGACGTTAAATAAAGGCACCGGCTAAGAGAGTTCGTGTTTTCTTAGACGGGTATGTTGGCCACATATTTACACCTAGAGGGGGGTGAATATGGTCAATAACAAACTTTGATACTTCTTCGGTTTGACTTTGTTTTAACTAAAATAGTCTTTGTAGAGTTCTAGTCAAACGCCTAGTGAATAAGATGATTTCCTAAGTGCTTATCTCAATTCATACATTGAATCATGAACACTGAGCTACACAATTATATATAGTCGATTCAATTAGAATATGAAATAATTCATGCACCTAAGTATACAATTCAACTAAACATGTAATGACACTTTCATCATTTATAGAGACATAATGCAAAGTACTATTTGTCATGAAGAACGTCTTGTAAAGTTTATGAAAGATTATCAAACATTGTGTTCATACATAAACTCTCAATTAGAGACTTGTATTGAATATGCATTTAGTCAAACACTTGGGGTGCATATAATCATTCAAAGCTATAGTTTATGGAAGATATTTTCTACCAAACACTTAGTGTGCATATTAATCATGGCTAAGTAAAGGAAGTAGAGAAATTATAATCTAAGCCATGTCCCATTAAGTTCATGATATAATCATCCACAATTAAACATTTTACTATCCTCTTTATGAATTAATCAACACAAGCAATTATACCATTCATATGTAAAACTTAATCATGTAAATAAAAATTGCTTGTAAAGTAAAGAGTTAAAGGATAGAGAAAATGCAAATCAAGGCACCAAGATTTTACATGGTTCAACCAAAGCTTTGGTCTACGTCCATTCCTTGAGAAAATCTCTCAAGGATTCCACTATCGTGCTTTTCTTGTGGGTGAAAAGCAACCCCTTACATGTTCCTTATTTTGGGTGAAGATCCAACCTTGCTCACTCTTAAGGGTGGAGAGCCAATCTTGTATCACTCTTTCTTCCGGGTGAAGAACAGACCTTTGCTCACTCTTGCGGGTGGAGAGCCAACCTAATCCTCTATTTTTAAGGTAGAGAAAAACATTTACATAACTTCAACAAGTCATTCCCGTGACAATATAACTTCTTGGTCTTTCACTCACAAATGATAAGAATTTAAGATAGAGTGGTACAACATTATCTCTCAATAAATAGATGAATAAATCAAAGCTCACTTCCTCACATACTTAAAGTTATAAATTAAATAATCAAATGAAAATCTCAACTCAAGTATGAAGAATGAATCATAAGAGGATGATATGAATGATGCTCATGGTGATTCCTATAGAAGATATTTCTACCCAAAAATGATTTCAACCATTATGCCCAAAGTGATATATTTTCACTCATACTCTTCTCTAACCCTTTTTGGCTTATATATGGCACATATATAGTGTAGGAATACAATATAGCCGTTTGGGATGGTTTTTGGGGGTTTTGGAATACTTTGAGTTCAAAACTAGTTGTTTGTTCCAGTTCAGATGGATCGACCCTTGAAGGGGTAAAAATGGTATCTCCCCTCACATCCAGCCAATTCCTGAATCTTATAAGAAAGAAGATCTACCATACCCAATTTCAACCTCTTATCTCGGTCCTTCAAGATCAACACGGAAATGATCTTGAAAAAGTTTGGGTTGACTTGCAGATGAGTTATTCTTAAAGAGAAGAAGATACAATGAAATAGAGGGTGAGGATGAAATCGTATCAATTTAATCTAAAGGGTAGACATCAACACATCATTCCATCCCACATCGTCTCCTTTCCTGAAATCCAAGGAATGATCATATTCCTCCAGAATCACCCCCTTTGGAACTTTGCAATCCTTCCTAAGGCTTCGAATATTCACTGTCTTCCTTTTAGCAGCCTCAAGAGGTTCAACCTGGAAAGGCACAGGTACGGAAGAAGTTCCTTCAGGAAGAGCGACAGAGACAGAGGTCCATTCCCCTCCCACTTGATCAGGAGAGAGATTCGATAAATCTTGGTTTGAAGGATAAGATGAAGAAGAAGGGTTGACTGAAGGAGGACTCAGATCATTAGATCCACCATATTCATGAGGTATCCACTCAGTAATGGAAATAGTTTCACTACTACCAGGCATACTGAACGGATGAGACACTTATACAAAAAGTTCCGGTGGAGATTCAAAGAGCTCCGATGATAAAAACACAAAAAACGTCAAAGATCCAAAAAGCTTCAACAAGGATTAAATAGATATGAAGAGAGTTTGCAAATGCAGAAATGCAAAATGAAGAACAAGAGGAGTTTATAAAGGCAAGATAGATGGGGGCAATACATTGAATGGAGGAGGAGGTTGTCACGCCCTTAAAATTCCCGAAACTCCAACCCGGAGAATCAGCGAATTTCCAAGGGGTGACGTCAGTCAAGCGACCACTAGAATCAACAATAACAAAGAAATACATGGAATAACAATGAAAAATATAGTTCATGCCTAATCTAATAATAGAAACTCACTAGTATACTCTGATACCATATTGACACGCCCCTAAATTCCTAAGACTCCCGAACCGGGACATCCGAGGAATCCGGGGTGTGAGCCTTAATATAAGCGACCAACTAAGATATCATTAACTATGAAAACATATGGAATAATGATAAAAGTGGTATATTCCATACCCAAATGAATGATATAACAAAATAGCGAAATCTAACGAAAATTTGGCAGAGTTCCGTTTATAAATGGAACATCCCGGAAACACAAACAACATAATAACCTGCCAATAACAATTCGATAATATATGGCTCATATGCCCAACATTCATCAATCCTACTAGGACCGAGGTAGTTGAAAGAAACTAAAACCCCTACACAACACTTTATAATCAACAGAGCCACAAATGCTTGAATAAGAATACAGAAATGCACATGTCCATGCCGAATAGATACAATGATATCCTGAAATAATAAACATAGGAAATAAAAGATACACCAATAGGGATATCCCAACAGACTAACTCCCAAGAGAAATATATGACAATCCCACAAAACAAGGGTAAAGAAGTTGACAGAAGATAACTATCATCCCCAAATCAGCCCCCTGCAACCGTAACCGCATCACCCTGAGCAATTCCAAAACTTGTAAGAAGGAAAATAAAAGAAAACTGTCGTTGCACCGCATGCTGCTCGTAGCTGTAACATTTCCTACAACCTGGCGTGGGAATACTGTAATGACCGGGTTAATTTAAATAATTTCTTTTTCTTCGGTTAATATATATATTATTTTTTTATTTTGTGCATTACGTGGCATTGCATGTGTTTTCGTGTTAAGGATTGCATGATTTGAATTTTTGGGTTCATTCCTATGTTTTTCAAAATTTTCATTTTTGTCGTTGACCGGGTGGTTTCTTGACTTCTTCTTTCCTTAATCTTTTATCTACAATTTTAGTATCTTAGTGGGGTCATTTGGAGATTTTTGTTAAAGATAATTGGTCACTTATATCACATAATGATGTATCATCCCTATGATTGCCATTTATTCTTTTCATTTTTTTTCTCCACCATCTAAAGTGGGATGATACATAATTCTCCACTACTTGTCACAATTATGGAGTTGGTTTCTTACCACATTTATTTATATTAAGGTGAGTTCAAGCATATCATTATACCACAAAGAACATTTCAGCCGAGAGCAATTTTTTTTTTCTTTCTCCTCCATTATTCATCTCTTCTTCTCTCTCGATTAAAGATCTTTGGAGTAAGAATTTGATGAAGTGATCAACTAGGAAGTTGTTCTACGTGTTCCGATCTTCGGTTTAATACCAATTACGGTATGTGATCTATATTATTTAATTTGATTTGATTTTTCAAAAATTCCAGATTTCTAGTTTACATGTTTAGTGAAAATCAAGGCTTTAGATCTCTAATTTATAATGTATGTACATATCAAAATTAGTTTATGAAAATTTTACAGATCATATATAGGTATGTGATTATATGTTCCGAAACATTTCAGAATTTATAGATAAGTGGTGATTTAATTAAAAATCTAGGAAAAACATGTTATTCGGATATTGTTGTTGCTGCAGACCATTTTTGTTTACTCAGTTTGAGCAATTTATAGACCATGTTAAATTATTTTAAAAAAGTTGAAACTTTTACAGTATGCTTTTGTATATGTCTATTATCATCTCTCAAAAATTCAGATCATTTAGATAAATAATTAATTTTCTAAAAATCCCGGAAGTAGGTTGTCCAGTGTTATTTTACTGCTTGCTGATCCGATTTCGGTTTCGGTTTAGCCAATTGTTTCATATGGTTTCGTATTCTTATAAATCTTGAAACTTTTATTATAACATCTTGTATATATCTAGGACATATTTATTAAAGATCAAGAATTTTAAGCTAATTTATACTGGTAATAAAAATTGTTGAGTAGTAACTGTTCAGTTTCAATCGTAGTTTAAAACCGGAACTTGTGTTACCAATTTGAGCTATCTATAATTCTAATTTTGTACTTATAATTTTATCACCTGATCTTGAGTGTATATGATGTAAATCTGGAGATTTTGGTAGTCATATAATTCATGGATAGGTTTGTAAAAAGCTTGGAGTAAAGTGTGTTCAGTTTTTGGAACTGTTAGGAAAGTTATCTTTTATAATTATTTTGGACCACTATCCTTTGATTAAAGTTTATGAAATTTTTACAGTAGACCTAAGTAGAGGTTTGGAGTGTATCCTGTAAATTTCATATTTTTATCAAACCTGTAGATTTTTCTAAAAATCATAGATTACCTGCTGTCCGTTTTACGGTACTATTCGAAACCGAACTTTTCGATTCTTAATTAAGTAGCTAAATTTTTTCTATTAATCCCGAATATTTTTGAGTAGATATTTATATATATCAGAATGTTTATTGGCAAATCTTATGATAAAAATAAATATGGTTATGTATATAAAAATTATTCAATATGTGTTAATTGGTTTCGACCATAACAGGGTACAAATGAAGGCGTGAAGGGAGAACCGTTCGTTTCTTCATTCTCTACACAACCATATTGTTTTGATTGTTGGTATTTTACTGGATATTTTATCAAGTTGAGGTAGGGATTTATTGGGGTATCGTGTGAGTTTAAGAATCTTCATTTATGCATTTTAATGTTTATATATAGATTCATCATCATATTGTGTTATTTTCGACATGAGTTGTGAAATTACATTAATGTGTTTAAATGCATTGATTCATGCCATGATAGAATTTTTATTAGGTTGATCATGGAGTGCGGATATATTTATTACTTATGTGCGCATGTGAATGCCATTTATGAATTGTGAATTATGAATGGTGGATTGGTTGTTGATTTTGGGATATGGTCGTGTCGTGTGAGCAATGGGGGGGCGAAGGAGCTCCCGGGGTGCAAGTCCTCGAATTATCGCGCGATTGGTTAACGTCACCGTAGGGTTAGTAACCCTAAGACTGCTTGGCAGATGAACAGGTAGTTCATGTCCTAGGGTTTGTTTCATGACATAATTTCCCCATTTGATGATTTTGAATTTGATGTTATTTCGCTTGTGATAGTTGGATTTGAGTTTCATATTGAGAGTATTGGTTTTAATTTCGTGATTATAGAACTTTTAAATTATCTTGATGGTATTATTTAAATTGTTCTACATGAGTTTATATTGTGATTCCTTATGCATTTATATCTTGACATTAGACTAGGGTAGAGACTTGACCCTATACGTATTCATTAATTTACATACTTGCGGAATCTTACGCTTCATGATTTTCTCTACTGGGTCGTTTGTGCTCACCCCTTATCATTTTTCAGGAAAAGAACCGTTGGTGGATGATGCATGAGCTATTGGAAATTTGTGGAATTTGAACTTATAATAATTACATCTTTATGTAATAATAAAGATTGCGTGTTTATTATGATTTGTACTTGTTTGGCTTTGGACTAGTGTGTTCGTGTTGTAATTTGATTTGATTTCGGGATTTGGGTGTGATTTTATTATTTCTATTTCGCTTCCGCGCTAGTGAATTATAAACAATGTCGGTTGACTAGTTTGACTATTTGATATTTTAATGAATTTTAATTAAATTTAAGTCATTATCCGGGTTTTCGGATTCGGGGCGTGACAAATACCAGGGGGAAATGAAATACCCCTGTGAGCAAATAAGCTCAGTGAAAAAATGATATCCTAACTACCACATCCTCTGACTGTTTAGGTAATGCTAAACTATCTAGCTAGATACATAGCCCAACAAATCTCAGCTACACAACCACAAGGCACGTACCCATATACTACCATAAATAAGTATATATATCGGGAATATATATATATATACATATATATATAAGTACACAACATGAGTATATAAGGTGCGACTAAGACTCGTACTCCAAATACCAACACCGATAGTCTACACTACTCTCACCAACGTACACTAGTTACACGACACCCAGGCCCAATCTAATAAATCATCAAGCGCTCACAACGCTAATAAGAAGATCCAAACAGAGGGAAAACACACTCACCTCTAATACCCATAGGAATCAAAATCCACAACTAGTACCAAGGAAGGCTCAAATCCCACTCCCCATTCATGTCATCTATATAAATATACACATATATATATAAAACATCATCCCATTCCTAGAGGAAATCTACCTCTCAAGGACTGGATCACCTCAATCATATCTCTTCATCAATACCATAAATCACATCATCACATCGACCTCATAATACTATCATTAATAAGGTCAATCAAATCACTAACGCTCTCACTATAAGCGAGGAAAACCACCCGATCAAATCACGGAGAACACACGAACACTACTCTCATGAACGACCACTTAAGGGTTACCAAAACAAAGCAAAGGAAAAGAGTTCTCAATGTTAAACCAACAGATAACCGAGACAACACTGTCAAGGTTAAGAACACCACAAGTGTTTAGGGAAAACACCCGAACAAGGAAACCAAAAGCGAATGGCCGAATGGATTGATTTAAAACTCGAATCAATCCATTCGGCATCCATGCCCCTAAATGAAAAACTCAAATCACCTAAGTGGTGACATCAAATAATTAAGAAGAAAAAAAAGGCAACACTATATGTGTGTACTAAACACTGAACAACAACAAACCTCAAACCCAAGACTCAAAAATGATCGGAAGCAAAGGTGAACAAGAAAACACATTTCAAAACTCTATAAGTCGAGATCTTGAGAAAAAAGTCTCGGAATCTCATAATCTCGAGAATTTCTATAAAATAGGTTTTCTTTAAAAATTCACATAGTGAAAATGACCGTCTTGCCCCTGGTCTCCGTCAGTCGCCATCACCGACTTTTTAGAAGTTAAAAATCTTTTTAAAGATCCTAAAATCATTTTATAAAGTGCTAAAACTTTTTGTGGCTACGGGGGTAGGCGAAAACGAGTTTTTCCTTTTAAATATAAAGAGTTTATTTCAAGACTTGAAAAATGCCGTTTCCGGAAGAGACCCAAATAAGAGTGAATACAACTCCACGAATTCCTATAATGTCCAAGATGACAAGGAAGGAAGAGTACTACATTGGGTTCATGGAACACAACTATCAGTTCCCAACCCCACAAAATCAAATGACAACACAAGGAAGAGGTTCAGCACCACGCCGTAACCGATGACTCAAGGAGTGACATATAAGTCAACAATCATATACTAGTGTACAAAACACAGTACAAGGAATGCTTAGGAGAATGAACTAAGCATGAGGAACAACGTTGCAACACTACAGTACCCCAAGTACTTAATAAAATCACCTCAACCATAACCTCTTCTAACCCAATCAAAATCTCAAAATACGGTTGATAACTCATTCCTCAAAAGGTGAAAGGCACCTAAAGGCCTATACAACAACATCCACTAAGTTCACAATCTCATCACCCGCCTTTTCTAAGGCCTCAAATCTCAATTGATACTAGAATTAATCATTGACCTCAAATCTCTAAAGAGATCACACAACTAACCACGATCACAAAACTATTACTCACATTCTCTCAGGCCTCAACATAAAATCGACTCTATAGTCCATCACTAACCTCAACTATCCAAAGAGTTCACTACACCAATATACTTAACCTTCCAAGGGCATAAAAGTACATAATCATAAATATAAGAATATAACTCATTATACTTTTTCAATTACTGCATCTAATTCATGTTTTTCACATTATTCACTTTCAGTTGAGCATTTTATAAAAATATGAATTTATTTCGCAATATTCATAATCAACATGCTCCAAAATCCACAGGTAATAATATCATGATCTACATGTCAAATAGAATCACATGAATACAACATGAATGCAACATCACCCGTGGTACACACACGACCACACACCCTATCTCTAAGGGTCAACGGATACACACTCTACCACTTACTTTAAGGATACATGCTCATGAAGTAAGGTAGAGGCCGCAACGATCATTCACTTGAGAGATAGACATATACTCAACAAGGAATATCGACACACAAAACACAGTTCGTGAAAATAGAGTTTAGACCAAGTCCTCCCTCATTTCTCAGTTTTTCAGAAGATTAGTTATGCGGGAAGCGAGAAGCACCCCCTGGCCAGTTGTTTGTGAAGATCCGACACAAATTAACTCACACATGGTTACACAATCCGCATAGATCAACACTCATGTACTCACACGACACGATGTACTCAATATGCATACAGGGCCTCAATAAAAATCATGCCTCAATATAAATATGTAATGCATCATATTTATGAACAATATTCTCTAACATGCTTTTACATCACTAAAGCAATAAACCACGAGAATATTAATTTTATTTCAATTAAACCATTTAAATCACAAGGAAACAATTTCATTCCTTTAAACATGATTTTGAATTCACTTAAAACATTAATCCACATATCATAAGGGGAACTAGAATAATGTCTAAATTCACATCCCTCACTGCCACCTATCCCCTAACTTGTTTTAATTTCGTAAACACAATCAAAAGGGGAGCTAATATCGCGTTTTAAGTTCACATCCAACTTTTACAAATTTTTCTAAACCATTTTAATTCTCAAGGAATTTACTAGGCCACCTATTCTCTTTCAATTCAAATAGGTACTAATTTAATTTCGCTGGAAAATAATTTAATTAATTTCTTAAATTAATTTTTAAGTCCTGCTTCGATTCTAATCCAATTATAGATATTTTAAATTCATAATTTAATATATCTAAATTAAAATAAATATGGGTTTGCACACCCAAACCACGTCAATGATACGGAAGTGAAAATAAAATTTCCCACCTTAATATAAGCGTAAAACAGTCCCGAAACGGCTTACCGTGAACAGTGCTGAAACCCGAATATGGAGCCCATCGACCAAAGTCTCCCGAAAATAATTTCGAATATACCGAAATGTCCGCCTCGATGACCTAATCAATATATATGAAACCCATTAGCAATAGGTTAATCAATTTGGGTAAATCTAAAATAACCCAAACAAAAATTCTAACCTATAAACGCGATTTCTCTACAAACCGCTCAACGAAAAAAATACAAAATTTTAGTATTACGAACCTAGCATCAAGACAAAGCTACCCTCCGAAAATCAACATCATCCGACATCGGGAAGCCGACCAAATCACCGGTCGAAGTTCCGGCCGAAACGCCCCTACTCGCGCGAATTACACCACTCCCCTGCACGACCCAGCGCCACCACCTCGATGCCTGTAGATACAAAATTTGCACAACACCAAAAAGATCATTTCTAATTACTTTTCATTGAATTATATACAATTTTCCCAATGGGCCTTTGGCCCATTAGGGCAACATTTTCAACTTTACATGATATCTTCCTTTACACGTCAGCTATGCAGATCCTCTATCATGCCATTTCCTTGAGCTACAAATATCTTCTAGAACCTCCGAGTTCCTTCCAAAAATGCTCTTCGGGTCGGGGCAAAAATGGATAAGACGGTCGGGCCAAGATGCGTCTCGGATCACGGGGCTGAGGTATTAGTCGGGTTATGACGCGAGCACAATGATCGGGTCACAATCTCGGGTCATTCCTGGATCGATCAGGACGGGATGGGCTTTTTCATGGGCCGGGAAAACTCACATGTACACAGGCCCTCTTTTAGCTTATGGGCCTGCATCCAATGGGCTCATTAGGTGAAAGAATCTTAAGGCCCATCAAAAAGTCCTCGGAGTTGGTGCGCGGGACGCGTGGCGGATGATGCGGGACGCCTTTAATGCTACAGCTGCCGCCATCATTGCAATTTGAACTTGTGGCTGAGATGGCATAGATTTGCGCGAGATGGGCCGGGTCACGTCGATCCGATTCTCCGACCCGGGTGACTGAAGCGTAATTCCTATCTATATAACCCACATACACCACACTTGCACCACTTTTGGATTGCTCCTCATTATTTTCTCTGCCATACTCATTATTTTCTCTGCAAATCAAATCCATTCTCACTTACAAAATCTCCATATTGTTTCATCAATTTCTTCAAGCCTCAGCGATCCTAACTGACTTTTACACTGTGTGAAGTGTTTTGATCCGTGCTGCGAATCGTTTGACCGGACGCATCTTGATACAGTTGCCGGTTTCTGCAAATCACTTAGTCGGAGAAGAGTACGAGGGGAGACAACCGGAATCTTCACCCTTTGTAAGTTGTTCTTCTCAATTTTCTACCTTTCGTCAAATATGTCCGGGAGCGATGATACCAGGTCGGTTAGCGACTTGCAAGTGACAGACACTAACCTAACCGTTACTGATCCCGATACCTCGGTGAGCACCCCGTCCGTAGAGATTACACGGGTCATTAGGTCTAGTCCCCCGGAAGTCACTCAGGAAGAAGGGGATCGGGCAGTAGAGGATGATGTCGAGACGGGTCAGGATGCCGAGGAGGAGGAGAACTTCTGCACTGACCCTCTCCCAGCCAAATATAGGAAAGACGCTCAACTTAGGAGCCTCAGGGTCCCTGAAGGGGTTGAGGTTAGGCACTACCCTCGAGACAAAGATTTTAGGATCGGGGAAGGTCTGAAGGATGGGGAGATACTGCTTTCCTCATTTCACCTGGCTATACTAAAGTTTCCCATTCACCCTTTCTTCCTCCTGACTTTGGCCACTTTGGGTCTGGCCCCCCTTCAAGTCGGTCCCAACTTTTATAGGATCCTGTCCATGATCTTGTTCATTAATAAGGAACTGAATCTAGACTTAGGTTTGGCCGAGCTTCTGCTTTCCTACAAACTTCAAGAACAGAAGGATAATAGGGGTCGGTACAACCTGACTTCGTACGTCAAGAGGAAGTTGTGTGATAACGTCCCGACATCCAACAAGGGATGGAAAGAGAGGATGATAATAGTGAGTGGTCAGTGGAGACATCCCGATGCTATGAACATCCCTGTCTACCATGTATTCCAGCCCACCCAACTTCCTGAGTTTAAGAGTTTTCATACCCGAGCCTCTTACCACTGCGAAATGTGCAATGATAAGTTGGGTACGCAAGTGATGGATTTCCTGAAAGTTCCTCGGGAGAAAAGGGAGGTCGGGTATATACGGTCTCGATTTGAACTGTTGCATGCCAAAGTATGGAGTCAGGATTTAATGGATAGCCAGAATTGCCTGACCGGATCTGTATTGCAGGAGTTTGCATCGGGAGAATCAGCACTGAGGATTGTCTCGGGTTCTGCTGCGACTACGTCAGGGTCAAGGAAACTCAAGTTCAAGTCATCGGGAACTAAAAAGCTGAAGAGAAAAATGTCTGGGGATCAACAGAAAAGGAAGGCGGTTAGCCTGCCCAAACTATCGATCAAGAGGGCCAGAAAGGTTGATACTGGCTCTACATCTTTTATTTGTGGGGTTGATATCCCTCCAGTCCCCGAAAATCCCGATGTCCCCCCAGTTAGGGAGAATCCAGCAAGCAGACAACCGGCATGATCCACCGGAGGGCCCGCTGTCACGCCACCTCCTCCTATTCCGGCAGAGCGTCATCCCGTCACACCCCCGCCTCCGCCTACCGAAGGTCCGTAAACTGGTGCATCGGATGCGGCCGAGGTCGGGGACGGCCATGTCCTGGTCCCAAGCTTAGGAGGTGTGAGTCAGAGTCCTCCTCGGGCAGATCATTCAGTCAGACCCAGCTCCAGCCGAAGCGTTGCACTGGGTGCTCCCTCCTTAGAGTCGGATGCCCGGGACTTAGGCTCTGATGACGAGGACCAGGATAGATCCCGACCTTCCAAGCTGCGTACTGCCATTTCTAAACATGTCAGGAAACAGGATAATAGGGAGATTGAGAAAGCCGCTGAGAGTGGGAGGCACGTTCCCCATGGCCCCCGATTCAAGCTGGATACTCGAAAGGGTCATCCATATCTGGCGGTGGCGGACCAGATGATCGATAACCCTGAAGCTCTTCGAGAGATGGCCCTGGGGGTATGGACCCCGGCTGATAGGTTGGCCATGGGGCGGTATGATAGGATGAGCCTTGCTCTGGAAGGGCCCGAGCTTGCAATGAGGGTAATAATTTCTTTACACTTGTTTATTTGGCTTCTATTTCGCCCCTTATCTTTTGTGCTAACATTCTCGCTTTCAGATGCTTCACGCTACACAGGCGTATAATTGCAAGCTTGAGGATGATGCCCGGGTCATTAACGCCCTGAATCGGGATGTTCAGGTCCACAAAGCCGGGTGCGTCAAGGCTCTGGAACAGGTTAAGAAGGCAAACGAGAAGATTCAGTCCTTAACATACCGGGCCGTCGCAGCAGAGGAAGGGCTCGCATCTGCCAAGGCGGCGACCCTAGAGCTTGCAGCCGCCAAGGCAACGATTTCCGACCTTGAGGGTAAGGCTCGGGAGGCTGAACAGATGGCTAACCGAGAAGTCCAGGCTCGGGAAGCCCTAACTCTTCAAGTGCAGGCGCTGACCGAAGAAATTGAGAAGTTAAAGACTTCGGGGCAGCAGCTGCTTGAGGAGAAGGTCGAGGTTGAGAATGCACTAGGCGTGGAGAGATCTCGGGTAGAAATGTGTCATAAGGGAGGCAACCAGATGATCGCTCGTTTTGTGCTGACAAGCAAGTACCGTTACGAGCAGGGCTGGCAGGAATGCATAACTGAGCTTCAAAAGCCTGAGGGTGACCGATACATCCCGACCATAGAAGACCTTGATCTCAGCATAGGAATGGGGCCTCCGTATGCTGATCCCGAGGCGGAACCTGAGGACCTGGCATTTGGTGAGTTCCTTCAGGGTCCCTTGCCCGCTCCGCCTTGTCATTGTGGCCTGGATGAGCCCCAAGCACAATCCCTTGAGAACCAAGCCTCAGGTGGCAATGAGGACCCTCCGGTGGAAGAATAGGGCTTTTCCTTTAGATTTTTACTTTTTATTTTGTTTGCAACAACTTTATCAAAGCTTTATTGTATCAGCCTTGGCCACTGGATTTTGAATTGTAGCTTGGTAGGACTACTGATGCCATCAGACCATAATAGTCGGGCACCTTGGGTTCGCTGGTAAGTCTGTGAAGATCTCTCGGGCGCTTTGGGCCCATGGAGAGGATTCAACACTTAGGTTTTCAGATAAAACCCGACCGCTAGTGGATCTTGTGAAGATCTCTTGGGCGCTTTGGGCCCATGGAGAGATTCAACACTTAGGTTTGAAACTGATTTTTGTAAAACCCGACCACTAGTGGGTCTGTGAAGATCTCTCGGGCTCTTTGGGGCCATGGAGAGGATTCAACACTTAGGTTTTGAGATAAAACCCGACCTCTGGTGGGTCTGTGAAGATCTCTCGGGCGCTTTGGGCCCATGTAGAGGATTCAACACTTAGGTTTTGAGATAAAACCCGACCTCTGGTGGGTCTGTGAAGATCTCTCGGGCGCTTTGGGCCCATGGAGAGATTCTACACTTAGGTTTTCAAATTTACATAATCATGGAGACGATTTAGGTATGCTTAGATATGATCGGGAAGAAATTGAACTTTTATTGTAATCTTTCGGGCTCGAGTGGCCTTTCTTTACAGTAATTGAAATAGAGTATCCCTAGGGATAATACCTCTTGAGTCGGGATGCATTCTGTGTGTTAGGCTCCCTTCGATTATCAAAGTTCCTGAGTAGTCGATAAGCACCACGCCCAACTACCTCAGTGACGGTGTAGGGTCCCTCCCATGGCTCTTGGAGTTTGCCCACGTGTCCAATTTTTCGTCTGACGACCATGTCGCCAACTTGGAATCCCCTCCTCTTTACTCTTTTATTGAAGTGATTCCTGACCCGTTGCTGGTAAGCTGTCAGCCTTATCCCGGTGATTTCTCTTTTTTCTTCCAGTAGGTCGAGCTCGTGAGACAAGCGTTGATTATTTGTTTTTTCATCCCAGGCCAGCGATCTCAGTGTCGGGACGGCATACTCCGTCGGGATTGCGGCTTCCGCCCCATATGCCATGGCAAAAGGTGTCTCACCGGTCGGTTGTCGGGGAGTGGTTCTATACGACCATAGTACCTCCGGCAACTTTTCCAACCATGCTCCTTTGGCCTTCTCGAGCTTCTTTGCGAGAGTGTTGAAGATGGAACGATTGGTCTTTTCCGCCTGTCCATTGGCTTGCGGGTACCCCACAGAGGAGGTGTTTTGATTGATTCCATGATGGGCCAGAAACGACCTGACCGGTTCGCAGTCCAGGTTGGTACCATTGTCCATCATGATGGTCCGAGGTACCCCGAACCTGCAGATGATGTGATTCCATATGAACTTAACTACGTGGCTCCCCTTTATGGAAGGATAAGCCTCGGCCTCAACCCATTTGGTGAAATAGTCGGTGGCGAGGAGTACATGGGTATTCTTCCTGATGGCTTTTGGAAGTGGTCCGACTATATCCATTCCCCATCGGGCAAAAGGGTGCGGAACGATTGTCGGGTTCAAGAATTTCGGGGGCTGCAGTATAGCGTCACCGTGCATCTGACAGGCTTTGCATCTGCGCACATATTCCTCCGAATCTCGGGACAGATAGGGCCAAAAATAACCCTGGGACAGGATTTTATGAGCAAGCGACCGGGCACCCGAATGATTTCCACAAGCTCCAGCATGTATCTCTTGCATTACTGTCTCTGCCTCGGAAGGAGTTACGCACCGCAGATACGGACCCGAGAAAGATTTTCTGTAGAGCTGGCCCTGGATGATCGAGTACCGGGCTGACTTCATTCTAATTTTCCTTGCCTGTGCCTTATCAGTCGGTATAATCCCGAGACTTAGATAGTCGATTATAGGATCCATCCAGCTTGGTTCTCGGGGAACTAGACATATCAACCCATCGGGCTTTACGATGCTCGGTGTTGTGATGAAGTCGGTCAATACTACTCGAGTCATGTCCTCACCAGCGGCGGATGCCTGATTCGCCAAGTGATCGGCCGAGGTGTTTTCTTCCCGAGGGATTTGGCTGAATGTTAACTTTTGAAAACCTTCTGATTCCTTGAGCACCAGCGCTCTGTAAGATCACATTTTCGGATCCCTTGTCTCGTATTCGCCTGTTATTTGCCTGACAATTAGCTGGGAGTCACTGTACACGGATAGGGATTGAATTTGAAGGCTCTTGGCTAATCTTAGTCCCGATATAATTGCCTCGTACTCTGCTTCGTTGTTGGTGGCTGAGAATTGTAATTGCGTCGAGGCTTGTAGCTTAGTTCCGTCGGGAGTATGGATTTCCAGCCCGACGCCTGCTCCATTGGCGCACACTGAACCGTCCACGAATAACTTCCACGTTACCAACTCATCGGGCTGATCGACCTCCTCGGTTTCCCCTTCCAAGAGAAAGTCGGCCACGGCCTGTCCTTTGATCGAGACTCTGGGTACGTAAGTTATGTCATAAATTCCCAGTTCAATGGCCCATTTGGAGATTCTTCCGGAAAGATCGGGCTTTGCCATAAGTACACGAATGGGAGTGGTAGTGGGGACAATGATATGATGAGCTTCGAAGTAATGCCTGAGACGTCGTTTGGCATTGATCAGGGATAAGATCGACTTTTCCTGTTTGCTGTACCGTGTCTCGGGATCGGCTAGTGCCTTACTGGTGTGGAAGATGGGCATCTGGAGGTTCCTGTCCTCTCTGATGAGTACGGCGCTAGTTGAAACTGATGATACTGCCAGATACAAGAGCAGGACATCATCGGGCTCGGGTGTTGCAAGAATGGGAGGCTTGAGCATGTACTCCTTCAATTGGGACAAGGCTTTAGTTTGCTCGGGTCCCCACACTTCTCCCTTCCTTGCCTTGATCGCCTGGAAGATGGGTCGGCAACGGTCGGTCAGCCTTACAATGAATCGGCTTAATGCCACGACCCTTCCGGTCAAGATTTGAACTTCTTTGTGTGTGGATGGCTCTTTTGTTTCGAGCAGAGCCTTTACTTGGGTCGGACTGGCTTCAATGCCCGACCGATCAACTATGTGTCCCAGAAACTGTCCCGATGACACCCCGAAGGAGCATTTTGCTGGATTGAGCTTCATCCCGTGTTTCCTCAGGGTATCAAACACCTTACGGAGATGTCCCAAGTGGTCAGTCTTATTTCTGCTCTTGACAACCGTGTCGTCAATGTAAGCCTCGACCACTGTGCCCATCATCCCTTTAAATATCCTGTTCACCAGTCTTTGAAAGGTGGCTCCTGCATTTTTTAGTCCGAAAGGCATAACTCTAAAGCAATAGGTACCTGTTTCCGTAATGAAGGAGGTCTTTTCCTCATCCCCTGGGTCCATCGGGATTTGGTTGTAACCCGAGTAGGCATCCAGGAAGGTTAACCTCTCGTAGCCTGCAGTAGCATCGACCATTTGATCTATTTTGGGCAGGGGGAAACTGTCTTTCGAGCAAGCTTTGTTTAAGTCGGTGAAGTCGACGCAGACTCGCCATTTCCCGTTCTTTTTCTGCACAACAACCACATTGGACAGCCACTCGGGATAATGGACCTCTCTGATGAATCCGGCTTCCAGCAACTTTGACACCTCGTCGGCTATGATTTGGTTCCTTTGGCCCCCCATTCGCCTTTGTTTTTGTCGAACGGGTCGAATATTTGGATCGACATGTAATGTGTGTCGGACTAGGGAGGGGTCGATGCCGGGCATATCAGTATGCTCCCACGCGAAGACGTCATGATTATCCTGTAAGAATGTTGTCAGTTCATTCAATTCACAAGTGGTGAGGCTTGTACCTGCGTAGGTGACCTTGTCGGGCATTGCAGACACCAGCTGCAGAGACTCTGCCACGATCGGGGGACCCGACTCCCCGTCCTGTAGTTGCTATTTGGACTCCAGGTCATGATCGTCCTCTCGGGATCTCTTTCGATCGGGTTTGTCCTTCATTTCTTTGATGGTGACGGCGTAGCATTGCTTGGCCGCCACTTGATCCCCTCTGATGTCGATTATGTCGTACCCATTTGGGCCGACGCACCTCATCATTTGGTGGAGAGTTGACGGTACCCCCTGCATTCTGTGTATCCATCCCCTTCCCATAAGAAGATTGTACGATGGCTTCACGTCCACCACCACGAAAGTTTCGGACAGAGTTCTCTGGGCCGCCGTCACAGGTAGCCTGACCTCCCCGAGAGGCTCGACTTGTTTTCCATCGAACCTGGCGATTGGGTTTCGGGAAGTCGCGATGTCACTCGGGTTGATTTCCAATTTATCAAAAGCCCATTTGGTCATGATGTTGGCGCTGCTTCCCGGGTCAACCATGACCCTCTTCACAAGACATCCCGAGACCATCAGAGTGATGACTAGTGGGTCCTCGTGCGGGACCTGGATGTCCCGTAGGTCCTCCTGGGAGAAGAGTATCTGAGATTGCCCCGTTCGGTGGTGGATCTCATTTATCCCAGATATCCTGGCGATCTGATGTGCTCTTCTCATTTGTGTGCGTCTCGATCCTTCGCTGCTTTGTGGATCGGGACCCCCATGGATCATATTGATGATCCTGACCGGGTGAGCAGGACCCTGATTCCGTTGGTTATATTGTGCTGGTGGGTTGGCCCTTGGACCATCCCTCTGGATATAATCCTTCAGTTCCCCTCGGGCTATCATTCCTTCCACCTGGCGTCTCAGGTTTCGGCAATCGTTGTTCGTGTGGCCAAAATCACCATGAAGGGCGCAATGCTTGGATCTATCCCTTTGGTCAAGGGGTTGCCTGATTGGGGGAGGAGTTTGGAAGATTCCTCGAGCTTTGTTCTCCTGGAAAAGCTTGGCAAGCGTCACTTTTAATGGAGTAATCTTCTCTTCAAGCTTTGCACGTCTATCGGGTTGAGGGGGAAACTGAGATGAAGAGTGGCTCGGGGGATTCGAGCGTTTGCGATTCATATCATGTCGGGATTCGTCTGACGCTTTATCCTTTGATTTCACTTCCACACTGACCAGTGCCACTCTCCTCTGTCGAGTTGCTTCTTCCTCTTCGATTCTCAAGTGGCCTTGCGCCCTGGAATTGAGTTCTCCTATTCCCGAGGGAGGACGCTTCACAAGTGATTGGTGAAACTTGGTCCCCGGGATGAGAGCCATCCTGAAGGCCTCCACGGCAGAGTGCTGGTCGCAGTTGTCGATGGAGGATGACTCGACATTGAATCGGGACAGGAAGCTCTTGAGGGATTCGCCCTTTTCCTGAGTCATGGTGAAGAGGCTCGAGATGGTCTTCTTCTGCCTCTTGTTCCCGAAATATTGTGCCACAAAGAGGTCGGACAATTGCTGTCAACTGCCAATGGATCTCGGTGGTTGCTTTCTGAACCAGAGGAGCGGTGCATCGATAAGACTGGTCGGGAATACTTTGCATAACAGGGCTTCGTTCTCAGCGTACATCGTCATCTTCTGGTGGATCTGGTAGATATGCTCCTCGGGATCCTTCGTTCCGTCGTAAGGAGTGAATCTGGGCATGACGAATTTCCTTGGGAAAGGTTCTCGGGTGATCTCCACACAGAAGGGCGACTGAACCGAGTCGGCAGAGGCTCTGAGGGCCTGGTCATCGGTGGATCTGGCTCTCAGATCATTCATGACTTTCTTCTGAAATTCTGCCATCATCTCCTGGAGCTTCTGCAACGTCAGAGGTTCGTCGGTAACTGGAGTATCGCTGGTAGCCGGGGCCTTGCCTGGCCGGTGAGATGTTTCATCATGCTCCTCTCGTGGTTGGGCCTCACCATGGGTCTGTGATTGATCGGGAACTATCTGTGGGATAGTTGCCTGATTCAATCTTGTGAGGAGTTCCTCACTCCTCCTTTCCGCCGCCAGGCTCCTTGCCTCGGCGGCCTGGCTGCGTTTCTCCGCTTCCACCAGCTGCTGTAGGAGATTTTCAATCGATGGTGGGGCGCTTGGTTGTCCGGTGCCGGGAATCAGTGCTTCAGAATGGGATCTGGTTACCGGCGTCGTTATATCTGGACAGTGAGGATGGTATGGAAGGTGTATCTGGGTTTCACTCAGCTTTTTTGGAGATAGGAAGATGGTCGGTGATCTGACCTAATTTCCCACAGACGGCGCCATTGTGTAGATACAAAATTTGCACAACACCAAAAAGATCCTTTCTCATTACTTTCATTGAATTATATACAATTTTCCCAATGGGCCTTTGGCCCATTAGGGCAACATTTTCAACTTTACATGATATCTTCCTTTACACGTCAGCTATGCAGATCCTCTATCATGCCATTGCCTTGAGCTACAAATATCTTCTAGAACCTCCGAGTTCCTTCCAAAAATGCTCTTCGGGTCGGGGCAAAAATGGATAAGATGGTCGGGCCAAGATGCGTCTCGGATCACGGGGCGGAGGTATTAGTCGGGTTATGACGCGAGCACAATGATCGGGTCACAATCTCGGGTCATTCCTGGATCGATCAGGACGGGATGGGCTTTTTCATGGGCCGGGAAAACTCACATGTACAATGCCCTTGCGTCGCCTCCTCCAGCTTGCGACGCTGCTGCCGCTGCCCAGCCGGCGTCGCCTCCATGAGTCGAGCCTCTGTGCGCTACTTTCTTCCAGCTCCTCTTTCTTTACCGTGATTTGTTGAAGGGAAGGAAAAAGATTCCGTCGGCCATGTAGGAGGAGAAGATTGACGGCAAAGGAGGAGAAGGAAAGAGTTGCAGGCGCGATGTAGAAGAAGCTATAAATCTGTGTATATGTATATACATACATATGTTATATTGCACAAGTAACCTTTCTATTATCCGAAATTACAAACTAACCCCAAAATAATATATATATATATAATTACAATTAAATATATATATACAATAAATCCCGAAAAATACCGAGAGCCTCCAAATAATATCGCGTGAACCCGTAAGTCCATGGGACACCAAATAACTAAAATAGTCCAAAATAAATACGCCGGGGTAGGAACCCAAACGTCGGAACACCTAACAAGCTCAATCAAATAAAATGTGTCGTCATCTAGTCGAAGCACTAATGTTAAACGTCGAAACGAAACCGCGTAGTCGGTAACAATAAGAACCCGCGTAAACGCCATCCCTCCAAGTCTGAAACATAAAACGCGAAAAAAATTCAGGTACGAAATACCAAGAATAAACAATGTGTCAAGAACAAGTGACGTCATAACCGAAATTAAATCGGAAATAATTTCAGGAAAAAAGAAAAATAACACGGGGTGTTACAGAGACGCCTCAACTCCCAATGCATCGATTATGAAAAAATAGTAAAAACCAACCGTTTTTTCAAAACCCAAAAGACACACGCATCCCCACCAAATGATGACGCAGACATCATAAAGTGACAACTGTCACCTACCCATCAAATCCACAAGATTTTGGTCAGGCCCACTAACCCGTAGGCCAAATCTGAATGGGGCCATTGTAAAGACCAAAAATCGCTCAGGCCTAAGACCATGTCCATATTAATAAAGCCCATGTTCGTATTTATAAGGCCCATTCATATTTTGAGCCCATAGGTTATACGTAGCAAGATTTGAATGTCAAACCTACTACTTGAAGAGAGTGGCTGGTTAAGAAGGTAGTGGATCATAAACCCATGAATAAAGGGGCACGATCACCGGATTAACAGGGGCAAAAACCCATCAATTCCTTGTATAAAAAAGTGCCTTGAGCCTCAATAAGATCATTCTATGTGTGAGCAAAATTATACACTTACATATTTGCATATAGAGAAGAAGAATATTTGGAGGCTTACAAGGATGATGCATGGAGTCTTCTTTTATTTATCAATTTGTGTCATTTCAAATTTTGTGACTCTTGTAACTTAGACATAAGGATATCAGGTTTTTCTTCTTTTTTCTTTTTTGGATTTTATATGACACATAATTGCACTGTAATTCATGTTTTTGTTCAAGTTGTTTTGGATATTATTTATCTCAGTATTATATTTTGTTTACAAATCGACTTGCTGTTTATTATAGTGTCTTAAAATTTGCTTAATTTAACTTGGTAATTAATTATCAGTGCCTTAAATAGATGGTATGGAAAGATTGAAAAAAATGGTTTTCTGCAACAGTTATATTTGTTGTAACAAATTTTAATGCAACCATAATTGTAACAAATGCAATTGTTGTTGCAAAATGGTGCAGCAGATACAAATACTGCAACAAATTTGGAATTGTTGCCACTCCTTATGTATTGCAGCAAATGTAATTGTTGTTACAAAATTGTGCAGCAAATACAATTGCTGCTAAGCTATGACGACATAGGCAACCACATCACTTTAGTAATTGCTGTGTGATTGCTGCTAAATCCTAATACAATATTTTTTTTTAGTTTTAAAAGCCATTGCAAGGGTTGTTATAGGCCAATTTTGTTGTTGTCCTAGAACGGATAAAATTTAGTTTGAGAAATTTATTTAATATATATTATTTGAAATTAATTATATTACCTTTCATTATCAAAAACTCAAATATGTTTTATTTTAGAGAGAGAAAATGTTCTATTTGTGTGTGTGTGTGTGTTGGGGGGGGGGGGGGGGTTTATTTTAGAGAGAGAAAATGTTCTATTTGTGTGTGTGTGTGTGTGATATTAGTGTACAAGTATGAAAGTAATACATGTAATTTTTGACATATTTGATATGAGATTAAGACGAGAGAGTGAATGGGTAAGGAAATTAGGATTTGGTATGTGATGAAAAGTAAAAATAAATAAATTAGGAGAGTAATGTTTACTTGTGGGTATGTAATTATATAGATATATAAGTGTAATATATATATATATATATATATATATATATATATATATATTAATAAGGGTAAGTGTGTAATTTATTATATAAGTGGGGCGGGGCAACATAGTCGGGACGGGGCGACCCTCCCCCATACCCGCCCCGGAACCCCGCCAGGTTTTTTTCTTCTCCCCCATACCCGCCCCCATTTATTTAATTGGATCCCCAAATCCACTTAAATTGGGCAGAGATTTTGCCATCCCTTTGTGGGGCTTTGATTTGAGAACAAATCTCTAGAGGGAAAAAGAAAAAGGAGGGGAAAACGAAAATTTTATAATGTAAAATATATGTAGTAAGAGTTTTGTAATAAGAAACAAATTAATTAGTAATGGAATCATACCATTTTTGTAATAAGAAACACTATAATTAATTTCATCACCTTTCATTACCAAAACCTTAAATTAGTTTCATTTTTGAGTGAGAAAACGTTATATTAATATGTATATACGTATATGTGTGGCTTTGATTTGGGAACCTTTGGAGGGAAAAGAAAATGAGGGGGAAATGAAAATTTTGGTAATGTAAATATCTGTAATAAGAGTTTGGTAGTAAGAAACACAATAATTAATAATGCAAATTTCATAATTTTTGTAATAAGAAAGACTATACTTAATTCCATCAGCTTCCATTACCAAAAACTCTACTAAGTTTCATTTTAGAGAACGAAAGTGCTTCATTTATATATATATATATATATATATATATGTGTGTGTGTGCGCGCGCGCGTGTGTGGTTTTGATTTGGGAACAAAGCTCTAGAGGAAAAAGAAAATGAGGGGAAATTGAAAATTTTATAATGTTGGTATCTGTAATAAGAGCTTTGTAGTAAGAAATACGCTTAGTAATGAAATTCCACCATTTCTGTAGTAAGAAACATTGTACTTAATTTCATCAGGTTTCATTATAAATAACCAAAATGAATTTTATTTTAGAGAGAGAAAGTATTCTATAAAATGTTTTAAAGACTTTCCACCATATAAAATTCATAGAGAAGAACCTAAAGTACCTTCACTCATTCGTCAAATTAACAAACACAAGAAAATTAAAAACAAATTAAATACACATTTGATCCATAAAATCAGCAAATTAAATACACATTTGATCTGCTAATTATAACACCAAATTTTTCTCTTTGGGATATTAATTATGCCATCCACCTTAATATATTTGCATTAGGTATATTCTCCAAAATGAAAGAAAAAGGGTTTAAGCTGTAACTATTTTATTTTTTAAAATAATAAACTTATTATTAAAATTTAATGTATAAAACTTATTACCCTAAGCTTAAACTTTTTAAATGCTAAAATAAAAAAAATTCTTTCCCTAAGATATACATTCATAAAGATTTTATAAATTACTTAGATAAAAAATTTATTTTTGGTATATATAGAAATATTTTTGTCTTAATTTGTTTTTTACTTAATGTGAGTTAAACAATCGAAAATTATTGATTATTCAATTGATTTTAAAAATTATGTGTAAATATATGCAAATTTTCATGGACAATATGCTATCAAATGGGTATAAATTATTTTATAACTTATATGAAAAAGAAAAAAAGTATAAATATAATTCAATAAGAAATGATATTATGGTCATTTATGAAAAATTATGAAAAAATTAGAGCAATTTGCAATTAAATGTGATAGTTAGGGAATTAACTGCACAAATTATAATTCAATGGCTTATTTGCACTTTACCCTTTATTAAAATCATCTCAACAAATAATATTGCGATTTTGTATCACTAAACTCGCTTGCTTGTGAAATTCGTCAAGTTCTCGTATTCTTTCAACAATTTCTTTCATTATTTTTTTTATTAAATTTTGTCATTTGGAATTTACAATGATTTATTGTTTATTGAATTAGGAACAACTACATGAGATATTAACAGTTAAAGTCAATATTAGTAATACCAGAATATAAACAATTTAAAAAATATAAAGAATGAGGAATCAACCTACATGTTTGTTATTGCTATATTGTGTGTTTTATCTTTTATTTATATTAAAGTCTGAAAATATTAAAGGTATATGTCCAGTTACACTCACAAATTCTACAGAGCTATATTATTAGTTTTCTTTTATTTAGTTAATAGATTTACTATTTAATTATTCTTCAAATTAATCAATTTATTACAAAAAAATTAAACAATCTATTTTGAAAATTTAAAAATAATGCACTGAAATCTCAAGTTGCGTTTATTTAAAAATATTTGAATGATACTTTCTATAATCTAACTAACATTAATATAATCTCTCTCCTAAAATAAGAAAAACACATTTTATGTGTATAAGAGTTAAAGGCTCTCGTTTTCAAACTCACACTTAGGGCTGTTCAGGACCGGTTCCGGTTCCGATTCCGTTTGGAACCATAATCGAATTGATTTTTTCGGTTCTTCTATATTTATTTATTTTTTTTAAAAAATTTCAATTTTATAAAATAAGATAATTATAAACTAGAGTATTTGAATTAAAGCAAACCCAAAATCAAATATATAATTAGTGGAATAAAAAAAGTAGCTTGAATTTGTATTGTTATTGAAATTAATGGAGGTTTATTACTAGTTTTTTTGGTTAATAATAAAAAATATATATTAGAAAAAAATCCGGTTCCGGATCCGATTCGGTTCCGCGAGACCGAAATTGGAACCGTACCAAAATTTTCGATTTTTGAAATTTTGAAGCCGGAATCGAAACCCAACCCCGATGAAATTTTCGATTCGGTTCTGAACACCCGTACTCACACTGTGCACTTATTCCGGTAATGCTCTCGTTTTGTTAACGATAGCATAATCTGAATAATAAAAAGGCTGAAGACGATATATATATATATATATACAGTATTAGAAAAGTGATATATAGAAAAGTGTGTATATATAAATACTCTTTTCTAAGCAAGCATTTAGAGTTAGGGTTGAAGGGTGCGGATATTACGCTGAAGACGATGGTGATAAAAGATTGAAGATTGGCTCTCAACTTTTTCCATAGTCGTAATCACCATTATCGGCTCTTCGATGGCGTCTAGGGTTGAAGAAGGATGTGGAGGGGCTATTAAAAGATCCAAGGTTGTCTCTCGATCATCATTTGGTGATTTAGCCCACGAACTGTTCGATGAAATTCTCAAGAGACTATCGCTCAAAGACCTCCATCGCTGCAACTGCGTCTCAAAAGGTTGGCTCAATCAAATCTCGAATCCCCATTTCCCTCCATTTTATGTCCAATACCAGACCACCCTCAATGATAATGCATCTCCACCGTTTGCACTCTTCTACCAGTTCGATGTTCGACCGCCAAAAGCAGTTGGTGCCATTCCCAACTCTTCTGAAATCGGAATCGCTTTTGGATCTCAAAGTCCCATTTTTTACGAATCTAGTGGATTTCGTTTGAATTACCTTCCCCATCCCAATCCATCATCATCATCATCGAAAGAAGGTGTTATAGGTGATCACCTTCGCCTCTTAGCTGTCAGTAATGGTTTATTATTATGCTCTACAAGTTTGGTTTTTCATAAGCTTTACTACGTTTGCAACCCTCTGACAATGCACTGGGTTCAGCTCCCTCCACCACCCACTTGCCCAAAACATGTTGGAGTTGGATTTATTACTCGAATTGACAATGCGGATTTGAGAAAATGTAGTTACAGGGTGGTGAGAATCTGTATGGATGGAAGTGTTATGCAACCGGAAAGTATGGAGTTGGAGATATTCTCATCAGATACTGGAGCATGGACACATTCCCGGATATCATGTCTCCACGAGCCCCTTTTTGGGCATGCAGTTGATTGCAATGGCATTTTATATTGGGGTTTCGGATCGACTTTCCTCCGGATTGATCCATACGACCTCAGCGTTCCACATCGTATCATACAGGCCCCAGGGGAGAATCACAAGAGAAACGAGAAAGATGCACATGGAGTGTGCAAAGGCCATCTCAGGTTTGCCCAAAATGTGGAGAACAGAATCATCATTTGGGAACTTGGTGACAATTTTAAGTGGCAGGTTGTGCACAAGATTCGTTTACCAATGCACTCCCGTCACTTCCCTTTCGCATTAGTAGCTTTTCATGCTACTGCCGGAGATAGGCTGTATTTCTCACTCAAGAATGGCATTACACTAAAGTTGCGGGACACCCAACAAAATATAATAATATGCAACCCTAAACCGATAAATTCTGGTGCCTCCTACTTGCTGTTGCATTTGGTCTTCCATTTCGAGCTCCCGTGGTGGCCTACTGCAGTTCCTCTACTTCCACATTCTGTCATTTAGCGTAATTATATTTCATCATCTCTTTTGGTTCAGTTTCACCAGCTATGACAACGAGGACACACATACTTCAGCGCAAAAGATTGGTATCAATTCTCTCTCTTTGACACACAAACTTGGTGTTCTTTGAAGCGTTTTTTTTGGTAAGTTGTTTGAAGTGCGTTTATATTGTTAGAAGATTTTCTTTTGGTGTTTTGATCATGTAGTAGGATAAAAAAAAGAAGAAGAAAATCTTACAATATTTTTTATTATCACTTTTTTAGTTTTTCATTATTAATGGTATTTTTCCACCCCTAGCATTTTGAGTTTCATAGCATACGGCATGTCCTTTTAACTTTACCTTCTGTTTATTTTCTTTTTGACATGTTGGGCTTGGATTTACTTTTGTATATCAAATGGAGTTATTTTTTATGGCAAAAAGGGTTGGAAAAAATCGAAAAAAAACTACTAGGGCGTTGGAATAGCCTATTGATCTCACCTAAGTATAGTAGCACATGTTGAATTGTGTTGGAATTTAGGTGGGATGGTTAGAGTATTTAGGTGAAGGATTGAACTATTTGGGTTGTAGGAACTTGAAAGGAATAGGAGAATATATAGAACAATTTGTAGAAGAATAGAAATTTTATTGACAGGAGAATTTGCTCTCAAGTACAAGGCATGGGAGGTAGGTAGGACTTAGCTTGCTAGCTTAGTTCTAATGGACTACCCCATGGGGGTATTTATAGGCTTCTTCCACCTCCTTAGTTTTTCTATATTATTCCTAGATATTTTACAAGATTAGTATAGAAATATAGTATCTAGATTATTCTAGGAATTTATTCTAGATATTTAGCTCTTTCTAGATATACATATTTATCACATGTTGTATTCTAGAAATATCTTTTCAAGTTTATCCTAGAAATTTCTAGAATAGTGCATCAATCTTTCAATACTCCTCCTTGATGCACTGTTCTGAAACACCAAGCATCTTGCGTAGTACTTGGAACTTCTCACGTGGTAGTGCTTTTGTGAAGATATCCGCCACTTGGTCATTTGTTTTGCTTATCAGCTTCAACTTCTCTTATAAAGTGATACTTGATAGCAATGTGTTTTGTCCTGTTGTGATATACTGGATTCTTTGTCATTGCTATCGTGGACTTGTTGTCGCAATATATCTCTGTAGGTTTCTCTTGTTGCTCCCCTATATCTGTAAGTATCCTCCGAAGCCATATTGCTTGACATGCTGAACCTGCTGCTGCTATATACTCGGCTTCAGCTGATGATAGTGCTACTGTGTCTTGCTTCTTTGATGCCCATGAAAATATTCCGGACCCGAGAATAAAAGCATATCCTGATGTACTCTTCATATCATCGACTGATACTGCCCAGTCACTATCAGTGAATCCAATTAGTTTTGAGTTAGGTTCGGACTTGTACCATATCCTGAACTCCATCGTTCCTTGTAACTATCGAAGTATTCTTTTCGCTGCGCCATAGTGGACTTGGCATGGACTCGGCATGAACCTTGATAGTAGGCTTGTAGCATACATTATATTGGGTCGTGTTGCTGTGAGATAGAGTAAGCTTCCAATTAAGCTCCTGTAGAGAGAGGCATATACTTTGTGCGCTCCATCATCCCTTTTTAGCTTTTCACTTGTCACCATTGGGGTATCAATTGCCTTGCAACCATACATTCTGAACTTCTTCAATAAGTTCTCCGTGTACTTTTTCTGAGATAGGAAGATCCCAGTATTTTCTTGGTTGTCCTCCATGCCAAGAAAGTAGTGCATCAATCCTAAGTCATTCATCTCGAATGTTCTCATCATATCCCCTTTAAACTCCTGAATCTATGCTTCCATCATCAACATAGAGGGATACGATGAGAATATCAGTTTTACCTTGGGTCTTAATGTAGAGAGTTGGCTCACTCTTGCTCCTCCTGAAACCTTGATTTGTGAAATATTCGTCAATCTTGCTATACCAGGCTCTAGGAGCTTGCTTAAGCCTGTACAAGGCTTTATTCAGCTTCAGAACTTTATCTTCATCTCCTTTTGTAATGAAGCCCAGTGGTTGTTTCATATATAGATCTCTTCATCTAGTACTTCGTTCAGGAATGCTGATTTCACATCGAGTTGATGAATGCTCCACTTCTTCTGAGTTGCAAGAGCGACTAGTGCCCTTATTGTATTGAGTCGAGCAACTGGAGCGAAGGTCTCTGTGTAGTCGATCCTAGGTAGCTGTGAGTATCCTTTAGCTACCAACCTTGCTTTGTGTTTTTGTATTAAGCCATCAGAGTTGAGCTTTGTCTTGAAGATCCACTTAACTCCAATGATATCTTTGTCTTCCGGTTTATCCACAAGCTCCCATGTGTTATTCTTCTCGATCATGCTTATCTCTTCTTCTATAGCCTTCACCCATACTTCTTGCTTTGATACAACCTCAAAATTTTCTGGTTCCATGACTGAGAAATTGCTTGTTTCATAGATCTCCCTTAGCGACTTTGTCCTTCTTGGAGAGTCGTCAGTTGAGGGTGATGGCATACACTTGCGATCTTGAGTTTCAGGAGCTCCTTGTCCTTGGTCTCCTTCTTCTGCGGAGTCTTCCTTTGATGGCTGCTCATCCAGTGTAGTGGATGGTTGTCTTTCTACTTTCTCTGCTTCCCAGGTCCAAGCAACATTCTCGTCAAATTCAACATCACGACTGATGATGAGTTTTCTAGTCTTTAGGTTATAAACTCGATAGCCTTTTGACTGTGAGGCATATCCTATGAATATACCTTTCTCTGTCTTCTTTTCTAGCTTATGTCTTTTCTCTGCAGGGACATGGACGTAACAAATACACCCGAAAACTCTTAGATGTTGAGCTAAGGGCATTCTGCTACTCCATGCTTCAATAGGAGTCTTGTCTTGGACAACTTTGTTGGGCATCTGTTTAGTAGATAAACTGCAGTATATACTGCTTCTGCCCAGATTGTCTTTGGAAGACCTTTCTCCATCAACATTAACCTGGCTATATCCATGACAAATCTATTTTTCCTTTTTGATACGCCATTTTGCTGTGGAGTGTACCTGACGGTCAGTTGATGCTCTACGCCTTCATCTTCACAGAACTTGTCAAACTCCCTTGAGGTATACTCCTTGCCTCTATCGCTTCTTAGCACCTTGATGTAGTGGCCGCTCTGCTTCTCCACAAGATTCTTGAATCTTTTGAAGATATCAAATACTTATGATCTTTCCTTTAAGAAGTAAACCCATGTCATTCTTGTATAGTCATCAATAAAGAGGATAAAGTACTTGTTTTGATCCAGTGACGGTGTCCTCATTGGGCCACATACATCGGTGTGAACTAGCTCCAGCAGTGTCTTGGCTCGCCATGCTATCGCTGATGGAAATGGTTGACGATGTTGCTTCCCTTGCATGCAGCCTTCGCATACGTCCTTCTCTTTTATAGTCGGTAGGTGTCGCATCATATTCTTTTGATGGAGTATGCTTAGTCCATGGAAGTTGAAGTGGCCAAATCTTCGATGCCACAACCATGAATCATCTACTTGTGCTTTCATAGCCGTCTCTTTCGCATAGCGCCATTGAATTGGGAAACTCTGATTTCTCTCCATTTTTACTCTAGCGATCTCTTGATTATTCTTCAAATCGTGTATGATGCAAGAATCTCCTTCAAAGTGTAAGGAATATCCATTTTGGATCATCTGACCCACACTTAGAAGGTTTTGCGCTAAGTTGGGAACAAGTAGAACGTCTTTGATATATCTCATACCTTTTCTTGTTTTGATGGCTATGGTGCCTTTGCCTTTGGACTCCACTTTTGCACCGTTGCCCATTGTGACTTTAGATTTAATAGATGGATCGATGTTGCAGAAGATGCTCTCGTCCTCGATCATGTGATTGTTGCAGCCACTGTCTATGTACCACTTGTCTTCTTGCACCTTGGAGGCAACTTGGCAAGCGTAGAATAGATTTTCGTCCTTCTCTTCTGAAAAATTGGCTTTATGATTGTTGTTGAAGCTACAGTCTTTCTCCACATGTCCGAACTTCTTGCAATTATGACATTATGGCTTTCCTCGATACCAACAATTCTTCTCCAGATGATTTGTCTTCTTGCAGATGCCACATGGTGGATTTTTCTCCTTTTCTTTTTCTCTTTGAGATCCTCTATTTCGAAAATTTTCTCCTCCTTATAAATTGCCTTTTGATTATCTACCATCCCCAAATTTCTGAGTCCTCATGTTGAGCTTAGACTCAAAGGCACTCTCCAAAGAGGTTTCAATACGCCTACTCAGTCTACTCTCATGTGCTTGTAGAGAGCCGATCAACTCTGTGACTGACAGAGTTTCTATATCCTTTGATTCTTCAATAGCCGCTACTATTGAATCATTTTTATTGGTGAGACTTATTAATATTTTTTCAACAATTCTTTTATCTGGAATAGTCTCACCATAGGCTCTCATTTGATTTACTATCTCCATTATTCTGGAGAAGTAATTTTTTGGGGACTCATTATCTTTCATTTTAATATTCTCCAATTCTCTCCTTAGAGATTGAAGTTTGATAGTTCGTACCTTAGCATTGCCTTGAAACTCCTCCTTAAGCGTGTTCCAAGCCTGCTTCGCACTTGTAGCACCCATGATCCTTGGAAAGATAGTATCTGCTACCGCCTGTTGAATGATGAAAAGAGCTTTCGCATCCTTTTGTCTATTTTCTTTGAATTTATCCTGTTGGGTTTTGGTTCTCAGGAAGTTCTAGCCCTTCTTCAACAATCTCCCATAGATCTTGAGATTGGAAAAGGGTCCTCATCCTGATGGACTAATAGTCGTAGTTATCTCCTCCAAATATTGGAATAGATGGTTGGGTAGTTGATCCAAGCATGGCCATGACTAGTGTGGTGGAGCCTATGCCCAAAGAGAATTGAACTAGTGCTCTAATACCACTTGTTGGAATTTAGGTGTGATGGTTAGAGTATTTAGGTGATGGATTGAACTATTTGGGTTGTAGGAACTTGAAAGGAATAAGAGAATGTATAGAACAATTTGTAGAAGAATAAAAAAATTATTGATAGGAGAATTTGCTCTCAAGTACAAGGCATAGGAGGTAGGTAGGACTTAGCTTGGTTCTAATGGACTACCCCATGGGGGTATTTATAGGCTTCTTCCACCTCCTTAGTTTCTCTAGATTATTCCTAGATATTTTACAAGATTAGTCTAGAAATATAGTATCTAGATTATTCTAGGAATTTATTCTAGATATTTAGCTCTTTCTAGATATACATATTTATCACATGTTGTATTCTAGAAATATCTTTTCAAGTTTATCCTAGAAATTTCTAGAATAGTGCATCAACTTTTCAATAAATTGGTACCCAGAATAACCAGATATTGTTATTGTTCATGATAAAAACGTTATTTCAGAATTCCTATTGCGAGGCTTTGGACATCGTACTTTGAGCAAGTATCGAAATGAAAATTCATGTAGCCAACCCAATAAGTATTGGAATGAAAATTCATATGCCAACCTATTTATGAAGGATTAAAGACGACTTTCAAGCAAGTCTCGAAGTGAGACCACTCAGAATGAACTCACTGACCACTCATTTTTCTAATATGTTTAAGAGAACACAACTTTGTATATTTACCTACACAAGAAAAGATGGTATATGTGCTAATATTTCACAAGAAAAGACCAAATGTGTAGTAATAATGTACTTGCATAGTTTTAGTTTGATTACCTCTGTAGGTATAGCTAGAACATATGTTAGTTAACCCTTCTGAATATGTGTTTTTGTTTACATTGTTCTTACATACGTATTAAGTGATATGCTTAATTTATCTACCATAAAAAAGGCAGGAGAATAGCATATAAACTTTTGATTTCCAATTTTGTATTTTCATTCGCATCAAATAACAATAGATACCGAAAAATATTAGAACGGTTGGGTAGGTGTTTCCCCACAGGAGAAATTTCACATAGACTTTCATATTGAAGTACTAATCTGCATTCAAACTATTATATGCATGGCTTGTGATGTGTTATGATAAAACCATACAAATAAAGCAAACAAATTACTTACATGCAGTTCTTGAGCTTTCTCACCTGTCCACCCCTTTCCCGGCTTGTGATGTGTTTCTTCATAGACATTAATCAAATGAGGTTCATCTTCATTCTCAGTTTTTGCACGATGAGGAACTTGTAGTGCACCCCAATGCTATTGATTTTGCTCACGTATTTCCTACACAATTGATGCAAATGAATATGTGGAATGTTTGAGAATTTTTATACAAGATAACAGTACTATTGGAGCTTACTTCAATTGAATATATTAATATGGTTGTAAGATATCAATAAAATAAGTGTTGTTAACATATTAGTAGGGTAAGGGCTAGGGATGGTAAAAAAACCCGCCCCGACGGGGACCCGTCCCGCCCCGCCCCGTTTATCCCCCCCCCCCCCCCCCCCGTTAAACTAATTGGGACGGGTATGGGGCAAAAGAAATTACCCGATTATAAATGGGGTGGGTATGGGTCACCCCCACCCAGCCCCGAATAACCGCCCCGCCCCGCTTAATTGGTTATTTACTAAACTAACCTTATATATTTGACATATTACAAACATAACTCATATATATATATCCCCAAACTCTCTCTCTCTCTCACACACACACAAACACACAGTAAACCCTAGATCTGAAAATTCCTACAGATCATGGAGCTGAAGTTCACCTCCAACGCCAATACGGAAATGCCAGGCTTCCGTATTCCATGAATTCATACACCAGAAGCCTCTCTTCACCCACCTTGCAGTAACCCAATAGAGGCACCGGATTCTTATGCTTGATTTTCCCTAATGTTTCCATTTCAGCCATGAATTCTCGGTCGCCTTGGCAGCTCAGTCGAATGAGCTTCTTGATTGCAACACTTGACCCATCCTTCATGTTGCCTTGAATACTTCTCCAAACCCCCCGCTCCCGATCAGGCTATCTGCCGAGAACCCATTCGTAGCCTCAATCAATTGCGAGAATTTGACCTTCCTCAGCTGCCGTTGGAAGGTGGCCACATTAATGCTCAATGGCTCTTTTTCCCTATCAATCTTCCATGTTGTGGTTGCACGGTAAGCTTGCAAGCTATTAAGCATTTTGGCTTCCTCTGCCTCTTTTCGTTTTGCACGCACTGCTATTGCCCACAAAACCAATATGCACACAGTAGCAACGGAAATGACAACTCCCAAGACAGTCTTATTAGTTCACGATACAACTGCAGCTCTGCGGCCATCGTCTCCTCCGCCTGCACTTGTTGCAGCTGGTTGGGTATTTCCGTACTGGCATTCAGGCAATGGAACTTCAGCTCCATGGAGAGTTCCATGGGGGCGGGGCGGGGCGGGGCGGAAAATAAAAATAATAATCGGGTACGAGGCTGGTACGGGGCGGGGAAATTAAACCGGGTTCGGGGATGGGGAATGTGATACCCGCCCCGCCCCGCCCCGCCCCGCCCCGCCCCATTGTCATCCCTAGTAAGGGCTGGTGCACATCTGAGTATGCAGTATCTATATATAGTGTCGACACTTTAAAATTTGTTAAGAACTCTTCATTAGCACAGAAATGAAGAACAACAGTTTGAGTATTCAGTATTTTTTGCAACTTGGTTGATGTTATATTAAGAACGTAAAAAAAGATTTGTATCCTATTGAGTTATAACGCAATCAATAAAAGTAAAAAATTCTGGGATTTGGGGAGACCTAGGCATAGTACTTGGACTTGGAAGCAACTTCTGAGGTTTAGATCCAAGGTGAGACTTGGATTTAAAAGTATTATTGGTGATGGTAGGTCAACTTCCTTCTGGTTTGATTACTGGCATCCTCAAGGTCCTCTATGCTCTTTTTTCCCTCCTAATGCCATTAGAGGCTCTGGTCTTGGGAGCTCAGCAACTGTTAGCAGACTCATTAGTGCCACTGGGTGGCATTTTCCAACTCTTAATTCCCAAGCTTGGTTGGATTTCAAGGCCAACTTCCCTCCTACTCTAGTGCCCATGCAGCATACTCATGACAAGCTAGTATGGTTCCCTTCTAATGGCAGCTTCTCTGTTAAATCTGCTTGGAATTTTCTTAGATTCAAAGCTGATCAAGTGAATTGGTTTGAAGCTATGTAACACTGATACGGATACGGGGTGCAGATACGATACGATACGGACACGGGGATACGACAAATCTCAAAAAAATACGATACGGGTACGGCGGGATACGACAAAAAGAAATGATACTTTTTTATATATAAAAGACTAAATTCTTGTCAATTTTTGAAAATATTAAGAAAATGAAATTATTACAAACACATGAGTTTCTTATGTCGTTGATACTTAATAAAGATTAAATTTTTCTTGACTATAGTACTTCATAATATTGTTAGAGAAGTTTTTTTTCTAATGTTTAAAATTTGTTAAAAACGTATTATTTGGTATTTAAGAAGTATTGGATACATGATCAAAGTATCTTAGAAGTATCGGATACGTGTTATAAATTAAAAAATACAATTTAAAATTATGGATACGTTTAAGAAGTATCGGATACGTATCCGCGAGTATCCGAGGAGTATCGGTATCCGACACGTATCCGATACGGGTACGTTGCTCTTGTAGAAGTATCCGTGCTTTATAGGTTTGAAACAATTTGGTTCAAGCACCATCTTCCAAAGCATTCATTTCTGGTGTGGATGGTTCACCTTAATCGTATTAACACTCTTCAATTTCTTCTCTCCATAGGTGTGGTTACCCAAGCTACTTGCATCTTTTGTAGGCTCAGTTCTGAAGATAGAGACCATCTCTTTTTTCAGTGTGGATTTACTAAGAGACTTTGGCAGATGGTATATCAGAAAGGCTTACTTGAATGGCCAGATGGAGCTTGGGATGATACTATGCAGTGGATTGTTGATAATTTAAAGGGAGGTCTTCCTCTAGCGTGCTCAATAAAACGGCTTTTGGTGCTACAGTCCATGAGGTCTGGATGGAGAGGAACAGAAGAACCTTTAGTGATGAGTTTTGTTCCTTGGATGGCCTCTTTAAAAAGATTTCTCAAACTATCAGATGTTCAGTGCTCTCTCTGTCAGGGTTTCCAAATACCACAGCAAATCAAAACCTAGTACAGTCTTGGAACTTACCAGACTCTCTTCTTGCATGAGGTTCCTAGACTGGTGGTGCAGCTACTGGCTAGCTTCAAGTTTCTTGCATTTTTCTCTTGGTGAGCTTGACATGCCTAGTGCCATTTTGCATTTACGGATCATATTGCTTCTGCTTTCAATCATGATTTGATTCACATCCGGGAGCTGCCTAGATCAATTTTGGCCCATGGTTTCTTGCTTCTTGGTTTTATGTCCTGCTTGTCTTGTGATTTGTTGGTGTTGGTTGGTCCATCTTTGTTTCTATATAATATATGTTTGTTGGGTTGTCTTTCAGCTGCTGTTTGCTCTGCTGCTGGTGGTTGGAATATTTCTACCTATGTGTGGTGTTGGATGAGTAAGGTTTTGGCTCTCGTGATGGTTTGGTTCTGGTGCAAGCTTCTTGCTGCTGTTTGGAGCTGGAGCTGGTTTGCAACTTATTTTAGCAAACAAAGGTGTGAGTGGTCTTCTAAGCTGCTTGTTGGTTTTACTGCTTCAGACACTAGATGGATTGCTTCTGCTCATGTTAATCTCTTATGGGATTTTGATATTGGTTATGCTTTGTTTGGGAAGGTTTCTATCAACTCCCATGTTCCCAATAGAGTTTTCAATTTCTTATGGTAGCTTTTTGGTTACCACATATGCACTCTTGTAACTAGGGGTATGCCCCTATGTTTTTTGTGAACTTAGATCCTCTCTGGCGTAATCTCTATCCAGAATTCACTGGAGCATCATCCAATGGTTTTGGATAAGGCCAAGTCATCTAAGAACTCTAACTAAATTAAAATTGTAACTCCATTAGGATATAATTGTGATTATATACATTATAAACACAAACATGGATAAACATACACTGTTGGATAATGCTCCAGGGAATTTTGGAGAGAGATATATCTGGAGAGGATCTTTGGTCGCTTTTTGTAGGCTTTTTGGCCAGCTTTATTTTTATTATAAAATCAACTTTACCTATATATATATATATGGTCTGTCAACATCACTTAACACAAGGGGATCATCTTTGACTCTTAGAGAACCATACTAGTCTGCTTAGGTAGTCTGTCAAGGCCAATGTACTTTTTCAACTGTATTTTCAAAATCAACAATACTGTTGGAAACGAAGGAATTCAGTTTATCATATTGAAACCTACCGATGAAAAGAAAAGAGCACTTAGCTTGTGCTTTTATATGTCATGGTGACTCATCGGGGTCACAATCTTCCCGTGACTTTTTAACTCGTGTTGGTAATCCTTGAGTTGAGTCTTAAGCAGCAAATCCACAACTACTTTGTGGTGTGAGTCATTAAAATCAACCTGAAAATCTTCCTATAACTTAAATTATTAACTCAAAATCAGGCTTCTTTGTGTATTCTGCAAGAGGAGGACATCTCAGTAGAAGTGGTGCTTCGTTGATGAATAGTATGAAGGTTCCCCAGTTGTGTGAGTTTTAATTTCGACTTTAGCCCATCTGAATAATAATAGCTTCAAAAAATAATAATGTAATAATTTATTATACTTGTGGTCTGATGGTATTTTCATTCCTCCCCAAATTGGGCGAGGTCTGGTTCGAGTCCTATAGACTCATGTGGGGGTGTGTGAGTTCCTTAACATTAATAATAATAATAATAATAATAATAATAATAATTTATTATATAGTATATATATATATCAATAGGCGATGCTTTGAGAGTGTGGAGTCTCCCCTGGGAGTAATAAAAAACAAAAACGTGTTTATATCGAGTTTGTTTTTTTGGGTGGAGGGACGAAATTGTAAATCTATGGAGAAAAAGATAGACTTCTTAGGTTCCCTCGGCCCCTAAGGCTTCGTGTATATGGGATGCACTCCCCGATTGAGTGTTTTTTTCTTTTTATAAAAATCTTACTTATCAATATATATATATATATATATATATTAATTATTTTATATCAAATATCACTCATTTTTAGATCTTAAAATTTATATTTTTCTTATTGCTGATTTCTTAAGTTTAAAATTATTTTTTATTCATTATGTATTTTTAAATTACATTAAAGTGAACTAAAAACAATACTTAAATAATCCCATAATTCTTAAGGAGCCAAAGGGACCAACCTTGCCTGGCAACTTAGGTCACTATCACTGTTGTTGTTACCACAATAGATTTTAATTCTACAAAACATAAACCAACATGGGATTACATACTCAAAACAATATTGTAGAGTCCCTAAGTTTGTTATGCCCACGAAGTTACAAATTTTAAGCAGGTTTTTCATGCATAAATCATATGAAGCTTTGCATTTCTATACTCTAATTATACACTTGGAATGGAATAAAATCATACACGGTAAGGCTTAAACAAAACGCACAAAGATAAAAATTCTCAACTACACCTACAACAGTAAACCAAAATTTCTATGTAGCCAAAAATATATATTTCATTTAGGAATGGCTTTTTAAGCTTGGAAGCGCGTTTGGAGGCTCCAATTAACTCCCAAAAACACCCAAAATATAAGATGCAAGTAAATTCAAAAGCTCCAGTGATTCTTAAATAACACTCATAATGGTAATTTTGTCACTTGCTCTCTGAAAAATTATTGGTTATCCAGGAATAATTATAATGTGGTATCCCAAACCAATTAAAACACTTCATGTGCAAGTAATAGAATCTCATCATATTTTATATCCATCACTTGCGTGTATTACACTCTTCTTATTATTGATTTGGAATACGTGGATTTATTCCCGGGATACCCAATACCTAAAGAAGGAAGTGTAAGATAAAATTATGTCCCACATGATTTTGGACTCTATATTCAGAATGAACTTATGATTGTAATAGGAAATGAGTCATCTATCTACCTATTAAAGTACATATATTCCATCGGTTATGTACACTTACAGAAACAACACGATAATAATTTAACGTGTGCAAAAAAGTCAGGAGAGAGAAACTAGTTTCCTTTAGGGTATTTTGAATCGAAAAAAGGTTTTGCTATTATCATGGATGTGAAATATTTATAAATTTATTTTCTGCTTTAATGATATATCGTGAGCATGATAGAGTTCTAAAATCATGGATTTTAATATTATACAAATTTGTATTTTATGTTCTTGCATAAATATTATAATTTATTTTTACATGTAGTATCATAGCAATGTTTGAAAACTCGTTATACTCCCATTAATGCTATATATTATTATGACAATATTAGTCCGCACCTTATATGTACGTGATATGATTGATCCGCTTTAAATATTTTGACTTATGGCCTTGAATAAGTAACCTCGGTATTTTCTCGGTTGATATGTAAGAGCATCAGGAGTGCTAATGCACTTTTAGACACTCCACTTTCACAAAGTGGAGTGCCACGTCATTCTTTTAGAGTGTGAGGTCCTTTGTTTTATTTGGAGTGTGAGTATTGTATGGTATGGAATTGTATGATTCACTCTACTTTATATTATTTTATTATAAAAAAAATTAATTATTAATAAAATATTTAATATAAAAAATATATTAAATGTCAGTAAAAAAATATAAGATTAAATTTTGTACAGATAAAAATTAAATATGCAAAAAAATAAAAATACATTAAAGATAATTTAAATTAGATAATATATATTTTAAATTAATTAAATCCTATTTATTTTAAAATTAGGTAAGTACATATTAGATAAACTATTTTATTATCTATTACATTATTTCAAAAAAAATTAATTATTAAAGATAATTTAATTTCAAACTATAGTAAAATTTTCATTTCAAGATAATTTAAATTATAATTGTTTTCATTATGAATTGTTAGTAAATATTATACACAAAGATACAAGGCATTTTAGAAGAGGACCACAAAAAAAATTGTGTCAGGCGCTGCTTGACTCTCTATATGTGGAGAGTCAAGTATAAGTTTTGAAATGGGGAACACAAAGTAGCAATCACCACTCCACCCCTTCATGACACGCCACAGAGGCTCCCAATGACTACTATTGCCTACACTCTTCATGCTCTAAGGAACAAAATTCGTCTACTGTACAGAATGTCTCCAATTAGCATCCAATAGTCCAAAAGCAGCCATGCGTTCGGTGGGCCCAATTCAGCAAAAGTCAAACTTTAATAAAAGCCTGTTTACCATTTTCACTCAAAAAGTTACCATACTACATATATTATATAGATATATACATATAGATACACAGTGTTCATTTCTCCCCAAAAGAAAACTCTGAACCAAGCCGAAAGCTTTTGTTTTTTTCCCCACAAAGAGTTGTGCTTGAAATATCTATACTAATAAATTTAAAATTATATTTAATTCGTGAAAACATATATATAGATTTGTATATTTTTTATAAGAAAAAAATTAATAATAAAATGTGAATAAGGGGTATTTTGCATTTTGTTTACCGAAAAAAAAATTAATTCGTGAAAAAATGCATAATATCCCCTATTCTCAAAATTTTAAAATTATATTTAAATATCAAATATAGTTATAATGACAGTTTACCGCTATCATATTAATCTCTTATTTAACTACACTCTTATTTCAAATTAAACTATTTTATAATATCTTATTAATTTATATATCATATTATTATCTATTTTAATCAACCTCATCTCTTTTATTTAATTTTAATTAGACTCAAACTCTGATATCATAAAATTAGTAATTTAGTATTTAATTAAAAACCCAATTATAATTAAACTATTTAAGAATCATGTAATTTATTTTTGATATTTACATAAATAAATAATTCTACTACATATATAAACTACACACGTCACTACTTTAATATTATATAATTTTTTTTCTTTTTTAGATGATATTATTTAACTTAAGGGTTTACTTCAGGAAACCCCTCTATACTATTCAATTTAATTAATTAACCCCCACTATGTTCACTTTGCCCCATATACTATCCAATTTCATCACTATGCCCCCTCATCCTCACATTTTGAGTCAAAATGTCTAAACTACCCTCCCTTAATAGTATAAGGGGGTTTAGTGAAATCAACCCTAAAAATTATTTTTCGAAAATAAATTATATTTTTTGTAAAAACTATAAATTTCAAAATATATATATATATTCCGGAAAATATGATTTTTTTCGTAAAATAATTTTTTTGAAAAAAATATATATTATGTTCCAAAATATGATTTTTTTACAAAAAAATACTTTTTTTGTGAGAAATATATATTATGTTCCAAAATATAATTTTTTTTCCCCAAAAATCTTTTTTTTGCGAAAAAGTATATATTATGTTCCAAAATATGAATTTTTTCCGAAAAATAATTTTTTTGCGAAAAATAAATATTATGTTCCAAAATATGATTTTCATCACTTCATTAAGTTGACTAAAGCCTCTTAGTAGTCGACTAAGCACCACCATCTAGTCGACTAAGTCCATCCATGTAGTCTACTAATGCCTCACTTCATTGAGTCGACTAAATCCTTTTAGTAGTCGACTAAGAACCACCATCTAGTCGACTAATTCCCTCCATGTAGTCAACTAATGCCTCACTTCATTGAGTCAACTAAAGCCTCTTAGTAGTCGACTAAGCACCACCATCTAGTCGACTAAGCACCACCATCTAGTCAACTAATGCCTCACTTCATTGAGTCAACAAAAGCCTCTTAGTAGTCCGCTTAGGGGTTAGAGATGTGGTCTATAATATGCAGTATGCACTTTTGTAATAAAGGTCACCAGCTTTTGTAGTACATGTATATGTTTTTGTAGTATGCGTTAAAAATTTCAAGAAAGAGAGATAAATTCGTAATTGGCGGGATGGCGAGTGCAAGTCTCACTCCTAAAAATGGGGTTTTGATTGATATAACTTTCGAATCATCTTCGCGGGTTATGAAACGTGGTAGAGTTTTAAAATTCACTTGTTTTCAAAACAAGTGGATTTTAGAGCGTATGGTCATGTAAGTTGCAATGAACTATGGCGGGATGGTAACCGTGGTTGCTCACAAGACCTTGGGGTTCGGGAACTTGAATACATGCCCTAACCTCAAACGCAAACCCAATGGAAATTTTTCCGCTTAGGGGTTAGAGATGTGGTCTGTAATATGCAGTATGCACTTTTGTAATAAAGGTTACCAGCTTTTGTAGTACATGTATATGTTTCTGTAGTATGCGTTAAAAATTTCAAGAAAGAGAGATAAATTCGTAATTGGCGGGATGGCGAGTGCAAGTCCCACTCCTAAAAATGGGGTTTTGATTGATATAACTTTCAAATCATCTTCGCGGGTTATGAAACGTGGTAGAGTTTTAAAATCCACTTGTTTTCAAAACAAGTAGATTTTAGAGCGTATGGTCATGTAAGTTGCAATTAACTATGGCGGGATGGTAACCGTGGTTGCTCACAAGACCTTGGGGTTCGGGAACTTGAATACATGCCCTAACCTCAAACGCAAACCCAATGGAAATTTTTCCGCTTAGGGGTTAGAGATGTGGTCTGTAATATGCAGTATGCACTTTTGTAATAAAGGTTACCAGCTTTTGTAGTACATGTATATGTTTCTGTAGTATGCGTTAAAAATTTCAAGAAAGAGAGATAAATTCGTAATTGGCGGGATGGCGAGTGCAAGTCCCACTCCTAAAAATGGGGTTTTGATTGATATAAGTTTCGAATCATCTTCGCGGGTTATGAAACGTGGTAGAGTTTTAAAATCCACTTGTTTTCAAAACAAGTGGATTTTAGAGCGTATGGTCATGTAAGTTGCAATGAACTATGGCGGGATGGTAACCGTGGTTGCTCACAAGACCTTGGGGTTCGGGAACTTGAATACATGCCCTAACCTCAAACGCAAACACAATGGAAATTTTTCCGCTTAGGGGTTAGAGATGTGGTCTGTAATATGCAGTATGCACTTTTGTAATAAAGGTCACCAGCTTTTGTAGTACATGTATATGTTTCTGTAGTATGCGTTAAAAATTTCAAGAAAGAGAGATAAATTCGTAATTGGCGGGATGGCGAGTGCAAGTCCCACTCCTAAAAATGGGGTTTTGATTGATATAACTTTTGAATCATCTTTGCCGGTTATGAAACGTGGTAAAGTTCTAAAATCCACTTGTTTTCAAAACAAGTGGATTTTAGAGGGTATGGTCATGTAAGTTGCAATGAACTATGACGGGATGGTCACCGTGGTTGCTCACAAGACCTTGGGGTTCAGGAACTTGAATACATGCCCTAACCCCAAACGCAAACACAATGGAAATTTTTTCGCTTAGGGGTTAGAGATGTGGTCTGTAATATGCAGTATGCACTTTTGTAATAAAGGTCACCAGCTTTTGTAGTACATGTATATGTTTCTGTAGTATGCGTTAAAAATTTCAAGAAAGAGCGATAAATTCGTAATTGTGGGGATGGCGAGTGCAAGTCCCACTCCTAAAAATGGGGTTTTGATTGATATAACTTTCGAATCATCTTTGCCGGTTATGAAACGTGGTAGAGAAGGTACACCACTCCTAAAAAAATGAAAATTTTGAACTAAACATTTGTGAAAGTAAATTTCCAATTTCTATATGGAATGTTTCATTAAATTTTTTAAAGGTTTTTATTATATTTTTAACATGATAATGTCATATTAATTATGAAAAAAGTTTGACAGAGCTCCACATAATTTGTTAAGAAATTAGTTTTATACTTGTCAGAATTTATTGCATTAGATTATTCAGCTAGTGATGTACAAAAAAACATCTCTCAACATATACATAGATATTGCACCAAAAAAAACTTATTTAGCATTAAACTAAATCATTACAAGAAAAAAATATATATATTTTAAATGTCTTTGTATCATTCACTATTACAAAAATTAATAAGAAAATAAATGCCCAAGTCCTTATCATGCCCAAGTCAAAATCTACAAGAAAAAATAACAAAAGAAAATATTACTTCACCCACAGCTGAGGAAAAGAGTATAGATCCAATATGTTTATCCGGAATTTCTTCTTAGGACATCCACAGCCATCATGTTCTTCAGCAGGCAAACAAATCTGTAAGTACCCTTTATCAAACCCAAAAAACCAAGGAGTATATTTAAATAAAATTACCTGAATTATGAACAAATATAAACCTTGAATGAGACAAGGTAAAATAAAAACATATTAAATTCCTCAATAAACAAAAAAAATTTGAACTACATAAACAATCAAAACCTAAAAATCATTCAGCCAAATATGATAATGTTGTGCATCAGAGAGATTCCCAAGACAAATCATCATACTCCATTGTGGAGTTCTTATGTCCCTGTCTATTTATTTAACATCACTTGCACAAACTGATTTCATAAGAAAAAAATACACACATTTACAGGCCCTGCAAGATGACTGAAAAAAAAACTTCCAAATTATGCCAGATACGATGCAATAAATAACGATTAAATTGGGGAGATATATATATACGTGTATGTATATACTTGTCAACAGCCTCGCTGAATTCAGAAGTGGCCTGTTTCTGGTGCTCAGTGAAGAGAGGAGAGAGAAGGGTCTGAACGCCGCGAGAGTTGCGGACGAGAGCGGTGGTGGGGTTGGCCTGAAGCCCAGTGAACACGGCGGCACTCTCCATTTGTTTCTCTCTCTCTCTAAACTCCTCACCCTCTCTCTCTCTCATTCGAACAAATAAGGATTCAAAATTTTGTGGATTCAAATATCTAGGGCCAACTTTCGGCTATTTTTATTCCTTTCCGAAGGGATATATACATATACAGAGATACATACATAAATATAGGTATATTATATACGGTTCTGAAGTTACAATAATGCCCATCTAGTAAATTCTCATTTTTTCACCCGGTGGGGCCCGAACCGCACGTCTCCAGTGAGAAGGTGCCCGGAGAGGATTTTTTCCCCATTGCAAGTTGCAAAACGAATAATAAAGTGCATGTATTGTTATGAAATAGTGTATAATCGGTAATAAGTTTCCCAATCCACAAACTTTTTCACATACACAATCAAATATAAAAGTGTGTCTTGCATTGGTAATCCCCACATTCCTCATTGCAAGTTCATTTTACAATTAATTTACTCATACTAGATAATATTAAAATGGATATTACAGAAGGCTATATAGTTTATTACACTAACAATTATTTTACTTGTGAAGCTTGTACATCTCAGTCTTCACAGAGTCCTTCAAATACGCGCCTTTTGCTCCAGGCTCTCGCACCTGCTTCATCAATATGCCCATTTCCTGCATCTTCTCATCCCGTCCATCTATAAACTTCTTACCTCTGCGGTTCTCTTCCTCCAATTCTTTCAACTTATCCATCTCCTCAGAAGTCCATCTTGCTGAAGCAAACTGAGACTCTGTACCATCTCTAGCGCCCGATGAAGAAACCTGGTGGCCAACCATCTCTCCGTCAAAATGCTCCTTGGTCACACCTGTTGACCAAGATAATGCAACATCCCAGCCCAAATCGTCAGAATTAGTAGTTCCACCAAAAGTTTTCCCCCATTCACCTTCTTCAATTCCACCACCACCAGACTTAAAGCACTACCACTGCATGATTATCAGCGTCATTTTTATTTAAGCCAAAGGGGACATTTGTCAAAGCCTAATTCAGACATGAAGTATAGGTCACGAGCATAAATATCCTTCCTCTGGTAGTCACTAAAAAATGCTCCAAATCTATAAACTATAAAGGAAGTTTGATGTCAACACATTATAAAGAAAATACCATCTTACAATAATCAATAAGCCTTTAAAAAATAATAATAACCAAGAAAGATATACTAATACGCTATCAGGTTAGAATTGCATTTTGAGGTCACTGTTTTAAACTCCAATTGTTTTCTTTCATGACTAATTTATTTTATAATCATATATAAGCACAAAAATCAGATTTAAACAAATGAACAACTGAGAAACAAATTCAAACCCATCTGAACCAACTATAATACAAACCAATGACATAGCATATGAAAAATAAAATAAAAATCATCACCAAGATCACATATGGTACAACCCTAAGCAGAGTAGAGTGATAAACTCAAATATCTATATCTATGTCACCATATATAACATAAACCACAATAAAACTTAACAAAAACATACGTTACCTACTAGTACTACCCTCTCAAGGACGAAGAGATGCCTTTCAAATTCCTTCCGACTCTACACTCAGAAGAGTCAGGACCCAGAACAAACGAGTAAATAAATTAAGAACCAAGAAGTCTCTCACCAAAAAATAGACTAGTTTTTTCTTAGAAGCTTTTCCTGGAAACCAAGATAATGAAGATATGCGAAAAAAAAATGAGAAACAAACCATTGGTTGAGTTCAACGTTGAGGAAGGGAGGGTCAGTAATCACTCTCTTCATTGCAGGGAGCTCTTCTATGAAGTACAGTGGGCTTAATTTTCCAGAGTTGACATTATCTTTTGGGACAATATTGCTGCTCCGAACAAATACTGTCCCAAAAAGTCTGTACATATCCCAATATACATTAGTGTAAGAATAGTAAAGCTAGAGTGAAAGAGAGAAACAGAATTGGCCATGCTATACCAAAGTAACTTGCCAAGGAATAAAAAAGGTTTTATCGACTCCTTGGAAGTTTTCCACCTCATGACTATTAGCTAGTAGGGCTTGTTATATGTAGCATTCCCAGTATGGGTTAAGGAGCTGAGAAATGTAATTTCAGTTTTGATTTCTTGAGAGACAACATAGGCAAAAAAAAAAGGAAAGCGGGAGCAAAAGGTTTTCTAAATCTTTAGCTATCAAACCAAACATACAAATCCTGGCCCAGCATAGAGGCTGAAATATGACATTTCACCAATAGTGTACTTTGTAAATACAACATAAAAGTGACTTGCAGATTCAGCTGATGGATCTTCTTATAAGACATAACTAATCATAAGAGTTTTATAATAAATAGGTCATTTTAAAGTGACATAAAATAAGAGCTTGAGAAGTCACGTAGATAAGTTTATTACAAAGGTTCCCCCATGACTCATGATTAGAGAGTGTAAATTATTATTCTTTCCTTAAGGACCATAAAACACTACAAGTGATTTTATCTATGAATACATTTACCAAGACTAATTCATATAAAAAGTATAGTGATGAGCATAAAATAACTTGCTTACTGAAATAAAGATACAAAGAATTCGCCTTGGTACTTCCCATTCATCTCAAAGTCATTCCAAAAATGAGAAACGACTGAAGTTGGGGAATACAGATCCAACATTGTCGGCCTCTGTAGAACAGTAAACCTAAAGGAGGGTTTTTTTTTTCCCCTGAAAACCTAACCAAAGAAGCAGAGTAATCCTATTATGTGGTAACTCGTCAGAGATTATATCTTAGCAGAAACGTTGAAACTAGCCCAGACTGACAAAGAATTCGGTAACGTATGAACAAATATTATACTCAAATTAAAAAGCTGAAAAACTCAGCATGTCAATATCAAACAGAGATACAGAATAAACTTTTTTTGAAGCAAATACATCAGAAACAAGAAGGTAACATATATCCAAATGTAAGAAAAACTACTCAACACTGAGATTACATATTGGAAAACTCAAATCAGAGGAATGTAGTCACTCCTTATAAAATCTGAGAACATGGAAACATGTCATCCCTAACTACAACAGTCCAAATAGAATGTCAAGCATATCATCCCTAACTACAACTCAGTCCAAACAGAATCAAAACATGAAAAAACATCATCGCACAACAATGTCAAGCACTAACAACCAACATTTATTTCATGCGAAAGAATATCATAATCAAGGTAAAAAGTGTCACACACAGTAAGAGATTACGATCTCATCACACAAATAACAAGAATGACAAGACAACTAACAAGAATGATGACAACGCATTGATCTTTCAGTAACCCACCTTCCTCTCCAAAACAACGAGGTAATTGTCGTAAAATTCACAACTAGCCTGGGCGAGCTAGGCGGTGGATGTTCTTTATTTGCATCCCGTTAAACGTCAAAACCTACCATAAATTTTCTTCTGTTAGATGTTTATAAAAATTGGCAAAACCATTTCAAATGTGGAGAAGGTCAATAAAGCCTTGCCCGCTAATTGCCAAGATCCTCCGACAATCTTTTTTACAACAAACAGATGTACATTAATTTGCAAAAGCATTTCAGATATGGAATGGAAAGAAACAACATGCCTGATGATTGCACACGTCGTCACATGAATACACATTTTTTACTACTAGCTCTCGAGGACGAAGAGAGACCTTTCATCAGCCTTGAGAGGATTCACTACTACAATTTTTTTTATTTAACTTTCAATTCTCCATCAACAAAAAAAAATTTAACTACTCCATGACAGTGAAAATAGTGTATTAAACTAATTGAAACAGAAGAACAAAAGAAAAGGGTTGCACACTTTCCAAATGGCAAACTAAGTAAGTTGAAAGGATATAAACACAAAATCAGTATTTTGCAATAACCAATTCAGAAGCATATTATTTTTTATATACTTCCATTCTTAACTTGACCTTCTCCGATGCCAAAGGAACTATTTGCACTCTTTACTCTTAGAGAGTATCAAATGCTAACATTTTTTTATTTATTTTTATCCCCATTGTAGTTATTAAAGAACTAGGTAATAACATCCTCCATATTTTCAATTCTACGGTAACATATAGTTACTCCGAGATTAGTTTTTATTCTTTGAAGATATAAATAATATAAATTTTCTTTTTACTATTTTCGTTATTTTTTTTCTCTTTTATATAAAAATATAACATGAACAAAAAGAATACACCCATGAATAAGCTAAACAAAGTAAGAAGTGTACTTGCAATTGACTTCAATTACACGATACAAAAAGTTATATATGTAAAAACAAAAATCCATCATAAAACAATAATTAAAAATATAGTGAATAGTAGTAGTAATAATAACATTGATATTGATAATAATAAAAATAATACTGAGGAAAACTTACAACACTTGGAGATGATATAGAGAGATGGAGACCACCACCTAAAAATATCAGTGAACAACAAAAATATTTGATTAGCAGAGACAAAGTTCTTTATATTTTGCTTGAAAGTGGAAGAGGTCTGTGGTTGCCTCTCTTATATTTGCTTTTTGGCCCAGAATTGAAATATGATAATAATAAAAATAAAAATAAAACAGATTGGAGAAAAAATAAATTTAGCTAGTTTCAAATTATAATTTGGGTATGAAATTTCTTATCAAAGCGAATACTGTATGAAATTATTCCATCATTTTCATTTTTAAAATATTTTGAATAACCTCTTTTAAATGAGTCGTTACCCCAAACTTCAGTACCACTACCATCTAAATAAATAAAAACTACAACATGCAAAATCTAAAAATTGAATAATTTTCATTCACACACTGATGAGTAGGCCATGAGTCGTCTTTGACTAAAAGGCATCTACATTCTATTTATTCTAAAACACTAAACCAAACCAAAAAAAACCCTCAACATCATGGCTTTTGGGTTTGCTTGAATTCATTTATTCATTCTTTTTTTACCTTTCAATATATGTGTGTGTGTGCGCGGATGTATGGGAGCATTATTTCATTGGAAAGTGATATAAAAATGGATTAAAAGTTGAAATTGAGAGGAGATACTGATGAGGAGGATATATTCCTTTGAAAAAACAATACAAGTGATGACCACTTCTAGGAATTCCGCTGCAATTTTAGAGAGAATTGGAAGATGGGGTGGGATTTTGTAAAGAAAAGATGAATAGAGTTTTAAAAATCATACCTTGCTGAGGATAAACAGATTCCTAAAAAATATACAAGTTTCAGCCTGAAAATAGAACATGCACACATCAAAAGGGGGAGAATTTAAATAAATAAATATTTTTTTTATTTATTAAAATAGATTACTATCATAGGATCAAGCCAAAATTTGATATATTTTTTAAAATTTAACAACTCATCTCAACTCGCACTGTAATAATCTGTGCAAGTGTGTGTTTGCATGAGTCGACAAACAGAGTATGACTACAATGTAATAACATAAAAAAATTCTGAAGCCACAACAAAGAAACAGATATTTAGATTGTGAATTGCTTTTCTATTCCACCATTTTCTCGGCAGCCAAACAAGGGTAATGAGAAAACAGTAATGCATGGCTTGATTACTCAAATGCATGTGCCAAATTCGGCTAATAGAGTCGACTTCTCACGCGCAAAAACAATTTTCTCAGCAACCAAACAGAGACTAAATGCTAATCAGGCACAATTGAATACTCAAATTGTGAGTGCTAAGAAAATGGTGAAATAGAAAAAGAAAATACATTAGAGAGAGAGAGGTTAAAAGTACTTGGAAATTGATGGATTGCTTGCTTTTACCGAGGAACGACGGCGGTAAAAAACCCTAGCTCAATGTTCTTTGTCCATTGAGATTGGTGGTGGTTCTCTTGCCGGCCATTGCAATCAGACCATAAATCACCAAAAATTCAAAGATACAAACCAATATTTAATTATACTATACTAAATTGATTCAAATTAAGGCTCAACATAGCCATACCTTCTTCAAGATCTTCCAACAATGGTGACTTTTTTGAAAATATACTCTTTCTTCTTCTTGTTTTCCTCTCTCTCAAAATAGAAATACAAATCTTGGGTTAATAGAAAACATATAAGCTTATTTTGAAATGAGAATTAGAAATTAGAGGGAAAGGATTTGGGGGGAATTGTGATTTCGTTTTGGGAAGATTCAAAATTTTGGGGCAAAAGTTTCGTCTTTGTGAAAGCTCTCCGAATGGGCTATACATATATATAGCGATATATACAGAAATATATATACATATATATATATATATATATTATATATGGTTGTGAAGTTCCTAAACTAGCCCTGTGGTAACTTTTCAGATTTTAACCTCATGGGGCCCTCACCGCACATCTCCAGTGAGATGGTGTCCGGAGAGGATTTTTTCCCTGCTCTAAGTACAAATTTTAGAGCCCTTCACTATTGAACAAAATTCGTCTACTATACAAGCCCTCTCCAATTACCACAGATGGCCAATATCGAGCCACGCGTCCTGTGGGGGCCACTGACTTAAAGTCAACAAAGATGAATTTTTTTACTCAGCACTGTTCAATCTTTTACCACATGTCCCTTTTATAATCTATATATACATATATATATGTATATACATATATATGTATATATATACATATATATACATATATATATACATATGTATATATATATATTGTATCTCAATATATACAATCATTTTTTCTCACCGCTCTCCGAAACGAATCCGAAATTTTGCAATTAGTGAATTTAATTTATGGTTATTTTTTCCCCCAATTTTTCCTTCTCTCGCCTCTCTGTACAGACTCTCTCTTTCTACAAACCCTAGATCCACTCTCGCCTTTCTCTACAAACCTAGTTCGCGTCGTTGGTAGAGCAGAGGACTGAAAATCCTCATGTCACCGACTTCAAATCTGGTTCCTCTCGCGTCTCTCTACAAACTCTCTATCTCTCTCTCAACAAAATCCCCAAAATCCTCATGTCGCCCGATCTAGGGTTTCGATAGAGAGGCGACGGCTAGGGTTTCCAATTGAACCGCGTGGGTTTCAGCTGAGAGGCGATCCTTATAGATTTGGTCAGGTTTGCTTCTCTTCCACTCTCTCTCCCTCCTCTGTGACTACCGCAAATGGAGAGCTCCAAATCTCGGTCGTTCTTTTAAGACATTAGATCAAAAGAGCGAAATGGGTTTAGAGGTGCTCTCTCTCTATACATATATATATACATTCATATGTATTCTTATACGGAACACATTGATTAGCTTTATACATATGTATATTCAAAATTTTTGTTTTTCTGTTCGGAAACGACCATGCATCAACAACGACTCGTCGGAATACAGTCAAATCGGAGGTGTGGCTGTTGAGCACAGAGGCGACCAAACTCCTCCAATGGCCCTCTCTTTCTGCAATGTGAGTTTACGTGTAAATTAGGTATAAACGACGATTACATACAACCATTATCAATGTATTGATTCCTCAAATGCAATTTTGCAGACAAGTAAAAATTCCCATATTATTGCTGTGACTGATGAATTTGGGTATATTAGTTTGTACAATACTCGTTTGAACTTCCCATCTTCTGCGAGTTACCAAGAAAATACAGGTAATTTGATTTGGGTTTTGTATGTTGACCGATGATTATTGATAGTAATCACCCAATAAATTTTTAATTACCTATATTCTGGATGTAATTTGCAGAAAAAGCTAGACTATGTGAATGGATTGCCCATGAGAATGCCATATTTGATGTGTGTTGGATCAAGGTACTTCAAGACACCAGTTATATACATTTTTAGTGTGCCATGTTTATCATGATTAATTTATGAAATTAGTAGTTTTCAGTTTTAGCACTCAACTGTTCAGTACATAGCAAAGCACCTCTGCAACTTTTATGTATCTGAAATACCTGATTTTTGTATTGTCCATTGATGTTTTAGGAGCCAACAAAAGTTCTATTAGTGACACTATATATTAATGTAGTAACAATGTACAATATATTAATATCCACTATATATTAATATAGTAACAATGTAAAATAAAATAAGCTGAATCCACGAAATTTGGGGATAAAACAGTCATGTTTTTCATGCGAGAGGGTTGGAAATATAAAACCCCAAACCTCTCTATCGAGAATAACATGGTATTCTCTCTGAGCTTTAATCTATTGTTCTGGGCTTTATCTCTAAGGTTTGTTGAAGTTCCATCATACTAGCTGCTTTATTTTCAAATTTATTGCGGATTTTTATCTGTTGGAGCTCCGTCATACTGGTCCAGGGTATGCCCCTGCATCATTGTGTAGCTTTTTTTCTTTCTTTTATGTACTTTTAGTTACCCAAAACAAAGGCCTAAGGAGAGGTCAATGAAGTATCTAACTTAACTGTTGAAGGGCTACAAGTGCAAATGACAATAGTATTCTTGTAGTGTTAGTACCCAACATCTTTAAATAATGATCCAAAGGAAAGTTTAATAAAGAAATATGGTGAATAGCAAGATATATGAGCAGTGTCCTTGTGTCCATAGCAAAGCTATGCATCGTCTGTCATTTTTATGCAAAGAATATGACCTTGGGAAGCTTTGATCTTTATTTGACTGTAGTATATCACAATGTATCAATAGAACACATTGAATTTTGTAGCCTGGAGTTGGTTGGAATGGCATTTACCGAGCTAGTTAACTATAGATATTAGATGGAGAGGAAATGATAAACCTAGATATAAGAGAATATGGTTTTAATTTTTGCTCTTATTATCCTGTTTTTTTTTTTTCCGGCATCGCTTCTTATTATGTGTTAATATTCATGACAACTTCGTAATTTATTATTATTTTTTTCCAGGAAGACACCAACATTCTAACAGCTTCAGGTGATCAGAGTGTAAGAAATCATACCTAAATGTACTTTATTTTTTAAATTCATTTTGGACTTGACGAAACCGATACTATCTGTTAAAAATATGCCCACCCAATTCAAGTTATAAACACGATCCATAACCAATCTCATCAGTACGTTTCTTCTTGTGCATTTGACTTGTAAAAATTCTTATTACTTTCCTGACTTATTTATATGACATAACATGACATCTAATTTGGACAATTACAAACCGTAAATGGATTGTGATTTTGCATATTTGAACTTCAACTGTAAATGGAGATAAAGATATGATATGTTCTTTGGGGGAAAAAAGGGGAGAACATGTAGGGATGCCAATGGGGCGGGTCGGGGCGGGTATCATATTCCCCATTCCCGAACCCGGTTTAATTTCCCCGTCCCGTCCCCAATTACTTTTTTTATTTTCCGCCCCGCCCCGTGACCCAGTTATCCCCGCCTCGCCCCGCCCCGCCCCGCGACCCGGTTTAATATAATTTTTTTTCCCTTTTTTTTCAAAAAAAACAATTTCTTAAATTCGTTCATTGCAAAAATAATAGATGAAATGTAAAAAACTAAAATCATTAACTTTGAAATGTAAAAAAAATATAAAAAACAGTTTATGAACTTCATTCATAGCAAAAACAATAGATGAAATGTAAAAAAAATATAAAACATACTGGAATCCACTCCCCATTACAAAACAATAGATGCAATTCATAGAGTAGACAATAGATGAAATTCGTCCATAGCAAAAAGAAATTAACATATAAAGCTATTACAAAATACTTGTCCAGACCCTAACTTGAGAGCCCCAATAACATCTTGAAAACTGAACTTTAAACTTAAAGACAGTCAGCTTCTTCATATTGTTCCCCTTAGCATCAGCTTCTGCATGGCATACTCATGGCACTTGAGAGTTCTTACTTTGCCAAATAAAACAGAAAATATATTATCAAAATATAAAAAAATTGAAATCATTACCAAATAAAACTAATAGAACATGTATTATACCTCTATTCCAGAACCTCGGACATTAGAGAATTGTCATCATCACAATCACAAAATATATTTAAAGCATAGTTGTCAAAAGAATGGAGCAGAAGTTTTAAGAGGATGATGGTAGACTTTAATTAGGGAAGAACCATCAGTAAACATAGTTAAGAACAATGAGCATAAGAGACGGGGTGGAAAAAAATAATGCTTAGCATCTAATTCGCAATATAGGATTCTGGTGCCATATCTCTGCTGTATGAAAGCTACTGCTGCAACCTTTAGCTAAAAAAAGTTAATAAAAAATTGCAGAAAACTTCTATTCAGTAAATGTTGAACTATGAAAGAGGTGGATGATAACACACCGTTTGGGGAATAGATGCTGAGATTGATAGGGAAGTGGAGAAATTTGTTTTGTCCTCCCAGTCACCCTGTCAGTTTCGTCCTGGATTTCTGCCCTTACCATTGCTGAATAAACAATTCATATAACATAAATATATAAGTTAGAAGTGCATTTCTTCCCAATAGGCATACAAATTCAATAGACAAAGGGAAAGTTATGATGACAGCAAAATTTGCACCTCCTTGATGAGAATGCATAGGCCATACAAAAGCTTTTAGCACAAAACGATGCTACTAATACTAATACTACCATCTGATTAAAAACTAAGTGTACAAGTTAATGACAAGGACATAAGTAGTACAACACTTCGAGTTTTTACGTTTGTGGTAGTGATTGTGGCACAATTAACATACTGTTTAAAAAAATTAACTTTAAAAGCAAGGGTCAGCTAAACTGGAAAAGAAAATTCAAAATATTAGTGAAACTATCAGTTTATGTATAAATAAATCACAAGTGAAACTTTTGAAGCTATCAGCTAGCTCTCTGAATCCTTGAGAGAATCTCAAATGATAATTGACACCTTATTGATAAAAGTTTGCCTGTAATCATTTGCTTGTCAAAAACTTAGCAAGTCATCAGCTATTACAAACACTTTAACAGCAAGACAGGAGACTAGCAGTTCCCTTTGATTAGGGATCACTAAAGAATAATTGTAGTCTATAAGGTTAGAATCAAATAAAATTGTAATCAAAGAATAAAAATGAAATCACACGCCATAAGAAAATACATACAGAAGTCTGTAAATCTTCTGTTTCCTGAGTGAGAAAACTGTGCATACTCCTGCTGTCCCTGCTCGATCTTGTACAATTCCAATACCAAAGGCCTTCTTGTTACTATCCCTACAAGTATCAAATAACAGAATAAAGCAACATGTTGCTCCACCTAGAGATGAAGATTAGAGAAATTCCCGCAAACATATATATGTACAGATACATCTATATACACGCACATAATATACACACGTAGATACATATAACAATATCTATTCACACACATATAGAGCAAGAGGCAAAACGAGGAGGGGAAGAAACAAGCAGTTAAAAGTTCTACCATCGTTGTTATTCTTTTTGTAAATAATTATGTGACACAGATAATTCAATAATGTAACATTGGCTTTGTAGTTGATAAAAAAAAGGGGGAACTAAAATAATTAAAATCTTGAGAGTTATGATTTCTAACACAAAAAGAGGAATATTCAACTCAAACCACAGTGTATAGCCACATGAATGCCCTATAGTCCCCAACTAACTATATGCAAAACTTTGATTGCTTGCAGTTTTTATACCTTCCTAATCAACCACAAACCCTGTTCACGTACAATTATATGAATTTCCACAACCACCGAAAAAAAGCCCTGAATCTCACTTTCTAATTTCAGATTCTTCCCTGATATGCTTTTCTTAGGAACCAAACAAATCTATTATGAAATTTTCATCTCACAATACAAAACTTCATTCACTTGGTTTTTTTTTTAACCTTCTAATCAAACACAAAAGTCTGTACAGGTAAAACTACATGACTTCCCACGCCAAGGAAATAAGAAAACCTATATTTTCTAACTTCAGATTCCTCACATTTACATATTTTCTCAGAAACCAAACAAATCTATTATGAAATTTTCATCTCAGTTTCTAATTTCAGATTCTTCCCTGATATGCTTTTTCTTAGGAACCAAACAAATCTATTATGAATTTTTCATCTCACAATACAAAACTTTGTTCACTTCGATTTTTTTTTAACCTTCTAATCAAACCACAAAACTCTGTACAGGTAAAACTACATGACGTCCCACAACAAGGAATCAAGAAAACCTATATTTTCTACCTTCAGATTCCTCACATTCACATATTTTCTCAGAAACCAAGCAGCCTGCTATAAAAATCACAAACAGAAACAGAACAAAAACACATAAATTATCAACAAACCTGATCCCCTGGGTAGAAAATCACGCCCAACAAAGCTCTCCAGCACCAAAGACTTCCCAGAACTCTACACACCATACACGCCACAAACCAAACTTCGATAAGAAACACACAATACATACACACACAATGTGTGTCTATCATTTGTATATAACAGATCCGGAAAAATCACTACACAACATTAAATTTGAATAAAAAATCACTACATAACAGATCCGGATAAAAAAAAAATCGTGATAAACGAAACAAAAATTGAGAAAAAATCAATTATACAACATATCTGAAGAACAAATTTGAAGCCAACAACATTAAATTTGAAAGAAGAAAACAAAAATTGGATGAAAAAAATACCTTGATGCGAGAGAGAACAGAGAAGAGATCGCTTTGCTTTCGAAGGAAGAGAGAGAGAGAGAGGGTTCCCCTTTATTTAGGGGAAGATCTATTTTGAGAGAGAGAAGACATAGGATTTAGGAGTGAATCAGAGTGATGAGAGGCGCGGCGTGTAAGAGAGAAGACATAGGGTATGTAACATAAGATATATATATATATATATGGGCTATGTTTGTAATATGTCAAATATATAAGGTTAGTTTAGTAAATAATCAATTAACAGGGGCGGGGCGGGGCGGGGCGGGGCGGGGGTGACCCATACCCGGCCCGTTTATAATCGGGTAATTGTTTTTGCCCCATACCCGCCCCGATTAGTTTAACGGGGCGGGATAAACGGGGCGGGGCGGGGCGGGTTTTTTTGCCATCCCTAAGAACATGTGTAGCATAGGCTGAAAAATGTTCAAGCATCAACTTGTAGTTCATGAAAGGTTTATTCTTTACTTGAATTGCTAATTTGTATTTGTAAATTTATCACTTAAAGTTTCTTGGTCATGAGCTTGAGGGTAAAGAGGTAATATTACTGTGAGAATAAAGACTCTTCTTCGTAGTGTGCTGATCTACTCTGTATAGAATTATGATGAAATATTTCCGCATTATATGTGGACTTCATTGGCATGAGCCCACCACCCAAGTTTGAAGCTCTTTAAGATGTCTAAGGTATTTGAATTTGATTTTTGAGTCTCCTTAATTTGAATAGAGATTTATAGGTTCCTCTGTTACCAGTATGTTTGTTAAACTTTGCTTTGTACTTGTTCAATTTTTGGTTTATATCTGTTACTTAGACTACTAAGGAGCTGAATTTCTCTTATCTATTCGAATCCCTTCTGTTTGTGTTATTTATAATATATATATATATATATAGGGAAAACAATTATGCTTTGCTCTTGGAAGTGGTTTTTAATTCTTCCAATTCTTTTTTTCATTTCAACTATATGGAAAAAAAACCCACCATATCTTATTTATTGAATTGTTAGTTTCAGGATTTCAATAACTTTCAAGAAAATGGATGAGAGCAATTTACCGTATAATTATTTGCACGATCCGGAGCTCATGAATATAAAGCCTTTATTGTGTATTCCCATGATGAAGTTACAAGTACAACAAAACCAGAATGAAGATGAAGAGATCATCCATGGTGGACCTAGACTGTTGTAGAGACCATCAGTGGCTCGTTTCTTATGGTGGAATCGCTTTCCTCTTCCGCTTTCTTCAACAGCTTGATTTGTACTCCTCCAAACAATCAAGGGGAAATAAAAACTATTGGAAGTAATAAACTGTACAGTGGTATATCTACCAACGTTATAAATTGCTAGTGATTGAAATTTAATTATTCTTTGTAATCAATTCTGTGTATATTATAATAAGTTTAGAGATTTTCAGTCTTTTGTATCAATATGAGAATGAGTTATATTGAATCCTTTCTTTGATCCTTATTTGGAGTTGTACTTTATTTTGTATCAATCTGTAGAATATGTAGGGTAGGAAAATAATCGTGCCATTTTTTTTTCTCTTTGATATATTTATTGCTACTTAATTTTATCAAAAAAAAAAATCCGACTAAAACTTTGTAAACCGAAAAATCCGTTTTCGCCTACCCCTGTAAACCCGACTAAAACTTTGTGTTTTCAAATAGATGAAAATGCGAAATAAATGAAAAATGGAGATGGAATGAATGTGGAAATGAGGGTTTGAGAGTTATAGAAATGAAAGGACACGGTTTGGTTGAGGGTTGTGGGAGAGGCGAATGAAGAAGATAAAGTGGAGGCTAGGTTAAATATGAGGCTATAAGGATCCTTTAGTGGACTAAGTCTTGGTGTTTAGTAGACTAAGTTTGGGAGCCACCTTCAATAGGTGTATAGTCGACTAAATAACTTGATTTAGTCGACTAAGAGAGAAAAAGGTCAGGAGCGAAATGAGTAGGTGTTTAGTCGACTAATTATTAAGTTTTAGTCGACTAAGTCTTGGGGTTTAGTCGACTAAATGATGACGCATGGTAGGTGTGAAATGCAATAGCTGTAATAAAGATCACCCTATACTGTAATACAAGAAAATCAATGACTAGTGTAATAAATGGTAACGGATTTTGTAGTACATGGATATGATTCTGTAGTATGAGTTAAAAAATTCCAGAATGAACGATATATTCGTAATTGTGGGGATGGAGAATGCAAGTTCCACTCCTACAAATGGGGTTTTCATTGATATAACTTTCGAATCATCTTCGTGGGTTATGAAACGTGATACCCTTTGTACACCACTTGTTTTGAATACAAGTGGATTTTTAGGGCTTGTTTGAAAAGTGGTCTGGTCTGGTCTGGTTTTGTCCGGCTGGATTGGTCTGGGCTGGTTTTGTTTGGTCTGGTTTGGTTTTGGTGCTGATTAAGATTCTGTTTGATAAATGGTCGGGTCTTTCTGATCTGGTATGAAAAAACTAAAACCAAACCATATATAAAATTAAAAAATAATATATAAAATTTGAAAGAAATATTTAAAATAAAAAAAAATTAAATATGAAAAAATATAAAAAAATGAAAATATATATATATATTTGAAAATAAAATATAAAAAAATTGAAAATAAATAAAAAAAATTCGAAAGTCATATATAAAATTTTAAAAAATATTTAACATTAAAAATATATATATAAAATTCGAAAAAATATATAAAATTATAAAATTCAAAAATAATATATAAAATTTGAAAGAAATATTTAAAATACAAAAAATATATATAAAATTCAAAAAAAATATTAAAATACAAAAATAAATATATAATTCAAAAATATATATAAAATTTCGAAAAATTATATTAAAATCTGAAAATATATAAAAACGGGAAAAATATATAGATTCAAAAAATAATTTTAATATCAAAAAACATACCTAAATTATAAAGTTCAAAAATAATATATAAAATTTGAAAGAAATATTTAAAATTGAAAAAATTTATATAAAATTCGAAAAAATATAAATAAATTAAAAATATATATTACATAAATAAATAACAAATTAAAAAAATTATTATTTTATTATTAATTTTTGTATTATTTAATTCATTTTGCTTATTATTTATTTATTTATTATTATTTTTATGTATTATTGAATTCATTTTGTTTATTATTCATTATTTTTATTTTATTTATATATATGCTTTATTTTATTTATTATTTATATTATTAATTTATCATTTAATATTATTTATTTGTTTGTTTAAGTAATTTATAAATATATTTTATTATTTATTATCAAATTTTATATTTTTTCATTATTGCTTCAATATTTATATATATATTTTTTAATTTTATTTATTATTTCAAATTTTATATATATATATATTTTTAATTTTATTTATTATTTTCGAATTTTATATATATTATTTTTGAATTTTATTTATATATATATTATTTTGGAAATTTATAAAATGGCGGCTAGATTTTATTACTGTGTGTGTATAAAATGGTCTGGTCTGGTTTGGTTTGGCTGGATTGGTCTGGGCTGGTTTTGTTTGGTCTTGTGTGGTCTGGTTTGGTTTGGTAGTACATGGATATGATTATGTAGTTTGTGTTAAACATTTCAAGAATGAACGATATATTCGTAATTGTGGGGATGGTGAATGCAAGTCCCACTCCTACAAATGGGGTTTTGATTGATATAACTTTCGAATCATCTTCGCGGGTTATGAAACGTGGTACCCTTTGTACACCACTTGTTTTGAATACAAGTGTATTTTTAGTATGGTCATGTAAGTTGCAATGAATTATGATGAGATGGTCACCGTGCTTGCGAATAGGACCGAAGGGTTGGGGAAACTTGATAGTTAGTGCCCTAACCCCAAACGCAAACACAAAATTTGTGATATTTTCCGCTTAGGGGTTAGAATTGGGGTGTGTAATATGAAGTATGCATTTCTGTAATAAACATCACCCTATACTGTAATACATGAAACCTGATGACAAGTGTAATAAACGTTAAGCGATTTTGTAGTACATGGATATGATTCCGTAGTAAGCGTTAAAAAATTCCAGAATGAACGATATATTCAAAGTTTGTGGGAATGGCGAATGCAAGTCCCACTCCTACAAATGGGGTTTTCATTGATATAACTTTCGAATCATCTTCGCGGGTTCTGAAATGTGGTACCCTTTGTACACCACTTGTTTTGAATACAAGTGGATTTTTAGTATGGTCATGTAAGTTGCATTGAACTATGATGGGATGGTCACCGTGCTTGCGAATAAGACCGAAGGGTTCGGGAAACTTGATAATTAGTGCCCTAACCCCAAATGATCGAAAAAATAAATGTGTTTTTCCGCTTACGGGTTAGAATTGGGGTATGTAATATGAAGTATGCATTTCTGTAATAAACATCACCCTATACTGTAATACAAGAAAACCAATGACTAGTGTAATAAACGTTAACGGATTTTGTAGTACATGGATATGATTCTGTAATATGAGTTAACAAATCTTAGAATGAACGATATATTCGTAATTGTGGGGATGGCCAATGCAAGTCCCACTCCTATAAATGGGGTTTTCATTGATATAATTTTCGAATCATCTTCGTGGGTAATGAAACGTGGTACCCTTTGTACACCACTTGTTTTGAATACAAGTGGATTTTGAGTATGATCATGTAACTTGTAATCAATTATGGCGGGATGGTCGCCGTGTTTGCGAATAGGACCGAAGGGTTCGGGAAACTTTAATACATGCCCTAACCCCAAACGCAAACACAAAAAATATTTGTTGTTTTTTCCGCTTAGGGGTTAGAAATGTGATCTGTAATATGCAGTATGCACTTTTGTAATAAAGGTCACCAGCTTTTGTAGTACATGTATATGTTTCTGTAGAATGCGTTAAAATTTCAAGAAAGAGCGATAAATTCGTAATTGTGGGGATGGCGAGTGCAAGTCCCACTCCTAAAAATGGGGTTTTGATTTATATAACTTTCGAATCATCTTCGCGGGTTATGAAACGTGGTAGAGTTTGTACACCACTTTTTTTGAAAACAAGTGGATTTTAGAGCGTATGGTCATGTAAGTTACAATGAACCATGGCGGGATGGTCACCGTGGTTGCAAACAGGACCTTGCGGTTCGGGAACTTGAATACATGCCCTAACCCCAAACGCAAACACAAAAAATATTTGTTGTTTTTTCCGCTTAGGGGTTAGAAATGTGGTCTGTAATATGCAGTATGCACTTTTGTAATAAAGGTCACCAGCTTTTGTAGTACATGTAAATGTTTCTGTAGTATGCGTTAAAAATTTCAAGAAAGAGCGATAAATTCGTAATTGTGGGGATGGCGAGTGCAAGTCCCACTCCTAAAAATGGGGTTTTGATTTATATAACTTTCGAATCATCTTCGCGGGTTATGAAACGTGGTAGAATTTGTACACCACTTGTTTTGAAAACAAGTGAATTTTAGAGCGTATGGTCATGTAAGTTGCAATGAACCATAGCGGGATGGTCACTGTGGTTGCGAATAGGACCGAAGGGAAATAATTTGAAAGTTATATCAATGAAAACCCCATTTATAGGAGTGGAGCTTGCATTTGCCATCCCCACTTTTACGAATATATCGTTCATTATGAAATTTTAAAACTAATACTACAGAATCATATATATCTACTACAAAATCCGTTACCGTTTATTACACTAGTCATTGGTTTTCTTGTATTACAGTATATGGTGATCTTTATTACAGAAATCCATACTTCATATTACAAACCCCAATTCTAACCCCTAAGCAGAAAAAGACTAATATTTGTTGTGGTCGCGTTTGGGGTTATATACTGTATGTATCAAGTTTCCCGAAACCGTTCATCCTATTCCCAAGCACGGTGACCATCCCCACATAGTGCATTGCAACTTACTTGACCATACTAAAAATCCACTTGTATTCAAAACAAGTGGTGTAAAATGGGTACCACGTTTCATAACCCGCGAAGATGATTCGAAAGTTATATCAATCAATACCCCATTTGTAGGAGTGGGACTTGCATAATAATCCCCACAATTACGAATTTATCGTTCTTTCTGGAACTTTATAATGCATACTACAAAAACATATACATGTACTACAAAATTTGGTAACGTTTATTACACTAGTCATTTGATTTCATGTATTACAGTATAGGGTGACCTTTATTACAAAAGTGCATACTGCATATTACAGACCACATTTCTAACCCCGAAGCGGAAAAAACAACAAATATTTTGTGTTTGCGTTTGGTGTTAGGGCATGTATTAAAGTTCCCAAACCCCTTCGGTCCTGTTCGCAACCACGGTGACCATCCCGCCATGGTTCATTGCAACTTACATGACCATACGCTCTAAAATCCACTTGTTTTCAAAACAAGTGGTGTACAAACTCTACCACGTTTCATAACCCGCGAAGATGATTCGAAAGTTATATAAATCAAAACCCCATTTTTAGGAATGGGACTTGCACTCGCCATCCCCACAATTACGAATTTATCGCTCTTTCTTGAAATTTTTAACGCATACTACAGAAATATATACATGTACTACAAAAGCTGGTGACCTTTATTACAAAAGTGCATACTGCATATTACAGATCACATTTCTAACCCCTAAGCGGAAAAAACAACAAATATTTTTTGTGTTTGCGTTTGGGGTTAGGGCATGTATTAAAGTTCCCGAACCCCAAGGTCCTATTCGCAACCACGGTGACCATCCCGCCATGGTTCATTGCAACTTACATGACCATACGCTCTAAAATCCACTTGTTTTCAAAAAAAGTGGTGTACAAACTCTACCACGTTTCATAACCCGCGAAGATGATTCGAAAGTTATATAAATCAAAACCCCATTTTTAGGAGTGGGACTTGCACTCGACATCCCCACAATTACGAATTTATCGCTCTTTCTTGAAATTTTTAATGCATACTACAGAAACATTTACATGTACTACAAAAGCTGGTGACATTTATTACAAAAGTGCAAACTGCATATTACAGACCACATTTCTAACCCCTAAGCGGAAAAAACAACAAATATTTTTTGTGTTTGCGTTTGGGGTTAAGGCATGTATTAAAGTTCCGGAACCCCAAGGTCCTGTTCGCAACCACGGTGACCATCCCGCCATGGTTCATTGCAACTTACATGACCATACGCTCTAAAATCCACTTGTTTTCAAAAAAAGTGGTGTACAAACTCTACCACGTTTCATAACCTGCGAAGATGATTCGAAAGTTATATAAATCAAAACCCCATTTTTAAGAGTGGGACTTGCACTCCCCATCCCCACAATTACGAATTTATCGCTCTTTCTTGAAATTTTTAACTCATACTACAGAAACATATACATGTACTACAAAAGCTGGTGACTTTTATTAGAAACGTGCATACTGCATATTACACACCACATTTCTAACCCCTAAGCGGAAAAAGCAACAAATATTTGTACAGATTGGGCTGTCTTGGTATAATAAACTACATCATGATCATTAGTCCACTATATTTGAGTTCTTAGTCGACTAGATATCAAGCTCACTAGTTGACTATATGGAGGTAATTAGTGGACTAAATCAACTGAGGAATTAGTGGACTACATGGGGGAAAATTAGGTCACTAGAGGGTACTGATTAGTTGATTACTAATAGGCACAAGTCGACTCAATTATGTGATGTCTTATTTAGGAACATAGTATATACTATTTTGCAAAAAATTTAATACTTGGTTAAAAAAAAAATTTAATACATGGTTAAAAAAATCTTATCTTCGAAATAATATATATTTCTCATACAAAATTAATATTTTGTAACATAATATATAATTTCTGTACAGAAATTTTTTTTATACGTGAAGAATCATATTTTCCGAAATATATATATATATTTTGAAATTTAAAGTTTTTATGAAAAATATTATATATTCCGTCGAAAATTCCATTTTATGGTTGTTTTCACTAAACCCCCTTATACTATTAAGGGAGGGTAATTTTGACATTTTGACTCCAACAATGAAGTGGACGGGGCATAGTGATGAAATTTGATGACTTTGGAGAAAAAGTGGACACGAAATAGATTAGTTCATTAAATTAAATAATTGTGGAGGGTAGTAGAATTATTTATTTATGTAAATATCATAAATAAATTACTTCATCCTTAAATATCATTGGCAATTTTGGAACTCCACAATCTTATATAATATACATATATATATATATATATATATATATATATATATATATATGTCCATATATATATATATATCAGCTTCAAATACGGTAAGAGAATAATAAAAGACGAAAGCTTCCCTCTCCAAATTTCCAAAAATTTCAAAATTTTGAATCTTGTCAAAGTTAAATCACAATTTCCCTCCAATTTCCTTCACCTTTTCCCACCAAAATGAAGATATACCCCATGTGGTTTGAACAATGTCTATTTCTTATTTCAGATTTTCAGACAGACAGAGGGAGAGAGAGAGTGGTTCGTTCGAATCCTTGGTGTTCTGTAAGAAGACGGAAGATCGAGCAGGGGTGTTTATGCAGACTGTTGAAGAGCAAGCATCGTTCGTCGTCGTGCTGTTCTGGTTGCTTGGTAGTGGAATGAAGAAATTGTTTTGTATTAGGGTTTTAAATTGTTCTGCAAATTTGGGTAAAGGAGGGACCAATTGAAGATAGTTTTGTTGAAGAATTGTAATAAATATTGTCAAGAAATTGGGTGGTTTGGGTCTTGGAATACAGCATGGTCATTTTTCTGCTTTGGGGTTAGAATTGGGGTCTGTAATATGAAATATGCATTTCTGTAATAAAGATTACCATAAACTGTAGTACAAGAAAAACAATGACTAGTGTAATAAACGGTAACGGATTTTGTAGTACATGGACATGATTCTCTAGTATGAGTTAACAAATTTCAGAATGAACGATATATTTGTAATTGTGGGGATGGCCAATGCAAGTCTCACTCGTATAAATGGGGTTTTCATTGATATAACTTTCGAATCATCTTCGTGGGTTATGAAACGTGGTACCCTTTGTACACCACTTGTTTTGAATACAAGTGGATTTTTAGTATAGTCATGTAACTTATAATCAATTATGACGAGATGGTCACCGTGTTTGTGAATAGAACCGAAAGGTTCGGGAAACTTGATACATGCCCTAACCCCAAATGAAGCAAAACATAATTTTTTTTATGTTGTAATAACCTTAAAAAAATGAAATTTTTCTCAAATATCTATATGGAATGTTTGATTAATTTTTTTAAAGGTTTTTATTATATATTTTTTACATGATAATGTCATATTAAATTTGAAAACAATTTGACAAAGCTCCACTTAATTTGTTAAGAAATTGGTTTTATACTTGTCACAATTTATTGCATTAGATTATTCAGCTAGTGATCTACAAAAAAACAACTCTCAACATATACATAGATATTGCACCAAAAAAATACTTAATGAGCATTAAACTAATTCATTACAAGAAAATAATATATATTTTAAATGTCTTTGCATCATTCATTATTACAAAAATTAATAAGAAAATAAATGCCCAATTCCTTCTCATGCCCAAGTCAAAATCTACAAGACAAAATAACAAAAGAAAAAATTATTTCACCCACAACTGAGGAAAATAGTATAGATCCTATATGTTTATCCTGAATTTCTTCTTTAGACATCCACAATAGCATGGCAAACATCATCTGAAAATAGAATTTGGTAAACCCCAGGCTTGAGCCATGTCCAAATTTTGAGCAGACATCTTCATGTTCTATAAAGACAAAGCCCTGAACCTAACAGTGGTGAGGACCTCATTAAACCTTGAGCTTCAGTACTTACAACACTAGTGTATAGCCTCTTGTTTCTTTCCATCCATAAGATATACACAGTACTAGCAAAACACCACTTGCTGATGAGGGAAAACAGATTAACTTGCTTCAGGGAAGAAACCCAAGACAGGACTTCATGCCACGACAAGTGAGGACAGTGCAACTTTCGAGCTAGAAATCATAGACCAGACAAGCCAAAGATTTTCACTGAGCCACTTAAACAAAATGCAAAAAACAATGAGAAGAAGATAATCAGCCATGTGTATACTTTCTATCAATTCATTGCAAAAATATTTTGGGATGCAACCTAATACTTCTACTCTAGCTGAATATATAAAATTACAAACTTCCAAACTGAAACTTTAGCTGCATTACCTCTTCAACTTTTATCTTTCCAACAACGACCTTCTCCTTTGTCTCGGATATTCCCTTCCTGAAGATCATGCCAGTAGCAGCAGCAGCAGAAATAAGACTTTCCTGCATGGCATGTCTGGTAGATGGCTGCTGAAGTAGCGACCATCGAATTTTGACTATCGACTATCAACCTGACTTTTCTGCTACATCACTAACATTACCTTTAGCAGATTGGACACCTTCTTTAAGCTTCTCCCCAGTATTGAAAACTCAATTTGACATATATAGCAAATAAAACCAATTGAGGTAAACAATAGGGCCAGTTTAATTAGTCACTCAAAAAAACAGTTCCTTTAACATTGAAAACAGTTGTCATTGAATTTCTAAACAATTTCTGATTTTCAGTTGTTTGATAACAATTTTCGAGTGACAAACCAAGCAGAGCCTAAACATTGTGTACAATTAATCAGAGGTTACCTGAAGATGAAAAGAAACCACTAGCCTTTTCTTGCCACTGAGGCAAGATGGTCGACTGCATTGAACCAACCACCCAAGACCAAGATCAACCCCCAAAGGAAGAAAATTAACATGTTCTGAAATGAAGACACAAAACCAATTTATGGAAGAACGGTAACACTGTTTTTTGTGTATTAAAAAATACACTATTAAAAGATAAATGGCCATACAATAACTACAATGTCACGCCCCAAATTCCTAGGACTCCGAAACCCGAGCCTAAGAGTTAAGGGAGTGATTGCGGAAGTAAAAAGAAACGAAAACCAAGAGACATTCAGTCATCAAACACCCATAAAGGGTTGCAATGAATGCCCAGATACCATGTTGTCACGCTCCTAAATTCCTAAGACTCCCGAACAGGGACATCCGAGGAACCCAGGATGTGATCCTTAATACAAATGACCAACTAAGACAACATTAACCAAGAAAACATATGGGTTAATGGTAGAAATGGTATATCTAATACCCAAATGGATAATAAACAAAGCAGCGGAATCTAACGAAAATCCGGCAGAGTTCCGTTTGTAAATGGAACATCCGGACAACAACCACAACACAAGAACCTGCCAATAGCAATTCAATAATCACAATGGCTTCCAAGCCCCACATTCATCAATCCTACTAGGGCCGAGATAATGGAAAGAAACCAAAACCCCTCCAAACCCTCTAATATCAACAGAGCCACAAATGCTCGAATAGGAATACAAGAAATGCACCTAGCTGTGCAAAATAAATACAATAACCTCCTGAAAGAATAAATACAGGAAATAAATGATACATCAACAGGGATATGCCAACAGACTGGCTCCCAAAAGAGTATACATAACAATCCCATAACAATGGGTAAGGAAGCTGAAAGCGGATACCTATCGTCCCCAAACCAGTCGTACTGCAACCGTAACTGCATCACCCAACGCAACTCCAAAACCTGTAACAAGGAAACAAAAGAAAGTTGCCGTTGCACTGCATCCTGCTCATAGCCGTATATTTCCTGCAACCTGGCGTGGAATACCAGGGGGCGAATGAAATTCCCCTGTGAGCAAATAAGCTCAGTGGGAAAAGATATCCTAACTACCACATCCTCTGATAGTTTAGGTAAGGCTAAACCGTCTAATAAGATATAAATATAGCCCAACTAGTCCCATCCACGCAAAACTCAAGGCACGCTCATATACTACCGTACATAAGTATATAACGGGGATATATATATATATACACGTATATATATATAAGTATAAATACACAACAAGATTCTACAAGGTACGACTAAGACTCGTACTCTAAGTACTCATACCGGTAGTCTACACTACTCTCACCAACGTACACTAGGTACACGACACCCAGGTCAAATCTAACAAGTTCTCAAACACTCACGACGCTAGCCAGAAATCTAAATAGAGGGGAAACACACTCACCTCTAATATCCACAGGGATCAAAATCCATCACTAGTACCAAGGAATACTCATAACTCACTCCCCGATAACACAGGAGGAAAAGTACTCACGTCCTTGCGTACTAACACAACCGTCATCCATATATATAACAAACCTCATCCCATTCCTAAAGAAAATCTACCTCTCAAAGGCTAGATCACCTCAATCATATCACCATACCATAAATCATATCGACCTCATGATACTATCATCAATAGGGTCAATCACATCACTAACACTCTCACCTTAGGCGAGGAAAACCATCCAATCAAATCACTAAGAGTACACGAACTCAACTCACAAGAACGACCACGTCAGGGTCACCAAAGCAAGGCGAAGGAAGAGACTTCCCCATGCTAAACCAACAGATAACCGAGACAACAATGTCAAGGTTAAAACACCACAAGTGTTTAAGGAGAACACCTGGACAAGGAACCCAATCCACTCGGTATCCATGCCCACAACATGTGGAACAACTCGAATCACCTAAGTGGTGACGTCAAAAACCAAGAAGAAAGGAAGGGCAACACTATATGTGTGCACTGAACAACACCAAGCCTCATACCCGAGACTTAGAACTGATAGAAAGCAAAGGTGAAACAATGGAACACCTTTCAAAACTCTACAAGATGAGATATCGAGAAAGAAGTCTCGAAATCTCAGAATCCCAAGAAAAGTAATAAAATAGTTTTCCTTTTAAGAAACCACACAGTAAAAATGACCGTCTTGCCCCCGGTCTCCGTCAGTTGCCATCACCGGCTTTTAAAAGTTGAAAATCTTTTTAAAGAAGATCCTAAGATCATTTTATAAAGTGTTGAAACTTTGCATTTCTACGGGGGTAGGCGAAAACGAGTTTTTTCCTTTTAAATACAAAGAGTTTAGAAAACACCGTTTTCGAAATGACAGTCAAATAAGAGAAACACAACTCTATGAATTCCTATAATGCCCAAAAGGACAGTAAAGGAAGTACAACACGTTGGACTCACGGAAGACAACCATCCGTTTCCAACTCCACCAAATCAAATGACAACACATGGAAGAGGTTCGGCACCACGCCGTAACCGACAACTCAAGGAATGACATAGAAGTCAACGACTACGTACTAGCGTACAAAACACAGTACAAGGAATGCTTAGGGAATGAACTAAGCACTAGAACCAAGTCTGTCAACTACAGTACCTCGAGTACTTAATAAAGTCACTCAACCATAACCTCTTCTCACCAATCAAAATCTCAACTACAGTTGATAGCCTATTCCTCAAAAGTGAAAGACACCTAAAGGTCCATACTACAACTCACAATCTCATCACCCACCTTCTCCAAGGCCCTAATTCATAACTGATACTAAAATCAATCTCTAATCTCCAATCTCCAACACAGTCACACGACTAACCATAATCATCCCAAAGAGATTACTACACGAATATACTTAACCTCCCCCAAGGGTGCGAAAGTATATATACTCACAAGTATAAAATAAACATTTCATTATACTTGATTTATTACCACATGTAATCATTTTCTTTCACGTTAATCATTATCAACTGAGCATTTTACAAAGATATGAATTTAAATTCGCAATATTCATACACAACATGCTCCAAAATCCAACAGGCAATAATAACACATATTAAACCTGCTCCAACATCACATGTAATAATATCACGTATACATGTCAAATGAAATCACATAAATGCCATGCAAATACAATGTGACTCATACACCACCCTTTGCCCACATCACGTGGTTAACGAATACGCACTCCACCCATTTACAAGGAGAAAGAGTACCGCACCGACCCTTCCCAAGTGTTTTTGACACTACACTTTCAACAAGGAAGACGGTTGCACGAGAGCCCTACTTGCGACTCCCCTGCGAGAGCGGCGCATACCACCACGATGGGGCAGCAACCAACCCTATATCCAAATTCCGTAGGTGGGAGACACCTTTTCCTGCAATATACTCAGGACCCGAGAGTGGCGCATACCACCACGATGGGGCAGCAACCAACCCTATATCACCTTCTGGCTTTTTAGTTCCATAGGTGGGAGACACCTTTACCTGGCCAGTTGTTGCGACGATTCGACACAAAGACATCCCCACATGATTTCACAACCCACATATATCAACTCAATATGCATCCAGGTCTAAATGACAATCATGCCTCAATATAAATATGTAATGCATCATATTTATGTACAATATTCATATATAATTCACACGGCGCCCATCACAGGTTAACGGATACAATCCGACACAAAACCGTCCCTACAGGATACATACCCCTGTACTCAACATAAATATATAGTGCATCATATTTAAGCAATTACCCACATGGTACTATCAACATAATCTCATAATCTCCTTACATGCTTTAAAATACAATAAAGCATTTAAATCATATGAAAACAAATTCATATACAATTCATGTTTTCAAAATATATATTTTCTTTAATTCTTTAGAAAATATTTCAATTCCCTTATCATGCCTTTAAAATAAATTAAAGCAATTAATTCACGTATCGCAAAGGAACCTAGCACAACGTCTAAGTTTCCACGAATCTCTACTAACTCATTTAATTCTCAAGGGAAATTCTAAGCCATCTATTCCTATTCGATTCATATAGGAAATTATTTAATCTCGTAGGAAATAATTTAATTAATTTTCTTAAATTAATTCCTAAGTCCAAATTCCGATTCTAAACGAATTATAGATATTTAAATTAACGATTTAATATATCTATATTAAATTAAATAAGGGTTTTGCACCCCTAAACTACTTCAATAATGCAGAGTGAGAAATATAATTTCCCACCTAATTATACGTTACCGAACAGTCCGAAACAGCACAGTGCCGGCGCCCGAATATGAAGTCCGCCGACCAAAATTGTCCTATAATTATTTCGAATATATTGAAATGTCCGTCTTGACAACCTATACGATATATACGAAGCCCATTAATAATCGGTTAATTAATTGGGTTAAATCTAAAATACCCCAAACGAAAACTATAACCTATAAATGCGATTTCCGGGCAAATCGTTCATCCTAAAATCACGAAATTAATATATGACGAATACTACGTAGGTACGAAACTACTCACCGAAAATCGGCTCAAACCGATCACCGGAAGGTCGCCGAAAAAATGGCCGAAGCCTAGCCAGATTCGTCACTGCTCACGCGCCCCTGCACTGGCCGACTCCTTGCGCCACCACAGGCGCCACCCCTGCGCGTCACCACCATGCCGCCGCCGACCACAGCCACCGCTGCTCCTGGCCGGCGCCGCCTGTCCCAGCCCTGCTCCAGCCGCAGCTACTGCTGCGGCAACCAGTCCTGCCGTTCCTCTCTCTCTCTTGCCATGACTGGCGACTGAAGATGGAGGTGGAGGGCATGGTCTCGCCGTGTGAGGATGAGAGAAGAGCGATGCAGACCTGTGTATCGCGTAGAGAAGAAGGAAGCGTGTAGTCGTGAAGGAGAAGACTGGTTCAGCAGATACGGTTCTATATATACATATATATATATATATGACCTAATTGCGAAACTGACCCTCCAAGTATCCGAAATTGCGAAATAACCCCACTTCAATTATATATATATATATATATAATAAGTCCCCACAATTTCCGGAACGCCCAAACATAATTTCGTAAGCCCGAATTAATAACGGGACGTCCAATTAAAAATATATCGGGATAGGAACCCGACAATCGGAACACCGAGAAGGTAATTTAATACGCTTCACCCCGGATCCGTAAAAGTACTAACACCGTAATCGAAATAATCGAAACGATACCGTGTAGTCGAGAATAAGAATTCGCGTAGTCGTCAAAGAAAAACCGTAAAGTCATCCAGTCGACTTTAAACTAAACGCGAAAAATTTACAGGTATCAAATACCAAGAATAAATAATACGTCACGAACAAGTGACGTCATTACCGAAATTAAATTAAATATAATTTTAGGAAAAAAGGAAAATAACACGGGGTGTTACATACAAAATTCAATCAAAACAAAAACCTACACTGACTAAAATTAAGTTAATACATCTAATTGACTAGATTCATTAGGGTTTATCAGTTCAAACAAATTTAAATCAATCAAGAGTTAATTTTCAAATTTCAAAATCAATCAAGAGTGAGTTGTTTTGTTTCATCTATATTATTTTCCCACTGGATTAGTTACATCCATTTCACTATATTCAACAGGGTTTATCAGTTCATTCAAGGTAAAATCAATCAAGAGTTACTTTCCCAGAAAAAAAAATTAATCAAGACTCAATTGTTTTGTTTCTTCTCTATTATTTTCCCAACTTAATAGAATTAAACTAATACATCCATTTGACTATATTCATCCGTATTGAATTATGTTTGTTCTCAACAATTAAACTCAACAACTAATTAAACAAACTAAAGAGAGCAATTTCTTAAGGGAAAACACTAACTCATCACATCACCATTGACGTGTTCATTTGGCCAAATTAACTCATTTATCTGCAAAATCAAATAAAATTAAGAACACAAACACAATGGTGCTGAGTACATGAAGTGAAGAACTAGGTGAACTCAATTACCATTGTGGGTCATGAAGAAGTCACGAGAAGAGTTGGGAATGGAAATGGAGAGATGTGTCGTCAACGATTTATTGTCTGAATCGAGCCATGAATCCTTGTTTCTCGGTGGCCATTCGTCGAGAAAATGGTGCATTACTTTCTGGGGTTCCTCAACTCTTTCAATCTTCAAGGACATTTCACACTTGACATCACTACCCAAGCCAGTCTTAAACCAAATCCAACGAATACTATATTCACCAAAACATGTTACATTACATGCATTCAGGATCCCTAAAGTAACAGAGAAAGAGCCTCCAAAAGGAATACCTGAGACACAATTGATCCTATTCCCACCATCATCAAAATTTCTGAAAATTGATTTTTGTTGAAACCAAAAGCTGACTTCAGATAATACTGCAGATATAAAAGAAAGTTAAATGACTTTGAGAATATGAATTATAGTTCAGTCATTTGTATAATATTGATATTATGAAATGCAGCCAAAACAAATGATACCAATAATTTGACAACTTTTGTGCAGCTTCTAAGGGGCAACGTACCGGTAAGACGCTGCTGATGCCCGACATTCCCAACTCGTAAAAGAAGGAAACAAGAGAAATGTCCTTAAGCGTTGGACTGAGAAGTAAAAGGAGTTCTTTAGTAGGCACACAAAATGTCCCGCTCTTATCACATTGAAATTTCCATAAGGAAAATAATATTTTGTTGTCGAAATGCTTCCACATATCAACAAAAATTCAATTTGGTCCCTTCTTTTTAGGACCAGGGCAAGTTTACAAACAAACATACCTGTTGATGACAATAATTGCTGCATGTCTCATTGACTTGTATCGCTCCCGAACAACCTTGATTACCTTGTTCAAGGAAGATGCACTTTTGTCTTGTTTTGGAGTCGGATGAACTGTCTCGGGCAGGAACAGTTGAATGTAGACCGGACAAAAGATCAAGAGAGCTATCGAAACCTGAAATAGGAAGAGGTTCCGTTACTGATAGAAATGAGGATTGATATAGAGAGACTTGCAGCATGAGCAAATACTTACAGTTTTAGCATCAACATGCCTCAAAAATGTATTCTTCGGGAAGGAAACGCACTATGACATTTCCCAAGACATGTGAAGGAGAAAAGAGACCAGTAATCCAACCGAAAACTGCAGCCCTCTTATTGTCATCAATAACATCTGCCTGCAAGAGGAAGATAAAACTGATTCCCGGTAATTCCCAAATAGTATTATCTTTTTTTAATGAAAATGATTTGAACAAAATCTCTTACTGCATATGCCACGGAAATGCAGAAAATGCTCCCTTGACTTATAATATATGAGAAAGTTCGAATCACATATTCATACACAAAGCCCTTTGACTGGTTGATCGCAAGTAATGCTGTAACAAGAACATCAATAGATAAGCAGAGTAGCAATGACAATATCATGTATTTGCCATGAAACAAAATGACATTCACTTTAGCGAACCATCCAACAAAAACATTCACTGTAAAGGGATTTAACATTTGAATTAGAAATTTTTTTCTTTTTTTGGTTTTTACAATGATCTCACTAAGAGTTTAAGTCAAAATTGTAGTACATACTGAAAGGGACTATAGTAGTCGATATTGTAATCATAAGTAGTGGTTTACGCGCATGCTCATCCGAAAGCTGGCCTAGGACTGGAAGCACAACCATCTTGAAAATCCCAACAACCGACAAGTGCAAAGACAAGCCTAAGCCTTGATAGAATACAGTTGATATCTAAACAGAAGGAGATTTAGAAGCTCACTTATATCACTACCTTAATCATATATCGATACAGGTCATTAACATGAACATTGTTTCTCGAATGATTCATTTAGTACCTCACTACATATAAATTAGTCTCATGGATTTCCTGAAAATAACTCATTCCTGTTTGGACCTAAATTATCCCAACACTAATCTATATGTTGATCAAATACAACTGATATAGTCAAAACAGATTAAAAAGCTCAGGTTTTATCGCCCGTGTCAAAACAATTTCCACCCATCAAAATTTTATTCCTCAATGACATATTCCATGAGATGTGTGCTATAAAATATCATATCTCACAACTTCATTTTTTTCTCTTAAACAAAAATAATTTACTCTTTCTGTAAAGATAGGATACTAAGGCAAGAATGGGATAATAGCTGAAGCACTAAAATCCAACTAAAAATAAAATAAAAAAATCAAGTAGAGTAACAGGTGTCTTAGTGATCATCTCACTAAGAAATGACATATCTATATATATATATATATATATATGGAAAAAGAACAGAACAGAGTTTGTCCACATATATGGACTAAATTATATATCCTTCATTGAATACTTTAATTTTGTATGGTCCACCAACTTGATTATAAAAGTAATAGCTCATTAGTCTAATGCTATGCATCAAGCAAGTTTGAAAATGCAACCAAAAGCTTAAAAACAATAGACCACATCTATGACCTCATGATTATGACTCATACACAAATCACATTACTTCAATTTTATTCACCAGAAATCATGAGCTTTTTTGGTAACTCATAAAGATAAGATATCATTAATTAGGCCTCATCCATCTACATGAATTCTCACCTGAGATAAGACTAATTGGTAACCTCAAATGAACACAACAAAAACAAAATCAAATGATACGTGATTAATCAATTAGAACTTATTGTCACACACTAGATGGTAATATATATATATATATATATATATATACATACATACAGTAAGTACTCATCAACTAGAAGTTAATTAAAATATATATATATTATTTTTTATCAGGCACCAAATTTGTCCAATCATACCCAAACTCCTTTCCTCCTAATTGAGGATTGGTAAATCTTGTACATATTCACAAACAATTAATTTCATTTTAATTTCAGAGAACTGAAAATTGGAAAAGTGTTCAACTTTATGAAAACTCAGTCAGAATAATAACAATCCTAACTATGAATATATGATCTTCCACTAATCATTTTTATCATCCTTAAAAAATAAAAATAAAAACCTGACAAGATGTTACCACTCAAATAATGTATCTGGCTAAATTGCTTCTTTTAATTTCATTTTTGATAATTTTGGTCACCCTAAACAATATATAACAGTTAAAAGCATTTTCTAAACCATGACAAGAGAGAAAATTTGCAAGATATATATATATATATATATATATGTGTGTGTGTGTGTGTGTGTGTAGAGAGAGACATAATGAAAGTCATATTAAATCAGCCTCTTGAACAAGAAATTTTAATTAATCTCGGAACCTCTTTGTATTTACTCTCGATAGAGTTTTAAATGATGTGTGATTTGCGAGTTATAGATAAAAAAAAAATAGCTTATAGAAATTAAAAGAGTAAAATAAATTTGGTACCGTTTGTTGAACACCATTGATGTAAATAGCTTGAGGACAGGTGGTGTGACCGGGACAGAGAGCTCGGGTGGTGACGTCCACCAGCACCGAAACGGTCATCTCTTCGGCGATCCAGTGAACGCATAGTGGCAACAACAGGTGTAACAGAGGTCCTAGCTCTCTCGCACTCGTCTTCAACCCCATCTTTCTTGCACTTTTTTTTTTTTTTATACATGTATGCATATATATAATTATATATACATGTATGTATGAAGAATGAAAAAGGAAGATGATTATTGGAAGGGGTAAACAGTGTTTGTTGCAACAACTGACCAACGAACAAAATTCGTTACTGTACAGAACGAACAAATCTCCGCCAATAATGGAGTCCTTGGCATTCTCTGCAAGCCAGTCTTGAACCAAATCCAACGACAACTATATTCACCAAAACTCCAAAAACCCATCAACAAAAACACACCAAAATCATCAATTAACAACTAAAAATGAACAAATCAATCAAATTACAAATCTTCAACCATAACCCTAATAGAACTATTTTCAGATTCAACGATAAATCAATGATTACAATCGACACAAACGAATCACATCAACTGACCGGTAAACCGTGTGCAGAAACCCCCTACCACGATCTTCAAAACTGGTGCTCTCTCTTGCTGCATCTTTCCCAACCCAAACAGAGGTTGCTCTTTCTCTCTCAAAAAAATAATAATAAGGGAAACAAAGCTTAATGAGGTACCATAAACAATATTTTGGTTCTTTTGAAATGTTAATACAGAAAAGATGGGAAAGATTTTGGAGCGAATGTTGAAAATTTTGGGGAAGCTTTCAAAAAATTTGGGGCTACATCTTGTTCGGTTTCTTCTCCGACTGATTTTATATATAGATAGATATATACATATAGGTATATTATATATTGTTGTAAACTTCCTAATCTATCCTTGCAGTAACTTTTCTATTTTTTACCCAGTAGACCCCTCACCGTACGTCTCCAGTGAGAGGGTGTCCGGAGACGATTTTTTCCCTTCACTATTGTGCTTAATTAATTCTATTTTCGGGAATCAAAGATTGTCACGAGTGATGTATGTATATATACATATATTAGGGTAATTTGCACTAACACTCCTGAGGTTTGCATTAATTTCACTTTTACGTTAATTTTTGAAAAGTTTGCACTAACATCCTCTTAGGTTTGGTTTTGCTTGCAATGACACCTCCTGGGCCAATAAAATAACCAAAATGCCTTTGATAAAATTCGAAAATATTAAGAATAATGTGAAATGATCTTTATGCCCCAACCCCAAATATATAAAATTTCAAAAAACATATATATAAATTCGAAAAAATATATAAAATTCAAAAAAATGTATAAAATTCGAAAACAAATATTTAATGTTTGAAAAATATATATAAATTTCAAAAAATATATATAAAATCAAAAAATATATAAAATTCGAAAATATATATAAATTTTGAAAAATATTTAAATTTGAATATATATATTTCAAAAAATATATATATTTTCAAAAACAAAATTCAAAAAATTATATATAAAATTCAAAAATATATATATATATAATTCGAAAATATATATATATATATAATTTGAAAAATATATTAATTCGAATATATATATATATTTAAAAATAAATAAAAAATTCAATATATATATATTTTCAAAAACAAAATTCAAAAAATTATATAATTTCGAAAAACATATATAAATTTCAAATTATATATATGTAATTGAAAAAAATATATAAAATTTGAAATATATATATAATTCGAATATATATATATATTTCAAAAAAAAATAAAAAATTCAAAATATATATATTTTCAAAAATAAAATTCAAAAAATTATATAATTTCGAAAAACATATATAAATTTCAAAAAATATATTTTCAAAAACAAAATTCAAAAAATTATATATATATATATTTTTGAATTATATATATATATCAAATTATATATATATTTTTAATTTTATATATATATTTTGAAATTTATATATGTTTTTCTAAATTATATAATTTTTTGAATTTTGTTTTTGAAGGGTGTGGGTGGTGGCGTGAAGAAATCATAGGATGGAAAAGGTGCGGTGAAGAGAAATGCGAAGAAAGCTTGGTGGATACTGTGTACGGCACTGATTTGGTGTTAGGGCTTTATTGGGCGGAGGTTATGGAGCTCGTTAGTCAGTTGTAGGCGGCCAATCTAACTCCGCCACCGACCGAGGCGGCGGAGCTTCTTGATGGGAAATGGGTTTTGTTGTAAGTTATTTTCGCCCAATTCTTCTAATTTTGATGTGTGAACATTTGGTGGCCATTATTTATTCAACTAAAGTTTGTGATTTATGGAGTGATTGAGAATTATTTTGCTTTGATAGAGAGTTTGGAATGTGGACCTTTTGTTCAGTTTTTTATTGGAGAAAAGAGATGAGATCAACCCGGATGATTGAAAGGCTAATGCATTAGTTCATGTTGTTCCGAACTCATGTAGACTAAACCAGAATTATGGAGTTTTCGGCAATCGAATTATAACTTAATTATTTAAATAATTTTAGTCATGAGATAGTTTTTATTATTCAACATAGATACATTTATGTTGAGCAGATTAAGTAGAATTATAGTAGAATTATGTTAGTTTCAGCAATCAAAAACTTACTTAATTTAATAATTCTATGGTCTTTAGCATGAACTTTAATCTCTCAGAAACCACTGTGTTAGATTGAAGATCTATTTTTCCATATGCTTTTTGTTTGGCTTGGTTGCTTGTTCCTCGAAATTTTGCTAGGTAATATTTGCCCGAAAACAATTATGGAAATAATTTGGATTATGCAAGAAACATCAAATGAAAATATTTGTATGGCTGGGACTAAAGAAATACAAAGGAATTAAACAACAACAAAATTTTCCTCGAGTAGAAAACAAAACAAAAAGCTAATACTCCACAATCATCCTACATCAGTTCAAATACATTTTACTGACATCTTTCAGTTTTGGCCATTAGTGTTTTGCTAAAATTTCTTCTAACTAGCAACTAAGTAATCACTTCAATATGTGAATTTTAGAGGTTAAGATGACAGGTTTTTATTTGTATTCCAATAATTAATCTTACTTGTCAAATCGGTTGCCAATTTTGCCTTAAATCTGCTTTTTAGGTTAGGTCTAGCAGTTTATTAGGTTGGACGTATTATTTAGCCCCTATTTTGGATACATTGTATTTCCCCTCTTTCCCCTCCCTGCCCCACCCTAAATAAACTTATTTGTGCCTCTTCATTGGTAGTATATCGGTTTTGATGGTAGTAACTCATTTCTGCCCAAGATTTAAATACCAATTGTAGCATAAAAGTCTCCCCCCCCCCCCCCCCCCCCCCCCCCCCAAATCTCTTTTATGTGTTCTTTCATCTGCATGTGCACGTTTTTGTGCTTGTGCCTTAGGGAAAGTTTTGACACTTTTCCTTTTGCCTTGTTGTTCCGAGAAATTAGATGTTGGGAGTGAGGAATAGTGTTTGATAAGCAGAAAAGAGTGGCCATGGATAAGAATGACAGTGCCTTTCTGGATTGGAAATTTATATGGATTAGGATTTACGTACATCACCAAACATGCAACTCATTTAACTCTCTAAGTAGGATATGCCTATCATCAAGAACAATGCCTTAGGTTGAGATATGGTAGAATAATAGTTTATGACATTGTTAAACTGAGAAAGATGAGTATGTAAATATAGCTTTATTTTTTTTGGATGGTATCATGAGGTGTCACTATTTTGGATGTTTGGCTAGAGATTGCTGAGGAATATCTGCTCTAGGTTCCTTGCTACTGATAGACATGCTTTTTTGAAGATTCAATTCATGATTTATTTTTCCTTATAAGTAAAATATTATATAAGTAGCCCTCAAAAGGGGAGCACATCTCGTGTACAAAATATGGCCGAGAAGCCTAAGAAAAAGCAACATTCAATTACTGATTGTAGGTAAGCTTTGGACATGTGGTGATTATGAGCTCTTTAAAATTCGCTTTAATAGATTGTCATGCATCCGAACTTTCTTTTAAGTTCTTAAAAATTGGAATTAGAAGACTCAAAATGTATGCAGCTGAATAATGATCAAGGCTATTCTTATAAAAAAAATAATAATAATAAAATGGTGGAGGCTTATATTCTATAGCTATCTTTCGAGTGTGGATGCTGGAAATTTATAGTTTTTGTTGTTATCATGTTCATATGAGAAGAAAAATGTATCATTGTTCAACTATGTTCGGAAGTTTTCCTTTTCAATATATATGTACTTGTATAAAATGTTATTCTATAAATGTTCAGTTTCCTTCAATGTCAATTTTATCATGGTTAAACCTGTAGTGGTGCAGCAGCAAATGAGGATCTTCTCAATCCATTTTTAGGCCTTACATATGATATCTCTTAATGTAGCATGGTGCCTTGGCCTGTACGCTACAACAAGTTCAATAAAAAGATGTACCATCCCAGTTTGAGTTCAGATAAGAAACACAATAGTGCACAGGGAGTTAAGCTTGACATCTATTTCAGCTAGAACATCACAGAATTCGCGTTTTGTGCTATGGGTGGTTCTTCTTTTTGTTCTTTCAATATTTACTTTGTCCGCATGCTTTGTAAGTCTCAAGGGGATAACAGTATCATTTAAACCAAAAGAAGTAATTGTACTGGGGAGAGATGGTGCACCTTGTAATACTCATGAATTCCAACCTGAATTGTAACACCCCGTGTTATTTTCCTTTTTCCTGAAATTATTTTATGATTTAATTTCGGTTATGACGTCACTTGTTCATGACGTGTCGTTTATTCTTGGTATTTTACGTGTAAATTTTTCGCGTTTACGTTTAAAGTCAACCGGAAGACTTTACGATTCTCTTTGACGACTTCGAGAATTCTTGTTGCCAACTACGCGGTTTTGTTTCGACATTTAGTGTTTAGTGCTTCGACGGAGCTACGACACGTTTTGTTTGATCGGACTAGTTAGGCGTTCCGATGGTTGACCCCAGGTTATTTATTTCAGACTGTTTTAGTTATTTGGCGTCCTATTTATTTTTCAGGCTCGTGTGTTTTTTATTCGAGGTTCCCGGTATATTCTAAGGATTTATTGTACACGTATATATTATAAATGGGAAATATATATATGTGAGTATTTATTGGGTATATATATATAAATATATAATTATATGGAAAATATATATGTATATGTTGTATCTGTGAGAGACCAGATTTCTTCTTCTCTTCACACGCGACAAACCCTAACGCCTTTTCTTCTCCTACTTCCCTTTTGACGTTGGCAGCAACAACGCTTTCTCCTTTATCATTACGACGACAGCCAGCTACTTCTTCTTCATTAGTGTGGCTAGTGAGGGAGAGCAGATTGCGACAGGGCTGGGGCGTTCGCCGGTTTAGTGCGATGGCGAGGGCTAGAGAAGCGACGACGTGTCATGGAGGTCACCGACGACTGCTGGTGGCGACAGCAGGTCGCACAAGGGGGCTGGGCGCAGCTCGCGCGAAGGCGGTGCGACAGTGCAGTTTCAGTCAGAAACTTCGGTGGGTAGCTTCGTCTCGATGTCAGGTACGACATGTAAAAATTTCGTATTTTTTCATTTAGCGGTTTGTCGGGAAATTCGATTTGAAGTTTCGAATTTTCATTTGGGTTATTTTAGATTTATTCAAATTTATTAACCTATTGCTAATGGGCTTCGTATATATCGTATAGGTCGTCGAGGTGGACGTTTTCGTATATTCGAAATAGTTTTCGGATGACTTTGGTCGACGGGTCCCATATTCTAGTGTCGGCACTGTTCACGGTGGGCCGTTTTGGGGCTGTTTTACGCGTAAATTAAGGTGGGAAAATTATTCTCACTTTCGTATCATTGACGTAGTTTGAGTGTGCAAACTCGTATTTATTTTAATTTAGATATATTAAATTGTGAATTTAAACTATCTATAATTGGGTTAGAAGCGAAACAGGACCTAGAAATTAATTTGAAAAATTAAATAAATTATTTTCCTACTTAATTAGTAACCCATTGAGAATTAAAACAGGTTAATAAAATTTATAAAAGTTGGACGTGAACTTAGAACGCGATATTAGTTCCCCTTTTGATTGTGCTTATAAAAATTAAAACATGTTAGAGTGAGGGACGTGAAAACTTAGATGTTATGCTAGTTCCCCTTATGATATGTGAATTATTGCTTTAAGTGAATTAAAAAGTATGTTTAAAGGAATGAAATTGTTTCCTTGTGATTTAAATGTTTTAATTGAAATAAAAGCATGTAAATAGAAATAAAATTAATATTCTTGTGGTTTATTGCTTTAGTGAATTAAAAACATGTTGGAGAATATTTTCATAAATATGATGCATTACATATTTATGTTGAGGCATGGTTTTTATTGAGGCCTTGTATGCATATTGAGTACACCGTGTCCCGTGAGTACATGGGTGTTGGTTTATGCGGTTGGTGTAACCATGTGTGGGTTTGACTAGTGTCGGATAGTTGAATGTTTTCATAAATATGATAAGATACATATTTATGATGTTGGATCGTCGTAACAACTGGCCAGGGGGTGCTTCTTGCTCCTTCGGAACTAATCTTCCGAGAAACGCAAATGATAGGGGGAGGACTTGTCCAAATCCTATGTTTACGACCATGTCGTGTTTGACGGTCTTCCTTGTTAAAAGTGTGAAGTGTCAAAAGCACTTGGGAAGAATCGGTACGATAAATCTACCTTCATTCATGAGAAAAAGTGAAGTGTTAGAGAATGATATTGTTGACCCTTAGAGTAGGGTGTGTGGTTGTGTGTGTACCACGGGTGGTGTTGAGTCATATTGCATTTGTGTAGCATTTATGTGATTCTATTTTACACGTTGATCATGATATTATTGCATGTGATGTTGGAGCAGGTTTATTATATGATATTGGTACCTATGGATTTTTGGAGCATGTTGATTATGAATATTGCGAAATAAATTCATATTTTTATAAAATGCTCAACTGAAAGTGGATAACGTGAAAATATGATCACATGCAGTAATTGTTAAAATATAATGAAATGCAAATTCTTATACTTGTGATTATGTATTTTTATGCCCTTGGAGGGTTAAGTATATTGATGTCGTGACCTCTTTGGATAGTTGAGGTTAGTGATGGACTATAGAGTTGATTTTGAGTTAAGGCATTCGAATGAGGCGGTTGATGGTTTTGTGATCGTGGTTGGTTGTGTGACCTCTTTAGAGAGTTGAGGTCAGGGATTGATTTTAGTATCAATTGTGATTTGATGCCTTAAAGAAGGTGGGTGATGAGATTGTAAACTTAGTTGATTGTGTAGTATTAGTATCAACTGTAAGTTGAGGCCTTAGAGAAGGCAAGTGATGAGATTATAAACCTAGTTGATAGTGTAGTATCAATGGTGAGTTGAGGCCTTAAGAAGGCGGGTAATAGTTTTGTGGTCTTGGATGGTTACGTAGTACTGATCAAATAGAAGTTTCTTTCACACTTAGAGGAATGTATCATTTCTCGTACTTTTAAGGTTATGAGTTGGTTAGATGAGGTTATGATTGAACATGTCTGGTTGCGTGGCAATGGTCTCTTGATTATGTTAGTGATCTAGAGAGAAGGTATCAAATGTGAATTTGAGGTTTGAATAAATTGAAAGAGGTATTGATTGAAACTAGTTAGTTCCTGGGTAGCAGTCACTAGTTTCCTCTTTTCATGATCTTAGGGAATTGAAACATTTTTGGCTAAGTACTCGAGGTACTATAGCTTTGCACTTTGTTTCTTGTGCTTAGCTCATTTTCCTAAGCATTTCTTTCACTCTCCTTTGTATACTAGTATATGTTTTTGACTTATATGTCACTCCTTGAGCTGTTGGTTACGACATGATGTCGAATCTTTTCCTTGTGTTGCCATTTGATTTCATGGAGTTGGAAACGGATGGTGGTGTTTCGTGGATCCAATGCGTTGTTCTTCCTTCATTGTCCTCTTGGATAATTTAAGAATCCTTAAGTTGTTGTTCTGGTGGGTTTGAGAGTGCGTTCTCTCGATATGATTGTTTCATACATTCTTACATTTTGAGTCTTGGTTATGGGGCTTGTTGTTTAGTGCACACACGTAATGTTGTCTTCCCTCTGCTTTTAGTTTCTTTTGTCCAGGTGTTTTTCCTAAACACTTGTGGTGTTTGTAACCTTGACATTGTTGTCTCGGTTATCCGTTGGTTAGTATTGTGATCTCTGTTACCTTGCTTTGTTTCTTGACCCATATGTGGTTATTCATGAGAGTAGTGTTCATGTGCTCTCCGTGATTTGATCTGTTAGTTTTCCTCACTTATAGTGAAAATGTTAATGGTTTGATTAATCTTATTGAAGATAGTGTCATGAGATTGAGGTGGTAGTGTGCTTAGTAGCATTGATGAGGCAATATGATTGAGATGATTATTCCTTAAGATATAGATTTTCTCTAGGATTGGGATGATGGTTCTTATATATATATATATATATATATGGATAATGATTGTGTTAGTACGTAAAGACGTGAGTGTTTTTCCTCCTGTGTTTGAGGCGAGTGAGTTATGAGCATTCCTTGGTACTATTTGTGGATTTATATTCCTTTAGATATTAGAGGTGAGTGTAATTTCCTCTGTTTGGATCATCAGGTTAGTGTTGTGAGCGCTTGGTGATTTGTTAGATTGGTCTTGGGTGTTGTGTACTTGGTGTACGTTGTGAGAGTAGTGTAGACTACTGGAGTTGGTACTTCGAATACTAGTCTTAGTAGTACCTTATGGGACTCATGTTGTGTACTTATATATATATATATATATATATATATATATATATGTATATATCCCTTATATACTTATATACATTAGTATATGGGTGCGTGCCTGGTGATTTGGGGCCAGAATTAGTTATGCGGTACGTGTCTTGCTAGATGGTTTAGTATTACCTACACAGTCAAATGATGTGGTAGTTAGGATTTCGTTTTTCCTACTGAGCTTCTTTGCTCACAGGGTGTTTCATACCCCTGGTATTCCACGCCAGTTTGTAGGAAATGTTTCGGCTACGGACAGTATACGGTGCGGCGACACCTTTCTTTTATTTTACTCGTTACAGGTTTTGGATTTGCGCAGGGTGATGCGGTTACAGTTACAACATTTCTAAATTGGGGGACGGTAGTTAGCTACAGTCTTTTCCATTATTTAGTTCTTTACCCCTGTTTTAGGGGATTGCCATGTATTTATCTTGGGAGTCAGTCTGTTGGCATATCCCTATTGGTGTATCTTTTATTTCCTGTATTTATTATTTCAGGATGTCATTGTATCTATTCGGCACTGCCATGTGCATTTCTATATTCTTATTCAAGTATTTGTGGCTCTGTTGATTATAAAGGGTTGTGTAGGGGTTGGTGGTTTCTTTCCACTACTTCGGCCCTAGTAGGATTGATGAATGTTGGGTTGTGAACCATTGTTATTACTGCACTTGTTATTGGCAGGTTTTTTTGTTGAGTTGTGTTTCCGAGATGTTCCATTTACAGACGAAGTTTTGCCGGATTTCTCGTTGGATTCCGCTGTTTTATTTTTATCATTCAATTGGATATGAAATATACTAATTTTATCATTATTTCATACATTTTAATGCTTAATGATATCTTAGTTGGTCGTTTATTGTAAGGATCACTTCCCGGAGTCCTCGGATTTAATTAATGGTAATTGGTAAGTGGTTATGTCTACAAAGTAAATTAAAGAAATGGTGGGGGATTTAATGTCTTGGAATGTACTTACCCATGTTGGTGTACTTCCAATTAATTTGTGTAATTGAACTTCTTTACAATTTCTTTTCGCAATATATGGGTGTTCTGAAATGATAGACACGATATTATATATATGGTGAAACACCAATTTTATTTGATTCCCAATTTATTTGATGTGTATTCAGGTGTTATTAGGAAGCTTTTATAGGTTATAATTGTGTTATTTTATTAGCCTATTATGAGGTAAAATTTTTAGTTCGATAGTGTTTTACAACATTCTAAAGATACTAATAACAAGGTGTTTATTGTTATTTACAAGATCAATTGTATGTGGTAAACAAAAAAATATATATTTTATCACATAGCTTGTTGCCATATGTATTTGAACCCTGTCAAAAGTATTGACAAGGTACTTTGCCTCTTGTAATAAATAATTTTTCTTGTAGTGGCGTGAATTAGAAAATCAATCAGATGATTTTGAAGCTACACAAAATAGTGGAAATAGAGGTTGATTTCCATTTTTTTTTTTTTGATTTTTTTTGGTAAATTAGTAGATCACCATTTCCTTCTCAACAGTTTGGTACAAATTCTTCAATTTACTATGCTCACTTTTTCTTTGGTTTCGAATGTTGGGATTGACCGTTCCTATTTTACATTTCTTTGTATCTGTCAGCTCAGGCTTCCTTATCAAAGAAAAATTATTTGAAATTTTGCTTTATTGTTCCTATTTTAATCGTAACTTCAAACAATAAAGCAAAATTATTTTATATGTATATTGGATTATCTTTTTGTTGTGTAAAATAAAATAAAGATCATAAGTCATGTCTATATTAAAGATTGTGCAATATTACCCGATTCATGATCTCCACTTAAACATAAACAAAACTAGTCTTGCATTAATCCCCAATGTGAATTAAAGGTCAATGACCCTCAAAAATATCATTCAATGTTGAGAGAAAAGAAAGAAAGACAAAAAAACAAAAAAGATGCCTAACTGCACATAAACCATATCAGGAAGGTTTCCACCACGCTCTCTTTGCCTTGATTATAAGCGGAAAGACCTAATTAGTATATCTATTAAAGCCGGGGGGGGGGGGGGGGGGGGGGGGGGGGAGGGGGGGAATTAACATACTGACCTTTCTATTGCTTTGGGAGATTTCTATCAGCGTTATTCTATTCAACTTCAGAAACTAGAATAGTTGAAGGTTATCATGAATTTGCGTACATCTATGCGAAAAGTAATGTAATAGAAATGTGCAATATAATTATAAATTTATTTGTACTGTACGACTACTTTTAATCTGAATAGATGTGTCAAGTGTGGTGAGAGAAATTAACATGCGTTGGTCAATTTGGAAAATGATGGAGTAAGAATATGCAGTGTAATTGAATGTATATCTAAAGTCTAACATTATGCACTTTTTGTGCGTAACTCTTATACGTAAGTAAAAATATTTGTTACCCTATTTAATCTAATTAAATAATGGACTCTATAGTGTCAAGTATTGTATCACAATGTTTTACTATATCTGCTAAATTAGGTATTATATAATTATAAATTTGTTTATAATAATTTACATGAAAATGAATCAAAGAATGGACAAAAATTATTTACATCTAATTAATATGTGCACTGGATTAGTTTTTTGCTATGTAAAATAAAGTAAAGAACATGAGCCATGTCTATATTAAAGATTGTGTAATATTACCTATCTTATAGTAGTAAATAAACAAATATTAAATGTCAACAAAAAATTTCGAACTCTGAAACGCTCAAATTATGTCTTATTTAATCATGTATTTGACAGTAATAAATAGCTACATTCAAAACCGATTTAATCTATTTAATTTAGTGAGAGAAAATAACATGCGTAAATCTATTTAAATATAGTTGTACAATATTTATACTATTATAAAATTCTACATTCTTTTAAAAAATAAAATAGACATAGAGGTATTTTGAGGTCTCTAGATCATTATTATTATTTTGCTCTAAATTTGTTGATTTTACTGTTTCTTACTTTTTAAAAAAATAAATAAATTTATGTTGTAACAATAATTCTCCACTATAAACACATAGATTTATATGTATATTGCTCAATCAGGTAATATTGCACAATCTTTAATATAGACATGGCTCATGTTCTTTACTTTATTTTACACAACAATGTGCAAGGCGACCCCCCATATGAATCGGGTAAATTTCGGATTATGTCCGCTGTCGTGGCCCTAATGAATTATTTGCATCTAGTAGGAATCGAACATGAGACCTCATGCTTCTTGAGGCACCAAGTCCTGAGTCTTTTCCAACTAGGTCAGCCCGCTCGAATTAGCATGTATATGGTTTTGAATGTTGATAATTGATTCATTGAAGTGTATATAGTGCATTGTGTACACCATTTGAGTATATAAGTCATTGGTGTCGGTTTAGTCCCTCTTTGTGAAACATTGTGTGAGTGGACCGTTCGGATAGTTAAAATATCTATTTGAAACACATTGAAATATTTAGAAAGACTCTCATACTTCCTCACCAACTTACACACAAGTGAAGTATCCCTCACTCACAAAATCTCTAAAATAAACATTAACACATAATCACATAAGTGTTACACCGGAATGTCGACAATAAACTAATGTAACACGTTTGAGCACGGAACACGATCGCCGAAGCGTTAACGAGAAAATGTTGCAACGAACCCAAATAGTCGCCAACGAAACACAAATCAACAAAGCTGAAAACGAAAGCCCATGAAGTCGTCTTGCTAAGTCCAAAACATAAACGCAAAAAATAAACACGTACCAAGATTGCACAAGACGTTGTGAATAAGTGACCTCACAAACCGTTAACACTTGAAAAATAATTTCAGAAAGAAAAAAGGAAACGCAGGACATTACATGCAATATACTGAATATACAATGCACATTGAATATTTTACAATTAATTCACTCGCATTTTTCCTGCAATACCATTCTCAAATACATGCAATATACTGAAGATACAATGCACATTGAATATTTTACAATTAATTCACTCGCATTTTTCCTGCAATACCATTCTCAAATATTAATTTCTAATACTCATGTCTTTCATACAATAAATTATAGCTTACAACTCATACAACATGCAACACCATTCTCAAATATTCAATGTAAATAACGTAAGTGTAGATTTTGGCACTAGTTGATAAATAATGTGCGCATTACATTGAACATATAGTGCAGTATTTAATGGAAAAGTGTGCAATGTATATTCAATTACATTGCTTATTTTTATTTCATTACTTTTCACTTAACTCTTTCGTATTAATGCATATGGAATGAGAATTATATTCTACAATGTATGGGATTATATTGCACATCAGTTGCCCAATGTGATGCGCACAGTATTTGTCATCTTGTACCAAAATCTATAGTAGTGGTATATACAATGAATATTTGAGAATGATATTGCAAGCGGTATGAGTTGTTAGATACAATTTATTGTGTGCAAGACACGATTTTTTTTATTTAGAATTTAATATTTGAGAAGGTAAATCTATAATACGGGAGAGTTAATTGAACAAAAATAAACAACAAAAATGTAAAACCTTAAGCTATATAAATTTAGTATAATATGCATTGTAAGTATAATTAGTGGAGATTTTGGCACTTGATTAGAAATAATGTTTGCATCATATTAAGCAACTGATATGCAATATACTTTAAAGTGAATCCATTAAGTGCATGTTTGGTACGTTGGAATGAAATGATCATTCATTCCATTTCTTGGTTTGGTATAACATAATGAATGAGAATGGCCATTCCCAAGGAATGAAATTTCATTCTTGGGAATGGATTTTCATTCCATTACTAAAGCTATGGAATGGTCATTCCATTCCTTTTTGAATGCTTTTAAAACATAAAATTACTTAAATAACATTCTCACATTTTATAAAAATAAGCCACCACCACCACCGCCATTTCGCTGCCACCACCGCCGCCACTTTTATTGTCCATCATTACTATTCCCGTTATGTTTTACCATTTTTTTTGTAAAAATATTAAAAAATAGTATTATTTTATTTAATTTTATATTTAATATTAAAAAGGGTATTTTTAAGAAAAAAATTTCAAGTTCATCCCATTCCCAATATACTTCATATTTACAACCAAACAATAGAATGTGAATGATTATTCCATTCCATTCTCATTCCATTCCCACTTTTATTCCATTCCATTCAACCATACCAAACGTGCATAATACCATTACTAAACTATTTTATACAATGTGCATAGTTAATTGCATACATTGTACAAAGATAATTCTTATTCTATGCGCATGTTTATTCTACTTTAAACACCTAAATAACCTAATACTGACATTAATTTCTAAATATTGTATCTTTTACACAATAAATTGTAGCTAACAACTCATTCTACCTCAATTACCTCTCTTAAACATTCATGAAAATACAATATACATTGTAAATATCATTAGTGGATATTTTGGCACTGGATGACAAATAATGCGCGCATCGCATTAAAAAATTGATGTGCAATATAATTACTTACATCATACAATGTAATTCTCATTACATGTGCATTATACGTACAATTTTCACCACCTAAATAACAATGATGCACTTTCTAAAATTGTATCTGTAAAATGAACAATGACGTATGATATTCCACTAAAAGATCAAAAGCATGGAATTTCAAAGCGTCGTGGTCAATTATATATTACAGAGAACTAAGAAAAATTAAAATAAATTTAATTAACTCATATCGGACGTTACAAATAATGTACAATATAATCAAATGTGTATGTGAAGTGTGTCATTAGTACAATAATATATAACTCAAAAACAAATAAGTAAAAGTATATTTGGTTCAAATAATTGTATAACAAATCATTAATTTAAACTCATTATGCCTGTGACAGAAGAATAATGTGTAAGGTAAATCTATTATACCACAAAGCCATTGGTATACGAGAGAGTTAATTGAACTAAAATATGCTACAAAACTCAATATAATATACATTGTTAAGGGTTTGTCCATGAAATAGTTATTTTGTAGGATAGTTAAATAATTTTTGAAAAAAAATTGGTGGGCCATGGTCCCCCAGCTTGTACCTAGCTCCACCCTTGTGCATGTGAGTTGCATTATCACTTTTTCTCATCTGGGTTCATTGGATTCTGTCCATAAAATAATTTATAAGCTCTGAACCCCTCATGTTATGTATTGTATAATTATATGTTTAATACTGATAAAACCGGATTGATTTTTTGAGTTTAGTTCAAGAAAGTACCATATGTTCGTCTATGTGATAAATAATGTAATAAAAATATGCAACGTAAATAATTATTGTTGTGCAATATAACGGAATGTATGTACCATTAAAATTTGCAGTATTATTGAATAAATTGTGCAGTATACTGGAATATGTATATTATTTTATCATTAATTTCAATATTGAATTTCAAATTGCCGCCATCTTAATGGGTAAATTACAGTTCCACCCCCTAAAATTTGAAAAAATATTTAAAATTTAAAATATATATATAAAATTTGAAATAAATATATAATTCAAAAATATAAATATAATTTGAAAATATATAAATAAAATTTTAAAAAATATATTAAATTTTGAAAATATATATAAATTTTGAAAAAAATATAAAAATTGGAAATATATATATAAAAGTATAAATAAATATATAAAATTAGAAAAAATATAAAAAATTCCAAAAAAATGTGTAAATTTCGAAATATATATATCTAATTCGAAATAAATATATACAATTCGAAAAAATATATAAAATTTTGAAATATATATAATTCGTAAAAATATATAAAATTAGAAAAAATATATAAATTAGAAATGAGTTTCTTATTTTCTTCATAATCTCAATTCAGAAATGTACTTACTCACTTAGAAGATCAAAAATAATATTGATTTTGCAAGTTCAAACATGCATATATTTGTAGAGGCTACATTATAGGAAGATGTTAATTTATACTTTATTCAAATTCCAATGTTTGTTGTGCAGATGATGAGAAGTCAATCAAATCCGAAGCACTTCTTTTTCTAAAATATTTTTTCTAATTTTATATATTAATTTATAATTTTATATATTTATTTCAAATTTTTTATATATTTTTTGAAATTTATATATGTTTTTTGAAATTTATATTTTTTTTGAAATTTTATATATATTTTCTAAATTTTATATATTTTTTCAAATTTTATATATATATTTTCAAATTATATATATATTTTTGAATTATATATATTTCAAATTTTATATATATTTTTAAATTTTAAATATTTTTTCGAATTTTAAGGGGTGAAACTGTAATTTACCCATTAGGGTGTGGGGCAATAGGAAATTCAATAGTTTAGGGGGGTTTATTGAAATTAACCATAAAATTATAATATAATATGAAGGGCAATTAGGTAAAATTACACATGAAATCAGAGTTGACCGGCTTGACTTTGGACGGAGGGGGTGAAAGTGATACCAGAGCTAACCTAGAGGGAGGTATATGCTTGATTTGAAAACAGTAGGGGTACCACATGTAATATCACTAAATCTAAGGGGAGGTATGTGATATTTTTCCGATATTATGAATGTGATATAATGATTAATATTTAGGGTTAACTTCATTTACACCCCCTGAGATTTGTCCTATCTTCATTTACACCCCCCATGTTTGCATATCTTCATTTACACCCCCTCATGGTGTGAAATGTCTAAAATACCCTTATACCAAACACCTCTTAAATCAATTTAATCCCTAAATCAATTTAACCCCGAAACCAAACACCCCCTTAAATCAATTTATCCCTCCAACCAAACACCCCAACCCAACCCAACCCTAACCACCATCACTGTCGTCGCCGCCACCACCACCACCACCACCACCCGTCGCCACTACCACCACCACCACCACCATCCGCCGCCACTACCACCACCACATCATCCACCGACACCACCACGAGCAACCCTTAAATCAAGGGTTTACCACCGCCATTTTCGAAAATAGGGGAGGGGGGGCGCTGGCAGTGGGAGGGGGGTGATGGTGGGAGAGGGCGGCGCCGGTAGTGGGAGATGGTGTAGATATATATATGTGTGTGTGTGTATATATATGTATATATATACATATATATATATATAGGGGGGCGGCGGCACCGGCAGTGGGAGTGGGGTGGTGGTGGGAGGGGGCGGCGCCGGCAGGGGGGCGGTGGTGGGAGGGGGTGGTGATATATATATATATATATATGTGTGTGTGTGTGTGTGTGTGTGTGTGTGTATATATGTATATATGCGTGCAGTGTGTGTGTGTGTGTGAGAGAGAGAGAGAGAGAGAGAGAGAGATTAATTAATTTATTTGTAAATTAAATGTGTTTGTAAAAATTAAATATTTGGGGTTGGGTTAGGGGGTTTATGATTTAATTTTTATTCACAAATTAAAAAAATTAGTTTTCAAAAAATTTAAATATTTGTTTGTGAATATTTGGGGTTGGTGTTTGGGGTTTTGGATTTTATATGTTTTTTTTTATTTTATAATTATTTTTGAATTTAATAATTCTTTTCAAAATTTAATATATATTTTTGAATTTTATATGTTTTATTTTTAATTTTATATATTTGTTTCAATTTGTTTTATGTTTTTTTGCGATTTTTATATTTCTTTTCAAAATTTAATATGTTTTTTTGAATTTTTGTTTTTCGAAATTTATATATTTTTTTAATTTTATATTTATTTTCGAATTTATAATATTTTTCAAATTTTAATATATATTTTTTCGAATTTTATATATATTTTCAAATTTTAATACAAATTAAATTATTAAATGATGGGAGAGGGTCTAATTGATAAAAACACTATCCTTGTTTCCAAACAGAATAAGGATAAGACATTGAGGGTAGTTTATGGATTTTAAAAAAAAATCAGTTGATGTCATCATTCAGGGGGTTTAAGTGATGAAAATATTGAAAAGTAAGGGGTGTAAATGAAGATATGCAAGTCTGGGGATGTAAGTGAAGATATGACAAACCTCAAGGGGTGTAAATGAAGTTAATCCTAATATTTATATACATATTAATGATTAATGTATATAAGCATGTATTGAGATGAGGTACAATGGATCCAGACTCTGTCTCTTTGTACATGGCGGTAGCAATTAATTTCGGGAACTCAGCTTCTAAGCCATATGTAGGTGAAATTATAATGTTTACAATTTTATATAAACTAAAATTTGAAAATATTGTAATGTTGGCTTATATGTTGAATCCATATAAATGTTAATAGCTACATATTTGCATTACTGTTGGGTTATGTTTAATATTGACCCTATAAAAGATTAAGACAGACTTAGATACATAAGTGTATTTACTATAGAAAAAAATGTCATTATTATTATGTTCAAAAAATCATATCTCCTAATGTTGATCTCAGTTGAGATCAAAAATTTTATATGTCATGTAAAATATGCAAACAATGAATTCTGAAAATTTTCATGCAATAACTCTATGTATTTTATTTTAAAATAAGATTTCTAGACCAGATTCGTATTTTTTTAAATTTCTCTCTCATGATTGGGTTTTATCATATGAAATTATATTACTGGAATCCTCATTCCATAAGCTTTTCGAGCATATATTATTTGTAATTTTTCGATAAATGGTTTATGAGATATGAATTTTAGAAGGTTTAATGGAAATTGGGGTTTACATGCGAATTTCTAGAATTATATGTCAATCTAGAAATCTGACCTTGTTTGAGATGTACAATAAGTATTAGTGTTGTGCCCATGCCTGCATACATGATTGAGAATCAATTTTATTGGTTCAATTATGAAAATTTATTTGAAGTATGTGTGCATAATAATTAATTAACTTGTCCCTACGTAAATTAATATTTAAATTATAGGGTTAGTTAGCCGCCAAAGTGGCCTAACCGAATGAATGAATACAAAATTTAGTAGGACATAAAGTTATATCAATTAATTATTATTTAATTAATCATTATCTAAATTAATATTCATATTAAAGGGTTTGTAGCTGCCAGAGTGGCCTAACCAGAATGAATGAATATTAAATTTAGTTTTATGCATAATTGCATTTATGATTAATTAGTCGGTACCTAAATTGATATTCATATTATAGGATTTGTGCCGCCAAAGCGGCCTTACCAGACGAAATGAATATTCAATTTAATAGGATATAATGCTAAATGGGTTACTTATTGACTATTAAGTCACTATCTAAATTAAAATTCATATTATAGGATTTGTCAGCCGCTAAAGTGGCCTGACCGAACGTATGAATATTTAATTTAGTAGTACACATAATTGCAATACCTCATGAATTATGATGCTTATAATTTAGTTTGAAATTCATGAGTATTGAGTTGATTTAAACGCGAAAAAGAATTTTCCAAAGAGATTAATTTTGAGTGATTAAATGAGCATGAAGGGGTTGTGTGTGTTTTTAATTTCCTAGGTATAGGATATCCAAAGATAACTTGCTTAGTTTAATTAATTATTACATCACCCACTAAAGTATATATAAAAATACACATAAACATCATTAATTGTATTTTATGGTTACTACCAAAGTAGGACCATAGTTATACATTGTATTTATGTACTTGTATAAATATACGTGTTGTTAACTTAAAGCATTAATGTTGTGAACATTTTATGTTATGAGTGTTTTATTGTATCCCTTGATTTGCATGTTAAATTTGTTTCGATTCTAATAAAACTAACTTATCATAATTGAGTAAGTTTAGTTTAATAATAGTGTATTACATTTAATCTAATACTTTAAGTTTAGAACATATTGAATGTTATGTTTATGCAAATAATTTTGAAAGTATTTGTGCTATTGAATATTTGAAAGGTATAAAAGAAAGTTTATTTTAAAAAATAAACTGATTGTTGACTTTATCACTACTATTCATGATTGTATTGTCACGTCCCTAATTTCGTAGGACTCCAAAACCCGAGCCTAAGAGCTAAGGGAGTGAATGCGGAAATAATAGAAACGAAATAAAATCCTTTTTAAGTAGTCAAATACCCATACAAGAGTAAAATAGACATACAACATCTCAAAGATGCCAAAAAGATCACACGAGATCGAAAAGGAGGTAAACCGAAACACTCGGTACCTTGAACGAATCATTCCAACCCCCTATGTTTACCCAAGGGTAAAATGGTCAAATCAGGAGTAAAATAGTAATTTTCAACTACAACTACAAAGTTTGGACCTAGCACAAGTCATACGAACAAACGGAACTTAATTTGAAGCCACGAGGAAAGAGATATGAATTTTTGAAAATGGTGTCGGACAACACCGACCCAAAACTAAAGTTGAAGTACCCCTCTTTCACCAAGGTTAAAATAATCATTTCAGGGTTAAACTGGTAATTCCAAATTTTATCTCAATAATTTGGATATAGGAAAACCCATAGAAACAAACGGGGGTCCATTCCGACGTGCGACGAGGAAAATACGGATTTTCAAACATTGGACGTCGCATGCCGCTGCAATAGGCCATGGCATGCCATGCCGCATGCAACGCACCACGCGTGGCCTGCTGTTGGCTGACATGCCCAAACTCACAAAAAAATGAAATTTTTGGAAAACTAAATTTTTTTCTAAGTGTTGGAAGCATCAGCCACTGGTTTGTCAACAAGCTTTCAAAACGTGCAAAATCTCATATTTTGCGATATGACTTCGTTTTTCGCGCCGTTGGTCCAGAAAAATCATAAATATCGAAAAAGTAAGTTTTTCCTTGGCGGAACCCAAAACTAGTTGCCGAGACCTCGGGAAACACGTAAAATGTAAACTTAGCATTAAAATGATTTTTGTAAGTTTTCGTAAAATCTTTCGTCCTGCCCCCTGTCTCCGTTTTAACTACCTCCGGTTTCTAAAGTTTGAAATCTCTAAGAAAATGAATTTAATTAAATCTATTTCTAAAACAAGGAAGTTTACCGGGGTTACGGGGGTAGGCGAAAACGGGTTTTTCCGTTCAAAACAAAAGGGTTTGTTTGAAAACCTAGAAAAACGTTGTTTTCAGCCGGACACCTAATAACCACATTCAATTACTATTATTCACATTACACTCAAGATAAAACAATTTATACATTTAATAATAACACCGCACCAAGGCAAAATATGACATAATTTTCATAACACGAACTAGTCTCACATTTCTAGCATCGAAGTCCACCAAAATAATATAATCCCCGCATATAGCGCTCCAAGGGATGTACATCATACAAGCTACTTGGCTAACACGCTAGCCAACAAAAGATAAATATCTAGCATTTGTTTACAAGTTTTACAACAAGAGTAGCATATTTATACATGTGGATTACATTACTACTCTACAAAATAGGTAATTCGCTTCCTTATGCACAAAAGAGCGAAATCCACATTGTATCTTTACCGAAAGACTATTGACCTCCCGAAAAGGGATCACCACCTGAAAAATATATATATCGTGGGGTGAGCTCACTAGCCCAATAGAGGAAGCGTCATCGCCTCAATCTCGGTAGTCTGAGTGATACAACCCACCCATGGTACATGTAACTACTCCTAGGTCAGTCTTTTGTTCCATATGACTCTCACGCCAATCCGGAACCCCTTCGAACCCAACAAGCAATTTTCTCCAACATGCTCACATTTTAGTCATTCAAACATGACATGCTTCAAAACCGAAATCATAATCACACATATGATAGTCTAAATGCACCATGACTCAACACACGACGCCTAACTCAGGTTAACAGATACATACTCTGTCCACTTACTTTTAAGGATACAAGTTCATCAAGTAATGTAGAGCACCGCACCGACTCTTCCCAAATGATTTTTCTCTCTATCACTTCAACAAGGAAGACGGTTGCACTAGAGCCCAGATTGCAACTCTGTGCGTCATGACCACAAAAGTCAAGAACATGAGCCTCTCTTACGACTCTTAAACCGTTTCATTTTTCAGACTTACTAGTTCTGTAGGGGTGAACCCCTCTTGGCCAGTTGTTGCTACGATCCGAAACCAAACTACCCACACATAATTACACCACCCGCATATACCAACACCATGATTTTGACACTGCATGATGTACTCAATATGCATGAATGATTTCACATCAACCATACTCCATCGCAATACATGTTTTTCTCACTTGCAATATATTGTACACCATATAACCATGGTCCATCATAATACATGATTTTTCTCTTTATGCAATATATTATGCCAAAATTATCCAAATGCTCATAATATTACATTTATAAGCAATAAACCACAACAAACATTTATACCACCTAACCATGCTTTCAAGGGCCTAATTCATCGTCTAGGTTGTCAAGACTCAAATCGTATATATATATGGCATATATACACATAGACAGACACACCCTCTCATAAAGACGAAAACAATTCATTTTTCCCTTACCTCAATTCCAAGTCGAGTTCAAGGAATGCAACAATTGAGTCCAACGATGCCACCCACCAACTGGGCAAGAAAATGAATAATGACTTCAAAGAGGATTTTTCCAAAAATTTGTAAAAGGTTCTCCTAGCCTTTATAAATTCAAGAAAATAACAACAATATCAATTTAGGGTGTTTTCAATACATTGAACCCCAATGGAGGCAATAATTTCGAGATTAACGCAAAACCCTAAATTAAAGTGAGCTAGGGTTCCAACCAAAAAATAAAATGAATCAAGGTAAAAGACTTACCACTAACTCATTCACAACATGATTCCAAGAGAGTATCAACCAAGTTTGAACCATCACCTTTCCCCAATTTATGTTTTCAAGTCTCCCCAACTAGCAACAATAATTCATGGAGAGAAATGAATTACTAAATAGTACAACACTTCAACCATGGAAAGAACAAAAATCCATGAGAGTAGTAGAAAGCTTCAACAACAATATAAGCTAGAACTTGAATTTAGAGAGAAATCAAGAGAAGTGAAAGTAAGCTTACCAAATAAGAGTAGATGAAGATCAAGACACCAACCCACCCAACTCTATTCACAAGCTCATCAATATCCAATCATGGAGGAAGGAAAAAAGGAGCTTGCAACCAAGAACAAGAGAGAGAGCTTGTGTGGCTGATTCCAAGGAGAAGAAGAAAATGTGTACGTGAGTTTGCAAGAGTGTTGTCTTTGAGAATGAAAAACTTAACCAACATATATGTATATATGTATGAGACTCATTTAGGTATTTAGAATCCAATGGGTAGGATTAAAGCTATAAAATAAAGGTTTAATCCAAGGGCTAACATGAAGTCTTGCCAAGTGAAAGACCATGAATAGTGCATTCTTGCATTTAAGTGCCAACCAAACAAGGCCCTATGATCCAAGGGTTGAGAATAAAGATGGGATAAGGAGATCAATGGCTAGAATTTAGACACCCCTTGAAAGTGTAAAATGACAATTTTCATCCCAACTTAGGATTAATTACAAGAGTGTCATCAAGCCTCTTAATTACCCTTCCACCCCTTGTCATCCTCTCAAATTACCAACACATCACTCATGTCCCAACACTTAGCCAAAATATCTCCACTTTCCACTAAGTGCTTAAAATATGAAATTACTCATTTACCCTTCGGTCATTTCTTTCCCGAAATTGTTTTCAATAATTTTCATTATTCTCGAAATGAAAATACAACATGCAACTTACAACTTTTAATATCACATAAAACATGTAAGTCATGCTAAGAACATAAACATATTTAGTACAAAATCATATTAAACACATAATCACGTATGCATTTAATCATTAATTAAAAATTTTAATTAGTACTTAAAATTTTTAATTAGCACGTAAATATACCGGACGCTACAGTATTTTATGGTGTATGATCATATTCATCTGAGATAATTATTCTTCTTGGAAAATTGAGAATTTACGTATGACTGTGAATGAGATATTCTTGTTCAATTTATTCTCAATTTCAAGCCTACTCATAATGAGTCATCTAAATTCACTACACCACTATTAAGGACTAGTGCAATGTGAATTGATTGACTAGTATATTGATATAAGTGGAAGTACGGTTTAATTTGTAAGATAATAGTTTATCTCATAATTCAAGAAGCTAGAAAGATTTTGGGATAAAGCCTTTAAAACAGCATTAAGGAAACATAACCCAAAAATAAAGGACTTTGTTCAATCTAATTAAAAGAAGTATGATAAGTGTCATTTATGTGTTGGAGACTATCAGAATGATTGAAGGAACAAAAATAATAGTTTTGAAAAATAATTAAAGATCTTTATTTTATTTATATATGCTTTAAATAAAATATAATGACGTTCCTTCTATTACTTTATAGATTGATAAATGTATTTATGTTTTATTTTTAATGTGATGCAAGAATCTTTTACGACCTAAACCACAAATTGAAATGAGAATTTCTTGTAAAAAATTAAATATATATTTGTTTTGGACCTTTTTTTTTTGTTTCTTAAGTTTTTCTTAATGTGTTTTCCGTTCAAAACATATGTTTAAGGAATTTCCTACTTGATAAAGGTTATTATTTGTTTGAGAATTTCTTATTGGTTGGTTTGGTATTATTGTTAATGTTTTTTCAGAAAATATATCATAAAGTTACTTATTGACAAAATTTCAGTCTTGCGTCATATTATTAATAAATGTTATTTGTTTTACTAGTGGCATAAAAGACTGGATCATAGATATGGTGAAACTTTTATAATTATGTTCCCTTTTATGGATTATAATGTGTTTTTAGATTGCATTAAAGGTATGCAAACCAAAGTACTAAGAAAGTTTCACATGAATGTTAGAGCTTCTTGAAATTACTGGTACAAATATTTGTTTATTATTTTGATGTTTTATCTTTGATGGAGAAAAATATTTATCACCATTATAGATTATTTTCACATCATAATTATATCTACTCGTTGTATGAAAAATCTTTGCTAATTAATATTCTTAAGATTTATATAACTGAGATTGAAAGAAAACAAGTAGAAGGTGAAAATCGTAATGTACGATAAGATGATGAATATTATAAAATTTATGATGAAGTGAAGAATGTTTTAGTCCATTACTAAATTCCTAAAGAGTATAGAATGATGCAGTTAGAAGATTTAAGCGTACTATTATAGAGATGTTTAGGAGTATGTTCAATAATTCCTTTACTCATATTATTGTATATGTATGTTTTTAGAACCACTATGTATGGATTAAATAGGATTCCTAGTAAGTCAATTTCAAATACCCTTTTGAACTATGGATAGGAAGGAAATCAATTTAAGGCACTTTTATGAAATTGTGCAGCAGAAGGTAGAGTTTGTATAAAAATGGTGACATTAGTGGGAGTGGTAGGAAAGTGATTATTTAAAAGTTAGCATACAAATCCCTTTACCCAAGACTTGTACATAAATAATTGTTCATCAAGTTGTTGAACCGCTTAACAACGAAGAAAAACTGAATGATCAAGAACTCCACAATGAAGTTGTTACTAATTAAAGAAGGGATATGTAAGGGCTCGGTTTCATATTCACAAATCATTAACGATAATGATTCTTATTAACGATTAATGCTATAAATGGAGTGTAAAACTTCATGAAATAAATGAAGTCTGGATATTCGTTTAATTGCTTAAAGGACATAAACTAGTCGGGTATAAATGGGTCCTTAGAACCAAACGCGACTCTAATGGCAATATTGAATGATATAAAGGTAGACTTGTACGAAATATCTTACTTATAAAGGTGACATTGATTATAATGGAAACCTTCTCGCATGTATTTAAGAAAGTCTATTTAAGAACTATTATGGCATGATTAGCTCATTATGATTTAGAGTTGCATCATGTAAAAGGTAATATTTCTCAGTGGGATTTTAGAGACTTGGATTAAATTAAGGGTTCACATGAAAGATAAGTAACACATGGTTTGTAAACTTAAGAGGTCAATATATAAATTTAAACAAACTTTCCAATTATGGCATCTTAAGTTTAATGATACTATTACTTCTTTTGGGTTTTACAGAAAACATCATTGATGACTTCTTTTGGGTTTTACAGAAAACACCATTGATGTGTTTATATACCTGAAGGTTAGTGGAAGTAAGTTTATATTATGATTTTATATGTTGTCCATATTCTTTTTCTAGTAGTGATATGTTTGAAATTAATGTTATTCCAATAGGGATGTTTAGCCTAATTATGTTATCCCTAAGAATGATTTGGAACATAATGGCATGTTAATATTCCTTATGCATTTATGTTAAAAATTTATTATATGTTTTATAAGGGACTAATAATTATATGCTCACATTTATGAAGACTGATCATTTATAAGTGATTGGTTATTTAAATGAAGATTTTGGTGAATGTGGACCAAAACCTCATTTTGATTTTATTGTTCCTTTTGGCTAGAGGAGTAATATCATGGATAATACAAAACAATTATTATAATAATTGTTTTTTCTTGTCTATTATGAAATCTAATTGTTTAGTATGTTTTGAGGCTACAAATTTTTGGTTTACCATTGCGGAACTTTATTTTAGGACTTGAAATTATGGCATTTAAGCCGGTGAAAACTTATTGTGATTATGCCGCAATTATCTTATTGTACGAAAATTGTAGGTATATTAAGGGCGTTAATAACATTAAGTTGAATTACTTTACCGTTAAAGAAGAAATTCAGAAACAAGAGTGTCTATTGAACACATAAGCAAATAACTTATGATTGCGAATTCGTTAATAAAAGGACAACCATACTAGACATTTAAGGAACAAGTTGAAATAATGGGTCTTAAATGTAGTCAATGATTGATGTTATTTTCTGATGGATGCTTATGTCTTTATATATTTGACACTTTGAACTCGATTATTATGTTTCTGATATTCCTGTTGATTAATGTACATGCATAATTATGAATGAATGATAACAGGAATAGTCTTAGAAAAGACATTATTGTTGGACCTTTATTATAATTTTCCAATTATAGATCATATTAAATAGGTTGTTAATGTTGTGGTTCATGGAAAGAATTGTGTCGATGTAAGTGACATACAACCACCATGACTCGCATTATTACTCTATTTGTCATGATGTTTATGGTGACCGAATTATGGAATCGATCTAATTTAAAGCGCGCTTATGACTATTGTACTGGTCACTTAAAAAACATATGGTCCAAGTGGGAGAATGTAAGACAAAATTATGTCTCACATGATTTTGGACTCTATATTTTATTTACATTGTGGTACGGTGAGATAGAAATTAGGTTGAGTTAATTGTTGATTAATAAATAATCTGATAAGGGAAAAAGTCTCTTACTTTGTATCCAATTCTGATGGAGAATGAACTTATGGTTGTAGTAGGAAACGGGTCCTCTCTCTACCTATTAAAGTGCATATATTTCGTCGATTATGTACACTTACAGAAATAACATGATAATAGTTTAACATGTGCAGAAAGGTCAGGAGAGAGAAACCAGTTTCCTTTAGGGTATTTTGTATGTGCAGATTTCAAGATCAAATAATGGTTTGCAATGGTCATGGATTGAGATTGATGAATCAAATGTGGAGATTTTTAATTGAAAAAATATTTTCCTATTATCATGGATGTGAGGTATTTATAAATTTATTTTCCGCTTTAATGATATATCGTGAGCATGATAGAGTTCTAAGATCATGGGTTTGATTGTTCTGCATATTTGTGCTTTATGTTCTTGCATAAATATTATGATTTATTTTTACAAGAATTTTCATAGAGTACTAGATAATTGCATACATGTAGTAAGAAAAAAAATCTAAGCTCATTAAGACTTCAGTCATTTACAAGCCCTAAATTCTTGGGATGACATATAATGTACAATAAACTATATGGTTGCTAAATCGTGGTATACCATAGTTGTAGATGTAGAAAAAGTTATACAATAATTCAATGAATTTTACTCATGACTTAACCATGTATATATACACATTGAGATGGGCTCTGACCCATCTTAAATATCTATCTTCATCCCTCTTCTTATGGGATTTTATATATCTCCTACCATTCTTATCTCAATCCCTTGATTGAAGGGATTGATTACTTGCAGCCCACTTCTCTTTTAGAAAGCTCTATGGGCACGACCCTTTTACTCTTGAGGCCCAACTCATTTTCCTGAATCCTCCACGGACTAAGTCTACTTAAACGGATCTAGTCCGTTCCTACTGGGCCAGGTTTTTTACCTATTACATAGGCCCCTGAGGTTATGGGCATGTATACACCTTTTCAGGCCCATGACCGAATTTACAATTCATGCATGTACTTAGTTATAGCTTGGTGATGATGTGGAGGCCTCATAAATTGGGGAAGGTGGGGTAATCATTTTGATTTTCAAATGAATGACCCACATCTTCTTAATCTCCATGCTTGGGGGCTGCATTGATGACGCACGCCCTTCGGATTTCATGCGTGACTCTTGGCATGACTCTAATCCTCTATAAAACCCTTCATACCTTCATTTCCACTCTACCTTGTAAATCATTTTGCAAAGATCTCTTTTTATTTCTTTGCAACCTTAGCTAAATTAGTCCCTTGACAAGATTTTCAATTTTTGACCGGAGAACTATCATCGGAACATCAATTGCTCTTTCTGAGGACGCTTCCAGCTCTATTCCCTCTTCTGTGTAAGTCCATTGTTGCTCACTTTCAATTTTCTATTTTCTCCTCTTATCTGTCTCTCCTACCTTTCGGTAGAGATGTCTGAGAGTGATAACACTAGGTCGGCGAGTGAGGTAGTTTTGTCTTCTGGGGATGATGTTCAGGATCTAAGCAGTAACCCTTCTTCCGTAGAGACTCCTGTTCCTTATAGGTCTTCCAATCCCGATGTGGCTGGCCCTTCTGGCCATCCTGATCCAACAGCAGAAGAAGTGTCTTCTGATGATAAGGGCCCCGAAGTCCCCTATGCTCCTACCCTTTTCATTATAGCCCCTCTTTCTGAGAAGTCTAGGACTGTAGTAGACGTGAAGTGTCTTAGGGCAGATGCTGACGTGCCCAATGACGTATTCTTAGCCCCGTACCCGAAACACTAGGATTTTACTCAGAGTGAAAGGGGTTAGCCCTAGTAGCATCATTCTTTCTGCCGTTCATGTCAAGATTTTTTGGTTTCCTCTCCATCCTCTCTTTCATTACACTTTGTTTATGCTAGGAATAAGCCCGCTCCAACTCAACCCCAACTTCTTTAGGATTTTGTCTATGCTGATCTTGTATAATAGGGATTGGCAGCTTGACCTAGGTTTGGTAGATCTCCTCATCTGCTATTACTTTCAAAATGCTAGGGAATCTAGAGGCAGATACAACCTTTTCCCCTTTTCAAGCAGGGGAATTTGTTCTGACAAAGAGAAATCTGACAAGGGCTGGAAGGAGAGGATGGTGGTGGTTAGTGGTAATTGGTTCTACCCTTATGCTCTGACCTTCCCCATCCCCAAAATCTTCGGCTCCATCTGTCTTCCTTCATTCCGATCTCTCCATAAAACTACTTGTTATTGTGACTTCTGTGATCTGCATAGGGGGAGTACGTGTTCAGATTCTTGGAGTTTGAAGATAGGGAACTAACTCCAAGTCCCATTTTGGCAAGATTTAAACTTATAAAGGAACGACTCTGGGGCCATGTTCAGTCAACCACTGAGACCCTGACTTCTGCTAATCTTGAAGCCATTTCTAACTTGGGTGTTGGTGTTGACAGGACGGACCTACCTCTGAAACCCCTATCTGCCAGACGTGCTCAAGTCCCCGAAGGAATTAATTCAGTTCAAGCAGTGTTGATCTCCACTGCACCTCCGGTGACACCGGTTGACTTAACTTCCACAGATCCTCCTTCTTCTGCTCCCCGTGCTCCAGTCACTCGATCTCGAACTTCTACTGGTGGGGGAGTAGCTAATAAGAGGCCTAGGGTCCAGGCTACCGATGCTTCATCCAGTGATCCCCCATAAGGTCAAGATCTCCCACATTCTGTTATTCCTTGGGAGCCTAAATTGTTGTTCCCCAGCGGGTCTTCGATCTGCGCGGATCAGGTCACATTCGGTGATATTGAGACTCCTCGAGTGATGGACAAGGGAGTGTGGACCCCTGCTGATCGAGCGGCTCAATCAAAGGTTACCAGGACTGAGTTGCTTCAGAAGGGTCCCAGAATGGCCATGGAAGTAAGTTACTCTTTTTGAATGCTTAGTAGCCTTTCTTAATTTTTACTCTTGTGTCTTCTGGTATTGACTTGGTGTTTTTCTTGACAACTCCTCTATGACATACAGTCGTACAATCAGGTCCTGAAAGCTGACATCAGGGATATGAATAGGCTTATGACCGCCAATCAACAAACAGTCGATCATCGGGTAACTCTGGTGAAGGAGGCCGATGGCCTTCGCCAGAGTTTAACCGATCAGAAGGCCCTCTTAGAGACAAGGGAGGCTGAAAGAAGGGCCATAGCTACAAAGTTGGCAGAGGTGAATGCTACCTACCAAAAGATTGTTGCTGAGAAGGCAGAGTCAGATAATCTTCTGGTTCTTAAACAATCTAAGGTAAAGATGTGCCGTTTGGACGGCCTGGACATGTTCCAGCAGTACGTAGCCATTTGCGATGTTCAATCAGCCCGAGCATGGAGGTAAAGGCATGAGATTGAGCATATACCGATAGCAGAGCGGGAGTTCAAGACTACCGAGGACTTTGATGCATTCATGAAGGTGTCTTTCCCCTATGGGGACCCAACAACTTCAGAAAATGAAAAAATATTTGCTACTTTCTTGAAGGGAGAAGACCCTGTGATGCGTCTGTCAGGTGTATAAAAATATGTGGTTAAAAATAACATCTTAACGACTTTAGGTTTTACCCTACGCAAACGCACATATTAATTGTAGAATAGCAAAGCGGCTTGAATAAGGGATATCGATCTCATATAGACTGAGATTGTTCACTTTAATAATTTAAAAACACTGAATTATATTTCTGAAAATTGTTTGCTTTGGGTGGTCAAAGACCAAATTATCTATTTTAACTATGAATTATCTAAAAAGCAAGTAAATTGGTTCTTATTTAGATGAGAGAGAAAACTAGGGTTTTCATCACTCCACCACTAACCGCATAATATAGCTCATTACTGTTTCAACTATAAGAGGGCGATCCATAATTGTGAATCAGGTCGTATCACAAATAGCTAAATACGACCCCAAAAAGGAGTACCATCAACCGGATCGCGACAACCCGTCTCATGACTGACCTAACTAGTATATGCTAATTATGCTACTCTAATCTACTCCTAATGCATCAAAATAAACTAAAGTATCTCTATATTAAATAGCCAAGGCACGACCTGTGTCAACCTAGGGTTTCAAATTTCATTACCACCATTGTATAGAAAACCATGATTAAGCATCCGAGTTCCAGCCCATATTGAACAATCATAATTGTGCAAAATAATATATTTATTCCATCTAAGACAAGAATTTAGATTAAACATAGAATTTTATATTGAAAATCAGTACGGTCTCTTAACTACTACAATCAGCACAGTATAGTCACAGTTTCCCCTCGTTTACAGTTAAAAACAATAAAAGAACTACATTATTTGGCTAGGGTTTTGCTAGAAAACCCTAGATACCGAGTTAGTTGGCCATGTAGAAGGTGACTGCATCGTTGATGTAGAAACATTCTCCATAGTCTTCTTCTTCATATCTCTAGGTTTGAATATGACTCTCAACAGCATCAAATCTGAATGAATGAACAACCTCCAAAAACTCACCAACTCAACACCTATATGTTGGCTTTGAAATTTACTTTCGGCAAACAATTCCAAAATTGATGATAATAAACCATTGAAGAGTGTTTGATACTAATGAATTATCAAGTTTATATTTTCAGCAAAAGACAGGTGAACGACTCGAAAAGCAAGCTCGGAAAGAAAGCTTGAATTAAAGTGAAAAGCTGTGAAAGCAATTGAAGCGCAAAATGGAAAATCATTTAATTCAACGGCAAAGGCGAAAGTCGAAGACTCAAGACTTGGGGTAGATAGGCCGGGGAGCGATCATTGTAACAAGGTAATTTTATGCGTCGATATTATCGTATAAGCTCAAGTATAAAATGAACCGAACTCAAATAGAATGAAAAACGCTTTACCGAACTTAAACGGAAGGAAAAATATTTTTATCGAATGTTTTTCAAGTTGTAGTTGACTAGAATCACCATGTGTATTTCAATATAGTCGACTAAAACAATCAGTAGCTACAGGTTTTTCATCCACATCAAAGTAGTCGACTAAAAGAACTTTGAGTCGACTAGACTACAAGAAGTAGTCGATTAGATGAATCAATGTAGTCGACTAGAACTTAATCTAGTCGACTAGATGATGCATTGTAGTCGACTAAAAGGAAACAGTAGTCGACTAGTTGCATCTTAAAACCTGCAGTTTTATCAGAAAACATTTTCCATGTTTTAAGAATCGTGCTTAATGGTTTTCAAACGGCTCTTGACTCTAATAATTCAATACTCAATGTCTTAAACCTAATACAATGCTATATATAGAATAAGATGAGTTCATTAAAGTGCAAGAGAGTTGAATCAAATAGAAAAGAAGGCTTCATCTTTTACAGAATTTTTTTTGCAAAATCTATTGAAGGCAAGAAGCAAAAATCTGATTTTCTGCAAAATCTTTGAAAAACAAAAACTCTAGTTTCTCCTCTTATTCTCCAAATATTATTCATTGATACATCATTTGAGAATATATTTCTAGAGCTATTCAAAAATCACCAAAAACACTTGAGCTTATATTGATTTATCTTCCATAAAAACCTTTGGGTTTTGAGTGTTTTTGTTCTTGAGTGATTTTATTGATTACATACGAATTTATAATCTTGGACAAGTGAAGTCCACCGATTGTTCAAGAGAGGGTTGTTATCTTGATTGAGAGACAAGCTCGAGAGGCTTGTGTTGTAAAGGTTTGCCATTCCACCTGTGAAGGAAGGGCCATAGTGAAAGGATCGGGAAAAGTCTCAAGAAGGGGTTCTTGAGCCGAGGAGTAGGAGTTACCGAACTTCGAAAAAATCACGGTGTCAATCTCTCTATCTCTTTCTCCTTACTTGATTAACTTGCATGCTATAATCACTTGAATATCTTGTATGCTATAATTTGTCTTGAGATTAATTGTTAGAGAATTGAAATTGAATCATTCATTTGTTTATTGAGAAATTGTTTTTGGTTATAGCGTGTTCCAATTTCGAAAAGAGTTAGAAATATTTTTGAACACCCTATTCACCCCCCCTCAAGGGTTATTTAGTGACTAACACTATCTATCAGCACCAGAATATTTTCTCTATTTTTTATGTATATATATATATCTCACATCTGATGTATGGTCTTATATATATAGGCAATGGCATAGAGAGACCCTTTTCAGTCTTTTCACTCTCAAAACTCATCAAAACCCTAAATATAAGTGTATATACATGTATACAGAGGTTTGGAGTCATGGACACGTCTTCCAATTAAGCTTGGGGTGAAATAGGAAAAATCATGCAGAAATCCTTAAAGGTGTCGCACTTATGCTTGGAGGCTACGCTTCAAGCGTAGGGCCAAGCATAGATTTTGCAATTCTAGCCACTTTTTGGTACTGGAAGCGTAGGCACAAGCATAGGGTTTTTATGAAAAAACACTTTTCTCCGTGAATGTGCCAAAACGTCTGTCTCGAACCCGCGATACTTTTTGCTGAAGATGATGGTTTCTGAAAATGCCATTTTTACCCTCAAGGAGCCATTTTTGTCTCGGACTGCCTCTTTGACTCTCCTCTTGGATAAAAAGAACACACTTTTCAGTTAATTCACCGAAATTAGCTCCATTTCTTTATTAAGCTCCTGAAACATGCGTTAACACGCAAACAATATAAAAATACCAAATAATGGAATGAAAGAACGTCACAATAGTGAGTTAAGGGGTCAAAATGACTAATATTTAACACCTATCACCCTGCTCCTTTGGTCCTTAGCCCCCCCCCCATTTGTAGATCGCGAATGACCTAGGCCCTGAGTTCAGGGGCCAAGGTCAGAAGACCTAATTCTTGTTTTGTCTAGCTTTTACTATGTATTGCCATTGTCATGGCCATTTTTGTAACTCCATTTCAATTTTAATGAACAATCCTTTTAATATCATATCTATTTTGGATGTATGTTTTCTGATCAGCTCGTAATTTTAGCTTTAGCCTTAACACTTCAAATTTTTTATTTTGAGACCTCGAGTATCCAGCCACTAATTTTTAAAGAATTCTTTATGATCAGTTCAGGCTATGCAGGACTTGATACTTATGAAAATTTCCATTTGATGTGAGCATTCGGGCATCAGGCCCCTGAGCCTCATAAATGTCCTCTGGTCGATTCTAACTTTAAACTCAACACTTTGGAAACAAAATTCTTTTGATGTGAGACTTTAGGAATTAGGCCCCTGAGCCTCGTAAATGTCCTCTGGTCGGTTCTAACTTTGAACTTAATACTTAGGAAAAAAATTTATTTTGATGTGAGACTTCGGGCATCAGGCCCCTGAGCCTCGTAAATGTCCTCTGGTCGGTTCTAACTTTGAACTTAACACTTAGGAAAAAAATTATTTTGATGTGAGACTTCGGGCATCAGGCCCCTGTGACTCGTAAATGTCCTCTGGTCGGTTCTAACTTTGAACTCAACACTTAGGAAAATTTTATTTGATGTGAAATCATATCTTTGAGAATGAGTGCATAATTAACAAGACAAAACAATTTTATTAAATTTAGAGTAATACTCAACAAAGATGCCGGCTAATGGGCACAAATGCTCACATTCGATAGCAGAGGTGTCTTTTGATGGACAAAAATGATTTTTAAAAATAAAGCTTGAATTTAACTAAGGATAATACTTCTTTAGGCGGTAGGCATTCTGGGAATTGGGCTCTATACGTCGTGTTTCGTTCTTTCTCACCCGATAGGCTCCACGCCTTATGACTTCTATGATCATGTACGGGCCTTCCCATGTCTCCCGCAATTTGCCAACACTCCTAATCTTCCTCCTGTGCACCATATTACCAACATGGAATTCTTTTCTCTTGACCTTTTGGTTTAAACGGGCTCTGACCTGCTGCTGGTAGGCGGCTAGACGAATGCCCGCAACTTCTCTTATTTCTTCCAACAGGTTCAAATCCAGGGCTAGGTGCTGGTTGTTTAAGCCGTCCTCCCATGCCTGACTTCTTAGTGTTGGTATTTTAATCTCTATTGCGATAACCGTTTCGGCTCCGTAAGCCATGGCGAACGGGGTTTCCCCCGTTGGTTGTCTCAGGGTGGTCCGATAGGACCATAGTATTTCTGGTAGTTTCTCCAACCAAGTGCCCTTAACTTCTTCAAGCTTTTTTCTGAGGGTGTGAAAAATTATCCTGTTCGTCCTTTCTACTTGTCCATTGCCTTATGGATAGCCAACCAAAGAGATGTTCTTATTTATCCCATGCTCTTTGAGGAACGCCCGAACCCTTTTGTTATCTAAGTTGGTGCCATTGTCCATCATTATTGTTCGAGGTAGGCCAAACATGCAGATGATATGGCTCCAGATGAACTTGATGACATGGTTTCTCTTGATGGTTGAGTATGCCTCAACTTCTACCCACTTGGTGAAGTAGTCCGTAGCTAGTAAGATATGTGTGGTGGACCAAATGGCTTGAGGGAGTGGGCCGACGATGTCTATCCCCCATTGGGTGAATGGATGTGGGATGGTAGTTGTATTAAGTAACTCCGGAGGTGGGTGGATGGCATCTCCATGGAATTGGCATTTTTTACACCTCCGGGCATATATTTCAGCATCGCTTGATAAGTAGGGCCAGAAATACCCTTGGGTTAGGACCTTGTGAGCGAGTGATATTCCTCCAGAATGATTACTACAGGAGTAGGCATGTATTTCTTCCATGACCACAGAAGCCTATGATGGTGTGAGACATCTCAGATAAGGCCCGGAGAAAGACTTTCGGTATAACTGGCCATTATACAGTGCATATCTGGTTGCCTTCATTCTGATTTTCCTAGCTTCTGGCTTTAATTCGGGTATGGCGCCTGTCCTTAGGTAGTTGACTATAGGGTCCATCCAACTAGGCTCCCCTGGGATGGCCATTACTTCCTCTGGGTAATCAAGGCTTGATCTGGTGACAAAGTCAATGGGTATCATTTGATTCATACTTTCTCTTGCGGTGGAGGCCTGATTGGCTAGTTGGTTGACGTCTGCATTATCTCCCCTTTGGATTTGCTCGAAGGTCAGTTTCTGGAACCCCTCGGCTTTTTTCATCACTAGTTCCTTGTATACCTCCATATTTGGTTCCCGGGTTTCGTACTCTCCGTTTATCTGTCTAACGACAAGCTGAGAGTCACTTCTTACTTCAAATTTCTGAACTTGTAAGCTCCGGGCAAGCCGAATACCATCCAGAAGGGCATCGTACTTGGCTTCATTATTGGAGGCTGGGAATTCTAAAAGGATTGACTGCTGGAGCTTAGTTCCATTGGGCATTATGAGTTCAACGTCGATCCCCGCTTCGTTGATATTTGACGATCCATCTATAAAGATTATCCATCGATCGGCTTCTTCTTCTTCCAGAGGGTCTGCAGGTTTAGTCTCTAATAGAAAATCAGCTACTGCCTGGCCCTTAATGGCAGTTCGTGGGACATAAGTTATGTCGTAGATTCTTAACTCAATCGCCCATTTGGATACTCTTCCCAAGAGATCGGGTTTCACCATGATTGATTGATCGGAGTGATAGTTGGTAACACAATCGGGTGTAACTCGAAATAATGCCGAAGATGACGTTTTGCATTGATCAATGATAATATTAGTTTTTCGTGTTTGGTGTAATGGGTTTCAGCATCGGCAAAGGCCTTGCTAATGTAAAAGACCGACATCTGACATCCCTTGGCCTCCTTGATTAAAGCGGCGCTTGTAGATGTGGTAGACATTGCCAAGTACAAATACAAAGGCTCTTTTGCTTCTGGTGTTTCTAGTATAAGAGGCTTTGTCATGTAACCTTTGAGTCTCCGCAGAGCTTCTGAATGCTCAGGCCCCCAGGCTTCCCCTTTACCTATTTTTATGGCTTGGAAGAATGTTCAACATCGATCGGTCAGGCGATAAATAAATTAGCTGAGAGTTATCACCCTTCCAGTCAGCACCTGGATTTCCTTCCAAGAATTAGGTTCTTCCATCTCGATGAGGGTTTTGACTTGAGTCGGGCTAGCCTGGATTCCTGTTTGATCATTTTTTGCCTTGATTTTAACTATGGTATCATCAATGTATGCCTCAATGTTAGATCCCAGCATGCCCTGAAAGACCTTGCTAACCAACCTCTGAAAGGTTGCACCTGCATTCTTTAGTCCGAAAGGCATAACTGTATAATAATATGTACCTGACTCAAGGATGAATGTTGTCTTTTCCTCATCACTAGGGTTCATGCGTATTTGATTGTAGCCAGAGTATGCTTCAAGGAAGCTCAAGCATTCGAATCCTTCGGTGGCATCCACCATCTGATCTATCTTTGGTAAAGGGAAACAGTCTTTCGGGCATGCTTTGTTCATATCGGTGAAGTCCACGCACACTCACCTTTTTCCATTCTTCTTCTGGACCACTACTATGTTGGCCAACCAGGAGGGGTACTGCACCTCCTCAATGAACCAACCTTGAAGAAACCGATCCACCTATTCGGCTTTGATCTGGTTTCGATGGGCTCCCATGCGTATCTGTTTTTGCCTGATGGGTTTAATACCGGGTCTACATTGAGGGAATGCTGGGCTACAGAAGGATCAATACCGGGCATGTCCTTGTGGCCCCATGCGAATACATCAACATTGGAGTGTAGAAGGGCTTCCAATTCATTCTTCTCTTGCTTAGTGAGTCCAGATCCAATGTAAGTTATTTTCTCGGGATGGTCGGGGATGATTTGTACTTCCAGTAGAGGTTCGACTACTACTGATGACCCCGCACCCCCATTCTGTAATTGCAATTGATCATCGAACACTGCTTTGGCTTTTGAAGCTTGCTCCGGTTCTGTCCTATTTCCTCAGGCCTTTTAGGGTGACAGCGTAGCATTCTTTGGTTACCACCTGATCTCCCCTGATGTCAATCACATCAATTCCATTTAGGTCGATGCATCGCATGACTTGATGCAGGGTGGAAGGAACTCCATGCATCCGATGGATCCAACCCCTGCCCATGATGAGATTGTATGAGGGTTTGACATCTACCACCACAAAAGTATCTCTAAGCCTGCGCATTGCTGTTGTTACTGGCAGTTGGATCTCTCTCATTGGTTCCACTCTTTTGCCATCAAATCTTGCTATCGGGCTTCTGGAAGGGACTATCTTTTGTCCTCAAACCTCTGGCATTTCTCTAAGGCTTGGGAGGGTGCAGGAGAAACACTTGGCTTCTTTCGATCTAGTGCTCGATCTTTGAGTTTTGGTTCAGACGTTCTCGCCTCTATGCTTGAAAAGGCTACCCTTTTTTAGTGTATGACCAGTTCTTCTTTTATCCAGAGATGTCCTTGTGCCCTGTAGTTGAGTTCTCCGATGTCCGCTGCTAGCCTCTTGACTAAAGACTAGTGGAACTTGGTTGCAAGAATTAAGGCCATCCTGAAGGCGTCGACAACTGAGTGTTGATCACAATTGTCGATTGAGGACATCTCGACATTGAATCATGAGACAAAGCTCTTCAAGGATTCACCTTTTTCCTGGATCATAGTAAACAGACTAGAGATAGTCTTCTTCTATCTTTTATTACCAAAGTACTGGGCAATGAACAACTCGCAGAGTCTGAGTCAGCTTCCAATGGATCAGGATGGTTGCTTCCTAAACCATAGCAGGGCTACTTCGGTTAGGTTGGTGGGGAAGACTTTGCAGAGTAGGGCTTTATTTTCATTATAGACGTTCATCTTTGTATGGACATGGTAGATGTGTTCCGTTGGATCTTTCGTGCCATCGAACAGGGAAAACTTCGGTAGCCTGAACCTCTCCGGGTAGGGCACTTTAGTGATCACCAGTGTAAACACTGTTTGTACTATGTTGATGGATGCCTCAGAGGCCAGATCATTGGGGGTCTGAACCTTCATATCCTTGAGCACCTCCCTTTGTAATATGATCATAATCTTCTCCAACATTTTCATGGTAAGGGTTTCCTCGGGATTGTGCACCCCGAGCACCTGTAGGGATGACTTTACGTGCTCCTCCCAATCGTTGTTGGACTTTGTGTGGTGATTGTCCCCTTCCGATTAGTGGCCCATGGATCGCTCCTGCCTATTGAACTGGTCGCCATTTTGGGCTTCTCGAGGGTTTTGCAGCAAAGCTAGTTTTGCCACCAACTCGGCATTTTGTCTTTCCAACTCAGCGGTCTTATCCTCCAGGGCCCGCCTGATCGAATCTTCGGTTTGAGAGGGTTGGCCTCCGTTCGGAGGTAGCTCTTACTGTGTTGATTGGGTGATAACCGCCATAGATGATGTTAATCTAAGCTCTTAGCAGAGAGTGGAAAGCTTTTGAAAATATTTTTAGGATGCTGCCCACAGACGGCGCCAATTGTGTAGATGTAGAAAAAGTTACACAATAATTTAATGAATTTTACTCATGACTTAACTATGTATATATACACATTGAGATGGGCTCTGGCCCATCTTAAATATCTATATTCATCCCTCTTCTTATGGGATTTGATATATCTCCTACTATTCTTATCTCAATCCCTTGATTGAAAGGATTGATTACTTGCAGCCCACTTTTCTTCTAGAAAGCTCTATGGGCACGACCCATTTACTCTTGAGGCCCAACTCATTTTCCTGAATCCTCCACGGACTAAGCCTGCTTAAACAGATCTAGCCCGTTCCTACTGGGCTAGGTGTTTTACCTATTACAATAGTATAATTTGAATTATTGCGCTCAAAACTTTTTGAATTTGTGTCCGAAAGATCTTACCTAAGACGCAATACTTGGTCACTAGAAATGTAGAAGAAGCCTTCATTTCACTTGGTGGAGTCTTCATTTTGTTTTTGCTATATATGGTAAAAATAAAATACAAACTAATATGAAAAGCTCATACTTTTGAACATGTAAATTTGAGCTACCAACAAAGCAATTGTCTGCTAGTCTATCTTGGTTGATGGTTCGAGATTTCAATGCCATACTTACATCCTTGGAAAGCTCTAGTTTACGGTCAGATGAATGAACCGCCAGGTTGACGGGAATTTTTTGGATTTTTATTTTTTTACATCTAATCACAAACTACATGAAAGTTGACCTTTAACTATATCGTACATAATATAGAGACTCCCACTTGCCTTTCGCTCTATACCTATAAAGCACAGATACTTCTACGAGAGCAATGTACCCATATCAAATACGTGTCGAATACAGATACTCCTTGGATACTCGCGGATACATGTCCGATACTTCTTAAATGTATCCATAATTTTAAGTTATATTTTTTTAATTAATAACACGTTTCCGATACTTCTAAGATACTTCGATCACGTATCCGATACTCGTAAGATACTTCGATCATGTATCAAATACTTCTTAAATACCAAATAATATATTTTTAACAAGTTTTAAACATTAGAAAGAAACGTTTCTAACAATATTATGAAGTACTATAGTGAAGAAGAATTTAATTTTATAAAGTATCGACTACATGTGCTTGTTTTTAGTGTTATAAAAGGAACTCATGTGTTCGTAATGATTCAATCTTCTTAATATTTTCAAGAATTGACCAGAATATAGTCTTTTTATATATTAAAAAATATGATTTCTTTTTTTTGTATCCCGCCATACTCGTATCCTATTTTTTTGAGATTTCTCGTACCCCGTGTTCATATCGTATCGTATATGTACCTCGTATCTATATCAGTGCTACATAGTTCTATACAAAGTATTCCACTGATGTGAACAAGATTCGAGAGGAGGACTTCAAGAGGGACCATCAGGGATCGGGGAAGTTTGAAGGGAGTTGGCCAATGAGCTACTTTGACGATCTAAATCAAAAGTAAGCAAAATCATATAAAAGAAAGAAAGTTCTCTCCATTTAGAAAGAGTAAGATGTTTAGAAAGTTCTATTGGCCTTGTTTATTTCAATAAAACACCTAAGATACGAGAACACCCAGAAAGTATATATGTGGAGGGTACAAGAAAGAGTTTCTATTAGCCCCCTTGATAGTTAAGGGGTCCTTTGGTTTGATTTCTATTCCAATCAAAAAATTTATTTCTGACATTAAAGAAAAAATAACTGAAGCACCGGTCGGGAATGAGGGAGCGGTCGATTGGTTATACGTGTTAACCTACTCTCTACGCTTCTTTCCTTCTACTTCTGCATCATGAAAGCCTAATACGAATTTGGGAATTTAATTTTGTCCCCGTCCCCCTTTCACAGAAAAGGGAATTCTTTTTATTGGATCCGTTTCCCATCTTAGTAAGACCTTTCCAGAGAAATAGCTTAGTAGCCACATTAGCAGCGCCTGTATATTATAGAATATAACAATTAACATAGTGATATAGAATTTCAATTTATTTATCACAATTACAATTACAAGCGAGTCGATGGGGAAAATAAGAATCCCCCATTAGGCTTTCTTTAAATTTAAAAATTTTGTCTTATTTATCCCATCCATGGGGTACTTCATATTTCATAACATGGGAAATGCAAGTTGTGGCAGGAAAGAAAAAAACCAGAGATAACACTAGAAAGTGAAAAGACTAAAATCATTTGAGGCCCTTTGGCCAGCACCAATAGCCAAAAGAAGAAAAACATGATTCAATTGGCTAAATATCTCATACTCCGTCCCTCCGTCCTATATTAGTTGTCCACTTTCTCAACTTTACTTATCCCAAAATACTTGTCTAGTTTTGAATCTGAATACAATATAATCTTATACTTTATCAAATTATTCCTCTTCATTAATTTCAAAAATTAATGGGCCCCACTAAAAAATACAACTATACTATATTATCAAAGGGCGAAATTGGAAACCCAAAATAAGCAAAAAGTTGTTGAAAAGTCAGATTTGGACAACTAATTTGGGACTAGAGTATATCCTTTATGCACAACCGGGTATTTTTTATGTGTTCTCTCTCCGTATCTAATCTCTTTCACATAATGCCTCTTTCTCTCACCAAATATTATCAATGTTTTTCCTTATATTTTTTCTCTCTGGATCATTTCTTCTTCTTCTTTATTATTATTTTTTTCCAAAATAGTAATATAATTAGGGGTAATTTTATTCATTCAAATTTTGGTGACCGAAAAATGAAAATAAGAGACTATCCGCACATAATTTAAGTTATAGAATGGAATAAGAACAACATATGTGGATATGCACTAAGCATATCTAGGGTTAATAGCCTACGACTCTAGTAATTGTTTGGAGAGTTTAAAATATATTACCAACAGATATTTATATTTAATTCCAATAAAAAACAATTTAAATAATAGTTACCTTTTCTTTACCGTTTTCAAAATAACATTAACATCACCGGTCAATGTTAGTTTTGGTAAAAAAAAAGGGTGAGTTAGTATTAGGGAGAAATTTAAAAAACAAAATGACAAATTTTGGCGCCTTTATCACAAAGACGACAACTTTCAAAAAGTATTTCAAACAAAAAAGTTAGTTAACAAGAATACTTACGAGAAAGAAAAAAATTATGATTTTGTTCCATAATGCCCTTTAACCTATTTGTATTATTTCACCCAAATGTCCTTCTCACGTACTTTACCAAAATATTACTTGATAAATTTTTATGAACGGAAAATACTACCCTTCCAAGCAATATCACCTCATACAATGTCATCTCCTCCATTTTGTCATCTCTCACACACATCTACTGTAAACAAGTGCCTCTCTTCCACTTTTAATATACCTCAACATTGTTTATTTCTAGATTTTAAAATGTAAGAACAATATATAATATACTATCTGTGGTTTTCCATTTAAAAAAAAACATTGTTTTCAAGAATCCAACAAATTAAAAATCATTATGTAAAGATTTTCTCAAAACAAATACATTTATTTGAAAATACAAAGTTTTTTTTATAAAATTTCGTCAGTTAAACTATATTACGTAAGTGGTAAAACTTTTTGACGTATGAAATCAAACTTTTATTTCACCTAAAATGTACCGAGAGTGTGAGCGAGTCTATGTCAGAATTCATAAAATAATACAAGTTTTATTTTAAAACGTTAAATCCATCATGTAAAATATTTGATGCAAGATGTGGAAGTTTTTATTTAATAAAAAAAATTGCAGAAAAATCAGAGATGAAAAGGTAAAGAGAGAGTAACTGTTAGAAAGGAAAAAAAGTAGTGCATGTCGATGCCGGGGCCAAGGAACATCCCCCCTATGGACATATTTGACATCTTGTCATACTTTTTAGAAGAAAAAAGGGGTGCTGAGGGATAGGGGAGGGTGTGGGATGGGGTAGAGATGAGAGGGAGAGGTGTTGGGGAAGGGGAAGGGGAAGGGGAGGAGAGGGAAATAGTGGGGATGAGGTGGGTGTTGACACCCAAAAACATTTGGCCACGTGGCACCCTTTCATTTGATGTGTGCTAATGAATAACGCATTGCAAAGATTAACTATTGGGCGACATGTGGCGGAACTATAAGAAATGAAACTGCCACCATTAGGCACCATATGGAAGAAGAAGTTGCCATTATATGATAGTTGCTAAAATCAAGGAGATGGTAGAGGTGGTTACACTTTTGAATGAGACTACTAATCTATAATTTAGAGTACTAAGGTCAGATTCAATGTTTAATTTGAAAACAAGTAGTGGGAAGTTATATATTAAACTACAAAGCAATAATGTTTGGCAAATGGAAGAACATGGGCAGTTGAAGTTGGCTGTTGCAACTACCAAAGACAAGTGGCAAAAACTAGAGTAATATAAGGAGAACATGTGCGATTGAAATGGACACTTAACATGATCTGAAGCAAGAATGAAAACTAAATGTTAGTGTTCAGATCACCATGAGAATGAAAACCAATAATAGAAAAAATAATCACACACGACAAAGATATTTACGTGGTTCACTATAAAAGGCTACGTCCACGGGCTTACCAGTGTTGGAGTGCTCGGTTTCACTATGCCAATAGTTTAACCTTACAAAGTTCCAAAACCTCTCAAACAAGCCACATTTTATCTCTATCCATCGATCCCTAAATGTGTTTTCAATTAGAAAGAATAAGTGAGAACCCCCATATAAATAAGCAATACATGAAAACTATAAATGAGTTGGGTCCACAAGTCCAATAAAACTTTATGACCCAAAAACCAACACTAAACACATTTACACTAGTGTTTAGGATTAATATAAACAGGGAACTTAGAGCAACATTTAGCCCCCCTACGACACAACATAAAAAATTTTTCAATGCAATTTACTTATCATACACTTTACTTTGCTCGTCCTTTTCAATGTGAGAAAAGGATGAGCTCATGATGGGTGAGGTCATTAAGGCAATTTCATGGTTGTCATTTAGGGTTTCATCATTGAAGATTTGGATTAGTTCATCTTGGTTGTTTAAGTTTGGATTAGAGTTTTTGTTTTCTTCTAGGGTTTTGTATTCTGTTTTTTACTTTTCTCACGTCTCATGACTACAACAACTAGTCATTTTGTTGGATTAATGGTGTCTTCTGAGAATGATGTTTCTAAAGTAGATTTGTTGAAGAAGAAGGTTCGTTTGTTACAAGAAGCCATTGATACCCTCCTTGGTGAGGTTTCTAGAGTGGCTGCTGCTAGTTCTCCTAGGGCTCTAGAGCATTATCTATGGAGATTCACATCTTTTGAAGAAATGAGTCATTCAAGACCTAGAGATCCAGAGAAGAAGATCATGGAGGGCATTTCTACATCAACGATGCAGTCTTCTTCTACCATGAGCAACTAAACCGGTATCTATGATTTTCTATCAAAACCCTAGCCAAGTAATGTAGTTTATTTATTTGTTTCAATTGTAATGTGGGGAAACTGTGACCACACTCGTGATGATTGTGTATAACAGAGATCGTAGTTATTTGTGATACGAGATTTTATGTTTATTCTAATTCTTGTCTTAGATTGAATGAATGCATTATCTCACACAATCATGTTATCTTAAACATATCATGATTTTCTACACAATGATGCTTAACACTTGAAACCTTAAATTTACATAGGTCATGCCTCTGCGAGGTGATATAAACATGTTTTAGTTTAATTTTATATTGTAAGACTATATTAAAGTAAAATAGATGGCATGTACTAGTTACACTCTGTCCGAAGATGAGTTGTAGCGAATCCGGTGGATAGTATCCTTTTTGGGACGTATTTGACTATTTACGGTACGATCTGATTCACAGTGCTGGATCACCCTCTCAATATTCCTTTTCACAATCCGAGTGAATAATCCAAGTTAGCTAGAGTGAATAATCCAAGTCTCTGTGGGATCGATGTTCCCTTTCTCAATCCGATTTCTGTTTCAATACGATTCATGCGTTTATGATAGGTTAAACCTTGTCATCATAAGGGTTCGCTCTTAACCATTATTTTTAACCCCGATCGACAGAGAACAAGTTTTTGGTGCCATTGCCGGGGACTTGACATTATTATTAGCTTTAGTAGTTTAGTAGCATTTAATTATTGTAATATCTTTAAAGTTTGAATTTTTGTGTGATTGACAAATATACTAAAAAGTGCAAAAGGAATTAGCGGAGCAACGAAGATTGCGTCGTTGGACCACTTGTGAGTTTTAGTTTAGCTTAATTTCATGCATAATTTTAGCTTTAAATTAGAATAGTTTAGAAGTAGTTAGTTTTATTTTTATAAAAAAATAAATTTTCGCCTTGTGCATGAACGATCACCAATCCCCTTTCGATCGCGACGCTGAATTAGTACCTTTTGATCCAGAAATCGAGAGAAATTTTCAAAGGAATCATCAATCTAGATTAGAAGAATTCTGAAAGAAGTTGGATTTTGAGAGGATGGCGAACTGCAGTGCAATTGCACGACGAGCCCCAGCTACGTCCTTGAAGGGGTACTATGCACCATCAACTCATGAATCGTATGCTAAATTTGCAGAAGATGAGGGGGTTAAACACTATGAGATCAAATCTAGTGTTATCAACATATTGCAAAAATTTTATGGACTCGGAAATGAGGATCGATATAAACATGTTGATGAGTTCATAGAGATGAATTCAGCTGCAAAAATTGAGAATCATAACAGTCATGCGTTGCGTGCACGATTATTTCCCTTTTCCTTGAAAGAAAAAGCTAAAAGATGGTATATTAATTTGGATAGGGTTATAAAAATCACTTGGGAAACCCTAAAAGTTGAATTTTTAGAAAAATACTTTTTGATAGGTAGAACCCATGATGCACAACACGTAATTACCCACGCAATTGATTCAATGAGATTTTGTGGAAGGGCCCCAATCACAAATTTATTGAGCAAGATATTGTGCTTAACTTCTATCTTGGACTTAATGAGACTCACAAATATTTGATAGATGCAGCAGTGGAAGGTCAGTTTACACTGACGCCAGTAGACGGAGTGTTGAAACTGTTTGATAATATGAGCGACAACTCGCTCCAACACGAGTCTGAAATGCGTGCTAGGGATGGAGTTAGTAGGAAATCTGACAGTCTCTTCAGTGTATGAAGAGATGATGAAGTTAAAGAACAAGTAGCCTCGAATGCGATGAATAGGCGTGAGGAGGGAAGATTACCTAGTCATCCGGTGGCGAAAGCAAAGAATAAACAAGCAATGGAGCTTGGATCTTTCACTGAAAATACACATGAGACAGTCCAATCCATTACGACTTTAAGAATTGGAAAGGAGGTGGAGAATATAGTGGAGTAGCACTATGAGGAAAGGACAAACAAACAAAAGACAACTGATGAAGTTCGAATAGATTAACATCAAGAGAAGAATAAATTGGCCAGACATTACCAGAAGAGTTGGATCAGGCGAACTATGAGGAGGTAGTACATTTTCCTCAACATCTTCGAGATTCAACCATGTATGGCAAACATAAGGATAAAGACATGTTGGAAACATTCCGGCAAGTCATGATCAATTTTCCTCTCTTAGACATCATTGTCCAAATACCAGCCTACGCTAAGTTTCTATAGGACCTTTGTACTCAGAAAAGACGAAGTAGATCGAAGGTCCCGAAGAAAATTCTATTGGCTGAACAAGTGAGTTCATTGTTATTAAGTAACACACCGCCTAAGAGGAAAGATCCCGGTGCTCCCACTATTCCTAGTGTCATTGGTGACTAGGAGATTGGTAGAGCTCTTCTTGGGGATGATAAAAATCCCCGCCCCGCCCTTATTTAAGCGGGTTTGGGGTCGGGTATAAGGGAGGGAAAAAAAACCAGATGGGGTTCTAGGGCGGGTATGGGGGAAGGTCGCCTAGCCGCGATTATGTTGCCCCGCCCCGCTTACATAGTAAATTATATACTTACCCTTATTAATTTATATATACTTACCCTTATTAATATATATATATATATATATATATATATATATATTACACTTATATACCTATATAAATACATATCCATAAGTAAACCTTAGTCTCCTAATTTATTTATTTTTAGTTTTCATCTCATACCAAATCCTAATTTCCTTACCTTTTTATTATTTTCGTCTTAATCTCATCTTAACTATGTAAAATATAACATGTATTACTTTGATACTTGTATAATAATATTAAGTTATAAGTTTTAATTAAGAAGTTAAACATTATTTTCATTTGCATAAGTTTATTATTATTTTTAGTTAAAATTGTCCTGCCCCGCTCCCAATTAGTTTTACCCCGCCCCGCCCCATTTAATTACCGGTTATGGGGTGGGTATGGGGGTGACAAAGTTAAATGGGGATGGGGAGCGCGATCCCTACCCCGCCTCATTGTCATCCCTAGTTCTTCTTGATGTAGGCGCGAGTGTTAACTTACTTCCCTATTCAGTCTATCAACATCTAGGTTTGGGAGAGCTTAGTCCTACCTCAGTAGTGTTTCAACTTGTAGACAAATCGATCAAGCTAGTGAGAGGGATTCTAGAAGATGTCATCATTCAGGTGGACAAATTTTAGTTTCCGGTGGATTTTATAATTCTTGATACAGAACCTGTCCAGAATTCAAAAAAACATATTCCTGTCATATTAGGAATACCATTTTTGGCCATTGCCAAAGCGTGTATCAATTGCAGAACAGGGGTCATGGATCTATCATTTGGAAACCTGAAAGTGCGAATGAATGTTTTTTATGCCAATCATCAACTCCCGGAGTTAGTGGAATGTTTTCATATTGACGAGATTGATGTGATAGTAGAGGATTTTGCACCTCGAATCTTGAAGAAAGACGAGTTAGGGCCGTTAATGACAGAAGTAAGGATGGAGACTGAACCAGATGACTGGATGAGCAAATAAGGCTGAACAATGAGGATGTTGTCGTGATTGAGGCTGCGTTATATGACCAACCATGAAAAGTGTTGATTGAGCCGCTTCCCACACTCTCGAATACACCACCAATTCCATCTCTAATAACTCCTCCTACCTTGGAACTCAAGGAATTGCCGGAACAACTAAAATATGTCTTTTTAGGACCAAATAAGACTCTTCATGTAATTATATCATCAAAGTTGACAAAAGAACATGAATTGAGTCTAGTTAAGGACTTAAGTAAGAAAAAATAGGTGATAAGATGGAGTGTTGCTAATCTTAAAGGAATAGATCCCTCAATTTGGATGCATCACATACATTTAGAAGAGACAACAAAACCATCAAGGGAGATGCAACGGAGATTAAACCCGAACATGAAAGAGGTGGTGATGAATGAGGTAATGAAGTTGCTAGACAGTACATGGGTGAGCCCTACACATGTGGTACCAAAGCAATCAGGTATCACAGTTGTGCCTAACTTTAAAGGAGAGTTGATTCCATAGTGCACCACCACTGGGTGGTGTGTCTGCATTGACTATAGAAAGCTCAACTTGCACACTAGGAAAGATCATTTTTCATTGCCATTTATTGATCAAATTCTAGAGAGGTTGGCCAGACAGAGCTATTGTTGTTTTTCAGATGGATATTCCGGTTACAACAAAATGGCGATTAATCCTGCTGATCAAGAGAAAACCACCTTTACATGCCCGTATGGAACATTTGTGTACAGAAGAATGCCTTTTGGTATGTGTAATGCGTCAGCTACATTCTAAAGGTGTATGATGTCGATATTCTCTGACATGATAGAGAAATTATTAGAGGTGTTCATGGATGATTTCTCGGTATTTGGGGAAACCTTTGAGTACTGTTTGAAACATCTGACACTTGTGCTCAAGAGATGTAAGGAGACAGACTTAATTTTGAATCGGGAGAAGAGTCATTTTATGGTTTAAGATGGTATAGTACTTGGGCATATAATATCAAATAGGGGATTGAGGTAGACAAGGAGAAAGTTGATCTTATTTCAAAATTGCTTCCTCCCACGTCTGTCAAGCAGATAAGATCATTTTTGGGCCATGCCGAGTTTTATAAACGATTTATTAAGGATTTTAGTAAGATCGCCCGGACACTATGCAACTTATTAGCTAGAGATACAACCCTTTTCTTTGATGAAGAATGTCTTCATGCTTTTGAGAAGCTCCGTACACAACTCTCTACAGTCCCAATCATGCGACCACCAGATTGGTCTCTGCCTTTTGAGCTGATGGGCGACGCTTCAGACTACATCGTAGGAGCGGTATTGGGACAAAGAAAGAAGAAGTTTCCATATGCGGTATATTATGCTAGTAAGACTTTGAATGATGCACAGATGAACTACACAATAACAGAGAAGGAGTTGCTTGTAGTAGTGTTTGCCTTTGACAAATTCAGATAATATTTATTAGGAATCAAGGTGGTAGTATATTCGGATCATGCAGCATTGAGACACTTGCTGACGAAGAGAGACTCCAAACCTAGGCTTATTCGATGGATTTTATTGTTACAATAATTTGATTTGGAAATAAAAGACAAAAAGGGTTCAAAGAATGTGGTTGCAGACCATTTATCAAGGATCATTGTGGAAACTATAAAGGAAACTGTTCCTCTTAAGAATTCATTCCTAGATGAACATTTGTTCAGTGTGGCTATCATGGAATACATACCATGGTATACTGATATTGTCAATTATAAAGCCACGGGTCAAATTCCAAAAGGTTGGTCTAAAAGTGATAGAGATTGATTCTTCATCCAAGTTAAATTCTATATTTGGGATGATCCGTGATTGTACAAATATTGCGCTGATCAAATAATCAGAAAGTGCGTTCCTGAAAGTGAAGTGGAGAGTATCTTACAATTTTTCCACATGCTGGTATGTGGAGAGCATTTTGGAGCCCAGAAGACAAGCCATAAGGTGCTGCAAAATGGGTTCTATTGGCTAACCATATTCAAAGATACATTTGAATATTTTAAAGCATGTATAAGATGTCAAAAGTTGGGATCTATTTCTCGACGAGAGGTATGACACCTTATCAGCTTGGTTACAGTAAACCATGTCACCTCCCTATTGAGCTAGAGCACCGAGCATATTGGGCAGTTCAAAGGTCAAACATTGATATGAAAAGATCTAGCTCTCAACATAAACTTCAACTTGCAGAGCTTGAGGGGCTACGTAATAATGCGTATGAGAATTCTCGGATTTATAAAGCTAATAAAAAGGTGTTTCACGATAAACATATTCGAAAGAAGTCCTTTGAGCTCTGCCAGAAGGTGTGGATGTTTAATTCGAGGCTAAAGTTATTTCCTGGCAAGCTTCAGTCAAGATGGGACGGACCGTACAAAATTACAAAGTTTTACCCCCATGGAGGAGTAGAACTCGATGATCCAGATAAGGGAAAGACATTTACGATAAACGATCAGAGGCTTAAGCATTATGTTGATGTCCTACCAAATGAGGGTGTTGTCGAATCAATTGATTTGACTGATCCAACACACGAGCATGATCCCGGATACTGAGAAATGGAAACGTCACACCAACAACATTAAATATTGGTACTAAGGGATGAAAATTAGTTTTTGAACCTAGTTATGCAATTTATATTTTAGTTTGACAGTAGTAAGATCGAGTCGTATGTATTGTTGTTGTCATGATTGGTTGGTGAAACGTTCAGTGATACATATAGAATATGCGGGGAGTAAATGCACTTAACAATGTACGAGATGAGACGGGAAACAAAGCTAAAAATTCCAACTAAGCTGGGGAGCTCTCTACCTACGCTGGTTTTATATACAGGGAGTTAAAACATTTCCCGCTCACACCACTCTTTACCAAATTCTCTCAAATCACTCCCAATCACTCCTTAGGTCGTATACGGTCCATTTCATTCCATTTTTGCGTCAGATCCATTCCTTGATCGTCCGAATTTGCGTGAAGAACTCGAAGAGTCTCGGAAACCAAATTTTGAGGAAATTGTCAGATCGGTTGATTCGGTGAGATTTTCTTCCATATTTGTGTTTCTAATTAATATTTTAATTATTCTAAACTAGTATTGATGAACGAATTACGTCGAAAACATGTTTTAATCGATTTTTTCAAAAGTTGTGATTATCAACTTGAAGAACGGGTTGAATTTTGAATTTATTCAAGTGTTTTTTTATTTGGGGGTTTGTTTAATCATCATATTGGGTTACTTTAGAATTGGTTTTAAGTTCGATTCAGTGTACGGAATGAGTTTCTTATATTTCTTGAAAATTCAGAATGTATGGATGAAGACAAAAGGTCATGGGGCTGCGAGTACGTCACGAGCGAGACAGTGGTCTAGTGACCCGACACCAATAGCTTAGCCACCTAGGGCATGTAGATGAGTTTATAGATATGGCTATAGTGCCGCAGCCACAGCTAGAGCCGCAAATAGTTAGTTGTCAGGGCTAGGGGACGTTGGAGTCTCTTCGGCCAGCCGACCACGCGAATTCAGTAGATGATTTGTTGGACCAGGCTTTACGTAAGGGGTTCAACATTGAGAGGACGTATTCTGCAGAGGCATTTGAGAGAGTGGATATGCCAGCTTGGACTATACAGTGTCTCCGTGCGAGATGACTATTACCGATTCTTTATCTTCCCTCTGAGTTAGCGTGCTCGGACCCGATATGAGAGTTCTGGCTTCATATGCAACACTATAAAGAAGAGCTCTGGATGGTGACTGAGGTCAGAGGGGTGTTGGTCAAGATTACTCTGTACAGTATTGCAGAGGCGTGGGGTATACCGAATGAGTGTCCACCAGAGTAGGTGGCTGATTTTCCTCCTCTGTCAGAACCATTTCCGACCTTGATAGAGATAGTCAGATTGCAGTGCGTATGGAGTTTTGCTGATAATAGGAACAACTGCACCAAGAATTTGGATTATCATCCGAAGATGTGGTTCTTGGACAACCTTTCGCATTCACAGATACATCCACAGGGGCACGGGACTCAAAGATGACAGCTATTTCTAGTATTACTTTATGCCTTTGAGTTCAGCCATTGGATCTCCAGTCTTTTGATATTATGGAGGGGTTTATATCAGCACTATATCGATACGCAAAGAGCAACTAAGGTTGGCCAAAACATATTTTAGATGAGATTCCTGACTCTAGTTATGCGATTAATGACAGATGCCAGTGTCGAGATAAATGAGGAGGTAGACGTGGACAAGTATGTGCCCAGTGTGTACATAGTGGGATTATGGTGGAACATGTGGTCAAGACTTGAGGGAGAGTTAGTGCTTCATAGGACGTCGATGGTAGTACTTGTTGGAGATGTGCCTCAGGATGAGCCTGTTGGACCGAAGGCTTTGCATGATGATACAGTGCCACCTTAGGGAAAGGGGGTGATAGGTGCCAAATGTTGTCCATTTTAGGCCCCTATCTTGCTAACGTTATATCCTTACATTCCATTATTTGGTATTTTTATGCCGTTTGTGTGTTTAAGCGTGTTTTCAGGAGCTTAATGAAGATAACGAGCTAATTTTGGCGAATTAACTAGAGAAGTGCTTGTATATATCCAAGAGAAGAGCAAAAGAGGCATTTTCAAGATAAAAGTGTCTCCCGGATGGCAGAAATGTCATTTTTTTTAGCCACAACTTCAAGAATCATAACAAGGGAGTTGAAGAGGTTCAAATGGCACTATTCCCAAGAAAAGTTGGTTCCAAGGGTTTTGCTACGCTTGACCTACACTTCCAGTAGCTAAAAGTGCCTAGAAAGTATTGTTTTGACGCTTGACCTACGCTTCATGTTTTGTCCCTACACTTGACCTATGCTCCAAGCATAGGTCCCCTATGCTTCAAGCGTAAGGGGTTCTGCATGGTTAAGTGTTGAAATGTCAGAATTGACTCCGACTTGTATTTTTTTGAGGTGGTTGCGACTTCTACACCTTGATACACATGATATACATATATCATATACCATATTGTAGGGTTTTACTAAGTTGGGTGTGAAAAGACAAAAAATGGTAACCTTATGGTTTCCCTCAGTTGTTGTCTATAAATACCAAAGTTTACTACAGATTTGGGAGAGCTTCTATACACATATAATTTTCAGAGCAGCCTCTGGAGATTCATATCTTTCGAATGTGAGAATCCATACAAGACCTAGAGATCCGGAGAAGATGAGAATGGTGAGCGATTCTACATCAATGATATAGTCTCCGCCAGCCATGATCAACTAACTCGGTATCTAGGGTTTTCTAGCAAAACCCTAGCCAAGTAATGTAGTTTTTAATTTGTTTTCATTTATAACGAGGGGAAGCTATGAAATACTGTGATGATTATTGTAGATGGTGACAATATTTATTCTTGATACAAGATCTTATATTTGTTCTAAATTCTTGTCTTAGATTGAATAAATATATTTTCTTACTCAATCATGATTATTCACTATGGACTAGAACTCGGATGTTTAATTCATGATTTTCTACACAATGATGCTTAATACTTGAAATCCTAGGTTTACATAGGTCATGCCTTGGTGAGGTAATATAGACATGCTCTAGTTTAATTTCATGCAGTAAGAGTAGATTAGAGTAAAGTAAATAATATGCACTAGTTACACTCTGTCCAGAGATGGGTTGTAGCGAATCCAGTTGACAATATCCTTTTTGGGGTCGTATTCGACTATTTTTGGTACGACCTGATTCACAGTTATGGATCGCCCTCTTGCAATTGAGCAAAGAGAGAATTATATTATGCGGTTAGTGGTGGAGCGATGAAAACATTAGTTTTTTCTCTCTTGATCAAACTCTCAATTTAAATTCTCCAAACAAATCATACAAACTTTTTCAACTATAATTCAATACATTGAAATTGCTAAAGTGAATAATTCAAGTCTCTGTCGGTTCGACATTCCCTTTCACAAGCCAGTTCTATACTATAATTTGACTCGTGCGCTTGTGATAGGTAAAACAAAAGCCATCCTAAGGGGTTGTTCTTAACCACTATTTTTGTTACCCCTGGGCGGACACAAAGTTTTTGGCGCCATTGCCGGGGACTTGGCATTATTCTTAGCTTTAGTAGTTTAGTAGTATTGTTTTATTATAGTATCCGTAAAGTTATAATTTTTGTGTGATTGAAAGGTACTCTGAAAAGCATGAAAGGGAATCAGCGGAGCAGTGAAAGTTGTGTCATTCCCAATAGGTAGTCGTACTAGGAGAAAAACTTGACAAATTCATAAATCTGAGTCAGTCATTTCTGAGAGAAGTCTTAGCAATAGGACCTGACCATTCCTAATATGGGTATCAGGGCAATAGGATAGTTGTCACTAATACAAATGCAGTCTGAACCAACTCGAATAATAATCCTTTTTCCAATTCATACAATTCGGGTTGGAAAAATCACCCACATATGCCATATCAGTCTCAAAACATTGAAAATCGTCAATCAAGTTTCAATAAAAGCCAACAACAATCATTCAATATTCAGAATTTTCAGCCCAATAATACCTAATCAGTCCGATTCTTCAACCAAAATCAACCCCAGTTTCAAAATCAAAACCCACCATCTAGACCACTAGTTTTGAGGACAAGATGATGAGTGCCTTCAAAGAATTTAAAAAACATTCTAATAGTCTTCATGCATCCATCAAATTGCTGAACTCTCATGTTCAATTGTTGAACTCTCATTCCCAATCCATTGCTAAGGTAGAAACCCAAATAGGGCAACTAGCTGATGCGGTGAATAGGCTTGAAGAGGGAAGATTACCTAGTCAACCGGTGGCTAATCCAAAGGGTAAACAAGTAGTGGAGCGTGGTTCATTTGCTGAACACAATTATGATACAATCCAAGCCATTACGCCTTTGAGAAGTGGAAAGGATGTGGAGAATAGGGTTGAGCAGCAGTTTGAGGAGAGGACAAACAAGTGAAAGGTGACAGAAGAGGTTCAAAGAGATCGACCCCGTGAGGAGGAAGAACAAGATTAGACGTTACTAGAAGAACCGAATAGGGTAACCTATGAGGAGGCAACACCTTACCCTCAACGTCTTCGTGTCGACTTCATATGGAAAGCATAAGGAGAAGGACATGTTGGAAACATTCCAACAAGTTAAGATCAACATACCTCTCTTAGACATTATCGCCCAAATTCCACCATATGCTAAGTTTTTGAAGGACCTATATACCCAAAAGTGTAAAAGCAGAGCTAAGGTCTCGAAGAAGAATTTGTTGACTGAATAAGTGAGCTCGATCTTACTGAGTAATACTCCACCTAAGGGGAAAGATCCCCAATGCTCCCATAATTTCTTATGTCATTGGTGACTAAAAGATTGGTAGAGCTCTTCTTGACCTTGGTGCGAGTGTTAATTTATTACCTTACTCAACCTATCAACAGCTAGGGTTGGGAGAGCTTAATCCTACCTCGGTGGTGCTTTAATTGGCAGATAGATCAACTAAACAACCGAGATGAATTCTGGAGGATGTCATTGTTCAAATGGGCAAGTTCTACTATACTATAGACTTTGTGGTATTAGACATGGAACCTAACCATAGATCAAGGAGACATATCCCTGTTATCTTAGGAAGACCATTTTTGGCTACGGCAAATGCGTGCGTTAATTGTAGAACATGGGCTATGGATCTATCTTTTGGGAACCTAAAGATGAGGATGAATGTTTTTGATATCAACCATCAACTACCTGAACCAGATGAGTGTTTTAACATAGAAAATATTGATGAGATGGTTGAAGAAGTTATAGCTTAGAGTAGTGTAAGAGATAATTTGGAGGTTATAATGAAAAGGTCAGAGGCAAAGTTTGAAAACTGGGAGGAACAACAAAGATCTAATTTGGAAGTTATCGCTGCGTTATAATCGGCTTTGTACTCGTCGCTAGAGAGAGCATCAAGAGAGTCGCTTGGACCTCCAATTATTCCTCCACAGGTTTTGGTGACTGAGAATACGCTTCCTGAGATGGTGTTGTATGGTTTAATGGAGGATTAAGAGGATGGCGTATTGAAAGATAAAAAAAGTGTGAAGACTATTAAAGCTAATCATTTACTACAAACTGTCATAGAGTCTACCAAGGATGACACCCCTCTTAAGGATCCCTTTCCAGATGAGCGAGTGTTAAGTATAAACATGGTAAATAAGTTGTATGCCTGGGCAGATCCGCGATTAAGAACTGAGTGTGAGGGGATATAGAATTGTGCGTATAAGGATGTTCGGATTTACATAGCTCGGACAAGAGTGCATCGGGCTAAGCATGTCCAACTTAAGTTCTTTGAGTTTGGACGGAAAAGATGGCGGTGTAATTTGAGACTGAAATTGTTTCTAGGTAAAATCCGATTAAGATGGGATGGACCGTTTAGAGTTAAATCAGTTTACCCCCACAGAAAGGTAGGTTTCAGAAATGAGAGGTTAAAGAGGTGTGGTCAGCGACTAAAGATTTATAAGGAGATTGATCCAGGACCAGAGTTTATGGCATCTGTTAGTTTGGTGGATCAGGTGTATGATACGGGTTAAGAGCAAGTAGTCACGTCATGCCAACAATGTTAAACATTAGTCATAGGCTGTGAAATTTAGTTTCTAGCCTTCGTTTATAAAATAGAATGTTATTTAATTTTTGCAATTTCAATTCGTAGGATTGTAGGCCCTTAAGGCCAAATCATTGTTTATTTTATTAAAAAAATTGAAAAACTCATTCCTTGTGTGTTGCTTAGTAACGATTTCCGGAAAAACGATGATTGTATTTCTTCTTCCCTTGCTATGATATTAGGTAAGTGTGCTTTGTTGAGTATTTCTTCAGGTAGCTCGATGATAAGTCCATTTTACATACATATTTGATTCCTAAATTTATATTTGTTAGTAGGTAAAACTATTTATTTTAACTAATTTAAAGTGTAATAATGATAAATGCACAAAACTTAATTTGTGTAATAAAAGACTTGAATAAATCATTTTCAATGTCATTAAATTACATCTACATGTGTGTCTTTCATTTATAGGTGTAAAGTGAGAAATGAATCAAATGCACATGGATGAAAGTAGATTGGAAACAAATGCACATGGAGAAAGAAGAAAATGGGGTGGAAAGTTATGTATATTTAAAGAAAAAGAAAAAAAAATTCATTTCTCTTTACAAGTTGTAATTTGATTCCAATATTTCTTTATAAATATGGATGAACATTGAGAAGGGGGAAGGAAAAGAAGGAGGACACCAAAGAGGAGAAGAATTCATCTTCAATTATGGGTTCTATTGTTCTTACTTTGTTATTTTCTTTTAAGCATGTGTAACTAAACTCTCAACTAAGGCTGAGGATGAAACCACCCTTTATGAAATAAATTCCTTTTAATCTTTTATCAATTTTCATGTGTATAGTTTAAATGCTTATGATTTTCGCTTCATAGTATTAATTGTTTGAAATTCCTTTCGCTTCATAGTAGTTAAGAATTCTTATCATAATTAATCAAGCTTGGATTTGATAAGTTTATAAGTAACAATCTTTGATCTTATGTGATTCATTAAATTGCATACATAGGATGCTTATAATTTTACACTTTAAAGCGAAGAAAAATCTATTTATTGAAAAGATATTTCATTAGTGCATTATTGTTAAATCTTGAGAAAGTAATAAGATTGATTTCTAATTGCTACTCTAAAATTGGAATTGATAAAATGGATTAGTGGTGGTGGATTCCGATACCTTAGTATTTTCTTCCAATTAATCTCGTTTTAATTATTTGTATTTCGATATTGTATGTTTAGTATAAAAATCACTTCAACAAACAAACTTTGAGAAACTAGGTTAGTTTTAGATTAATTTGAGTTTAATTAAGTCTCTTTAAAGCATTCTCTTGGATTCGACCTCGTTCTTGCATAACATAAACTACAATTGATTCATGCGCTTGCGAGTAATATTTTAAAACACACCAAGTTTTTGGCGCCGTTGTCGGGGAATAACAACAACAAACTAATTAAATTTAAGTTGATTTAATTCTTTTACTAGTTTTTTTAAAAAAATTATGATAAACTACTCTTATCCAGAAGTTATTGTTTTGTTTTTTTTTTAAATAATAATAATAATAATATTTGTTAGAAATCACTGTTTTTAACCAAGCTACTGTTTTGTTATAAACAAGAAAAAAAAAAGAGAGAAAATAAAATACTGTGAGCAGCTTACATCTATTCCTTATGTAGTCACTTTTCTTTTGCTCATTGCACTATTTGTTGTGTTACACTTTTGGTGAATTGTGCCTTACGTGTATATGTATGTGGCTTTGTAAGACACTGACTTTAGTAACCCAACACTAGCCCATTTTCATTTTAACTCAACTAATCATTTAATTTTATTTCAAAATCCAAACCCACATCCACTTTACTTTTTTTTTTATTTTTTTTTTATTTTGTTTTATTTCGTGTCATTTATCTCTTGACCCCTGATTAAAAAAATATCAAAAACTATTGTAGCAATTCGGCTTAGCAAATATTTTTTTAATTTTAATTTTTTTTTTCTTATTTTATTTATTATTGGCTTAAGTTTAGAATTAGTGTGTGTTTATCATTTTTGTTTTATTTTAATTAAGTAATTGATACTTTTTAATTTTGTAGGTAGTATTTCATTATCTTTGGAGATCGCCTTGGATAAGTTTATATCGGGATTTCTTTATGGCATCTTTACTAGCATTCTATGGAATCTAGGTAAATACCATTTTCTTTAGTAAATATTAATATATATATATATTTTTAGATTAGGTGAACATAGTTTTTATATAGGTGAAATTTTGCATGCTACCTTTAGGATAGAATAACTCTAGAAATAACATTTATGTACACACTTTCTTCAATTTATTTTTGTTATTTATTTTATTTTATTTCATTTATTCTTTATTTATTTATTTATAATAAAAAAATAATAATAAAGTTCACACACTCACTCCTTTTATTTTTATTTTTGTTGACTTGTTTGTATGTGCATTTTTAATTTAGCATTTTGCATATAGTAAGGGCATTAACCCTCTAACAATATAAGGATTGGATTTCATCTCCAATTCCTTACCCATTAGGTTAAAAATCTCATTGCATTTATATACCCTTGGCTAAATTTAGTTTAATTTAAAATCAAGTAGACGTTAGCCAATAGATTTTCATATAGCTCATAGGATCCTCTTGGACATTGTTAACTTTTGGTAATTCTAGTGAGTCACTATCAAATTGATAAACAGTAGGACAATTTTGTCTAGGAGTGTGGTTGACGCGGCATTAAGCAGGCCTAATGCCTCGCCACACTTTCCTGGGAACTACTTCGTTGTTAGTTTGATAATCCTTAACTGGTCATCCACTAGTTTTCTCTGAAAGGGAGTATGAGCTGTCTAACTAGGTGAAGATTATTTTGGAATTAGTCCTAATAATATCTCAGATATGAAATTAAAAACAAATAGAAATCACTACCCTTGAATTAAATTTCAGATAAAGAAAATATTTGTTTGGGTAGTGTATTTGTTGAGTCATGGAGTCTTCCTAATGCATGTTAGGTCGTCGTTCTTTGAAACCAAAGTTGGTACCTTTAGATCCATAAATTGAGAGAACTTTTAGAGAAGGTGTAAGGAATTCTAGTGTTGGAAAGATCATTGAAGTCAAGATGGAGGGAGAACATAATGAAGTGAAAGCCTTTAAGGATTATTATACTCTCGCACATATCACAAACCCGTCTTGTATTGTCTTGCCTGCTACACAACATGCCCATTTGGAGATACGGGCAGCAATAATCAATTTACTGCCGACTTTTAGAGGTTCAAACTTTGAAGACCCATACCTTCATGTTAAGGAATGTTTAGAGATTTGTTCCACTTTAAATTTTGAGAATATTCCCGAAGAGTCAATTAAGATGAGGTTATTCCCGTTCTCTTTGAAATAGAAAGTCAAGTCTTGGTTATATTAATTGGAACTAGAATCAATCAAATCTTGGGATGAACTCTGTAAAAAATTCCTTACCAAATTCTTCCCTAGACATAGAACTAATTCCCTTCACCGAAATATCATGGAATTTGCTCAAAAATAAGGTGAATAGTTTTACATATGCTGGGAAACATTCAATGAGTTGCTACTTAAGTGTCTCCACCATGGTTTTGAAAAGTGACGCTTAGTTTAATTCTTTTATGATGGATTATCAGCTCAAAATCGTCAACTAATTGAGTCACGGGGTGGGGTAGATTTCATGTCTAAGAATGAGGATGAGGCTTGGAAATTTCTAGATGCGTTAGCCAAGAGTTCCCAACATTTGAAATACTTAGGGAGGGTTGAGAGAATAAGTTTACCAATGTCTATGGATACCAAAAAGGGAGGAGTCTATGAGGTTAGTGAGGAAACTAATTTGAGTGCAAGGATAACTAGTCTCACCAGAAAAGTGGAGGCTATAGAGATGAAAAATGGAAAAATTTCTCCAATCCATGTTATTAGTGAGACATGTCAGCTTTGTGAGAGTCCATCTCATACTGTTCAGACGTGTCCTTCTATAGCATCATTCCATGAGTGTATAGCTGAACAAGCTAACGCAATTAACGACTATAAGAAACCATTTGGCAGTCCCTATTTTGACACATACAACCCTAAGATACGTTACAGCAGTCTCAGAACAACTCGAGTATGCAACATATGCAATCACAAGGGAAACCACCGATACCATATCCTTCCATGTCCTAAAATTCTCATCCATATGTCCCCTAACAACCAAGGAAACCAACACTGAAAGATACGTTACAGCAGTTCATGCAACAAACTAGTCAATCGATTTCTAAGTTAGAAACAAAGAATGGTCAGTTAGCTATTGTTGTAGGAGAGAGGGAAAAAGGAAAATTCCCTAGTCGACATGTGCCTAACCCAAAGGGTCAATATCATGTGAGTGAACAGTCGACCTCTGGTCCAACTGATCAAGTCCAGTCAATCATAACCCTAAGGTCAAGCAAACAAATTGACAATCAAGACAAAATTCCAAGAAGAGAAACTGTGAAAGGTAACCATGAACCAGAAAAGGAAAACAAAGTAGAATCTCAAGTTGACCCAAAAGTCCAAATTCCCGATCTTGTCCCCAATTCTCCAGTAGAACCTTTGGTTAGGAACTTTGTTCCTACTGCACCATTTCCTCTAAGACTCCAAAAGCCTAAAAAGGGCCATCATTATAAAGAGATTATGGAAATATTCAAACAAGTCAAAATCAATATTCCATTTCTCGATGCAATTCAACAGGTCCCCTCTTATGCAAGGTTTTTGAAAGATTTGTGTACGATTAAGCGTTGATTAAATGTGTATTAAAAAACCTTCCTTACAGAGCAAGTAAGCTCAATTATCTAGCATCGTACACCACCTAAATTCAAGGATCCCGATTGTCCTATAATATCATGTACAATAGGTGACCAAACAATTGAGTAAGCTTTGCTTGATTTGGGTGTGAGTGTAAATTTGTTGCCTTACTCTCTGTATGAGTAACTTGGTCTTGGTGACTTGAAACCCATAAAGGTAGTGCTACAATTAGCAGATCGTTCAGTCAAGGTACCTCGTGGTATCATTGAGGATGTGTTAATTCAGGTTGAAAAATTCTTATTTTCAATAGACTTCATAGTCTTAGACACTCAACCTGTGGCTAATCTCAATAGCTAAATTCCTGTTATCCTTGGTCGACCATTCCTAGCCACTTCAAATGCTTTAATCAATTATAGGAATGGTGTCCTCAAACTCTCCTTTGGAAATATGTTTGTTGAACTTAATATTTTTAATGTGAGCCGACAACCACTAGACACTGAGGATATGAGTGATATGAATCTAATAGAGATTCTAGTACAAGAGACTTTTGAACATTCAAGCTTTGATGATCCTTTAGAGGCATGTCTAGCTCACTTTGGGTGTGATTTTAATCTGGATAGTGCTTATAAATAAGTAAAAACCTTGTTAGATTTTGTCCCTCTTATGGGCATTAAGAATTGGAAAGCCAAGGTATAACCCCTTTCACCAATTGAATCTAAACATGTCTCGTCTGTTGAGTCACCTCCAAAATTGGATTTGAAAATTCTGAACTAAAGTATACATACTTAGGTCTAGATGAGACTCTTCCTATCATAATTGCATCTGAGTTAAGTAAGGAAAATGAAGAAAAACTCTTAAATGTCCTTAGTGAGTATAAGTCAGCTATTGGGTGGACTATAGCAGACATTAAGGGTATCTCTCCATCTGTGTGCATGCATTGTATTCATTTTGAGGGTCGTGCCTAAAAAATCAGGTATCACAGTAGTCACAAATGATGCCAATGAGTTAGTACCGACCCAAATGACCACTGGATAGCGAGTGTGCATTGATTATAGGAAGTTGAACTCTGTCACTAGGAAAGATCATTTTCCACTTCCTTTTATCGATTAGATGCTTGAGAGATTAGCCGGTCATGAGTACTACTGTTTCCTAGATGGTTATTCTGGATATAACCAAATTCCCATTGCACTTAAGGTTCAAGAGAAAACCACATTCACTTGTCCTTTTGGAACATTTTCCTATAGACGTATGCCATTTGGATTATGCAATGCACCTACTACTTTTCAGCGGTGTATGCTCGGTATATTTTCTGATATGGTATAACGTTTCCTTTAGGTGTTTATGGATGACTTCTCCGTGTTTGGTTCATCATTTGATGAATGTCTCCTTCATTTGAAACTCGTACATACACATTGTGAGGAGAAAAATCTGGTCTTAAATTAGGATAAATGTTATTTTATGGTGAAAAAGGAAATTTTCTTGGGGCATGTTATTTCAAAGAATGGTATAGAGGTTAACAAAGCTAAGGTTGATCTGATTTCCAATCTTCCACCTCCACGTACGGTCAAAGAGATTAGGTCATTCTTAGCTCATGCAAAATTTTATTGTCGATTCATTAAAAACTTTAGCACCATTTCCAGACCACTTTACAATTTACTTGCTAAAGATGTTGCTTTTGTCTTTGATGACAAATGCTTGAAAGCCTTTAAGAAGCTCAAAACATTGTTGACCACGACACCTATCATGAACCACTGAGTTGGGATGCGCCTTTTGAGATTATGTGTGATGCATCTGATTATGCAGTTGGAGCTGTGTTAGGGCAACGTGTGAATAGGCTACCCCATGTGATCTATTATACAGGTAAGACATTGAATGAGGCACAACTGAATTACTCTACCACTGAAAAAGAATTGTTAGCAGTTGTGTTTGCATTAGACTAGTTTAGGTCCTATCTGTTAGGGTCTAAAGTCCTCATTTTCTTAGATCATGTTGCGCTTAGGTATCTATTTTCTAAAAAAGATGCTAAGCCGCGCTTAATTCGATGGATCCTATTGCTACAAGATTTTGATCTAGAAATTTGAGATAAGAAAGGGTCTGAAAATATAGTAGTTGATCACTTGTCTAGGCTCATTCTTGAAACATCCTCAGACTCCATGCATATTCTTGAGTCTTTCCCTGATGAATAACTCTTTGTTGTATCTGAGTCACATTGGTTTGCCGACATTGTAAACTATCTTGTCACGGGTCAAATGCTTTCACATTGGACTAAGCAAGAAAAATTCAAATTCTTATCTGAGGTCCGTCACTTCTTTTGGAATGATTCGTACTTATTTAAGTATTGCCCTGATCAGATTATTCAAAGATGTGTCCCCAATTGTGACCAGACTAGTGTCATCTCCTTTTGTCATGATCAGGCATGTGGAGGTCATTTTAATTCAAAAAAGACCGCTGCGAAGATATTATAATTTGGATTTGACTGGCCCTCAATATTTAAATATTGTCATTCTTATTGCTTAGCATGTGAGCGATGTCAAAAGTTAGGGAGTATTTCACGTCAAAATATGATGCCTTTGAACCCTATCTTGATTATCAAAGTTTTTGATGTTTGGGGCATTGATTTCATGGGACCATTCCCCAACTTTTTTGGTAACTTTTACATCCTAGTTGTTGTAGATTATGTATCTAAATGGATTGAGGCAATTGCATGTAAGACTAATGATCACAAGGTGGTGGTCAAGTTTTTGAAAGATAATGTCGTTTCATGTTTTGGTACACCCCGTGCTATTATTAGTGATGGGGGGAAACATTTTTGCAATAGGGTTTTCGAAGCATTAATGAGAAAATATTATGTAACCCACAAAATTGCACTCGTTTATCATCCATACACTAGCAGTCAAGTTGAGTTATCCAATATAGAGATTAAACACATTTTGGAGAAAACGGTTAACCCAAATAGGAAAGACTGGTCCTTGAGACTTAGTGATGCATTGCGGGCATATCGTACTGCATTTAAGAACCCCATTGGAATATCTCATTACTGAATGGTGTATGGCAAGGCTTGTCATCTCCCAGTTGAGTTAGAGCATAGAGCCTTTTGGGCTATTAAATAACTCAACTTTAACATTGATAGAGCAGGAGTCCATAGGAAGCTTCAGTTAAAGGAGTTGGAGGAAATTAGGAATGATGTTTACCAGAGTACAAAAATCTATAAAGAGCAAATGAAAATAAGGCATGACAAAAGTATTCTTAGGAAAACTTTCACACCTGGTCAAAAAGTCTTGCTTTATAATTCTCGGTTGCATTTGTTTCCAGGAAAGTTGAGATGAGATCTCTATGTTCTGGTCCGTTCATTATTCGAATTGTTCATCCATATGGAGCCATTAAGATTGAAAATCCAAACAATGGTGATGTGTTCAAAGTTAATGGTCAGCGTTTAAAACCATTTTTAGAGTTACTTTCTCAAGAAGGGGAGAAGATCTTTTGATTGATCCTGTTTATCAAGATTGACCTATGTGGTCTTGTTATACATATCTATTTTAGGATTTTTCACTTTATTTTAAATTTTTGTTTTGAATACTAACAACTCATTGTTGTTTGATAGCTAGTTTGACCAAATCAACCTACTATGAGTTAGGTGATACCTTTTCAATCTTATCTTTTTGTCTACAAAGTGTGAGTTTGTCCAACATTAGGGACAATGTTGAGTTTAGGTTTGGGGGTATGGTCTAATTTGTTATTTTGTAATTCATTAATTTTGAAAAAAAAATTAAATTTTTTTTTTGAAAAATTGAAATTTTTCTGAAATAAATTCTTTGTTTTCACGCATGAATATTTTGCATTACAAGTTGATTGAGTTTGTATTTATGATGTATGAGTAGTATGTGATGCGATATTCCCGTTCATGAGAGTAATGATTAGATCGAGCTAAGTGAAGTGATGTGGTTTTACATGGGTGAATAGATTAGTAAAATTGAAACCGAAAAGGACGACTTTGACCTATAAGCACAATCACACATTCACTATGGGAAAAATAGTTCATCTTTGACTATGTACTTGAAAAATTAATTTTGTCACAATAAAATGGGAGATGGGGAGTTGATATAGATGAAATGGAGAAAAAGTTGAAAATTTATTTTGAAAAATAAAATGCAAAAAAATATCTCTTCGATCTGAGTAACTAGGCCTTGGTATCACCAATATCATTGTTTGCATAAAAAGGGGAGAAAACTAATGAGCTTAAATCCCAATAAAGAAGCTAGGGCCTAGTTGGTTGGGATTAAAAATCCTCGCTGGAAAGTCCGGAGCTTAGAAACACAGAAAATGATGAAAAGTAGAATGATGGAATGAATAATTTTTTAAAATAAAAATGGCAAAATTTGATCAATGAAGTAGAAAAATAAAGATTGAAATACCATAGTAAAATGTTCACAAAATCACGGAACGTTGTCTGGATTGGGAGTAGAAAGTAACGAAATCTTTTACTTTAGTGGGAACCATTCATGACACGAATCTCGAGATAGTTATTATTCGATAGTGAGTGGGAGTATTTGCATCCACAATATCTTGTGCATTGTATCATGACTTGGTTGATGAGTATGTGAATGCATGAATGCATGAATGCATGATTATAAAGAATGGAGAAGTTGTGGATAGTATATCCAACCCTCACGAGAATCGATATTTCTGGGTATCATCACTGGAAACCCTCACGAGACTACAACTCGTCCACTAGGGGAAACCTAGGGGTTCAAAGGCTATTGCATATGCTAAATGTAATCGAGACAACCAGCAAAAATGGTGTAGTTAGAATTTTATTTCTTTTTGTTTTGCTTGAGGACTAGCAAAATATAGGTTTGGGGGTATTTGATAAGTCCATTTTACATACATATTTTATTCCCAAATTTATATTTGTTAGTAGGTAAAATTATTTATTTTAACTAATTTAGAAGTGTAATAATGATAAATGCACAAAACTTATTTTGTGTAATAAAATAGTTGAATAAATAATTTTCAATGTCATTAAATTACATCTATATGTGTGTCTTTCATTTATAGGTATAAAGTGAGAAATGAATCAAATGCACATGGATGAAAGTAGAAAGGAAACAAATGCACATGGATGAAAGTTGGAATATTCAAATGCACATGGAGAAAGAAGAAAATGGGGTGGAAAGTTATGTATATTTAAAGAAAAATAAAAAAAAATTCATTTTTCTTTACAAGTTCTAATTTGATTCCAATATTTCTCTATAAATATGGATGAACATTGAGAAGGAAGAAGGAGAAGAAGGATGAGAGCAAGGAGGACACCAAAGAGAAGAAGAATTCATCTTCAATTTCGGGTTCAATTATTCTTACTTTGTTATTTTCTTTTAAGCATGTGTGACTAAATCCTTAACTTAGGTTGACGATGAAATCACCATTTATGAAATAAATTCCTTTTAGTCTTTTATCAATTTTCATGTGTATAATTTAAATGTTTTTGATTTTCGCTTCATAGTATTAATTATTTGAAATTCCTTTCACTATAAGTATCATGTATTTATAGTAGTTAAGAATTTTTATCACAATTAATCAAGCTTGGATTTGTTAAGTTTATAAGTAACAATCTTTGATCTTATGTGATCCATTAAATGGTATACATAGGATGCTTAGAATTTTACGTTTTAAAGCGAAGGAAAATCTATTTCTTGAAAAAGATATTTCATTAGTGCGTTATTGTTAAATCTTTAGAAAGTAATAAGATTGATTTCTAATTACTACTCTAAAATTGGAATTGATAAATGAATAATTAGAATTTTATGGATTAGTGGTGGTGGATTCCGATACCTTAATATTTTCTTCTAATTAATCTCGTTTTAATTATTTGTATTTCGATATTGCATGTTTAGTATAAAAATTACTTTAACAAATAAAATTTGAGAAACTAAGTTAGTTTTATATTAATTTGAGTTTAATTAAGTCTCTTTAAAGCATTCCCTTGGATTCGACCTCGTTCTTGCATAACCTAAACTACAATTGATTCGTACGCTTGCAAGTAATATTTTAAAACACACCACTCGATTCAATTTTGGGGTAGAGAATGGGCATAAAGAGAAATTCCAAAACTATGCTTCAAAGGTAATGATAGGTGCCAAATATTGTACATTTTAGGCCCCTATCTTGCTATTGTTACGTATTTTCATTCCGTTATTTGGTATTTTTATATCGTTTGTATGTTTAAGCGTGTTTCAGGAGCTTAATGAAGAAAAAGAGCTAACTTTGGTAAATTAACTAAAGACATGCTTATTTATAACCAAGATGAGAGTTTAAGAGGTATTTTCAAGAGAAAAGTGGCTTCCGGAGGGCAAAAACGTCATTTTTTCGAGCTGCAACATCAAGAATCTTGATTACTGAGTCGAGGGGGTTCAAATGGCATAATTATTAAGAAAATTTGGTTCCAAGTATTTTGACCCACTTGACCTACGCCCACACCAACAAAAAGTGGCTAGAAAATGTCGTTTCGACGCCCAAAGCTGACGCAACCAAAACAGGTCTACGCCCCAGGCGTAGCCTGACCTACGCCTTTGCCATAGCTCCCCTTACGCCCCAGGCGTAGGGGCCTGGCAACTTATGAGCTGTGAAATGTTTATTTTTGCCCCGACTTGTTTTCCCTTATTGAGGTTGTGGCTTTACACCTTAATGCATGTGAATATACACATATATACATCATAATATAGGGTTTTGATTAGGTTTTGTGTAAAATTACCAAAAAGGGCAACCATTAAGGTTTCCCTCGGCTTTACTTATAAATACCAAGTTTACATCAGTTTGGGAGAGCTTCGTTCATATAATTTTCAAAATAATCTCTGAAGATTCATCTCAAGGAGAAGCTATACAAGATTTAGAGATTCGGAGAATAAGACCGTGAAGGGCGATTCTACATCAAGGATACAATCTCCTTCCACCATGATCAACTAATTTGGTATCTATGATTTTCTAGCAAAACCCTAGCTAAGTAATGTAGTTCTTTTATTTGCTTTCAATTATAACGAGGGGAAGTTGTAACCATACTTTGATGATTGTTATAGATGTGTGACCATTTTTATTCTTGGCACAAGATTTTATATTTGTTCTTAATTCTTGTCTTAGATTGAATGAATATATTATCTTTCTCAATCATGATTATTCACTATGGGCTGGAACTCGGATCCTTAATTCATGATTTTTTACACAATGGTGCTTAACACTTGAAACCCTAGGTTTACACAGGCCATGCCTCGGCGAGGTAATATAGACATGTTTTAGTTTATTTTCATACATTATAAGTAGATTAGAGTAAAGTAAATAGCATGCAGTAGTTACACTCTGTTCGGAGATGGGTTGTAGCCAATCTGGTTGATGGTATCCTTTTTAGGGTTGTATTCGACTATTTGCAGTACGACCTGATTCACAGTTATGGATCTTCCTCTTGCAATAAAGCAAGTAGAAAGTTATGTTATGCGGTTAGTGGTGAAGTATGAAAACCCTAGATTTTATTTCCATTGTTCTTGTCTTAATTTATCTTTACTACTTTATTAGTTAACTAGTTCAGAAATCAAAATCAATAAATCATATTTTTTATAGCAATTTAAAAGTATTATTTTACGAGAAATCATAATACAACTTAGTCTCCGTGGGATCGATAACCTTTCACAAGCCGTTTATATACTACAATTGACTCATGCGCTTATGATAGGTAAAACCTAGGTCGTCTTAAGGGTGCGTTCTTAACACATATTTTTAGCACACCCCGACATATATAAAGTTGTTGGCGCCGTTTCCGGGGGCTAATGGATATTATGAATTTTAGTAATGGGTATTTTACAGATACCTCCCTTGAGGTTTGACCTTATATCAGGGACCTCCCCTGGGGTTTCAAATATATCACTGACCTCCCTTAAAAAACAAATGTTCCATCACATACCTCCCCTAGGGCTAACGGGTCGTCAAATACCCTAACGTAGCATATGAAATTACTAATATACCCTTAGGGTTTTGATTTTACATAGACACCCCTTGTGTCAGTTTTCTTACTTCTTTTGGAAGGAAAAGAAGTGACCTCTCATTATCCATCTCCACCCATTTCCTATCTCTCTCTCTCTCTCTTTGATCTCTCCCAAAATCTGGATCTTTGAGTTAAGGTTGAATTTAGGGGTCGAATTGTGAGGGTTTTTGAGGAATAAAAGACTACAAGTTGCTCGCTTTTGAGGGGATCAAAGGGTTGCATTAGATCTGCACGTCTAAAATAGAGGTTAGGGTTTGATCTTTTTTGTTTGATCATTTTTCCTTTTTGATTTGATCTTTTTTTTGTATAATAATGCTTGATATTATATTCAATCCTTTTTGTTTTCAATCAATCAGTTGATAGTGTTTATTTTATTGTTCTAATTACAATGTGTTTTAGGTTTTTATAATGTATATAGGGTTTAGGTTGAATTTTGTTCCCCATCCCATCTTTTTCCTTCTGAGTAAAGTTTGCATTTTTATTGTTTTGATGATTTGATTTTATTGTTTTATAGTTCATTTGAGTTTTAGGGTTTCAATCTGTAAAAACCCTCTATTTATTTTATAAATACAAATGCCTTTTTTTAAAAAAATTCAATGCAATGGCTCTAATTTGTACTCTTAGTTGATGCATGTATGTGTTTGTTGTTACAGTGATGGAACCCATACATGATATTCTTGTTCACAACAGTTTCAAACAGGAAAGCACTTTGATTAGGGATATTAACTCTGATTTATATAGTTTAATAGATTTGACAGGTGATGTACTCAGTTTATTTGCATTAGATTCCATCCGGTGTGCCTTTGTCTATTGATTTTGAATATGATATTCCTGGGAATGAATGTAGAATGCCTGTTGAAAGTGATGAGGATGTGATTAGAATGTTTAAGGATTATGCTAGAGAGAGGATAATAAACCTTCACATAACTAACATTATCGCTGACCTGAGTCCTGCACATAAGGTTGTAGTTACCAATGACTTTGTTTGCAATGTCATTCCAACTCTAAAACAACTCTCATCCAACATAGTAAATGAAAGAGATAATGTTTCAAATGTAAATGAAAATGAGCCTGAAATTGAAACTGAGCCTGTAGTTGAACCACCACTTCCACCTGAACCTGAAGTTGAACCGCCACTTGAAGTTGATATGGGTGATGATGTATATAGGTTCAGTGATGAGGATGAGGATTTGGGACTTAATAGAAAGGAAGATTGCAGTCAGTTTGATAATGATCGAGTGACATTGCTTCTTCGGCCCACCTCGTCCAACTCTTCTCTTTCTTATTTATTCTTACTACTATCAGAAAAAATGTAGGAAGGGAAAGTCTTAATATAGGAAAGCAGGATGTAGAAAACAACCACCCTGAGGATGGGCTATCAGATTATGAATCTGGGGATGAAATTGGTACTGATTCTGAGAATGACCTATATGTGGATGAAGAGGATAGTGGAGAAGGTAGCAATGATTATAATGTTCAAAAGAAAAAAGCTAAAAGGGCAATGTCTAAGGTAGCAAGTAAAATGCAGGGCCAACAATTCAAGAGAAATTTGGATGGAACTATAAAGTTGGAAGAGTGACAAGTGTTTGACAATGTTAATCACTTTAGGGCAGTGTTGAGAGATTATATAGTCCAAGAGGGGTGCAATGTTAAGAGAACAAAAAATGAAAAATCAAGAGTGACAATTAAGTGTGATGTTGAAGGTTGTCCATGAAGGGTACATGTTTTCCCTCTAATAGACAAAGTCACTTACATAATCAAATCCATTTATGGTCCACAAAATTGTGTGAGGCAAGAAAGGATTAAAGATGCCACATATACTTGGATTGCCTCTAAAATTGGTCAACAGATTAAGGATAATCCAACAATACCAATAGATGCCTTAGAGGCAACAGTGAAGAGTCAGTATAAGGTGAATCCAAGGGTGATGCAATTATACAGATCCAAAAGGAAAACATTGGATGATGTAGAGGGTAACCATGGTGAGGCATTTGGGTGGATTCTAAAATTCTGTTATGAAAATTTGAAAACAAGCCCTGGGAGTATAATGAAGTTAGAAAGGGCTCTACCTACATTTAAGTTTCAAAGGTTATTCATGTCTTTAGATGCAATGCAAAAAGGATATAAAAATGATTATAGGGGTTTTATTGGGTTGGATGGATGTCACCTCAAAGGCCTATATGGAGGTATGCTCATGTCTGCCATAGCACTTGATGGCAATAATTGTCTATTTCCAGTGGTAGAGAGTGAAGGCACCAATAGTTGGACATTTTTTGTAGAACAATTGCAGTAATTTGTTGATGATGGTACCCCTGAGAGACATCTGTATCATGTCATATCAACAGAATGTGTGTTTGTTTTTCCTTTGTTTCATTTATATTTTGTTATAAGTACATACAATGACCACTTAATGTTTTAAAATAATATAGGGTTTGATAAAAGCAATAAAAAATATGTACCCACATGTTACACATAGATATTGTTGCAAGCATTTATATGGCAATTTCAAAAAAAAAGTTTACTGGCTTGATGTTGAGGGGGTTATTTTGGAAGGCAGCAAGATCATATCATGCATCTCAATTCAATGAGGCAATGAGTGAGATGAAGTGGGTTTCAAAAGATGTTTATAACTGGTTACTAAAGATTGATGTGTGCAAATGGTCTAGGCATGCTTTCTCTGGCCTAGTAAAGAGTGACCATGTTATAAACAACTTCAATGAGAGCTTCAATAATTGGGTGGGCAAGTTTAGATTGAAACATATTATTGGTCTACTTGATGGCATCAGAAACAAGCTTATGCAAAGAATTTATATGAGAAATGAAAGGGGTATAACTTGAACTGGTTTGGTGACCCCGAGAATTAGAAAGAGACTGAATAAGTTGATTGAAGAATCAAGAGGATGCAATGTTATACCTGCAGGGCAAGATGAGTTTTAGGTGGTCAGTGTAGTAGGCAAGCATGTAGTGAAGCTTAGAGACAAGTTTTGTGATTGTAATGCATGGTAAATATCTGGAATACCATGCAAGCATGCCACTGCTGCAATAACACACAAGAGAGTTGACATAGAGTTGTACTGTGAGCCATGTTTTTACATCGAAGCTTATTTGGGAAGCTATGCCTATATCGTACACCCTCTTAGTGATCAAAAGATGTGGACCCCTGTGGATTGTAATCCAGTTGACCCGCCAGATCTTAGAAGAGGTGTAGGTAGACCAAGGGGAGCAAGGGTTAAAGCACCAGATGAACCAACAACAGGGATCAGTGATGCAAAGAAGGGTATCACTCTTCATTGTTCTAAATGTGGGGCAACAACACATAATTCAAGGACATGCAAAGCTGGAAAATAGGTATATATTAGTTAAATATTTTAAACTTCAATATTGTTTATGCACATAAGCTTATGTTTATGCATGTATATGTAGGGACCCTCAAATGACAGTGTTGGAGGTGGAGGTGGAAACAACACTAGAGTTGGAGTTGGAGGTGGCAGCATGAGCCAACCAGTACAAGGGGCAACAACCACTACAGTTAGAGGTGGAAGAAACACTGGCCTTGGAGGTGGCAATATGAGCCAACCAGTACAAGGGGCAACAACCACTGCAGTTGAAGGTGGAAGCAACACTGGCTTTTGAGGTGGTAGCATAAGCCAACCAGTACAAGGGTCAACAACCAATCTGCAACCACTTCAAACTGAAACCAGGCCAAAAAGAAGTAAATTTAAGCCACTTAGAGAGGGCAAGGCTTAATTTAAATGAGAATGTTTTGGTGAATTAGATTGGGATTGAAAATGATGTATATTGAGCCATGTTAGGGCTTGTTATTTTGACAAAATATATAAAAATGTATTGAATAACATTGAGCCAAGTTGGCATGTTTTGTATGACATTGAGCCAATATTTGGGCATATTTGAAAGCTAATGTTTTGAATGGTAATGTTTGGAATGTTAATGCCTTGAAAGCTAATGTTTGGAATGGTTTCAATTTCTAATGTTTTGAATTGAATGTTAATGTCATCAAACTCATAAACTGACATCCATTACATACACAAACATTACATCCATTACATAAACTACCATTACACCCATTACATAAACTAACTAATATTGTCAAGATAACATTACATATGTTAGTCACTAATTAACCCTAGAGGGGGGGGGGGGGGGGGGGGTGAATAGGGTGTTCAAAAATAATTCTACTTCTTTTCGAAATTGGAACAATATATATATATATATATATATATATATATATATTCAATACTCAATTTCTTCAATAGTCAAGTGAATAAATTCAATTCAATTTATCTAACAACTAATCACAAGACTAATTAGCATACAACATATTCAATTAAATATAGCATGCAAATTAATGAAATAAAGAGAGAGAGATAGAGAGATTGACACCGTGATTTTTTGAGGTTCGGTAACTCCTACTCCTCGGCTCAAGAACCCCTTCTTGAGACTTTTCCCGATCCTTTCACTATGGCCCTTCCTTCACAGGTGGAATGGCAAACCTTTAAAATCACAAGCCCCTCGAGCTTGTCTCTCAATCAAGAGAACAATCCTCTCTTGAACAAACGGTGGACTTCACTTGTCCGAGATTACAAATTCGTATGTAATCAATAAAATCACTCAAGAACAAAAACACTCAAAACCCAAAGGTTTTTATGGAAGATAAATCAATATAAGCTCGAGTGTTTTTGGTGATTTTTGAATAGCTCTAGAAATATATTCTCAAATGATATAATCAATGACTGATGTTTGGAGAATAAAAAGAGATACTAGAGGTTTTGATTTTCAAAGAAACTTAAAGAAAATCAAATTTTCAAAGCTTGGTTTCAATGGCTTTTGTAGAGAAAATTTCTGCAGAATGTTGAGAGTTTTTTTTCCTCTTCTTTCTCTTTTTGTTTTTCAATCTCTTGGTTTTCAATACACATATCTCATTCTATATATATCAATACATTTAGGTTTTGAAGAATGAATATTGTATGTGAGAAAACAAAGCCGTTTGAAGTCCATAAACATCTGTTTAAAACATGGAAAATGTTTGTGCCGAATCTGCAGAATTTAAGGAACACACTAGTCGACTACATCAATGTTTTAGTCGACTACTTTGGACCATCTAGACGACTAGATTGAGTTCTAGTCGACTACATTGGACCATCTAGTCGACTAGATTGAGTTCTAGTCGACTACATGATGTAGTATAGTCGACTCAAGCTTATTTCAGTCGACTACTTTGATGTGGATGAAAAACCTGAAGCTGTTGATTGTTCTAGTCGACTATTAGAAAATACACGGGGTGATTCTAGTCGACTACAACTTGAAAAACATTTAATAAAAATATTTTTGTTTTCATTTATGTTCGGTAAAGCGTTTTTCATTCCATTTGAGTTCGGTTCATTTTATACTTGAGCTTATATGATAAAATCGACACATAAAATTAAAAACCTTGTTACAATGATCGTTCCCCGACCTATCTACCCCAAGTCTTGAGTCTTCAACTTTCGCCTTTGCCGTTGAATTATTTGATTTTCCATTTGTGCTTCAATTTCTTTCACAGCTTTTCAAGCTTTCTTTCCGATCTTGCTTTTCGAGTCGTTTCCTTTCCAAGTTTGATTTCTGAGTCATTTACCTGTCTTTTGTTGAAAATATAAACTCGATAATTAATTAGTATCAAACACTCTTCAATGGTTTGTTATCATCAATTTTGGAATTGTTTGCCGAAAGTAAATTTCAAAGCCAACAATCTCCCCCTTGATGATGACAAAACATTTTGTGTTTGCTTGGTACTTGGAGAACCATCAAGTGATGCTCCCCCTCAACATGTGCATAATATTTTGTTCAAATGCTCCCCCTTAGTAAATGAAATTTGCAGTTTAATGGGCATTTTGATACAACATATAAACAGGCGCACATTTGAGATAATAAAAAGAAACAACATTTCATAGATGGTTCGATTTAATACAAGCCGTTTAAGCTAATGGAAACAAGGAAATAACAAACAAGTCGCAAATAATCATAAGAAGCCACACAAAAATAGAAATTGCTATTGTTGGATAATGAAATACATGACAATACGATAGCATAATTTCTCCCTCTTTTTGTCAGCGTCGAGGGGTGCCTGAGCGAGGGTGCGAGATCCCAAGAGTAAGATCATCAAATGACTCGACAAGACCATTTATACGGCTAGACATTTCCTCATCAATAAGAATAAGGCGCTCGTAGATCAATCGAATTGCTTCCTTATTTTTGTTCACGGTTGCATCAAGGCGCTGAAGAGTCTCCGCATTATTTTGAACAACCCCAAGAATTTTGTTGAGAAGAGTAGTTTGAGAAGCCGATGCACTGTCCACCTGAGGAGCCGAGGAAGAGGTTTCTTGGCGCGGTGCAGAACCGCTAGGAGCTGGGCGCAAACGAGGAGCAGGTGCACTTTCAGAAATGAAATTCCCTTCCGCATCAGAAGAAATGTGCATATGCTTGACATGAGTGGCGTCAAGAAAAATAGGGTGATGCTTAGACACTTCATTTGAAAATGAAAAACCTTTCCGCTGCAGTAGATATGTAATGTGCGCGGGAAAGAAAAGCGAGCCGAATGGCTTGCGCTGACAGGTAAGTATGACGGAACGGAAAATATAAGCTAAATCAACTCGAGTTCCTGTCATGACGCAGTAAACTAAAAATGCCTCCATACGAGATACACTACTACGACTACCAGTTTTAGGTGATAAGTTCATTTTACATACATATTTTATCCCCAAATGTATATTTGTTAGTAGGTAAAACTATTTATTTTAATTAATTTAGAAGTGTAATAATGATAAGTGAACAAAACTTAATTTTTATAATAAAATTGTTGAATAAATCATTTTCAATGTCATTAAATCACATCTACATTTATGTCTTTCATTTATAGGTGTAAAGTGAGAAATGAATCAAATGCACATGGATGAAAGTTGGATGAATCAAATGCACATGGATGAAAGTTAGAAGATTCAAATGCACATGGAAAAGGAACAAAATGTGATGGAAAGTGATGAAAAAGAAAAGAAAATAATATTTCATTTCTCTTTACAAGTTATAATTTGATTCCAATATTTCTCTATAAATATGGATACATCTTGAAGAAGAGAAGGAGAAGAAAAGAAGAGGAACAAGAAGGAGGAGAGCAAGGACACCAAAGAGGAGAAGAATTTATCTTCAATTCCGGGTTTTATTGTTCTTACTTTATTATTTTCTTGTTAAGCATGTGTAACTAAATCCTCAACTAAGGTTGAGGATGAAATCACCATTTATGAAATAAATTCCTTTTAGTCTTTTATCAATTTTCATGTGTATAGTTTAAATGCTTATGATTTTCGCTTCATAGTATTAATTGTTTTAAATTTCTTTCACTATAAATATCATGTATTTATAGTAGTTAAGAATTCTTATCATAATTAATCAAGCTTGGATTTGATGAGTTTATAAGTAAAAATCTTTGATCTTATGTGATCCATTAAATTGCATACATAGGATGCTTAGAATTTTACACTTTAAAGCGAAGGAAAATCTATTTCTTGAAAATATATTTCATTAGTACGTTATTGTTAAATCTTGAGAAAGTAATAACATTGATTTCTAAATTACTACTCTAAAATTGGAATTGATAAATGAATAATTAGAAGTTTATGGATTAGTGGTGGTGCATTCCGATACCTTAGTATTTTTTTTCCCTATTATTCTCGCTTTAATTATTTGTATTTCGATATTGCATGTTTAATATAAAAATCACTTCAACAAACAAAATTTGAGAAACTAGGTTAGTTTTAAATTAATTTGAGTTTAATTAAGTTCTCTTTAAAGCATTCCCTTGGGTTCGACCTCGTTCTTGCATAACCTAAACTACAATTGATTCGTGCACTTGCGAGTAATATTTTAAAACACACCATTAGGCAAAATAGAGTAAGTAATGACATTATGAATTAATCTAGCCTCGGGTAGTAGCATAGAAGAGAGAATACCGGCGTCCTGCGAAATTTCCTTGTCGACGCAAATAGTTCGAACTGTTTCAATACAGTCGAACCCATCAGCCCTATACCAATCCTTAGAGAAATGGCGGATACCATCAATCGGAAGTGAGAAAATGCGTTGGATATCGCCGTCATCAACAGATACATCTTTACCACACAAATTGAAATGAAGATGAGGGAGGAATTCTCCTTGTGATTTTCAAGAGAAGCATAGAAAGCTTTGACAATTCGCGGAAGTACCGGAATGTCAAGAGAAATGAAAAAATCCCAACCAATTGCTCGGAACAACTCGAATGTTCGAGCCCTAATTTCAGTGCACAGAACTTGTGTGACGATTCGGCAAGGTGAAGGAGCACGATGATCAAAAATCGTAATGAAATGATTTCGATCATCATCATCAAGAAGAAGCATTTCAAGAAGCAGAGGTTCATTCGAATCCTCTTCTTCTACAGCCGTAGGAATGTGTGAACGGGTGGAGCTTTGGCCTCCATCAATGCGTGAACGTTTCCTTAATAGACCGCGAGTCTTTGGTGGCATTGTAGATGATAATGCACAAATATGTAAAGAAGATGGTGTATATATAGATATATGATGGTGTATATATGAATGTGAGAAAGATGATGAAGATGAAGAAATTAATTGAAGGAAATGGGTGAATGATGGTAGAAATGCAAAATAAATGAAAGATTTGTGAAGATTTTAAGGTAGAAATGGGAGTATGAGAGGTAATGGGAGGAGATGAAGTGAAGGTGGGTGAAGATGGAGGGAGGCGGATGGAGAAGATAAGATGAGGGTTAGGTTTTATAGGGGTTGAGTCGACTAGGGCTAGGGTTGAGTCGGTTAGAATGGGGTTTGAGTCGACTAGGCTGGGTTTGAGTCGACTAGGAAGGCAAAGTAGTCGACTAAAGCATGGGATGAGTCGACTAGAAGAGCAAATGAGTCGACTAAATGGGCAAAGTAGTCAACTAAAAGGTGAAGAAGTGTTAATAGTGAAGCTACTGACCAAAGTAGTCGACTAGAATGGTTTATACTACACAGGATGAGTCGACTAAAGCAAAGGAAAATTGAAAAAAAAATGATAAAAATAGATAAAAAATCAAGAAATAAATACACAAAAATAGAAACAATATGAGAAATAAAGATTATGACAGAAATTAAGATAAAACATCAAAATCCATGGCCATTCCGATTTCTCGACGAATTTTAGAAAATGATTCGTCTGCAAGTGGTTTTGTAAAAATATCCGCCAATTGATTTTTAGTGTCGATAAAAACCAATTTAACGTCACCCTTAGCAATATGATCGCGTAAAAAATGATGTATAATCTCTATATGCTTGGTGCGTGAGTGATGAATAGGATTCTTTGAAATAAAAATCGCACTCGTATTATCGCATTTAATAGGCACGTGAGAGAAAGTAAGACCGAAATCAAGTAGTTGTTGCTTAATATAAAGAGTTTGAGCGCAACTACTACTGGCTGCCACATAATCAGCTTCGGCCATAGATAATGCAATGGAATTTTGCTTTTTACTTGACCAAGATACTAGTGACTGTCCTAGAAAATGACAAGTGTCGCTTGTGCTTTTTCGATCAATTCTACATCCCGCAAAATCGGCATCCGAATAACTAATAAGATCAATTGAAGTTCCACGTGGATACCAAAGCCCTAAGTTTATTGTACCACTTAGGTAGCGAAAAATGCGTTTTACCGCAAGCAAATGAGATTCCTTAGGACATGATTGAAACCGGGCACATAGGCATACACTAAACATTATATCCGGTCTACTAGCGGTTAAATAAAGCAAACTACCGATCATTCCTCTATAATTTATTTACCACTTTCATCTTTATCAATTTTAATAGAGGAACTCATAGGAGTTAAGGCATGTTTGGTAGCCTCCATACCAAATCGCTTTAGCAAATCTTTAGTGTACTTGGATTGGCTAATGAATAAGTCGTCCGAACTTTGCTTGATTTGCAACCCTAAGAAGAAATTTAACTCACCCATCATGCTCATTTCAAATTCATTTTGCATGCTTGTAGCAAATTCCCTACATAAAGAATTATTTGTTGAGCCGAATATAATGTCGTCAACATAAATTTGGACAATCAACAAATTATTCTTAATGGTTTTTGTAAAAAGTGTGTTGTCAACTCTTCCTCTTGTAAAACCATTTTTAGTCAAAAATCCGCTAAGTCTCTCATACCAAGCTCGAGGAGCTTGCTTTAAACCATATAGAGCTTTAGCTAATTTGAAAACATGATTTGGAAAAATATTATTTTCAAAACCGGGTAGTTGCTTCACAAAGACTTCTTCTTCTATGACGCCATTTAAGAAAGCACTTTTGACATCCATTTGATAAAGAGTAAAATTTCTATATGATGCAAATGCAAGAAGCATTATAATTGCTTCTAACCTAGCTACCGGTGCAAAGGTCTCATCGTAATCGATGCCTTCCTCTTGATTATATCCTTGAGCTACCAATCTTGCTTTATTTCAAATAATTACTCCATTCTCATCCTTTTTGTTTCGAAAAACCCATTTTGTGCCAATTATAGTTTGATTTTCGGGTCTAGGAACTAAACGCCAAACTTGATTGCGTTCAAAAGTTGAGATCTAGTACTAACCCCTTTTGATGGATTACCTATGACTTGATCAAAAGGATGATTGTGAACAATCCTCCATGCTTTAGGCATTGAGTTGGTCAAGTCATCATTGGATTGATGCTCAACTTCCCTCATTTCCTTTTGGCAACTTGATAAATTGGAGATATTGAGAGTATTTAAATTATCCTCAATCCCAACAACCTCATCGTCTTCTAGGTCAATTCTAGGTGATGGTGATGAGGGTGATTCATATAAGACAACATGAATAGACTCAACCATAGTTAAAGTCCGTTTATTAAAAACACGAAAGGCTTTACTCCTTGTAGAATATCCTAGAAAAATTGCTTCATTCGATTTGGAGTTGAATTTTCCAAGGTTATCTTTATCATTTAACACAAAACATTTGCACCCGAAAACTTTGAAATACCCAATATTGGGCTTTCAACCATTCCACAACTCATAAGGCGCCTTCCCCAACTTCATCCGAATAATAACACGATTAATTATATGGCAAGCGGTATTTACCGCTTCCGCCCAAAGGCTTCGGGAAAGGTTGTGCTCATTTAACATGGTTCTAGCCATCTCTTGTAGAGATCGATTCTTTATTTCAACTACACCATTTTGTTGAGGGGTTCTAGGGGCCGAGAGATCATGAGAAACACCGAGGTCATCACATAATTTCTCTAAGTCTTGATTTTCAAAGAATAAAATCAAGACTTAGAGAAATTACATGGATCAACAAAAGGTCATCACATGATCACATGGATCACCTTTGGTTAAACTTTTGCCATTACCCTCAAGAGTAAGCCCATCATCCTCCAGTTGTTTCCTGGATATACTGTCAAACATCAAGTTCTTGGTTCTGAACTTCCCAACAAAGATATTCTCATCGGGTTTGACATTCTCCAGAAACTCACCAAAATCTCTTGGATGCCAAAAGGATTGAAGTTTCGTAATTATTTCCTTCCTTGGACTACTAGACCTAACCTGTTCTCCCTTGACACTGTATCCTCCTTCAGAGAGTCTATTATCCAAACTTCCTGTGTTGATTCCCATTCCCATTTCCTTACCAAATGTAACCATCCTCTGTGGAAAAACCCAGAGTTCTTCATCACCCTTCCTTTCAAGAAAAATGAAGACCTCAACCCTACCAAAGCCACCCACCATGGTATGAATCCAGAACATTACTAGTTAGCTGTCCAAGAACTTCACCAACTCCAAACCGAAGGCCTTGTCGAACCAACCCAATCTCAGTGGGCTTGTGAAGCATTCTATGTAAATAAGCGTGCAGAGCAAGTTCGTGGTAAGCTCCGTCTTGTCATCAACTACCAACCCTTAAACCACTTCCTCCAAGATATCAAATTCCCTCTTCCCAGAAGAGCTGTCCTGTTCTCAAATTTACCCAAAGCCCAGATCTTTTCTAAGTTTGATCTTAAAGCTGGTTTTTGGCAACTTGGTATCCACCCTGATGACCGTCCCAAAACTGGTTTTTGTATCCCAGATCACCATTTCCATTGGACGGTGATGCCCTTTGGTTTAAAAACTGCACCCTCTCTATTTCAGCAAGCCATGGTTCGTATCTTTGCTCCTATCCTACCTTCGGCCTTGGTTTATATTGATGACATCTTGTTTTTCTCTCCTGACCTTGAAACACATGTCACCCTTCTCCAAACCTTCCATAGTATTGTTCAAAAATTTGGAATCATGCTTTCTGAAAAGAAATTGATTTTAGCTCAACCTGAAATCGAGTTTCTAGGCATGAAGATTTCTCAGGGCCAGTATGCACTCCAACCTCACATTGCTACCCAACTCCATCAATTCCCTGATACTCACCTCTCTTCTAAGCAAGTTCAACAGTTTCTTAGTATTGTAAACTACATGTCTGAATTCATTCCTAACCTTGATTATTTAGTTCAATCGTATATTTTATCTGAGTTTTGAGGATAAAAGTCCCTTGAGTTTGTTGGCTGATGAACGGCTGTTTTCTCGGGTTATCTTCCTCAATCTTTGGGTTTAATATATGATTTGATATTAATTGATCTCTGAAGGAAGCTTTAGCGGTGTATTAGATGACTTATATTTTGACAGATATGCTCACATCTAAATACTCTAGAGAATTTAGTTTTGTATGTATGATTATTTGGTGAGCCCAGACCTTTATCCCTATGTCTGTGTCAAGATCTTCTAGTTCTAGATCCCTCATTTCACCTTCTTCTTCTTCTCGCCTTGAATATTTATATGAGTATGACTACCTTGATGAATCAAGCAAAGTCCCTGTCACCGACCTTCCTATGGTTAATCCTTACACAGCTTTTGCTAAACCAACCAATACAGTCAAGAAGACCGTTACCCGTTTGTTCCAAACCCCTCGCCCTTCTTCAGTAAAAGAATATCTGTAAGCTTCTCGATTCGACCAATGTTTCATTCCTGCTACTGAACAGGAACAATTATTTCCCCTCGAGTTACCTTTTGACCTTCCTAGCCAGTGGCAACAACAAGGCTTCACACATCTCCATTTCGGAGCTGTTCGCCTTGCTCTCTCTTTTCATGGACGAAAAGGTCTCCTTGTCACCTCTCGTATTGCTCTGGTTGATACCAGATTTAACCACTATCAGCATGCCTGCATAGCAACTGTCCAGACTACCTTAAATGCTGGCACGGTAGTGTTCACTTTTTTCCCAAACTTCAACATGCCCTTAGCAGATCCACATCTGCTAAGGCGATGTGGATCTGCTAAGGGCATGTTTTATATTTTTGTTCACCTCTCTTCTAAGCTGCTCCCAGAATCATAGGTTACAGCTTATGAGAAAACACATCAACACCCGAAACCAGTTCAGTCCACCAATCCTACTTTCACTACCAAACCTGATGGCTCCGTTGAGATCTCTTTTCCCAAACCAGATACTCCTTCTCCAAGTTCCCTTCCTATATTTTCATCACGTCTCCCCGAGATTAACATGATATCTCCTTCAGCTTTTCATAATCAAATTCCAATCAGTTCTTTCCAATCTTCTGGAGACCCAGTCTATTTTTTCCAAGACCCTGCCACTGGACACAAGTTTTTTTATGCTTGTGATTGTAATGATTGTCTGTATGACTTTGAGGATGAGCCCAAAAGAAAGAAAAAGTCATCTCAACAACGTTTAAAGGAAAGATATGAAAATGGTGATCCCACTGTAGACCTTCTTGGTGAACCCTCTGGAAAATTTGATTTTTATGTTACCTATGGTAAATCTAGAACACCACAACCTAAGCCTTCTCCTTCAATTTGTAAACCACCCTATAAACCATGCACTCCAAAACCATCACCACCACCGACTCAACCTGCATTTATTCCCTGCTACATGTTTTCTCCTTCTCATCCTGGACGGAAACAGACTTTCCTCCTCTTTCCTACCATGATCCTCAAGAAAAAACAACTCATCACCACAAGATCCCAGACCCCCGTGTCATCCACTCAGACGGATCTACCAAATCTGTCACCACCGCCGAAGCGGCTATCAATTGGCAATCTGCCAATGCCCTGGCCCAGAACAAAATCTTGCAAAGGATTTTACACTCCCAACAGTCTTTGGAAAACACTTTCCACCGAAAGTGCACCTCTTTGGAACTCCTTATCAATGATCTCCAGCAAAAGATGCAAGGTCTTCATGGTGAACTTCTCCAGATGGCCTACTCGAACCAAACCTTCACTTCATCCTTTCTCCACAAAGATGCTGAAATGAAACACTTGAAAATACAACTACAGTCCTTGCAAGCTCAACAAACCCAAAGACAGCTCAGTCCTCCTGATTTCTTTGTCTCCTCACCCCTTTTCCCTACTTATACATCCCAACCTATGTCCCAACCTTTATATGTTGCACCACCTGGACAGCCTAGCCTATTTTCCTCTCCTTCCTTACCTCTCTCCTTACCACACTTACAGATCAGAAAGCCTTCCGTTCCACCACCACCTCCAAGCACCTCTACACCACATGTATCCCTTGTCTCAGAACCTATTCTTGCCTCATCCTTACAACCTTTAATACCTACACCTTCTACAACTTCTGATCCCAAAGGCAAATCTCCAGTTCAATTCATGCTCCAGCCTGAAGATTCTCAACTCCATAATCCCATCTCAGAAATTTTACTAAAATTGGCTAACCTCCCCCAAGATCAATCTGATTCTGACTCTGTGGCTGAAACTGTCGAAGCACACTCTGCCTCCTTTATCCATATGGTTGATCCCAACCCTCAGTATCCCCCTGATGCTGATCCTATTGTTGAAGAAGTTGAGGATCCTCCTCCTCCGATACATCCTCAGCAAAATTTTCCATCTCAGACCCAATCTCATAATGGGTTTTCTATTGATGAAATCCCCCATTCCAAATGGCTGGACAAGTTCTATGAGATCCATGCTTGGTGCACTGCAGAGATGCTTGCTCCCAATGCTGAACTTCGCTCAGTCATGACTCGTTGTGTGGCAAAATTCCTTGGTCGCCTCCTCCAATGGTACCTAGCTCTAGGAGAGTACAGACACCTCCAGCTTGTTCAGCTGCCAACTATCTCTGCCTTCATTGATGTCTTACACAATGAATTTCTTGGTTCCTCTGATGGCCTGCTCAGCGCTGTTCGTGGAGAATTCCTGAGTATGAGGTGTTGTTCATTTAAGCGCAAAGATTTGGAGACCCATTTTCTTCGAATGTCCCAACGATTCTATGTTCTTGGTGGTATTGATGATGTTAATCTTAAACAATCTTTTCTTAACTCACTTCCAGAACCTCTTGGAAATGAAACATTCAGACTTCTTCAAACCAAAAACATGGCCTTGAACAACACATCCCTTGGTTCCATTTACCAACATGTTCTCCAATCCCTTGAGAAGCTCTGCAACCACCAGAAGTTCTTTAAAAAACTTCATGAACAAGGAAAGCTTCTGGGAAAAGCTTGTGATCGATCTGATCTCCTCATCAAGTGCAAATCCGACAAATCTTGTTCCTGCAGTCCTTCTACAAAGAAAACTAAGAAATTTAAGAAGTGGAAAACCCAGAGATCCTCTTCTTTTCCCAAGTTTTCTAGACGGAAGAAATGGCGATTCTTTCGCAAAAAACATGTTCGTGGCAAGCGCAAATCTGACAGATGTTACATTTGTAGACAACCAGGCCACTATGCCAGACAATGCCCAAACAAAGCTGCTAGAGAAAAATTGGTCCACTATATTTCCAAGATCCTCCCGCATGATGAAGAAGATGCAGACATTGAATCCCTCTTTTCTATTGATGATGAAGCCAGTGCTGACACTATCATGGCTTTCTCTGCTGCCTCATCAGAATCTGAGGACACTTCTTCAGAAGATTCTGAGTCTGGAGCTGATTATCCTCATAACCTCTTCTCTGTAGAATTTTCTTTAACCCCATCCTTGCTAATCCAACCCCTTGCCCAAATCCATATTCTTCCGGACAAATATGCCAAACCTATCCCTGTCATAGCCATCTTTGATACTGGAGCAACCTCGACTATTATTAATCCATCCATCCTTCCAAGGTCTTACTGGCAAAAATGTTACTACCCTTTCACTGCCGCCAATGGTGAAACTTTTGCCATTACCCTCAAGAGTAAGCCCATCATCCTCCAGTTGTTTCATGGATATACTGTCAAACATCAAGTCCTTGGTTCTGAACTTCCCAACAAAGATATTCTCATCGGGTTTGACATTCTCCAGAAACTCACCAAAATCTCTTGGATGCCAAAAGGATTGAAGTTTCGTAATTATTTCCTTCCTTGGACTACTAGACCTAACATGTTCTCCCTTGACACTGTATCCTCCTTCAGAGAGTCTATTATCCAAACTTCCTGTGCTGATTCCCATTCCCATTTCCTTACCAAATGTAACCATCCTCTGTGGAAAAACCCAGAGTTCTTCATCACCCTTCCTTTCAAGAAAAATGAAGACCTCAACCCTACCAAAGACACCCACCATGGTATGAATCCAGAACATTACCAGTTAGCTGTCCAAGAACTTCACCAACTCCAAACCGAAGGCCTTGTCGAACCAACCCAATCTCAGTGGGCTTGTGAAGCATTCTATGTAAATAAGCGAGCAGAGCAAGTTCGTGGTAAGCTCCGTCTTGTCATCAACTACCAACCCTTAAACCACTTCCTCCAAGATATCAAATTCCCTCTTCCCAGAAGAGCTGTCATGTTCTCAAATTTACCCAAAGCCCAGATCTTTTCTAAGTTTGATCTTAAAGTTGGTTTTTGGCAACTTGGTATCCACCCTGATGACCGTCCCAAAACTGGTTTTTGTATCCCAGATCACCATTTCCATTGGACGGTGATGCCCTTTGGCTTAAAAACTGCACCATCTCTATTTCAGCAAGCCATGGTTCGTATCTTTGCTCCGATCCTACCTTCGGCCTTGGTTTATATTGATGACATCTTGCTTTTCTCTCCTGACCTTGAAACACATGTCACCCTTCTCCAAACCTTCCATAGTAATGTTCAAAAATTTGGAATCATGCTTTCTGAAAAGAAATTGATTTTAGCTCAACCTGAAATCGAGTTTCTAGGCATGAAGATTTCTCAGGGCCAGTATGCTCTCCAACCTCACATTGCTACCCAACTCCATCAATTCCCTGATACTCACCTCTCTTCTAAGCAAGTTCAACAGTTTCTTGGTATTGTAAACTACATGTCTGAATTCATTCCTAACCTTGCCCAATACCGAAAACCTCTTTCTGAACTACTTAAGAAATCCCCTCCCCATTGGTCAGATCAATGTACAAAGGCTGTTGCTTTCCTCAAATCAGTGTCTCAGTCTCTTCCTCCTTTGAAAATACCTTCTGATGGGAAAAGAGTCATTCAAACTAATGCATCTGATCTTTATTGGGGTGTTGTTCTTCTTGAAGAACATCCTGATAAATCTAGAATGATCTGTGGTTACAAAAGTGGTTCTTTCTCCTCTGCTGAAACCCATTACCATTCTACTTATAAAGAAATTTTGGCCATCAAACGCAGTATTGAAAATTTTGAATTCCATTTGATAGGTCATCATTTCCTTATCGAGACTGACCTTAGCAGTTTTCCTAACATGCTTAAGTTCAAACAGAAACATCCCCCCAAGGCTCAACTCCTGAGATGGGCAAATTGGTTTTCCCAGTGGTCCTTTGATGCTGCTCATATCAAAGGAAAAACCAATGTGCTCCCTGATTTTCTCCCATATTGAAAAAAGACATTCACCTTGTCCATCCTAGTCTTCCCGTATGCTTTCCCCTGATTGCATGTTTCGAACCCTCTCAGTCGCCATTTCACCTTCAGATCCTTCTGCTAGAAAAAACCCTTATTTCTCGCAGTTGTTTCATGGTCAATTCATTCCAGTTTCTATATATTCTTCGCTATGGACTTGAATATGGCCCTCTTAGGAATTTGCCATTCCACCCTGTTTATCCTTTTCTCACCCACTTTGAAATTAATCCAGTGTTTTATTTTAGTTTTCCTCGTGAAGCGTTCTTTCTTATTTGGTACCTTGTAGATCTTTATCACATAGGTATTATTTTTGATAAATCCCAAATGTTGCAATATCTTGCTCAGTGTTTGCTAAATTCCATTCCTGCCTCTGAGTTAAGATTTTGTAGGTGGCTTACCCTCTTCGGAGATATTCCATTTTGGCAACAAAAGTTTCGCCAGTGTCCATTTCAGTCTCCTATGTTCGTGTTTTGGTCCCAAAAGCAGTTTTATCCTACCCCTGATTCTGGTGTTCATATTGAAAAATCCTACCATGTCTTCTTCTTCACTGGTCATGAGAATACCATCATGTATGACATGCCTACATTTTTCAATCTTCACAGGACGCAGCTATGCCATCACAATGGCATTCCTCTTCAGACTATATCTCCACATCTGTTTCACAAGGATACCTCTCATTGGCGTCATTCGGATTTTTATCCCACAGACTGGAAACAGAAACTCATCACTCTCCTTTCTGACCATGAAGCCCAGTATTCATGGGACCTCCTTGATGAAGACCATCCGATCTACAGAGTCCATCAGCAGCCCTATCCTGTTGCAGGTTCTCCATCACAGTATAATTCTGATAATGAAGATGAATACTTCTCGCAAAGCCCTGATTAATGATTTCTGCAAAATGCTTGGGTCTTGATGCAATAAAATAAGTTCTATGTAATTTCCATTGTCGGCAAGGGTATACTTGTCATTTCAGTTTTATTTGTAATTTTCATTGTCGGCAAGGGTATATTTGCCATTTCAGTTGTATTTCGTGCCATTAAGTCTGTCGGCAAGGGTATTTCAGTCTTTTGATAGTCTGATGTCATGGCTGACATAATCTAAGGGCACTTATGTATTGTCTCAGCCTCTCCTTCCTCTATAAAAGGAGAGCTCTCAGTGTTGTATGGATCATCGGATTCCAGAAATAAAATCTTTTGTTTTCCTCTATATATTTCTCTCTTCTTTCATTTATCTCTTTCTTGTTTGTATATCTTGTTTATAAGTTGATCCTGTCCTACTTTGTGTTTGTACATGGTATCAGAGCCATGGTATCAGACATTATTTGGTGAGCCCAGACCTTTATCCCTATGTCTATGTCAAGATCTTCTCCCTACCTCTATCACTTCTAATTTTCTTGATTTTCAAATCTTTTTCATTTTGAATGACTCTATAAAATCTTTCAAGAATGGAGTGAGTTTCATTTTTATGAGCAAGAAAGTGAACCCAAGTATATCTAGAGTAGTCATCAACTGTAACAAGTACATAGAGTTTCCCGGCTAGGCTAGCCATTCTCTCCGGACCGAAAAGATCCATGTGAAGTAACTCTAAAGGTCTAGAAGTGGTAATTTCTTTCTTTCTCTTGAAATAGGACTTTACTTGCTTGCCTACTTGACATGCGCTACATATTTTATCTTTCGAAAATTTAGTCTTTGGGAGGCCCTTGACTAAATCATTTTTGAATAAATGATGAATGAGATCCATACTAGCATGTCCTAGGCGTCTATGTCATAACCAACTATTTTCGCTAGATGTGACAAAACATTTAACATCTTGTTCATGCAAATCACATAGCAACAAAGTATACAAGTTTTCATTTCGTTTGGCATTGAACATTTGCTTCCCATCTTTCTTGATTATGCATGCATTTGCCCAAAATATAACATCATATCCCTTGTCACATAGTTGGCTAATACTAAACAAATTATGCTTCAAACCATCAACTAAAAACACATCATCTATAGAGAGAGAAGGGGAAATACCGATTGAGCCAATTCCTATAATTTTGCCTTTAGAGTTGTCTCCAAAAGTTATGTTCCCTCCTTCATATGGTTTTAGTGAAATAAACTTTGATTTATCTCTCATCATATGCCTTGAGCATCCACTATCAAGAAACCATTTTTATTTTGATGCGGATTTCAATCATACCTACAAAACAAGTTCCAGTAACTTATTGGTACCCAATCTATTTTGGGTCCATTTTGGTTAGATAGAGACGCGATAGTTCCTTTTGAAACCCAAATTTGTTTAGTTACAACATTCTCTTTTTTATGTGAGCATTCTATAGTTCCTTTCGGAATCCAAACCATTTTTGACATAATTTTCTTCTTTCTATGAAAGCATACATTTGCTTTGTGTCCTTTTCTATTTCAATAGTAACACGTAATATGTTTATAATCATTTGAAGATGCATGAGATGATTTTCGAACAAATGTAGAGCTAAGTCATTTTCTCTTTTTCTATATAAGAGCATCTTTGTCAAAAACATCATACCCTAGACCACATTTATCAAATGATCCTCTTTGTCTTCCTAGCATGATACTAAGGTTCTCTTTTCCTTTTGTGAATTTAGCTAAAATATTTATTTGATCATCAATAGTATTTTTCAACCGAATATTTTCTTTTTCTAGCTCCATGCTTTTTTCATTGCAAAAGACTTCTAAGCTTGAACTAGTGAGACTACTTGAAGATTTCGCTTTCTTAAGAAGGATATATTTTCTAGCTAATTTTTCAAACTCATCATGTAATTCTTCAAACACATCTTGCAATTCGTTATAATCAAGAAGAAGTTCATCATATGATAGTTTATCTAGATCATGTAAAGTTAAATGTACATCTTCTTCATTTGCCATGAGGCAAATATTTGCCGTTTCCTCGCTACTTTTCTCCTCATCCGAGTCGCATGAGTCATAGTCCTCCCATGTGACATTCATTGCCATCTTGCTAGGTCTTTTGTCGTTTTCCTTTTTGAGCTTAAAGCAATCACTTTTGTAGTGTCCCGGCTTTCCGCAATTGAAACACATTGGGGGTTCCCTTTTGCTAATCTCGCCTTTTGATTCGATTCTCTTCACGAATCTTCCACCATTGGTTTTCTTTCTTTGAAGGTGTCTCTTGAATTTTTGGGTGAAAAAAGCAATGTCCTCATCCTCTTCTTCTTCACTCGGCTCATTGATTTCATTTTTGGTGAAGGCTTGCAAGGCTATTCCCTTTCTTGGCTTGATGTCGTCTTCACGAGCTTTTAACGTTATTTCCCAAGAGAGTAGAGAGTTGAAGATTTCAGCGAGACTTATGGTGTTGAGGTCATGAGCTTCTTTGATAGCCGTTACTTTAGCATCCCATTTTGCCGGGAGACTTCTAAGCACTTTTCGTGACGCATCGGATCTAGGAACAATTCTACCAAGGTGTTTTAGTCCATTCAAAATATTTGTAAAGCGAGACATCATAGAATTCACATTTTCATCATCTTTCATAGCAAATAATTCATATTCATGCATGAGTACGTCAATTTTAGATTCTCGTACTTGAGATGTTCCTTCATAGGTTACCTCAAATTTATCCCACATTTCTTTTGCCGTTGAACAAGTAGATACATGATTAAATTCATTTGGACTTAAAGCACAATTTAAATTTACTTTGGCTTTAGCATTATACGACATGAGTTTACGGTCATCATTATCCCACTCATTGGGTAATTTGAGGACGGTTTTTCCATCAACAATTTTAGTTAGTACAAATGGTCCTTCAAGAACTACTTATCATATTTGGTAGTCAATAGCTTGAAGAAAATCTATCATCCTAGTTTTCCAATAGCTATAGTTTGATCCATCAAACCATGGGGGCCTATTATTCGATTGTCCTTCAACATGAGTGACTAAATTAGATGACATGATCGTTCTCTAAGACGGTTAAGTCTACGATTAATAGAGATTAGGCTCTGATACCAATTGTTAGTCACTAATTAACCCTAGAGGGGGGTGAATAGGGTGTTCAAAAATAATTCTACTTCTTTTCGAAATTGGAACAATATATGTATATTCAATACTCAATTTCTTCAATAGTCAAGTGAATAAATTCAATTCAATTTATCTAACAACTAATCACAAGACTAATTAGCATACAAGATATTCAATTAAATATAGCATGCAAATTAATGAAATAAAGAGAGAGAGATAGAGAGATTGACACCGTGATTTTTCAAGGTTCAGTAACTCCTACTCCTCGGCTCAAGAACCCCTTCTTGAGACTTTTCCCGATCCTTTCACTGTGGCTCTTCCTTCACAGGTGGAATGGCAAACCTTTGCAATCACAAGCCTCTCGAGCTTATCTTTCAATCAAGAGAACAATCCTCTCTTGAACAAACGGTGGACTTCACTTGTCCGAGATTACAAATTCGTATGTAATCAATAAAATCACTCAAGAACAAAAACACTCAAAACCCAAAGGTTTTTATGGAAGATAAATCAATATAAGCTCAAGTGTTTTTGGTGATTTTTGAATAGCTCTAGAAATATATTCTCAAAGGATATAATCAATAAATGATGTTTGGAGAATAAAAAGATATACTAGAGGTTTTGATTTTCAAAGAAACTTGAAGAAAATCAAATTTTCAAAGCTTGGTTTCAATGGCTTTTGTAGAGAAAATTTCTGCAGAATGTTGAGAGCTTTTCTTCCTCTTCTTTCTCTTTTTGTTTTTCAATCTCTTGGTTTTCAATACACATATCTCATTCTATATATATCAATACATTTAGGTTTTGAAGAATGAATATTGTATTTGAGAAAACAAAGTCGTTTGAAGTCCATAAACATCTGCTTAAAACATGGAAAATGTTTGTGCCGAATCTGCAGAATTTAAGGAACACACTAGTCGACTACATCAATGTTTTAGTCGACTACTTTGGACCATCTAGTCGACTAGATTGAGTTCTAGTCGACTAGATTGAGTTCTAGTCGACTACATGATGTAGTCTAGTCGACTCAAGCTTATTTCAGTCGACTACTTTGATGTGGATGAAAAACCTGAAGCTACTGATTGTTTTAGTCGACTATTAGAAAATACACAGGGTGATTCTAGTCGACTACAACTTGAAAAACATTTAATAAAAATATTTTTTTTTCCGTTTAAGTTCGGTAAAGCATTTTTCATTCCATTTGAGTTCAGTTCATTTTATACTTGAGCTTATATGATAAAATCGACACATAAAATTACCTTGTTACAATGATTGCTCCCCGACCTATCTACCCCAAGTCTCGAGTCTTCAACTTTCGCCTTTGCCGTTGAATTATTTGATTTTCCATTTGCGCTTCAATTTCTTTCACAGCTTTTCATTTTAAATCAAGTTTTCTTTCCGATCTTGCTTTTCGAGTCGTTTCCTTTCCGAGTTTGATTTCTGAGTCGTTTACCTATCTTTTGCTGAAAATATAAACTCGATAATTCATTAGTATCAAACACTCTTCAATGGTTTGTTATCAACAATTTTGGAATTGTTTGCCGAAAGTAAATTTCAAAGCCAACACCATCCATTACCAGAATCATTCCATACACCCTAAAATACATGACACTATCACAAATACAACCACAATAGTAATAAAGGAAGTCATGCATCCCTTTTCTTTCTCAACCTTCTGCAATTTAATCTTCAATTCATCAATCTCAGACCTCATAATCATCATCACCAACTTAAGATCTTCTTTTCTTGCAGAATCAATCTCATCATCTCCTTCATCAAGTGGATTGCACCAATCCCAAAACCCACAATGTCTAAGAGCACAAACATAATATAACTTACCTTTGTTGCCTCTGGAATTTGACCCTGTAACTTTGATATCAGCTTTGGGGTTGCCTCTGCACCGACAACACACATCTTTGTACCTCAGCTCATGAAAACCACCAGATGTTGAGTTTGCAGACATTATGGAGGTTTAAATAGAGAATAAAAAAATGAAATTGGGCTCAAAACAGAAGTTTTATATATGAGAAATGACTGGAAATGGAAGCCACAAGCTCTCTACATATATATACATGCATGTTATATATATGTGTGAATTCAAACAAGCCTTAACGGCTAGTTTTGGGAGGGAGGGGTATTTACGACATTTCATAAGTCATACTCAAGGATATATAGGTCATTTCAGGTACTAAGGGGTATTTTAGGGGTTTTTTAAAAATATCATGGTGACATCAACAGAAACCGTCATTGACTAGCTTTGACTGTTAGTTTAGGGGGTATGTGATATAACGTTTGTTTTTTCAGGGAGGTCAGTGATATATTTGAAACCCCAGGGGAGGTCCCTAATATAAGGCCAAACCTCAAAGGAGGTATATGTAAAATACCCTTTTAGTATTTTAGTGTACTTGAATTGTTTGTATTGTATTATATTATATTTAAAGTTGGATTGTGTGTTTTTACGAGGTACACTGAAAAACGCGAAGGGAATCGGCAGAGCACTGACAATTGTGTCGTTGGACCACTTATGAGTTCTAGTGTTGCTTAATTTTACGCATAATTTTAGCTTTATTTTCTATCCATAGTTAGAGTAGTTTAAAACAAAAAATAAATCTGCAGTTTTCATGTAAACTGTCAGAAAGTTATATTTTTGCAGAAGATGAGAGATTTTTGAATGGAAAAAGGCCATTGAACAAAACACATTGTACAACAGTTAACCCAGTTGATTTTAGGTCGAAACAGGTCATTTAAGACCTCAAAACCACGATTTTGTGATTATCAGAAAAAAAAACTTATAATGGTTATACCAATTCGGCGAGTGCTCCATATTATAATTCATACAACCCGGATTGGAGAAATCATCCCAATTTCCAATACCAACAATCAGGTATAGGAAATTCATATCAAAGCTTTAATGAGAATCCACGATATTTTGATCATGAATCAGGGTATCGACTGTATAGTCAAGGTTATTATCCTCAATCATCTAATCAATTCCAATTTGAAGAGTCAAGTGTATATTCGCATATGAAGCCATTATCTTTTGCAGAGAAATACTTAGCAAAATTGAATGAAATCAAAGCAAGAGCAACCACCAATCTGGAGTCATTGTCTTTGGAAGAAATATTCTTAGCATCTTTAGGAAAAATCGAGACCCCTCGAAATTATGAGAAGGTCACATAAAACCGAGACAATTCATACTTTCCTAATGCTGAAAATCATCAATCATGTCTAGAGCCATTGTATTCTGCAGATAAATTCAATGCATATTTGAGAACAATCAGAGCCAACCTCCGATGTATTGAGATCGCAAACCATAGAGGCGATTCATACTTTCCAAACACTAAAAATCATCAACCATTCAGTATTCAGGATTTTTCAGTCCAATAATACCAAATCATTCCAACCCTGCAACCAAAATCCACTTCAATTCCAAAATCAAAATTTGATGCTTAGATCAACTGGTGATGGAGATGAATTAATGAGCACCTTAAGAATTAAGGATTTGCCAAATAAAGTAGTAGATAATTTTGAAGATGAGGAGAATGGGTACAATGAAATAGAGGAAAGTTTTGAAATTAAGAGGGATGTTTCACTAGACAAGTGTGTGGAAACCATTCCTTTACCACAAGAGCCAAAAGAGACACCATATGAACCTAAAGCAATATTTACCCAATGTCTCGATGAGCTGTATTTTAAAGATAAACAAGGATGTGATGAGTACTATATAATTGATGGGATTGATAAGGTGATGAATGACCCAATACCTTATTTGGTGACAGAAGAATCATTGGATACAAGTACTAAACATGGAATGAATATAGAGCATGACAAAGGAGATAAAATATATGACGATTATTATATGTTTGATGTCTTTCTCGTTACTGATTGTTCACAATGGAAACTGTGGACTAATTTACTTCCCAGACTTGCTCCGCCATGTGGTGGAAATGTCGTAGAGAAGAAAGGTGTTGGATAACCCTTTGCGGAGCCGTCATGCTAAAGACGTTAAACATTGGTTCTAGGCTATGAAAGTTAGTTTCTAACTTAGGTTTGTAGAATAGTAGGTCATTTAATTTATGCAATTTTCAATTCCTTAGGACTGTAGGCCCTTAAGGCCAAATATTTGCCATTTCAATTTCGTAGGATTGTAGGCCCTAAAGGCTAAATCATTGTTTATTTCATTCCTTGTGCAAGGCTAAGTAATAAATTCTGGAAAGCGATGATTATATTTATTTTTTCCTTTCTATGATATTGGATATGTGTGTTTTGTTGAGTATTTGTACATGTAGCTCGATTCAAATTTGGGGGGGGGGGGGGCGGGGGGGGAACATGCATGAAGAGTGAAAATTCCGGAACTGCGCTTAAAAGGTAATTATATTCTTTCTCATGAGTATGATTGTGAGCCATGAGGACATGATTTAATTTAAGTTTGGGGGGAAGGAATAGTTGGTTGTGTAGTTAGTATAGGGAATGATTGAAAAAAAAAATCAAAAAGTTTGGAGAAATTCTTTGTTTTCACATATGATTTCTTTGCATTACAAGTTAATTGAGTTTATGTATATGATTCATGAGTAGTATGTGTTGTGATATTCTCATTCATGAGAGTGATGATTAAATTGAGTTGAGTGAAATGATGTGGTTTTACATGGGTGAGTGGATTAGTAAAATTGAAACCGAAAAGGATAACTTTGACCTATAAGCACAAGCACACATTAACTATGGGAAAAATAGTTAATCTTTGACTATGTAGTTGAAAAAATAATTTTTCCACAATATAAGAGGAGAATGGGAGTTGATATGGTTGAAATGGAAAAAATTGAAAATCTATTTTGAAAAACAAAATGCAAAAAGTAATTTTTTGATCTGAGTAACCGGGTCTCTTACCACAAAGTAGGAAAAAACTAATGAGCATAAATCCCATGGAAGAAGCTCGGGCCCAGTTGGTTGGGACTAAAAATTATCGCTGGAAAGTCAGGAGCTTAGAAAGTCAAAAAGGGATAAATGTGGAAAGAATGAGTGTTAAATTCAATTCTAAAAAGGAAAAGTCTGATCAATGAAGTAGAAGAAGAGAGATTGAAATACCATAGTAAAATGTTCACAAAAACACGGAGGGTTGTCCGGATTGGGAGTAGAGAGTAACGAAGTCTTTTACTTTAGTGGGGACCATTCATGACATGAAGCTCAAGATAGTTATTATTTGGTAGTGAGTGGGAGTATTTGCATCCGTATTATATTTTGCATTATATCATAACTTGGTTAATGTATGTGTGAACTCATGACTGTGTGATTACAAATAATGGAGAAGTTGTTGGTAGTATATCCAACCCTTACGAGACTTTACTCCTCCACTTGGTGTTGCTGAGGGGTTTAAAAGACTTGTTACATGTGCTAAGTGTAATCGTCGACCCTCACGAAAGTAAGGGAGTAGTGTAGATTAGTATAGAGTAGCTAGAATAAAGTTCATCACAAGAAAGTTTTCATGAGTTTATTGCTAAGGGACTAGCAATATGTAAATTTGGGGATGTAATATGGGTCAAATATTGTACATTTTAGGCCCCTATCTTGCTATTGTTACGTCTTTTCATTCCGTAATTTGGTATTTATATGTCGTTTGTGTGTTTAAGTGTGTTTCAAAAGCCTAATAAATAAAATGAGCTAACTTTTGTGAATTAACTAAAGATATGCTTATTTCTATCCAAGAAGAAAGCTTAAGAGGTGTTTTCAAGAGAAAAGTGGCTTCCGGAGAGCAAAAACGTCATTTTTTTTAGCTGCAACTTCAAGAATCTTGACAAGCGTGTCGAGGGGGTTCAAATGAAACAATTATCAAGAAATTTTGGTTCCAAGTATTTTGACCAACCTAACCTACGCCCACAGTAATAAAAAGTGGCTAGAAAGTGTCATTTCGACACCTGAAGAAGACGCAGCCAAAACAGGCCTACGCCACAGGCGTAGCCTGACCTACGCCCCAGGTATAGCTCCCCCTATGCCCCAGGTGTAGGGTCCTGGCAACTTATGAGCTGCGAAATGTCTGTTTTGCCCCCGACATGTTTTCCCTTGTGGCGGGTGTGACTTTACATCATAATATAGCGTTTTGATTATGTTTTGTGTAAAATTACCAAAAAGGGCAACCATTAGGGTTTCCCTCGGCTTTGCTTATAAATATCAAGCTTTACATCAGTTTGGGAAAGCTTCGTTCTTATAATTTTTAGAGCAATCTCTGGAGATTCATCTCAAGGAAGAGTCATACAAGACTTAGAGATCCGGAAAAGAAGACCATGGAGGGTGATTCTACATCAACGATGCACTCTCCTTCCACCATGATCAACTAATTTAGTATCTAGGGTTTTCTAGCAAAACCCTAGCCAAGTAATGTAGTTTATTTATTTATTTTCAATTGTAATGAGGGGAAGCTGTGACCATACAGTGATGATTGTTGTAGATGTGTGACAATTTTTATTCTTGACACCAGATTCTATATTTGTTCTTAATTCTTGTCTTAGATTGAATGAATATATTATCTTACTTAATCATGATTATTCACTATGGGCTAGAACTCGAATGTTTAATTCATTATTTTTACACAATGGTGCTTAACACTTGAAACCCTAGGTTTACATAGGTCATGCCTTAGCGAGGTAATATAGACATGCTTTAGTTTAATTTCATGCATTAGGAGTATATTAGAGTAAATTAAATAGCATACACTAGTTACACTCTATCTGAAAATGTGTTGTAGCGAATCCAGTTGACGGTATCCTTTTTGGGGTTGTATTCGACTATTTGCGGTATAACCTGATTCACAATCATGAATCACCCTCTTGCAATTGAGCAAGTATAGAGTTATGTTATGCGGTTAGTGGTGGAGTATGGAAACCCTAGATTTTATTTCTATTGTTCTTGTCTTAATTTATCTTTATTGTTTTATTAGTTAACTAGTTCAAAAATTAAAACCAACAAATCATATTCTTTATAACAATTTAAAAGTATTATTTTACAAGAATTCAAAATACAACTTAATCTCTGTGGGATCGATAATCTTTCACAAGATGTTTTATACTACAATTGACTCGTACACTTGCGATAGGTAAAATCTAGGTCATCTTAAGGGTGCGTTCTTAACACATATTTTTAGCACACCCCGACGAATATCAGGTAACTATATTCTTTCTCATGAGTATGATGGTGAACCATGAGGACATGGTTTAAATTAAGTTTGGGGGTGAGGGTATAGTTAAGGAATGAAAATTTTGAAAAACAAAATTGAAATTTTGAAAAAAATTAAGAAATTGTGTTTTTACGCATGTGTGTTTTGTATTACAAGTTGCTTGAGATTGTGTTTATAATGCATGAGTAGTATGTGATGTGATATTCTCATTCATGAGAGTAATGATAATATCGAGCTAAGTGAAGTGACATGGTTTTCCATGGGTGAATAGATTAGTAAAATTGAAACTGAGAAGGATGACATTGACCTATAAAGCACATGCACACATTCACTATTGGAAAAACAGTTGATCTTTGACTATGTAGTTGAAAAATGAGCTTGACCACAATAAAAGGGGAGAAGGGGTGATGGTATGGATGGATCTGAATTTTTTTAAAATCTTTAAAGAATAAAATGCAAAAAGTAGTCTTTCGATCTGAGTAACCAAGCCTCCTACCACTAAGTAGTAGAGTGTTCGCGTAAAAATGAGAGAAAATAAATGAGCATAAATCTCATAAAAGAAGCTTGGGCCCAGTTGGTTGGGACTAAAAATCCTCGCTCGAAATTCCGGAGCTTAAAAGATAAAAAGGGATAAAAAGGGAATGATGGAAACAATAAGTTTTTACGAAAAATAGCAAATGTTTGATCAATGAAATAAAAGAAGAGAGATTGACATACCATAGGAGAATGTTCACAAAAATACAATAGGTTGTCTAGATTGGGAGTAAAAAGTAACGAAGTCATTTATTTTAGTGGGAACCATTCATGACACGAAGCTCGAGATAGTTATTATTTAGTAGTGAGTGGAAGTATTTGCATCTGTATTATTTTATACATTTTATCATGGCTTGATTGATGAGTATGTGAATGCATGAATGCATGGAAATAAATAATGGAGAAGTTGTGGGTAATATATCTAACCGTCACGAGACTTAACTCCTCCACTCGGAGTTGCCGAAGAGTTTAAAAGGCTTGTTACAAGTGCTAAGTGTAATCGTTGACCCTCACGAAAGCAAGGGATTAGTATAAAGTAGTGTAGATTAGTACAGATTAGTTAGAATAAAAATCATCACAAGGTAGGTTTATAAAGTTTTTCCGAGTTCATTGCTAAGGGACTAGCAATATGTAAGTTTGGGGGTGTGATAGGTGTCAAATGTTATCTATTTTAGGCCCCTATCTTGCTAATGTTATATCCTAACATTCCATTATTTGGTATTTTTATGCCGTTTGTGTGTTTAAGCGTGTTTCAGGAGCTTAATGAAAATAAAAAGCTAACTTTAGTGAATTAACTAGAGAAATGTTTGTATCTATCCAAGAGAAGAGCAAAATATGTGTTTTCAAGAGAAAAATGTCTCCCGTAGGGCAGGAACGTCATTTTTTCGAGCCGCAACTTCAAGAATCATAACAAGGGAGTCAAGGGGGTTCAAATGGCATTATTCCCATGAAAAGTTGGTTCCAAGGGTTTTGCTATACTTGACCTACGCTTCCAGTAGCTAAAAGTGCCTAGAAAGTGTTGTTTTGACGCTTGACCTACACTTCATGTTTTGGACCTACGTTTAACCTTCACTCCAAGCGTAGGCCTAGCCTACGCTTTAAGCATAGGGGGTTCTGCGTGGTTAAGTGCTAAAATGTCAGAATTGACCCCGACTTGAATTTATTTGAGGCGGTTGCGACTTCTACACCTTGATACACGTGATATACACATATTATATACCAGATTGTAGGGTTTTACTTAGTTGGGTGTGAAATGACGAAAAAAGGTAACCTTAGGGTTTCCCTTGGCTGTTGTCTATAAAAACCAAAGTTTACTACATATTTGGAAGAGCTTCTATGCACATATAATTTTCAGAGCAACCTCTGGAGATTCATATGTTTCGAAGATGAGAAGCCATACAAGACCTAGAGTCCGGAGAAGACGAAAATGGTGAGTGATTCTACATCAATGATGTAGTCTCCGTCAGCCATAATCAACTAACTCGGTATCTAGGGTTTTCTTGCAAAACCCTAGCCAAGTAATGTAGTTTTCAATTTGTTTTCAATTGTAACGAGAGGAAGCTGTGACCATACTATGACGATTGTTGTAGATGAGTGACCGTTTTTATTCTTGATACAAGATCTTATATTTGTTCTAAATTCTTGTCTTAGATTGAATAAATATATTTTCTTACTCAATCATGATTATTCACTATCGGCTAGAACTTGGATGTTTTCTACACAATGGTGCTTAATACTTGAAATCCTAGGTTTACACAGGTCATGCCTCTGGGAGGTAATATAGACATGCTCTAGTTTAATTTCATGGAGTAGGAGTATATTAAAGTTAAGTAAATAGCATCCACTAGTTATATTATGTATGGAGATGGGTTGTAGCGAATCCAGTTGACAGTATCCTTTTTGGGGTCGTATTCGACTAAATGAGGTACGACTTGATTCATAGTTATGGATCGCCCTTTTGCAATTGAGCAAAGAGATAACTATATTATGCGGTTAGTGGTGGAGCGATTAAAACCCTAGTTTTTTCTCTCTTGATCAAACTCTCAATTTAAATTCTATTTTAGCTAATTTAGAAATAATTAACCAAAAAAATCAAACAAACTTTTTCAACTATAATTCAATACATTGAAATTGCTAAAGTGAATATTTCAAGTCTCTGTGGGTTCGACATTCCCTTTCATAAGCCAGTTCCATACTATAGTTTGACTCGTGCACTTGCGATAGGTAAAACCTAAGTCGTTCTAAGGGGTTGTTCTTAACCACTATTTTTGTAACCCCTGGGCGAACACTATGGGGTACAGGCTACAGAGAGAGAGATGCCTCAAACGCCTACTAATGTGTCAATCACGATTACTCGTGCTTAGTTTGACGAGTTACTTGCGAGGCAAGTGATGCTCAGAGAGGAGGTACACCAGAGCAGATGTTTTGCGTATGTTTTGGAGAGAGGAGTATTGTGTCGGTTAGAGAGCACTCATGCATGAGATACACTAGAGATGTGATGAGATTAGACGACTTTGGTATTGACAAAGAGATGTGCTTGGTGTTTTGCGTGCAATGATGTTTCATGTTGGACTTGATCCTCCATCACCACCACCGCCAGATGACGATGAGTAGTTTAGTTGTAGTTTAGTTTTTGTTGTTTATTAGTCACTAGAGAGGAATTGTTAGGCGGATTTTTGTAGTTCGATATATATTCACCGCTTAAACGATCGATCTCTAAGTGTTGTTTTGCTTTTTGATTATATAAAACTACAAATTTTTGTATTCATATGATAGTATTGGTCATGTTTTACATTTCTAGAACTATGATGATTCATGCGTTAAATGTGATGTGAATTTTGGGGTTCAATTTTGCTTTGGAGTCACATAATAAGGACATGTGTGTATTTAAGTTTGGGGGAGTGTGTGCTAGAGGGTGGTATTGGAGCATGGATATGAAGAACATGTAGGAGAAAATAGCCCAATTTTTTTTAATGACCATTTGTGGCCTACGCTTGGAGCGTAGCCAAACTACGTTTGGCCATACGCTTAAGCGTAGGGGCATTCGTGGAAATTCCAGAAAAGTTGAAAATTTGCCTAGATGGAGGGGTTTTTCATATGGTTTTAAAATTGTACCGTATTAGGATTTAATTATGAGTAATTTTTAGAAATTATTAGGATTTAGATAGGAATTTAGAGAAAAATCCTAGTCCGAGTAGGAGTTGGAATCCAAGTACATGTCAAAGAAGGATTAATGTTTTATTCCACTCTGAAACTCCAACAATAAGTCTAATTCCTTCACCTTTTCGAATATGAATTGTTCATCTATAAATAAAACCCTTGACGCTCCATAATTCTCATAATTCAACATAAGAGTTTGCAAAAGAAAGTATAGAGAAGTGATTTCTTCTTCTTCTTTTCTGGGTGAGATTGTGAGAAAAAATGAGTACGAGATTGAATCAAATCCAGAGGAGATCTTAGAAGATGATGACGACTCGGGGATAGTAGATACGAGAAGAAGGAATAGGTACTTGGATGAGGAAAACACAAACGTGCAAGCTACGAATGCACCAAGAATGCACACAACGCCTCATATGTTCATGGAGTGTAGGGTTCAATATGAACTCATGTTCCTTCAGAAAATGATTAAAATTCCATTAATAGCACCAGGGGTGAGACTCCTCCATGAAAGAGGATTAAGGAATTTGGAGAGTCCGACGGGATTAAGAGTGTATCCAAACTTGGTTCAGCATTTTTATAAGAGAATGATTATAGAAGGACCAGAGGGACGAGAAGTAATAAAGGTGAAGTGTGATTAATGGAGTGACCCTATAGTGGTTGATGAAAAAGTAGTGTCAAAAATTTAGAATATACCACTTAGGTGTCCGGATCACCAACGTAAGAAGTTCAAAATAGTCCCAAAGGAATGGCCACTTATAGCGGTGGATATGATCATGGAGATATGTGACGTGCATGTCCCAAAACATACGGATGTGAGTGTGGATATGTATCATTTAAACCCGGACCTATTATATCTAGATTGTGTGCTTACATCACAAGTGTGCTGATGCACGTCGAACGGGGTTAAAAATAATGTTTAAGAACGGCCCATTACGATGACAAGGTTTTATCTATCGCAAGCGTATGAATCATATGGTAGCACAAATCGGCTTGAGAAAGGGAATATCGATCCCACAAAGACTTGGATTATTCACTCTAGAATTCTAAAAGTATTTAATCATAGTTTGAAAAAGGTTTGATTTGTTTTTGAGATATATAACTAATGATTAACTAAAAACGGTATTTAAATTATGATTATGATCAAGGTAGAGAAGAACTATGGTTTTAATGCTCTATCACTAACCGCATAATAAAGCTATCTACTTACTCAATTGTAAGAGGCCGATCCATCACCATGAATCAGATCGTACCATAAATAGTCGAATACCTTCCAAAAGGATAGTATCCACCGGATTCGCTACAACCAATCTCCGGACAGAGTGTGTGTCACGCCCCAAATTTCCTAAGACTCCCAAACCGGGACATCCGAGGAATCCGGGTCGTGATCCGTAAAATGAGCGACCAATCAATATACTAAACAACCATAAACCGGATGGAATCTTATTATCAATAATAATTCCATACACAACAAAGCGGAAGCTAAACCAAATGATACACAAGGCACGTCTAAGTGCCGAAAGAATACATCTCTACAACGATGTAACAATACTGAATACAAGGAAGGGATAGGCCAACATACTGGCTCCCAAGAGGTACAACATCGACGGTCCCAATACAGGGAACAAGAAATGAAACAAAAGGTACAACTCTATATATATATATATAGCGTCCCAAACCCCGCAACAGCATCAGTGCCACGAACCATCCTGCACTCCACGTTGTCCATAACCGAAACATTTCCTGCAAACTGGTGGTGTAAACCACCAGGCATACCGCTGCCGGGGTGAGCTCATTGAGCCCCGTAGGAGAAAGAAATCATAACCATCACATCCTACGACCGTTCAAATCAAATGAAAACCAACCCGTGTACATGCATCTATCCTAGGTCAGTCAAATATCCCACCTGGCAATCACGCCAAGACAAGACCCCGGAATACATCCCACTAGTCCCCTACCATGCATCCACAAATAAGCAAATAGCATATAGTGAAACTATATCGCAACAACATGAAATAACTCACACCTATATATATATATATATGCACGTATATATATATACATACAAGGATATACAACCAATACCAGATACGTAGTACAACCCCCGTCATAGATCACTACGACTCGTACCCGTCACTCCCACACTGACAATCAACACAACACTATCACCTCAACACTATCACCAAATCATGGGAGTAAACCTCCTATTCATAACACTCTAGGAATGATAACACTTATAGTTCCTAGGCCGCAGGAATACCGAACTCCAAAACCTCAAATTGTTATCGAATCATACTATCAATCACTTCATATGCCACTAATGACATCCATAAACCCAACACAGGGGTAAAACATTCATGTAAACCTAAGGTAAGTCACAAAGGTTTCCCAACAACAAAAGGAAGTGAAATGGATTGAATAACCCATCACACCGACCAATCAAAGGTCACATGTTCACCAAAGGGTAAAATGGTCATTTCAAGGGCAAAGATGTACTTTCAAAGGTTGCCCCACCTATTTGGACATAGGTTGAACCATAAAAACAAACGGGATCAAATTCAAAGCCCTGACGCAAGAGATATGAAGTTTTGAAAACAGTATCGAACAACGCCGATAAGACAAATGGCAAGTTGAAGTACCCCTCTTTCTCCAAGGGTAAAACAGTCATTTTGAATTTAAATAAATTATTTTAAATTTTATCTACAAAGTTTGTTCCTAGCACGAGCCATAGGAACAAACGAGACCTCAATCCGAGTTACGAGGTGAGAGAAATGAAATTTTGAAAATCAGGAAAAATCCACCCAAAGCTGACCCAGTCGACTGGCTAGTTTACCCAGTCGGCTGTCTGATGACCCAGTCGACTGGCTGGACCAGAGAGTTCCAAAATTCTTACGAGAAAAAGCTTAGTTGACCCAGTCGACTGCCTGGAAGGGGCCAGTCGACTGCCTAGGTTAGAAAACCTCAAAAATGACTTCCAAACAGCTTCAAAGCCTTAGGAATCATGAGACAAAAGTCCTCAACTCATTTAGAAACTTTAGAAATGAGAAACTATCATTTAATCTCGGTTTAGTTTTATCAAAAATACTTTCTTGAAAATCCATAAAACTAACCGTCTTGCCCCCGGTATCCGTTTTGGATACCACCGACTTTCAAAAGTCAAAATCCTTTATTTCTTGATTTTTAAAACCATTTCAAAACTCAAAGTTTTTGTCGGCATCACGGGGGTAGGCGAAAATGGGTTTTTCACTCAAAGACCAAATAGACTAAAACACAAGTCTTACGAACAATCCGTTTTCGGGAACAACCGAAACCAACGGAAAACCAAGTGATTTTAGAGACGCTCAAATGAGGCAAATGAATGAAGAACCGAAGTTCGAAAGCAACTTGAAGATAAGGGCAAGTGACTATACACAAGGCACTAACTCTAACTCAACCACACTTCACTTCACATTCGAATTCACCACACTCTTAACCGGGAATGACTACAACTCCGACGACAATCCATTCCTTAAGACCGCTAAAGGGAACCTAGTGGCCGTTGCCACGGAACCAACTAGTTTTCAAATCAAGAACCCCTTCCGATTCTTTCAACCTCAATTTCATATTCGAAACCACATCACCTAGGTTTCTAACAAGATCATAAGGTCATTATACACCATCAACCAAGATCACAACCTACACCGACTTTACTTATCACAAGTAAGCCCTTAAACCAACTCATATCACCCCCCTCCTCTTAGGGTATAATGGCACATAGCAATAAGCATAATTATTGATCTCACATTATACTTTAAATAAGTCATGGAATTTACATTTTTCACATCCTTCAATTCCAATTGAGCATTTTAAATAACAAATGAATTATTTCACAAAATTCATATTTAAACATGCTCCTCCATCACATGGAATAATATCATAATCACACATATGGGATAGTTCAAGTACAATATAACTCAACACACCCCATAATATGCGCTTGCCCAATATAGGTTAACGAATTTATACCCTACTAATTTATAACGAGAAAGAGTACCGCACCGATTCTTCCCAAGTGTTTTTGACATTTCACTTTCAACAAGGAAGGCGGTTGGCACGAGACGACCCGTGCCTAAAGATTCGTATAACGAATGCATGAGACGACCCGCGACTTCGAGAATGAGACGACTCACCCTATACCCCATTCACGGCTCATTATTCCGTAGGATGGGAACACCCCCTGGCCAGTTGTTGCGATGATTCGACACAAGACTACTTACACTTACAAATACATAATCCGTATAAACCCTACACCCATGCTTTTGACACTACATGGTGTACCCCAAAACGCATAAAGGTTTTTATCATAACCATATGCCATCACAATACATGCTTCTATCAAATAACATTATATTGCGTTCAATTTCTCACAAGGCTTACAATTTAACATTTGTTAAGCAATATATCACAACATAATTTATATCACAAATCATGTTCCCAAGGGCCTAATTCATAGTCTAAACTATCAAGACCAACTCACATATATATATATATATATATCCATATGAATCCAATATAATTCTCGAAATCTCTTTTAAACATGTTTTTAGTTCAATTTAGCAAGTTTTCACATATCACCTCTCAACATGTCATGAAGTCCAAAAATACCTCCAAGGTACTAACCAAAGGAACTAGCCTAATCTCATTCTAAGGCTACCTCCCTAACACCCACATGCACATATGTATAACTACTCTTACACATACACACCACAATACCCACATATATATATATATATATATATATCCACATATACATAGGCATACAAGCACACTTGCATATAAGAAATCTCAAGAACAACCACTTAGCTAGCATGCTTCATAACCCTATTCAATACTATCAAAAATACTCTATACACAAAGGTTAAGTCATATAACATGCTATAACCCTAACTTCATATTTCCAAGGATATACTTAGCAAATTTCATTTTAATGCTAGAAATCCTAGAATCCAATTTATCTTATTACACAATCACAAGATGGCTAGTTAGGAAGTTTTCCCCCTACCTCTTGAAGAGCAAACCATCATAACCACCAAGCAAAGCCCATGAAACCCTAGCTCTTCCTCAACCAAAATCCAAGGAGTAAACCGGTGGAAAGCTTCACCATGACCTCCTAACCATGAATCAAGCTCCAACACAAGAAGAGAGCAAGAAACATTTAGTGGTTATAACAAGAAACCCTAACTTGGTTTGAAATGGAAACACACAAGGGATGAAGAACACTTACCCATATTTAGCTTAAACAAAAGAAAAGGACACCATGAACCTCTTCTATGTTGATGGCCACACCAAAATCCCAACTTAGGGTGATGAATTCCACCCATAAGTGGAGAAGAACAAAGAGGAAGAAAATGAGAGAAAATGGAGAAGAAGAAGATGAAGTCTTGCAAAGTGGAAGACTTGCCATATGTAGAGATTCTCCACTCACACCACTCACCATCCAAGGGTCCATAATAAAGATGGGGAAAAGGAAGGGTCCGTTTGGCAACCCGGTCTTGGTCTTGGTTTTGGTCTTGGTCTTTGATTTCAAGACCAAGACCATGTTTGGTTGGGCGGTTTTGGATTTGGTTTTGGACACCCTAAAACCAACCACTAAAACCTGGTTTTGGCCCACCATTTTTTACTTTTCTCTCTCTATATATATATATATATATGGCCGAAAATATGAATTATTTAAAAAAAAAATTTATATTTTTCGGAAAAAAATTAATTTCCGGAAAAAAATTATTTTTTCGGAAAAAATCATATTTTAGGACAAAAATTAATTTTCTCCAAAAAAAAAATTTTTCGAAAATAATTTTTTTTTTTGGAAAAAATTTAATTTTTGGGAAAAAAATTATTAATTCGGGAAAAAATTATTTTTCCGAAAATATTTATTTTTTTGGAAAAAAATCATATTTTCGGAAAAATTTATTTTTTCGGAAAAATTTATTTTTTCGTCAAAAAATAAATTTTTGGAAAAAAATCATATTTTTGGGAAAAAATTATTTTCCGGAAAATATTTATTTTTTCGGAAAAAAATCATATTTTTGGGAAAAAATTAATTTTCTCCAAAAAATATTTTTTCGACAAAAATTATTTTTGTCGAAAAAATTAATTTTTGGAAAAAAAATCATATTTTCGGAAAAAAATCATATTTTTGGAAAAAAATTAATTTTCGGAAAAAAATATTTTTTCGAAAAAAAAATATTTTTTCGACAAAAATTATTTTTTTGAAAAAATTAATTTTTCGGAAAAAATAAATTATTTTTTTTTCCGAAAATTAATTATTTTTGAAAAAATTATTTTTTATATTTTTGGGAAAAATATTTTTTTCCCGAAAATTACTTTTTTTTCCAATTTTATATATATATATTTTTCATATTTATATATTTTTAATACATATTAGTATATATATATATAATTATACCAAGACCAAGACCAAAACCAAAAGCAAAACCAACTCCTTACCAAACACTATATATTGGTTTTAGATTTACCTAAAACCACCCAAGACCAAAACCAAGTTCCCAAACGGACCCGAAATGAATCCAAGGGCTAGGAATAAGTCTTGCCAAGTGGAAGACTTATTACACAAATCACAAAACCCATTAATTTGCCAAACAAGGCCTTATCATCCAAGGGCCTAGAATGAAGATGGGAAATAATTAATCATCCAATGGTTGACAAAAAGTCTTGTCAAGTGGATGACCAACAATAATGGATTATTCCATTTAAGTGTCAACCAAACAAGGCCTTATGATCTAAGGGTCTAAAACAAAGATGGGAGAATGAGATCAAGGGCTAGGAATGAGACAACACATAAAATGTGGAAATGACCAAAATATGCCAAAGTTGGGGTTAATTACAAGAGTGCCATCAAGCCTCTTAATTACCCTTCTACCCCTTGTCATCCTCTCTAATTACCACTATGCCATCCATACACCAACACTTAGCCAATTCTCTACAATTTTCACTAATTGCTCCATATATGAAATTACTCATATACCCCTAGGTCATTTCTTTCCCGAAATCGTTTCTAATAATTTCATTAGTTACAACACGAAAATATAATAAGAATTTCATATAAGTTCTACACCGAACGTCTACACTAAACTAGGTTAGAACTTTCGAGAACGTAACACGATTGCCGAAGCTCCAACGAGAAAACGTTGCACGAACCCTCGTAGTCGTAAGCGATACTCAAATCCACAAAACCGGAAACGAAATACCACAAAGTCGTCCCGCTAAGTCCAAAACTTAAACGCGAAAAATTTACTCATACCGAGAATACACAAGACGTCATGAATAAGTGACGTCGCAAAACATTAACACATGGAAAAGAATTCCAGAAAAGTGAAAGGAAAACGTGGGGCGTTACAGTATGACTAGTACATGTCATCTACCTTACTCTAATCTAATCCTACAATATAAAATTAAACTAAAGCATGTCTATATCACCTCGCCAAGGCATGACCTGTGTAAACCTAGGGTTTTAAGTGTTAAGCACCATTGTGTAGAAAATCACGATATATTTAAGATAACATGATTAGTTGGGATAATACTTTCAGTTTATCTAAGACAAGAATTAGAATAAATATAAAATATCGTGTCACGAATAACTACGATCGCAGATCTACACAATCATCATAGTGTGATCACAGTTTCCCCTCGTTACAATTTAAACAAATAAATAAACTACATTATTTGGCTAGGTTTTTACTAGAAAACCCTAGATACCGAATTAGTTGCTCATGGCGGTGGGTGACTGCATCATTGATGTAGAAATGACCTCCGTGATCTTCTTATCCTGATCTCTAGGTCTTGAATGACTCATTCTCTTTGATTGATATGAATCTCCAGAGATAGTGCTCTGGAAATTATGTAAATTTTAAGCTCTCTAGATATGTAGCAGACCTTGGTATTTATAGAAGTGATTGAGAAAAGTTCTGCTTGTATTCAGCTTATCCCACTTGAGTAGGATTCCTCTTTGATGTGTTTATCCTCAAATATGAGCCAAACTCTTCAATCTTATGTATAATATGTCATATACACTTGTTTAGAGGTGTTGAGTCGAAGATATGTCAAAAGAGTTCAAATCGGATCGGGACTCAAATTCCTAGATTTTCTCTACGCTTGGCCCCTATGCTTAAGTGTAGCTTAGTCATAGGCCAAAATACACAAGCGTATCTTGAGCATAGTTTTTTATGTTTCTAGGCACTTTTAGCTACTTTAAGCGTAGCCCAAGCGTAACAAAATACTTGGAAACCACTTTTCTTGATTATTGCTTCGTTAGAACCCCCTCGACTACTTTGGTATATTTCCCGAAGTTACGGCTCCGAAAAATATTGTTTTTGCCCTCCGGGAGACATTTTTTGCTTGAAAACTCATCTTTTGCTCTCTTTGTGAATAGATACAAGCATGTCTTTGGTTAATTCACCAAAGTTAGCTCGTTTCTTCATTAAGCTTCTGAAACACGCTTTAACACATAAACCATATAAAAATAAAAGGTAATGAAATGATAAGACGTAACGATAGTGAGTTATGGGCCTAAAATGGACAACATTTGGCACATATCATGTGCCAAAATCATCGCACAAGTTGGAGAGGGTACACGGTGATCAAAGTCCTCAATTGCATGCTAAAGGGTTATTGGATACCAATACCGGAATTGATAATGGGCAATATGATGTTGGTGCAAAGGATTGTGAGTGGAGAGGTGCAAGGCCGAGATATGATGAATTTATACCTTCCATATCCAATGATGATATCGAGGATCCTTGAAGACCAATTGGGTTATTGGTTGAAAGAGATGAATGAAAAATGCATATCATTCACATGAGTATGATTGTGAACCATGCGGACGTGGCTTTTGAAAGGCTTGAAGTGGAGTAAACTATCAAGGCTTCTTTTGAACGTGGCTAAAGTAAAATGAATGAGGATCCGTATGAGCAAATAATGGATAGGAGTCGTAGTTTGGATTAGGATTTGTAGTTTTAGGGTTTGTTTTTAATTTAGTAGAATATGTTGCACTTTTCAATTATATAAGATTGTAGGCCCTTAAGGCCAAATCATTGTTTTTCAATTATTTAGGATTGTAGGCCCTTAAGACCAAATCGTGTTTATTTTATTAAATAAAATATTCATTCATTGTGCTATATGGAGTAATAATTTTTGAAAAGTGATGATTATGTTTCTTCTTCCCTTGCTATGATATTGGGTATGTGTATTTTGTTGAATATTTCTACAGGTAGCTCGATTCAAGTTGGGGGGGGAGAATGGACATAAAGAGAGGACATTCCGGAACAACGCTTCAAGGGTAACTATATTATTTCTCATGAGTATGATTGTGAACCATGCGGACATGGTTTAATATAAGTTTGGGAGGAAGGTATAGTTGGTTATAAGGAATGATTGAAATTTTTTTAAAAAATTTCAAATAATTTGGAAAAATTCTTTGATTTCACGCATGAGTGTTTTGCATTACATGTTGATTGAGTTCGTGTTTATGATGTATGAGTAGTATGTGATGCGATATTTCCGCTCATGAGAGTAATGATTTGATTGAGTTAGTGAGGTGATTTGGTTTTACATAGGTGAATGAATTAGTGAAATTGAAACTGAGAAGGACAAGTTTGACCTATAATCACATGCACATGACCCCTACTGTTAAATTAGTTGATCTTTGAGTATTAAGTCAGAAAATTTTTTAATGCTATGAAAAAAAAATTAAAAAAAATGAAGAAGAAAAGGAAGTGAAAAAGAAAAAAAGAAAAAAAAAGGAAGAAGGAAAAGAGAAGAAGGAAATGAAGTGAAAGAAAAAAAAATGAAAAACATAGCAAAAGAAGCAAACGATGAAAATATATGAAAAGTAGATTAATTTGTTGTGGGGGAGTTTACTTACACACGGAAGGTTGTCCGGCTTGGAAGTAGAGATTAATGAAGTTGTTTACTTTAGTGGGGACCATTCTCAATATTAGCTAGAGATAGTCGTTGTTCGGTAGTGAGTGGGAATGTCTGTATTTGTGTTATTTTGTATATTATAGTAGGACTTAATTAATGAGTATATGAATGCATGAATGTGTGAGAATAAAGGATGGAGAAGTTATGGGTAGTATAGTTAACCTTCACAAGATTTAACTAATCCACTCGGCGTTGCCGAGGGGTTTAAAAGGCTTGTTACACATGCTAAGTGTAATCGTCGACCCTCACGAAAGCAAGGGATTAGTGTAGAGTAGTTAAATTAGGAAATCATCATGTGGTGTTTTCAAAGTTCTCCTGTCTTCATTGCTAAGAGACTAGCAATATGTAAGTTTGGGGGTGTGATAGATACCGAATGTTGTACATTCTAGGCCCCTAACTCACTTTTGTTATGTCTTATCATTCCTTTATTTGGTATTTATATACGGTTTGCATGTTAAATCATGTTTTAGGAGCTTAACGAAGAAACAAGCTAACTTTGGTAAATTAACCAAAGACATGCTTGTATTTATCCACAAAGAGAGCAAAAGATGAGTTTTAAGCAAAAAGTGTCTCCTAGAGGGCAAAAATGATATTTTTTGGAGCCAAAATTTCGGGAAACATACCAAAGGAGTCGAGGGGGTTCTAACAGATCAATAATTATAAATTTTGGTTTCCATGAATTTTGTTACGCTTGGGCTATGCATACAATAGCTGAAAGTGGCTAGAAACATCAAAAACTACGATTAAGCTACCCATATGGAAATTACCCTACGTTTGGAGCTACGCTGCTACGCTTAAGCATAGGGACCAAGTGTAGGAAAGTTAGCTTAAATTCAATCCCAATCCGATTTGAACTCTTTTGATATATTTTTGATTCCAACACCTCTAAGCACGTGTATATGGTATATTTTACATTATATTAAAGGGTTTGTCCCAGAATTGAGGAGAAACACATCAAAGAGGAATCCTACTCAAGTGGGACAAGTTGAATACAAGCAGGACTCTTCTCAGTCACTTTTATAAATACCAAGGTCTGGACCAGACCTAAGAGCTTCGAATTTTACATAATTTTCATAGCATTATCTCTGGAGATTCACATCTTTTAAAGAAATGAGTCATTCAAGACCTAGAGATCCGGAGAAGAAGATCATGGAGGGCATTTCTACATCAATGATGTCGTCTCCTTCTGCCATGAGCAATTAAACTAGTATCTAGGATTTTATAGCAAAACCCTAGCCAAGTAATGTAGTTTATTTATTTGTTTCAAATGTAATGAGGGGAAATTGTGACCACACTCGTGATGATTTTGTAGAACAGAGATCGTAGTTATTTGTGATACGAGATTTTATGTTTATTCTAATTCTTGTCTTAGATTGAATGAATGCATTATCTCACCTAATCATGTTATCTTAAATATATCATGATTTTCTACACAATGATGTTTAACACTTGAAACCTTAGATTTACACAGGTCATGCATCGACGAGGTGATATAGACATGTTTTAGTTTAATTTTATGTTGTAGGAGTAGATTAAAGTAAAGTAGATGACATGTACTAGTCACACTCTATCCGGAGATGAGTTGTAGCGAATCCGGTGGATAGTATCCTTTTTGGGACGTATTTGACTTTTTGCGATACGATCTGATTCACAGTGTTGGAATACCCTCTTACAATTGAGAAAGTAGATCGGTATATTATGCGGTAAGTGGTGGAGCATGAAAACCCTAGTTCTTTCTCTACCTTGAATCACTAACTCATTTAAATATTGTTTTTAATTAATTAGTTATAAATCTCAAAACAAATCAAAACTTTTTTCAAACATAATTCAATATTTTTTTATTGCTATAGTGAATAATCCAAGTCTCTGTGGGATCGATATTTCCTTTCTCAAACCATTTTTTGCTACAATATGAATCGTGCGTTTGCGATACGTTAAACCTTGTCTTCATAAGGGTTCGTTCTTAACCATTATTTTTAACCCCGATCGATAGACAACAACTGTGTTTGAACCAGGAGGAATTTTTTTATCATACATTGATTATTTTAAAGCTTCACGCTCTTACTCTCAAGTAGGGTGTTCCTTTTAGATTCAACAACCATTTGATTAAAAATCCTCAATTTGAAGTTCAAAGGGTTTGGAATTGTCATGAATTTTTTTTTTCAATTTGAGTCATTTCAATACAAGTCTTGTTAATTCATTTCCTTCTCAAATCCACTCATTTCCTTTATGCAATTTACTTTATAGTATTGCATTTCAATTCTTTTTTCATTTTGCAACTTTGATACTAAAATTCATTTTTATTACGACAAAAAGAACCTATTTAGGAGTTTGGTATCTTTCTCCTACATAATCGCCTGATTACATTTTCAAAAATGATATTTGTTGTCATTTGTTACACTTAATACTTTTGAGAATTTGGCACGCCTGCGACCTACCATTTTCAATGAGACAACATAAATTAGCACGCTCGGTCGAACCCATGTCAAAGTTACCAGATATACTATCAAAGTTGAGGTCAAGTAAACCTGTCACACTTGGTGAGGAGGTTTACAATAAGTACCACCAGTCTCAACTAGTAGTTCCATTCTTGGTCTAGTGCAAGTAGTAGTTGTACAACCAAATATGTCAATGATGCAAGTTGAACTCTCATCTCATCAATCACAGAGATGGTTAGCAAGATGAATACAAGTTTTCGTAAGGTTGAAGGCACTTGAGGGGTCTTTTTGTTTTTGTTTTTCAAAATTTAGTAACTGCATTAAAATAAATCTCAGGTTTTGTCTCTCATACAATATGTGCACGCGGGACAACAAATTAAACTGATGTTTTATGGTAGGAACATTAAAAAAAGGTTATAATATAAAGTTAAACGCAACAAGTATCATTTTATTAGTTAAAAATAAAAATAAACTGATTTCCTATATAAATAAAAATATAAAGAACAATGTAGCTATGAGTATGGTATAATAGTAAGGGAAAATTTTAAAAATGTCAACTTTTAGACCAATATTACAAAAACAATAAATTTCAAAAAGTATTTTGAAGAAAATTCAATAAACAAAAATGATTTTGTATTTGACAATTTTGAGTTAAATAATTTCATATTTGACAAGTTTGTATACATGTATGACTAAAATGCCCTAAGAACTTGTAATGTAATTGTAAAAAATTTATGTCGTAAAATAAAAGTCTTACTAGGTGAAACTAAAGTTCTAACTCCGAGTTCAAGAGTTCCATGTTACGCGTCAAAAATTTTATATAGTGAAATAAAAAATTAACATTAAAATCATTGTTTAAATGGCATTATGGACCAAAATTTTACTTTTTATTTTCTCGAAATCATGTTTATTTATTAAACTTTTCTTTGCAATAAATGCTCATGTTTGAAGTATATGTTGATACCCCAAATGAGTCAACACTATTTTTAGAATAATCGGCAATGGGCCGATATAAATAAATCAAGCCGATTTTAATAGAGCAAGCCGATATTAATTGAACCATGCCGATTTTAGTTGGAGCAAGCCGTTGTGAAGCTAAATTGGGCTTATATGAAGTTTGGGGCTACAAATAAGTTTCAGCCTGGTAAATTGAAGACCCAGGTTATCAAAGCAACAATCAGATTAGGATTAAAATACTTTGTGGAGTATGGGACACTCCTAGAATGAGCTGTATTTGGTTTGTGCTTTTGCCTAGATATAGTTGAAATTTAGGAGTAGTCATCTATTTAATTTTTCATGTAAGTCGGTTATTTAGTATAAATAAAGAACGAGGCCTCAGTTTTAGAGGTCTAGCGCCAAACAAAAAAAATACGTTTCTCAACTTTTTCGTCCAATCACACTACTCCGGTAATGCATATATCTCACTTAATTCTCTCGTTCTTCCTTAACTTTCTCTTTTCCAAACTCTCTTCAATCTCTTTATCTTCTTCATATTCTTTTCTCATTCTTTTTTCCGGTCTGTCTATTTTCTCCATTCTTTCTATTTCCCTTCTTCTACAATTTCTTTCGGTTACCCAAAGTCCTCTTAATTGAGGCAATCTGAACCTTTCGCACGAGTCGAGTTCTCTCTCGTGCAATTGCCTGATTTTTCTTTTTGTTCAAAAGAGACAAAAAACTCATTCCTTTTGAACTGGTTGAAGCACGTCACTGGTTATGGCACGCCCTTATTTTACAGAATAAGAAAATCGACCTAGTTCTTTGGCCGATTATTTTTGGAGCGAACATAAATTGGCACGCCCAGTGGGACACCGCCAGGTAGTTGAAAGATATTAGTAGAGATGCCGCCAAAACAGCAAAATTCGAAAAATGTTGTACCTTCTGACGAGGGACATGAGGTGGATCAATATGTGGCCGATGAACCAGCGACCAATAACATTGAACATGAAAATCTAGTCATGGTTGACCAAGCCACATGGCAAAAGCAAATGGAAGTTTTGGTTCAAGTTGTGCAGCGAATGGAAACCATGTCATAGGAAGCTCTTGAAAGAGAATCCAGATCACAAGAAAGAATGATCCGGTTAAAAGGGGTGTTACAAGATATGATGGCAAGACTTTCGACCGTTGAAAAGGAAGCGGCTTTGAAACCGTAATCCAGCACTTCAATACCCAAAATCATTCCAAATACAAGGAATAATGGGTCATCTTCTTCTCCGGGTATACTAAAAATTCTAGAAAATGGTAGGGCGTCGATACTCGGAACGGTGCCGCAAATAGTAATTGATGGCAATCCCCATAAAGAAATATTGACATTGGGGGGAAACAATGGTAAAAAATCACATATTTGTAGCCATACTGATGGTGCAAAGGTGGCATCATTCCCCACGTATCCGAACACTTCTGAAACAACGCCGATCAGAAATATTCTGAATGGGGATGATGTTAGAGCAGTGGTGGACCATGGGTAAATAATTGATTTAATATAACTGGAGATCGAGCAAGGGTATCGCCGCATACAATGACTAGTGTATAGAAAGCCATACCCGGAGCAGATTGATTTAATTGAGTACCCAAAGGGCTTTAAATTTCCAGATTTTGCAACTTTCAGTGGAGAAGATACTCATTTTGCTATTGAGCATATTGGGCAATTTATGATACAGTGCGGAGAGGCAAGTGATAATCTTTCTCTTAAATTATATTTATTTTCCAATTCTTTAACCGGACCAGCATTTTCGTGGTATATTCGACTACCACCAAATTCTATTTTTACGTGGGAACAAATGGATGAGCAATTTCATGTTTAGTTCTACCGCACCAAAACTGAAGTGACGTTGGCCGATATTTCACGGCTATGTCTATTGCCTAGCGAAACATTGGAGACATTTATCGCATGATTTCGAAAAGCCCTGATGCGTTGTAGAGTGGCTTTGCCAGAAGCCGAATATGTCCGTCTAGCATTGAATGGTTTAGAATTGGAGATAAGAAAGAGGTTTGAAGGCATTGAGTTTCAAAATCTGTTTGAGTTGGCCGATCGGGCCACACGATATAAATCTTTGCTCAAAGAGGAAATTGAGCGAAAGTCTTCTTCAAAGGGAGCCTATTATCGAGACCCGAATTATGAAGTGTTTATGGCAAAACCTTTTGAAGATTTGGAAGTTGATGTCGTTGAAGTATCGTTAAAGAAATCTTACATATATGAGGCTTTGGACAAACTGAAACCCATTACAAATTCGCAAATAGCGGTAACGATTAATAGAAAAGGGATAGTAGAAACAAGAAAAGGTTACAATTTTGATATTGCCAAAACATAACAGATTTTTGATCACTTGGTGGCTGATAAACAAATCATATTTCCAAAAGGACACACAGTTCCTAATGCAAGTGCAATAAAAGGGAAGGAGTTCTGTAAGTACCATAACTCTTGGGGTCATACTTCAAATAATTGTATTATTTTCCGTAATGTTTTGCAGAAAATAATTAATGAAGGAACTTTAAAATTCCCGAAGAAGTGTCAAAAGCAACCAGAGAATACGGGGGTTGATGGGGATTCGTTTCCAGCCGTAGTTAGTTCAAACGTGATCACTTTGGCAGAAGTGAATTCACGACCATCACGAACAGAGCTTGATGTCATTCGGGCAGAGTTGGCTACATTAAGGCAATAGTTGAAAGAAGTCCAATAACAAGTTAGTAGGAAAAAGGTTCATTCAAGCCAAGAGAAAAGTATGGTGTCGGCCAAATATATGGATGTTACTGTTGTATAGAGGTGCAATATTCATAAAGGGATTGAAGAAAGAAAACTTTTGGCTCGCAATCCGAAGAGAAAATCCTTAAATGTAGTTTCAGACCAAAGAGTAAGGGTCGGCCAACAAGGCCGACCTCAATTCAAGCAAGCTTTATGGCTCATTCAATATGGGTACAAAAGAGGCCTGATTCACACCGCATTAGGATGGTGCGACCGCTGGTGGTGCCTCCTGGAAGGTGGAAAAGGGTGGTGCATCCAAAATTTTTCATTTATCCACTAAAGGTGCAAATAGATCATCGGGAGACTTATTCGTAAAAACGACGAAGGCAAAGAAAGGTGTCGGAAGCTAGACGAAGAAAAACACAAAAATACCCACAAAAAGGAGTAGTTGGTGAAATTCCTGATGTAGATGTTTCATTTGGGAAATGTGCGTGCAAGGGTTAAGGCAATGAGAGTAGTGATTCGAATAAAGTGCCTAGACATTATGCCCAATATAGATTCAGATTTAGAAGTTTTCCAAAGGTATGGGGCTTGTATTGCCAGCCACATTTCAGGCCCCTAGAGAGCAGTTTGAACAAGAAGAGCAGTAGTGAATCAAACACATCATACTCGGGGGGCAAGGAAGATCAGTGGGTATCGTCCACCCCAAGGTAGGAGGCCAATAAATTAAATTTTGAAGAAGAAATAGAGGTATCGGCTAGTAAAAAGCTTGAGGTCGATACCACTAGAATTGAAGTCATAAAGGTAATTTGTGAGAAACCTCTACTAGAAATGACACAACAGTTAAGGCCTTTGTATATGAAGGCATCGATTGAGGGGCAGGCTATTGATCGAGTATTGATAAACAATGGATTGGTACTTTATGTGATCCCATCGACTATAATAAATTTGTTGGGAGATGATTTGGTTGATGCAATTCCAATCAATATATCCATTAGTGGTTTTAATGGAGGGATGATTGTGACCAAAAGAATTTTTCCATTAAAGGTAACTCTAAGAGGCCGAACATTATTCACCGTTTTATTTATCATAGAAACTATAACGGCCTATAGGTTACTGCTTGGTCGGGATTGGATACCATCCTCTTTGCATCAAATGCTTATTTTTTGGAGTGGGAATGAAGTGAAAATTATAGAGGCTAATAACAAACCTTTCATACCTAAGGTTTATTCAGCTGAAGCAATTTTCTATGAGGAAAGTTGTGTTTCAAATCAATTTATTGGAGCTAATAAGAATGGTAGGATGGCTATGACCACCATGAAATGCCATGTTATAGAGTTTGAGGTCAAGGAACTTATGTTTGAAGTAGTAAGGCCGACAGTTAGATTATTTAGCCTAGAGATAAAGAAGTTTGCGATGAATAGAGAAGAAAATAAAATTGCTAAGCAACAGGCTTTTTAGGCCGCATACATACGAGTCAAGGCTTATTTGGCCGAGAAATGCTTGGCCAAAGAGGTGACGATTCGAGGAGCTTTCTCAACTTGTGTAGTCGAGATAGAACAACACCTAAAGTCGATTAACATAAACTATTTGAAAGCATATCGCCCATATTATATAAGTAATGGGAATCGTCTTGTGTCTCAACTATAAAACAAGAAGGGCAAGGCTAGCTTTACATTTTTCGAAAGTCGTTTAGTTTTTTTTTTATGCTTTATTATTTCGTGTCGTAATTGTTTAACTAGGTTAATATAATTAGTTAGCATAAAGTAGAAGTAATCAGTAGCCAAAGATACATGTTCATATGAGTAATATTCTTCCAGAAGAAAGGTCCTAACATGATTTCATAAACTTATGAATATCAAGTTTGAAATTGGTCTACAGGGTTTGTGCTTTTTTACAGACGGTATCAACATGCATCTTGGATAGAGCAAGCACTCGGAGTTCTTCACAAAGATGGAGAAGTCATTTATAGCATACCTTCGGCTTTTAGAGCATCAATCTTGTTAGAACCGAAATATAGGCCATTAGTGTGGCTACCAGAGCATGGAAAAAGCCTTGTGGTTGACAAAGATGTTGGATTGTGGACCGGCTGAAACCTGAAACGAAGAGTTGTAAGTTCACAATAAATTAATAACAAGTACTAGACAGAGAATATTGAAGTTTTATATGAGAAATAGAGGGATCGACCTCATATACCAAATAAGTTGATACCATAAGAGCTGAAGTTGCTGAGGACAATACTGAAGGAAAATTGGGTATAATGGATAATTTATGTAATAGTAGGCCGTTGGAGTTGATATTAAAAGAAGCCGTGTTGGCATCAATTTAGGTGCGAAAAAGAATTCCAACAGAACATATTACATTTATGGTGTTGGAATTGGGGGGCATTGTTGATACCCTAAATGAGCTAACACTATTTTTAGAATAATCGGCAGTGGGCTGATATAAATAAATCAAGTCGATTTCAATAGAGCGGGCCAATATTAATTGAACCATGCTGATTTTAGTTGGAGCAAGCCGTTGTGAAGCTAAAGTGGGTTGATATGAAGTTTGGGGCTGCAGAGAAGTTTCGGCCTGGTAAATTGAAGACCTAGGTTATCAAAGTAACAATCAGATTAGGATTAAAATACTTTGTGGAGTATGGGACACTCCTAGAATGAGTTGTATTTGGTTTGTGCTTTTGCCTAGATATAGTTAAAATTTAGGAGTAGTTATTTCTTTATTTTTTCATGTAAGTCGGTTATTTAGTATAAATAAAGAACAAGGCCTCAATTTTAGAGGTCCAACACCAAACACAAAAAATACGTTTCTCAACTTTTTCTTCCAATCACACTACTCCGGTAGTGCCTATCTCTCACTCAATTCTCTCGTTTTTCCTTAACTTTCTCTTCTCCAAACTCTTTTCAATCTCTCTGTCTTCTTCATATTCTCTTCTCATCCTTTTTTCTGGTCCGTATATTTTCTCCATCCTTTCTACCTCTCTTATTCTACAATTTCTTTCGGTTACCCAAACTCCTCTTAATTGAGGCAATCTGAACCTTTTGCACGAGTCGAGTTCTCTTTCGTGCAATCGCCTAATTATTCTTTTTGTTCAAAAGAGATGAAAAACTCGTTCCTTTTGAACCTGTTGAACCACGTCATCGGTTCTGGCACGCCTGCGTTTTACGGAACAAGAAAATCGGCCTAGTTCTTTGGCCGATTATTTTTGGAGCGAACAGTATCATCTTGATCTACTCATATTTCCTATCTCAGAAGTTTTGAAAGTTGTCCTACTTGTAATATCAACCTGGAAAATTGTTGTTTTTTAAAGTTTCTCTAAAAGTTAAAATTAACAGTACAATGTTTGTTTACTAAAAGGAAGTCTAAAAAATAGGACCAATTTTTTATACATTAGAAAACGGAACCAATATCATAAGTAATATATAAACATTGTTATTGAATTAAAAGAAAAACTAAATTATTAATTAGTATTGTAATGTATATATATAATCATATATTTTATTAACGATTCGGTTGTTCACTTCTAGTAGCCCTAGAACCAGAACGGGAACTGTAAAATAATACTCCCTCTGTCCCAAAAAAGTGTCCACTTTTTCTCTTTTCCTTGTCCCAAAATAAGTGTCCACTTTTGAAAAGTCAAAACACTTTATTTGGTCAATTTACCAATTTAACCTTCAACCATTAAAGTTATAAAACATATACACTATAAACTATCACATCACTATGGTGGGACCATGGGTAAAGTTGACATTTCATTCACTAACACTACAACAAAAGTCATCCTCCTAAAAAGTTGGATTCCCCAAAATGGACCTATAATTTGGGACGGAGGGAGTAGTTTTATTTGTTTGATCTGAAACCAAAATGTACCAAAGCAACGGTTCGATTCGGGTCTAAGGGTTTTATGGTTTTAACGGTTCTTCTGTCCACCACTACTACAACTTAATTTTGGATTAATCTCAATAACAACTCTTTAGTGTTGAATGTATCCGTTACACCTGCTTATGTTTTTATGGTTTCAACGATTCTTCTGTCCACCCCTACTAGAACTTAATTTTGGATTTATCTCAATACACCTTAGAGCCTGTTTGGTTTGCATTTCTGGAAATAATTTTCTGTTTCTGAAAATTGTACAAAAAGTCTATTTTGTTAAGTTTTCTGGAAACTGTTTTAAGAAAACTTAGGCCTTGCTTGATATAAAACTTTGAAAATTGTTTTGAGAAACAACTTTTTGAAAACGAGAACAAAGAAGAGAGAACATTTTTTTCAGTTCAAAATTTCACTTGGCTAGTAAAATTACAAAATAGTTTTCAAAAAATAAAAATTCAAAAATCTGTTTGGTTGCATTTATTATGTAAATAAAATAATTCTAAAATAGAATATAATAAGTTAGGAAATATCAAACATTCGAAAATTATAGGATATTATACTATTCTCATAATACTACTGAGAACAAGAAATAAATAACACACATTTAATAAAACATTTATTTCACAAGTTTCCTAACATAAATTTTACATTTTTGTCTTATAAATTTAAACTAATATATAAAATTTTATATATTAAAATTTATCGTATATTAATTAAAAATATTTCATTATTAAATAATTTTTTATTATTTAATATAATATATTATAAATATCAAATAATATATATAATAAATTATATATTTTTGTCTCATAAAATTAAAATAATAAAATTTTATTATTTAATATAATATATTATTAATATTAATAAATATATTAATAAAATTATATATAATAAATTATATATTTTTGTCTCATAAATTCAAACTAATATATAAAATTTTATATTGATTAAAAATATTTTAATATTAAATAATGCTTTATTATTTAATATAATATATTATATATTTAATAATAATATTATATATAAAAAATTATATATTTTTATCTCATATTGGAACTAATATAATTTTTTTTATATCTTAACAGTTATTTGATATTAATGAAAAATATATTATTATTTAATATAATATGTTATATATTTAATAATAATATTATATATAATAAATTATACATTTAAACATAAAATGTTCCATATTAGTGAACACACCATTGTTTTCTTGTTTATAAGAACAACTTAAAATTGTTCTCAAAAAATTGATATTATTGAACTTGAATTTCCAAAAACTATTTTACGAAACAACTTTCCAAGTAGGAAATTTTAACTCTTTTCTGTTTTTTGCAACTCAAAGTACATAAAATTGTTTTCATAGTTCTATATTAAGCAGACCCTTAGTTACAAAAATGCCTATTTTCAAAGAAATCATTTTTATTGTTATCAGAAAATTATTTTTTGTTATCAGAATTCTCAAGAATAGTTTCAGATCCTTAGTTTTAAGGGCTATTATCACAAAAACCCTTGAGGTTTCACCAAATGATCAGATTGTCCATTGACCTATCAAATAACCCCCTAACCTTGTCAATTTGATCAATGTCCCCCTCCACTATCAAATTGACAAATAGTTAATTACCTTGACACCCCTTGAAGTTTATTCTATCTTCAATCACAACCCTCATGTTTGACAATCATCATTTATACTCTTGATTTTTCAAACTCACATCATTTACAGCCCCTATACCTAAAATATCTTCAAAATTGAGATATTTGATGTTTGAAAACAAGGTTTACTAGCTTCATCTTTTACTATCCAAACCAACCAATAATTTTTTTTATTTTAGAAAAAATTAAAAAACAAATTTATTTATAGTAAATTATTTTAAAAAAACAAAACAAATCTAATTGGTAGTTCAAAATATTTTTTACCATAATTTTTTTTATCTCAAAAAAAGTCCCTCAAAAATATTTTCTTATAAATAAAAAAATTATGGTAAAATATTATTTTTCAAAAAAATAATAATAATAATGCCGAAATATTTTCTCTGAACTACCAATTAAGGTAAAAAATAAATTATTTTATTTTTTTTAATTTTATATATAAAAAATTGGCCTTATTTTTTATAAAAATAAAAATTATTTCGGCAAAATAATTTTATATATAAAATAATAATATTTTATAATTGTTTTTTTTATATTTTACCCTGATTGGTAGTTTAAAAAAATATATTTCGGCATTAAAATTATTTTATTTGGAAAAAAATATTTTAGCTTACTTTTTTTTTTTATTCATGCGAAAATGTGTTTGAGGGACTACTTTTTTTTTTTTTTTCATTTTTTAAAATATTTTATTATAAACAAATTTGTTTTTTGATTTATGTCAAAATAAAAAATTAATGGCTTGTTTGGATAGTAAAAGATGAAGCTAGTATACCTTGTTTTCAAACGTCAAATATCTCAATTTTGAGGGTATTTTAGGTATAAGGGGTGTAACTGATGTCAGTTTTAAAAAATCAAGGATAAAAATGATGATGGTTAAACTTGAGGAGTGTGATTGAATATAGAGCAAACTTCAGGAGGTGTCAAGGTAATTAACCCTTTGTTAATTTGATGGTGGAGGGGGACATTGGTCAAATTAAAAAAGTTAAGAGATTATTTGATAGGACAGGGACAATATATCATTTGATAAAATCTCAGGATTTTGTGATAATTGCCCTAGTTTTATAATAGGAAGGGAAAAAAAAAAGATTGATTGAACTAATTGAAATTAATATCTATGTATTTTTTTTAATATGTATGTATTTTTTTTGGTTACATATACAGTGTAATAAAGAAAAAATATATTATATTCTCTCTAGCCAAACAGGCTAAGACATTTGTTTAGGCGGTTGAGCCCAAAAATACCCAACCCTTCAATCACGACCCAACGAAGACATCAAGTTGAATCACTCCCTTCCCCTTCCCCTTCCCCTTCCCCTTCCATCTCTCTCTATACATATATATATATATATATATCGCCAACACCATCGGAGCTCCCCTGTTGCTGATTCTACGTCATACCTGCAACTCTCTCCTCACGATTTCATATTTCTGTATCACACACTCATTTGTTATATCTTTCTTATACACACGTATACATACATATTTTGCTATATATATCTGTATATTTTCTTTTATTTTTGTGGTTCTTTGTGATCTCAAGATTGTTGTGTTTCATTCTCTCGATTCGTCCCGAAGAAATTTCACTGCTTTCGATAGTTGATTTCGATTTGTGCGATCCAGTGTTTCGAATGTTAGATTGATGTAAGTTGCACCAAGCCGATTAGGGTTTCTGTGGTTTATCGAAACTTAATTTAATTCAAGTAAATTTTTTTTTGTTGTTCTTCACTGTTTTTTTTTTTTATTAGTGATTAGTAAATTGTTTGCTAAATTATTTTTTTGATGAATTAGGATGCTAATGAAATGATGAATCAAGGAGGAATTACTGACACCGTGACTACAGTGGACCCTAATTTGCTCGAGGTAAATCCTCCTCTCTGTGTGTGTGGGTATGTATGTATATATATATATATATATGTTTTGGTGAAGGTGTTTATATTTTTTCTGCAAATGTGAATACGTATGTGTTTACATAAGAAAGACGGTTTATTAATAGGTTTTGGGTTGAAAAGTATTTAGTACCAAATCATGTTCGGGAGCTAATGAATTCTTAGTAAGAAACCCACGTGAACATTGCATCTGGTTCATTAGCTCTATTGGTGTTTCTGCAGCTTATTTTTGCAAAGCTCAAGTTTTTAGAGTGAGAAAGTGGATATTGGTTTCATGTTGCGATATCCAAGTGGTTGGAATCAATTTGGTCCGTGTTTACCATGTCCATGATTTGTAATTTTTACCATGCGTGGGTAGTTTCGTGGAGAAATTCCTGGGTATTTTGCACCGACCCTGATACTACAACAATAACAACAGCAACAACCAAAGCCTTTTTGGCAATTAGTTTGGGTGGGCTGTATGATTTTATTTTTCTCCGGACGTCTCTATCTAAAGCTATGGTCTCTGTTGCACAATATGGTTTGATAGCCCTTAAACTAACTATACTGACAACTTGGTTTTCCTCTCTCTCTCTCTCTTCTTTCTTTTTCGTTTCAGTATTAGCCTCAATATAGACTTTGTTCACTCTTCCTACCTGGCGTATTTAAACCATCTCACCTTATTATAACTCGTTTTATTTCCATATGGTGGTACTTCAACCATCTCATGATTTTCTTTTTCTCTAATTTAGCCCTTTATAATCTTGCCACAAATGTAACTTAACGTTCACTTTACTGCCACACTTAATTATTTCCTAATTGCCCAACATACTGCCCTTAAAGTACTCCTGACTACTTTACAAGCTGTTTTATCTGTTCATTTTTTCCCTCCTCGGTACGTGTATGCCTATATTTGCATTTCGTTTGTTGCATCTTTTCAATTATTTTGATGCATTTTTTGATTGGTGTATCATTGATCGGTCATATTAGTGATGCTTCTGTAATCTTTGGGTTCAGAGATATCAGGTTCCTGATCCAAGCCAAGGACACACATCATCTTATTATACCCCATCTAGTGGCTCTGAGGGATGGGCAATGCAGGGGGCACATAATTACTCCACAGAGCACGGGATTCCTTCTAATTCTAGCTACCACCAAGATCAGAATGCAGAGCCTCCCCCACGGAACATTCAAGATGGCTCAGGTGTTGCCTCTCTTGCCTCTACTACGAGTTCTGAAGCAACAAATGTACCACAAGAATATAATGGTTACACAGCCTACCCAAATACTGATGCATATGGATACAGCAACACAGGATATACAGGTTATTACAATGGCTATCAGCATCAATCTGGTCAACAATACCCTCAACCTGTAGGAACATATCAAAGCACAGGTGCACCTTATCAGCCTCCTCCCTCATTTCAGAATACAGGGTCTTATGCTGGGCCTGCAAGTTATTCAAACACTTACTACAATACTGGTGATTATCAGACATCTGGAGGTTACACGAATAGCGGTTACAACAATCAGACCAACTTGTGGAATGCAGGAAACTATTCAAGTTACACATCTCATCAATACGTAAATTACACACCAGACTCAAGTGCTGCTTACAGTTCTACTGCTGCATCTGCGACTACAACTGCACCTGCACCTGCACCTTCAGTCTACTATCAGCCACAATATAAGCAATGGCCAGACTATTATAGTCAAACAGAAGTTAGCTGTGCTCCTGGGACGGAGAATATATCTGCAACTACTACATCCAATCAGGGGTCTGCTGTTCCTGGTGTTACTGCTGGGTATTCGGCTACATTCAGCCAACCTTCTGCACCTTTTATCCCATCTTGGAGGCCAGAAAGCAGTACTTCTGAGCTGCCTTTAGCACAGGTTTGAGTTTTACTCCTCATGCCGTTATTAAAATTAAATGTTTTCTTAGCATGGAAGGGAAATATGTATTCATCATATAAATAAGAAATACCTTTATATATATGTGTTTCAATATGTCAATTAACACAATTATTTTAGTCCTTTTTAAAAGTTTCTTGTTAAAAGAAATTAATATTTGGACAACCCCAGAGATCATAGAAAAGAAGGAGCTCAACATCCTTTTTATAAAATGGACCCTTGATCCTTCCATCCATGTTTTGGGTTCATTCACTTCATTGATCTCGCAGCTGAGTAGGTCTGGCATGAAAGACAGCTTTCTATTGCAGGCCTATATTTCAAATCCTATCCTAGAAACAACCTTACTAGGGCTGGAAAAGTTACCCACCTAAGTAATAGAGTCTTTGCAGGTTAGTAGGGTGGGATTTAATTAGTGGGTTTTTGTCGGGTTGATAGCAAGCACCACACCAAGCCCCAAAATTAAAGAGAAATTTGCGTCTCCTACAACTGGAAGTCTCTAGCTTCTCTCTTCGTGAATCTTTCCATTTTCTTTTGCTATACTTTCTACAGTCTCTACTTCCTCTCTTTACTTTTGCTCTCTACAACCTACAGCGATCTCACTACTTTTTTTTTGCTCCAACTGTTTATCTAAATCTCTTTGAAAACCATGTTGTTCTCGCGTCACAAGAGCTTTTGGGGATCGATTTGAAGGTTTATTGGGCGCCTCTTGATCCCTCTTTCCCCTTTGATCTAGCGTTTTCAATTTGATTCTACTCCCTAATCTCCCGTATTTTGCTCTCCATAGTCTCTCAGTTTCACCATGGATTTTTCAGCAATCTTAATTCACTGTTTCTATGAAAAAGGAAGGAAAATTCACGATTTGTTCTGACTCGCTTTTGGCAGCTGGGATTAGTTTTTGATTGATCACTTGTAGTAGATTGTTGGTTTATCTTCAGAAGTTTAGCTGGTGACATATTGTGGTTCAAATTAAGTTAATCTCATCTATTCACACGCCTCAGAAAGCTTTTGATATTTCACTACTTTTTCCCTTGTTTTTCTCCCTTGTCCTAAAATTTCTCTCTCTCTCTCTCTCTCTCTCTCTATATATATATATATATATATATAAACATATATATATTTATATATGGTCCATATGTATATATATATCAATGTTCATTTGAACACTCTTTAATCTATCAATGTTCATGTTCCATATTTATGTCTTACTTTATTTCTTCTATTTTTTATTGGGCGGAGGGTAGATATTATAAATCTATAGAGGGAAGGATAAATGTTTTGAGATCGCTCGGCCCTTAGGCCGGCCTCTTTTGTATTGAGGGATGCACTCTCACCGTTTGAGTGCCTTTTATTATACTTCTTACTTATTATATATATATATATATATATATATATATATATATACGTCTTACTCATCAAAAAAGATTCTACGACCAATTATGCCCATGGCGCAAACTAGCCCAACTGAAATCCCTAACCCTTACAATACCAAATGATGTTTACTCTCATGACATGACATTTGTCAGCTCGCTCGTGCCAATTCTTGGTGCCTCGCCTTTATTGTAGCAGCCTCATTTTCACGGTCACTCTTGTGTTGCTGACCTATACCAACTTATGCACACTTGTTGGTGAGAGATAGATTTTAATTACTCAAGGATGCGTACAACTATTAGAGCTCAGTACTTTGAGGACTTGATCTTGATGACTTTTGGCCTGACTAGCGCAAATGACTTACTGTGTGAAGGCATCCACCTCCTCGATGGGCGGGAGGGTAAAACAAATTAAGAGACATCATACCGACTTGAAACATACCCTCCATCTAATATGTTTAACATATACATAAGATTATACAGTATTCTAGATTTCATACACATATATAAGATACTCTAGAATAGTCACTCCTTGCGGGACACTATGTAACTATGCCACCCCTTGGTAATTGCTTACATCACACTTGCTTGTCCTAACCTTCACAGAATGTGGTGGAGCGTAATATGTTGCTCTCATTTCGTCTTTCCTACATCGAAGCGGTTTAAAGAAGCTAGAGGTCACTCTTCAGGTGAATATGAAGTTTGTCATAAATACAGAGATAATTTTACCATCGACATTGGTGTCATTTTAACCTATCCCGGTAAAGCCTTGCCTATCCCTATTGGAATGGGTTTGGTTGATAATTATTAGTTAGAGCCTTTTGTTATTAGGAAAACTGAATTTATTTATTATTTTCATTTTAACTAATTTTGTGATTGTGATATTAAATTATTACTTTGTATTTTCCCCCCTTTGAAAACATACGCACTTATCAATCAAAAAAGAAAAAACATACTCATAGTGGGGTGGGTGGAACCCCATCGAACTCTATCGTTGAGCGCGTTCGGAATTGTGTTGACACACCTTTAATTTGTCCTATTGACATCCTTAGTTTTTGACAATCCCAATTTTTTTATCTTAAATCTTGTTTATTTTATCATTTATTTGCTCTTAGCTGTAGAAATAATGTGCCTTCCTATTTCCTATTACTTGCCCATGATTCTTAGAGTGGGGAGCGAACATATTAATACTAATAACTATGCCCTGAGAATAGATCTGTTGCTTTGGTTAGGATGTGGTTTAGCCTTGTAATCTTTTTTTTGATAAGTAAGACATATATATAAAGAAGGTGCTTGAAAGGGGAGCACACCCTGAATACAAATAAAGAAAACTAAGGCCCAAGAGAGCCCAAGAAAATCCATCTTTTCCATTAGCCTGGTAAATTCTCCATCACACTTCTTCTTAGTGCCTTGTGCAGAGTATCAGAATAACTGTTGGTATCCTGTTCCTTAGGCAAGTGGAAGACTTTGAGTTTGGTGCACTGGCCATTGCATGTAATGGCCAAGAAATTGGTTTGCAGGAATTATTAGTTTTTAGTTTATAATGAATACATCGACTCTGAAGCATGTTGACTATATTGTAGAGGAAGGAAATTGAAAGCCAGGGTGGATGCATCGTTTTTTTAGAAGTAAGATTTATATATCAAAGAACCCTCAAAGGGGTGCGCATTTCGAACAAGAAGACAAACAAAGGCCCTTAATGGTGAAGAGAATCCAAAAAATCAACTTTTTCATCTATAAATATATAATATTTTTCCGTATCCCACCAAAAAAGAGTAAGAGATAAAATAATCTTTGACGACCCCCATGGAAGATTCAATTTCATCAAAGCATTTTCAATTACGCTCCTTCCAGACACTGCTAACGACAAAGAGGGGCCACCCTTAAAAAATACGGGCATAAGTACCCGCATACAACCCTTGTCAAGCTCCATCACACCTCTCGTAGAGGAAGACATGACCCACTTAACCTTAAACATACCGAGAAGCAGACCCCATCAATCGAAAGTGAATGGACAATGAATGAGGAGACGATCTATTGGCTCACCATCCCCATTGCACAAAAAATACTTGTTGATGAAAATCATATTCCTTCTTTAGTTATTAAAAGTGAGAAATTTGCCCTAACTGTTGTCCAAAGAAAAAACCTACCTTCAAATGAGCCTTGGAACGCCAAACCGTATTCCAAGGAAAATATTGTCTACCAAGGCTCGAATGACAAAGGAATAGGGACGAGACTTTAAGTCTCTTAGGAGGACTAGGAGTCCACACACAATAATCTTCTTTTTTGATAAGCAAGTAAAAATTGTATAAAAGACACTCAAACGGGGAGTGCATTCCATGAAACAAGCAGAGTTGCCCAAAGGAGCAAGTGTACCCAGAAAGTCAATCCTTTAATCAATAGATGTACAATATCTATCCTCCACCCAAAAGAAAAGAGAAGAAATAAAAGCATCCTTAATGGAGCCATCAATGGATTCGATCCTCTCAAAGCAACGCCTATTTCCGCTCCTACCTAATGCTCCACCATAGACAAAGGGGAGCAACCCTCCAAATAGAGTGATCATGGGGCCCCACAAAACAACCACTCCAAGCATCAATGATATCGCGAACCGAAGCCGATATAACCCACATAATGCCGAATAAGCCAAAAAGCACACACCAACACTCCTACGCAATCGGACAATGTAAGAGAAGATGATCAATCGATTCACCATCCGTCTTGCATGTAAAGCACCGATTAATAACAACAAGGTTACGCCTTCATAGATTATCTAAAGTAAGGATCTTTCCCCACACGATTGACCAAACAAGAAAAACAACTTTAAGGGGGACCCTAAAGCGCCAAATCGCTTTCCAGGGGAAAGGCATACATACTTGGGCCGATAAACAACTAAAGTAATACGAAACAGTAAATCTCCTATCCGGCGAGAGTCTCCAAACCAAGGAATCCGATCCTACGCCAGGCGAGGGCTGACCATACATCAACTTCAACAAATTAGTGACCTCCTCAAGTTCCCAATCCTGGAAATGCCTCACGAACTGAATGTCCCAAACAAGCTTTCTGTTACTAAGACGATAACAATCAGCTACAAAGGCGTTGCGATTGCGAGCGATACGAAAAAACTGGGGAAAAGATGAGGCTAAAGAGGCCTCTCCACATGAGGAATAAAACATACGTGGGAGGAATGGAAAGCGTGCTCTTTACCAAAGTAAGTCTACCCCGTTTGGAAAGATACTGACGCTTCCACCGAGCCAACCTCCTCTCCACCTTTTTCGCCACTGTGTCCCAACACTGCTGACGTTGGCTCGACAATCCTAATGGCATACCCAGATAAACAACATGAAATTGACTGACATCGCGACCAAGCACCTCATCCAATGAGGAAATGTTCCCCACCTTACCCACCGGAGTCAAAGAACTCTTCCCCATTTATCTTCAGACCTGATGCCGCTTGAAAGCAAATCAAAATGCACCGGAGATGCCTCAATTTAGCCTCATCCGCATCATAAAAAATAGAGTATCATCAGCAAAGAGCAAAGTGGGTGACCTCCACAGGGTGAACCGTCGCATCCCCCACTCTAAAATCACGAAGGAGGCCTAAGCCCGAAGCCTGAAGCCCGAAGCCCTAGCCATAATCTTACTGAAGGCTCATCACCACTAGAAAGTGAAGAGGAGAAAGCGGGTCGCTCTGCCTCAAACCTCGAGAGGACCCGAAGGAGAGCCATTCACCAACATAGAGAACCGGATCGAAGAAATGCAGAACTGCAGCCACTTCTGCCACCTCGCCCCGAAACCCAAACCCTCCAACATATACAACAGAAAGTCCCAGTTGACGTGGTTATAAGCTTTCTCCACATCGAGCTTCACAAGAACCCCTGGGTCCCCACTTTGAAGCCTGACATCCACAACCTCACTCGCAACCAAGGTGGAATCTAAAATTTGACGACCCCCCACAAAGGCATTTTGAGCATCCGAGATAATGCCATCCAGAACCCCACTCAACTGAGAAGCCAACACCTTCGCAATCAACTTATAAATGCAGCCCACTAAGCTAATGGGCCTAAAGTCCTTAATGTCCTTTGCATCCCCCTTCTTTGGAATTAGAGAGTAAAAGAAGCATTCAGGGACTTCACGAAGTAGCCCTATCCACACACAAGAATCTGAACCACCACTATCCATACTATGGCAATACAACAATGTCAAAAAGCCGGAAATATCCTCTAGCTCTCAATCCTGAAACTATCTCACAAACCCAATATTCCAAACAAGCCTACCGATATCAAGCTGATAACAATAAGCACGAAGATATTGTTTGTTGTAATGTTTGCGCCTCCAATACCCAGTAATGATATCAAGATTAGTTTTTTTTGGTACTTATAAAAAAGAAATGGGAAGAATTATTCATTAGAAGACAGTGAGATGGATATACTAACTTAAGAGGAATTTTTTAATTTTCCAAAAAGTTCCTCGACTATATTTCGGAGGGGATAATTTTTACGCCATCTTTTAAGATTTTTTTTGTTATTTTTTTGATAAGTAAGAAAAATGTATACAAAGGCCTTCGAAAGGGGAGCTTGTCTCATTTACAAAAAACGAAAACCAAAGGTCCAATAGAGCCCAAAAATTCCACCTTTTCGTCTATAAATGTGCAAAATTTTTCCGTAACCCAAGAAAGCAATAAAGAAATAAACATGTCCTTAATGGTGACTATGACGAACTCGATCTCATCAAAGTAATGGCGATTGCGCTCCAACCACAGGCACCACCAAAGATATAAAGGAGCCTCCCTCCAAAAAGCATAAGCGTGGGTCGCCGGGGTATGTTTTTGGTCAATCGGTGTTTTTTATGTAAAAAGGATGGGGAATCTATTGATCACCTCCTTTTGCATTGCCCGATCGCCTACGATTGCTGGAGTCTCATTTTTTGTCTTTTTGGCATCCAGTGGGTGATGCCAGCCTCGGTTTGCGATGTGTTGGCCTCTTGGAGAGGTGTGCCAATTGGTCGTCAGGTTCAGCTTTTTTGGAGGGCAGCTCCCCTATGTCTCTGGTGGAGTATTTTGTTAGAACGCAATATGCGATGCTTTGAGAGTGCGGAGTCTCCCCTGGGAGGAATAAAAAATGTGTTTATATCGAGTTTGTTTTGTTGGGTGGATGGGCGAAATTGTAAATCTTTGGAGGAAAAGATAGACTTTTTAGGTTCCCTCGGCCCCTAAGGTTTCGTGTATATGGGATGCACTCCCCGATTGAGTGTTTTTTCTTTTATAAAAATCTTACTTATCAAAAAAAAAAAAAAGAGTCAATAACACCTCTCGTAGAAGAAGGCATAACCCAATGCACACCAAACAAACCCAGCAGGGACCAACAATTGCAAACAATGGAACAATGGAGAAGAAGGTGATCAACGGACTCACCCTCCTTTTGCAAAGGAAGCACCGGTTGACCACGCATAAGCCCCTCCTCGGTACATTGTTTAGTGTGAGTCCACGGTGTAGACCAAACAAAGAAAGCCACCTTTTGGTGGGGGGTGGGGAAGCCAAACTGTTTTCCAAGGAAAATTGGGCTTGCTCAAACCGGACATGTGTTGTAACTAGGAGGAAACCCCGATTCTACCATGAGAAGCAAGCCTCCAAATAGGAGAATCCGAACCTGCTCTGCCCAATATGTGACAATTGATGGCTCAAGAAACGCCGAAACCTCTTCCGATTCCTAATATTGAAAAAGGTCTCAAGAACTGCATATTCCATTAATGCTATATGTTAACAAGGAGATAACAATGTGGCACCAGAGCGAGTTGATCCTGAGCAATATCGAAATGGGGAGGAAAAGAAATAGTAAAAGAGGAATCCTCACACCAGCAATCCTCCTAGAACTGAACATGTCTCCCGTCCCCCACCCTAAACCTAAGGTGCATAGAGAACATGTCCCATCCGCTCCAAATCTCCCTCCATTCTCCCACCCCCCTCCTTATCCTCACCTCCCTCCAAGATTTGTAAGATTTCTTGAGCGTTTGTACTGTCAAAGATTTGAGGAAGGAGTTTTAGACTTTATTGTTTGGGCCACTCACGAGAGATTTAAGGTATCTTCAATGTTCCGACAATATTTGGGTTACCTCTTAGGACTTACATTGGAAGGCGGTTTGGCGTTCTAGGGCTGTCCAAATGTGGTGTTTTCCCCCCCTTTTTTTATCCTTTGTGTTTGGACAGTGGTTTGGGGTCGGATACTTGCATTTGACAATTGGAGAAGAAATAATCTGATAATGGTGAATTGGTTTTTCATTTGCAAGTGGGATGGGGAGTCAACTGATCATCTTCTGTTGCATTGCCCATTGCCTACTATTGGTGGTTATTTCTGATGGGTCTTTTTGAGATGCAGTGGGTCATGCCTTGCTCAACGATGGGTTTGATGGATCTCTGGAGAGGTTATTCTATGGGTGCTCATGCCAGTGTTTTTTGGACGGTGGTGCCCCTTTATCTTGGTGGTTGGAAGGAACGTGATCATAGATGTTTTGACGAGATTGAATCATCCATTGGCGCTATCAATGAGACTTCCATTTCTTCGCTTTCTAGTTGGGGAAGGGTAGATTTTGTACATCTATAGATAGAGTTGATTTTGTGGAACCTTGGGTCTGCAAGACTGCTTTGGCCTCCCCCTTGTTTCCGCCTTCGCTCCCCTTTTGAGCGCTTTTTTCATATATATATTTATTATAAAAAAGGTGTAGATTGTTTACGGTTCATCACGTTTTTTTGTATGGGTGTTAAGTAGAGAAGAACGACTTCCTGCTTCGTAGAGGAATTGAAGGAATTTATCTGGGATACGATCCCTTTTGTGTGTGTATATGGTTGATGATATTTGATTTGATGGGAAATTCAAGTGGAAAGATTTAAAATGTTCTTTTTGGGTATTTTCTTCTAGCTTGTTCTTGTTCTACCTCCTTTTTATTCTATTTTTCTTCTTTTTAATGTGGCTGATGACTAGATTGTTAGATATTAAGTGTACTTTACTTGATTTATAGTGTTTTATGCCTCGAACAATAACAGGAAAGAAGTGTACTTCAACTTTACCTAAACGAGGGATATCCTAGGGATGATAATGAGAATAATGAGCATAATCTAAATATAATAGATAATCTTAATAGGAAGGGGGTAACAAACACATTGCAGATTCAAAAAAATAAAGCAGTAGGACTGGACAACATTCCTATAGAAGCCTGGTGAACCTTAGGAAGGGTAAGAGTTGAATGTGTAACAAATCTTTTTTGCTAAAATCTTAGTGCATGTTACAAGGTCTGATGAGTGGAGAAGTACTACAATACTTATTTACAAAGATAAACGAGTTATACAGAATTGTAGCAAATAACGTGTAATTAAATTAATGACAATACTATGAAATCATTGGAAGATTAATAGAACAAATAGCAGGGCAGAATTTACTGTGTTCGATACTATATTTGGTTTGTTGTCTAGGGGGTTCTACAAGCCCAGCCATATACCTATTCAACAGTTAGCGGCGGAGTGTAGAAGCACACGAAAAGAATATGGTTTTTATTGACTTAGAGAAGTCATATGATAGAGTTCCCGGATCCATGATTTGGTGGGCCCACGAAGAAAACATATTCGGAAAACGATATATACAAGGGAACTAAGATTAGGGGAGGTACATGTACATGTTGGGGAGACAAATGATTTCTCTTTTAAAGTAGGATTACACCAGTGTTCACCGCTAGGGACATATTTGTTTATGGTTATGTCAGGTGAAATAACAGAAGAATTGCAAGGAGACCATGCATGGTGCCTTGTTCATGGTGCCTTGTTTTTTTAGAAGAATATTATCTTTCCTAGTTATTCCTAAAAAAATTGAGATAAAATTAGGTGGAGGGCCTATTAGGGAGAAAATAAGAGTAGACTTCCGTGGTATGGACATATTCCACCCAGACCGATAATCGCACTTGTGCAAAGAGGAAGGTTGATTTCCTTAGAGGGTAAAAGACGAAGAGATCGACCAAAACTAACAGGAATGAAGATATAGGAAATATTCAACAAATAAGTTAGTGGGAAATGACTTATAATATAAAAGATTGAAAAAAGAGATATGTGGTCGACCCCGTTGTACAGTGTAAAGGCAAGGATGATGGTGATGGTGATGGTGATGACAATTATAGAAAGAATTCGACTTTGGGTGTCATTGTGGGAAACTTATCCTATGTTATCTTTTAAGATCTGTTAAAGTTTTTCTTCAATTACTCTTTCCAATTGGTAAGTGATGATGTGTTAAAAACTCTGTGCATGTCACCGGCTTAATTTAGAATACTTGTTTATAGGATCAGACCCATTTCTCAACAATTAAGTTGGGGGGGGGGGGGGGGGGGTGGGGGGGGGGGGGGGGGTGGGGGGTGTGGGGATATTTGTTTCAACCATGTCATCAGACAGCTGAATCTTTTATCAATTGACATATTAACTCATCTCTTCATGGTTTTCTTGTCAGCCTGGTGCAGTAGTCAGTGGTGTCCATGATAGTTACTGGAAACATGTAGCTCCGACGCTCACAAATGTCAATATTAGTCCCCAACAACCACAGTTCCAAAATTCTCTGGATTCAAATTCTACTTATGGCAGCTTTCAGGATCAACAGAAGACTGCATGCCCTCAAGGACCCAATATGCAATACCCTGCTACTTACCAGATGCCTCAAAGTTATCAACCTTCCTTGCAAACTGTTCCACAAGCAGTTCCACCCTTAGATTTGCACAGGGTAAGCAAACTGCAGATTCCAACAAATCCCAGAATTGCTTCAAATTTGCCCTTCATTTTACCAAAAACCGATAAGGATAGCTCTACAGTCAGTGCAGCTGCAAAACCAGCGTACATCAGTGTCTCGATGCCACAGCCAAATGAGAAAGTGACGTCTCATGATGCCGCTGATTCTCTTCTTAAGGTGAGATGCACTGATTGTTAAATTTCTTTCAATTTATTCTGCTGATATTTTCTTTTGATAATTGCACTATACAAGATTAGGAGGTTGGTTGATGAAGTCGGGGAAAATTGTGTGATAAACCTGAGATTTATCACTTCTGCTAAAAACTATTTTAAAGGTGGATAGGCAAACGCTGATATGATAATTTCTAGGTGGTTTGTTAACGAGAGTGAGATATGGTTATGATTTTTATTTCTAGTTTCTTTCTGTTGGCAGACTACAATGTGATTTTGGTTTGGTAGGTGACCTACTGTATATTGTACTGTCAATCCTTTCCTGATCTCCTGCTGAGCTCTTTTTTACCTCTTCAAGCATTTGCATATATATATATATATTTTATTGTTAAATTGCAGAATTTGCATGTAGAGTCAAAGAAGGTTTCACATTGCTGATAATTATCGCTTGACTCTGCTGTATTTAGGTCCTTTGCTTTTACCTTCATGGGTTATTTCCCTTGATTTCCCCTCTGATAGGCTCTATCATAAAAAAATTTACCTCTATAACCTTTGGTACTACAGTAAGAAATGTATGCCTCCTATTGTTAATATATTAAAAGCAAGAACTGTGCACATTTACTTATTTATTGGTAAATTACCTCCCTTGAGGCTGGAAAAGTAATCCATGGATGGAATCTTTTAAAACCCCCTGTCAGAATTGCACTGTTAGCTCCTTCTACATTTTCTGTGAATGTACAATGTTGCCTTTGTTTTTAATAGGGTGGAACTGATGTAATCACAAAATACTAAATTTCGTTTTACATAATTATTACTCAACTACTAGCTCTCTCTCTCTCTACAAAATAAATGACGGCCTTTTCTTTCCCTTTCCCTCATCTGCTAGAGTGTCACTAGGAACCCTAAAAAATCAAATCCATAGCTAAACTAAACATTCAGACCATTTTGAATAAACTCCTCAAATAATCTTTATCAGAATGTTGAAGCTTTTGAAGAAGTATTTCTGAGTCATTTCGCCATTAGCATCGGCACACTGTTTCCTGACTTTGGTGAACGGATCAATCTCTTTGGTTTGTAAACCTGAGTTCCAATTTTGGATTTGCAAAACTGATGCGACATGGGGAAATTTAGATAAAAATTGAAGAGATTGGTGTGAATTTTAGTTGAATGTGATGTTAGAGAATAAAGTTTGCCATGGGATGATGATTACTTTGCAAAGATGGATAGGCGTGTTGCCAGTTGGAAGCGTCAGTATCTGTCCAAAGGTGGGAGACTCACTTTGATCAAAAGTACGCTTTTCCAATATCCCTACTTATTTTCTCTCTCTTTATCGGATTCCATGTTCGGTGGCCAAGAGGATTGAGAGCATTCAGTGACAGTTTCTGTGGGGAGGGAGTAGGGAGTGTTCTACTAGTCACCTTGTGCGTTGGGATACTGTTTGCAGGCCGTTTCAGGATGGTGGTTTGGGCATTCACAGGTTGATCCCTTTTAACAAGGCGTTGTTAGGGAAATGGTTATGGAGGTTTGGGAATGAGAGGAACCGACTATGGAGGAGAGTGATCTCTTACCAGTATGGGGAATTATTTGGTAGCTGGTGCTCCAGGCCGGTGACCTCTCGTAGAGGGATGAGTGTTTGGAAGGACATTCGGAGGGAATGGGATCTTTTTGCTTCTTTTATCAGATTCAGGGTGGGGGATGGTAGCTCTGTCCATTTCTGGTCTGATCGCTGGTGTGGGGAAAACACTTTGGCCGCGTTATTCCCTCTGCTTTTTAGGATTGCTTGTGACCGACACATCTCTGTTGTTGACTGTTATCACCTTGATACCGGGAGGATTGTTTGAGATGTCTCGTTCTCGCGTTCTTTTCAGGATTGGGAGTTGGAGGAGGTTTCAGGGCTACTGGAGTTGTTGTATTCATTGACGGGCATTGGTGTTGGTTCTGACTCTTTAGTTTGGTTTCCTTCCCCCCTCAAATGCTTTACGGTCTCTTATTTTTTCCGTTGCTTGGTGCCTCGGATTGGCCAGGTGTTCCCCTGGAAGGCGGTATGGCGCACCAAGACCCCTTTCAAGGTTGCTTTCTTTACGTGGGTGGTGGCGTGGGGCCATATTCTTACGTCGGATGTTTTGAGACGGCGGGGTATTGTGGTGGTCCATCTGTGTTTTCTATGCAAGAAGGACGGTGAGTCTATTGATCACCTCTTCTTACATTGCCCGGTGGCTTATGACTTTTGGTGTTTGATTTTTGGGTTGTTTAGGATTTGTTGGGTGATGCCGGCCTCAGTCCAAGAGGTTCTTCTTATGTGGAGGAGGGGGGTACTTGGGTCCCATGTGCGCTCTTTTTGGCGGGTGGTTCCATTGTGTTTATGGCTCGAGCGGAACCGTCGGTGCTTTGAGGGGATTGAATCCCTCTAGGGGTTTTGAAGGACGTTTTTTTTCCTCTTTATTTTATTGGGTGGAAGACCGTTATTGTAAATCTATAGATGAAAAGATAGATTTTTTGGATTCTCTTGGCCCGTAGTGGCTTTTTGTATTATTTGGGATGCACTCCCCACTTGAGTGTTTTTTTATACAATTACTTATAAAAAAAAAATTACTCTCCAAAGATGGAGGATGACAAAGATGGGAAACCGACTTGATTCCCCTAATAATTGATCGCGCACATGTTGAAATTAGAAACACATCATATATGAGGGCGACTGGACACTCTGTACACAAAAAGAAGAAGAAAAAAATTGCACACATAGATGCAATGTTGTTAAAGGCGTGCCTAGGCGTGTGCCTAGGCTCTAGGCTACGTGAGACTTGTGCCTCGAGTGTGGACAAAAGCGCCTTTGACAACATTTGCGCCTTAATATGGAGTACAAATGCTTAAGTAATATCTTTATTTTTTTGGATTAATTTCATTTACACACCCTCAGGTTTGTTGTAATATCAACTACACCTCCTCAGGTTTGCCAAAATTCATTTACACCCCTTATTTCTATTTACACACATCATTTACACCCCTTATACCATGACATCACCATGGAACTTTAATTTAATACCTAAAATACCCTTATTGTTAAATTAGGTGGTATTTGGAAACAAGGACTTCATATTTTATTAATTTGTTAAATTAGGTGGTATTTGGAAACAAGGACTTCATATTTTATTAATTTGACCCCCTTCCAATCTCAAAAATCTAAAAATTAAAATTAAAATATATTTAAAAATAATTTTATAATTTGTTAGATAATTTGACATAAATTTATGAAAAAAAATATTCCTCTTTTTTAAAAGTTTAAAATTATATTTTTAAATTAAAATCTTATATTTCATTGTATTATGAATATATAATTCTTTAAAAAATTAAACATAAGTATTTATTAATAATTAAATAGAATTTTATAATTTTACTTACAATCTGACTAATTAGAGGATTATGACAGAAACTCCACAAGACTTGGTATATCACTTCTGGGACCTATCAAAACCAAACAAATTTTCAATATTCTGTTTTAAATAGAAGTAAAAATATGCGACTAATTTGAGTATTATGACAATTTATAAAATAAAAAAATTCTTAATTGGTAGATTAGGATAAAGAAATTTACAGTTGAATGAAGCCTTTTTTTTTTTTGAAAGGAAAAAATAAATAAAAGATAGAAAAATGTGGAGAAGATGATTGTTGAAAGTTTCAATGGATGAATGAAACACAAATGCCCACATTCCCCAAATGGATATTGCAAGGGAACTCTTTCGAACACAGTGCACTTATTATAGCACAACGTGGATACGCACAATCCCTGCTTAGTTGAATCAAGCCTTCTTCTCAAAATCCTTAGTCCTAGTCTTTTCCCCAATAATCTCACCATATTCAAGCACAAGAAATTGGTGGGGGATGGGGGTGGCGGTGACTGCAGGGTGGGGGGGGGGGGGTGATGTTGATGGTGGCGGCCCAAGGGAGGGCGTTGATGGCAGCGGCGGCGATTGAGGGTGGGGATGGGGTGGAAGATTAGGGTAAGATTGAGGATGATAGGTTCTTTTGAGTTGTTTGGATATAAGAACAAAGTTGCTTGGATATAAGAATAGAGTTGTTTGGGCATCAAATTTGGACTATCCTTGAATTAAGCTAGTTTAAATTTATTTAGCTTAAGGGCATTTAAGACATTTCACAATAAATTTTACTTCCAGGGGGTTTAATTGAATTTTGACAAACCTGAGGGGGTGTAATTGATGTTAGGACAAACCTCAAGGGGTGTAACTGAAATTAACCCTTGTTTTTTCATTGTGTCACTTCACTCAGGCACGCGCCTAGGCTTCAGAGGACCTCTAGCTACTTAGTGTGCCTTGAGCCTGTAATAACTATGCTTAGATGGATATTTAGGCTATTAGAAAAACGCATATGAAAGAACCATGACAGTTTGACTAGCAATGAAGTTGTTATTGTGGTGATCTTACTTTAATATGTCATACAATCAGATGAGAAGTATGTCAACTTTAGCCCATTTTTAAAGTGCGTTAGGGGTAGTTTCATCTAATTTCTAATATACTAATAGTGATATAGTGATTTCACTTTAGCAATGAGGTTAATTTCTTGTAAATGTGCTGCATAAAAGTGTAGTGTGGGCATTCTGTTTGACTTGCCTCTAATTGTGCTGATTGTCAATTCCCAGAAGGGTGGTCAGGGTGGAGTCAACTAGGCTTTAGGGGAGGTTGAGCATGATATAGTATAAAGTTCTTTATATAGATAGTAATTGATCTCATTCAATGCTAGAAAAAAAGGAAATTATTTCATAGAAGTTGATTGAATTTTTCTTCCTATTTGTCAATGATATCCCATGATTAACACAATTAACTAAATCCGGGGAAATTATTTGATAGAAGTTGATTGAATTTTTCTTCTTCTAAAGCTAATTGACTTCGATTCTTGAATAATCCACTTTACTGATGCTCTTATTGTAATGACACCCATAATACTTCTTAAGCTCATGTGGCTGTTTATTGTGCTATGCATGGTCCCTTGGTAACTTCTAGTTTGATCAGGAATCCCCAGAAAATATTTGCTAATAAATGTTATAAATTCGGTCAAGAGGAAGAAACTGATAATATTGTAGTTGTTCCTGGTTATTTTTGGCTAAATGATCTTCCAATATGGTAGTTTCAAACCTCAGGGCAGGTCAGGGTTATTTACCCTATATTTTTTTGGTAAGAGCAATATTGACCTCCTTTCTTTCATTGTTATTAATCTTGTTTGTTTAGTTTGGCTGCAAACGACCTTAGCTAAGCATGAGCATGCTAGATCTTGTTGGCTAAACCATATTGTGAGGCTCCGTTTGGATTGGTTTTCCAAGCGCTCCTTTTGCTATTTTGGTTTAAAATGTTGTTTTGAATGGTGTTTGACTAATTCTTTTTTGAAAGAGCTTCTGAGCCTTGGAAGAGAGTGTTAAAGAAGTTGTTGGGTACCGGCTTCATTGAAACGCATATGCTTTTCTTTCTCTTTTGTGTAAAAGCAAAAGTAGAGACTGCCTAACAAGTTCTAAGAGTGTTTTGATCTCAATTTGAGCTTGAGATGATGATAGGTTATGAATTTATAACATATCTGAGCTTAAAAGAAAATCAAGATACTTGGGTTTATTTTTCTTCTCCAGGCTAAAGCAATTGGATTAAAAACACAATTATCTTATTTTAGAAGTGCTGATGTGAAATTTAGAGTAACCCAAAAGATAGATTAACCCAAACCAAATTTTACTCACAAGTATACGAATCATAGTAGTAAAGAGTACAAGTATTGCGAGGTCATTCCCACGAGGATTGATTAGACAAATTAAATCTAAAAATTATTATCTAACTAATTCAACCAAATATTGATGATTTTGATAAAAGAATAATTGTAAAAGAGATGAAAGAACAATGATAAAGAAAATACCAAGGTTTTGATTCCACCACTAATCAATACAATTCCAATTTTCAATTGAAGTTATTAAATAGCCAAATAATCTTCACACATCCAATAAAAAATAATTATAATCAAACATATGGATGGCCTATCCGGGTTAGGGCATAGGTTTAATTAAATATTTATTATCTTGATAATGAATAATAAACAAATAATTGAAAGAATAACATAAATCACAACTAACTATCCATGATCAGGCATAAATAATTATGATTTACTTTCTTCTTCTTAAATCGCCAAATAAGATTACATGTTCATGGTCAGACACAAGTAACCTATATGCTAAAGTTCCAATAAATTCAATTAAAGTCTTGGTTAAAGCATATAAAATTGAAAGTATAGGAAAACATTAAAATAATAAGAAGAAGAATTTAAATGAAAGATTCAACTACTTATTTCAATTGAAATAATAGAATTGTAAATGAAAAGGGTTTCCTCTCAGCCCTGGCCTAGAGAATTAGTTACACGTGAAGAAAAAAAATAATAAAACAACAACCAAACCGAAATTGAAGATGGAAGAACGCCTTTGCTTTCTCCGTGGATTGCACCAGTCTTCTCTTCTTTTCCTTGGCTCTTGATGATCCTTTGTGCATCCATATATGCCATATTTATAGAAGTCCTCAAGGTTTCATCTAGGAAAGTAAATAAGAGAATACAATATTTCCATATTTCTTTTCCTAATTGGTGATATCTTGCAGCTCACTTTTGACCAATTTGGAGAGTAAATTTGGAAGATATTGGTGAGATACTCTTTTCTTGTTAATCAAGTCCTCTTCCCACAGCCCTTGATTTCATTCCATTCTGATCGTTCCTTCAAAATCTGTGATTATATTACCAAGTTGATGCTGATTTTCGCACAAAATAGTATGCCAAATTTAAAATGTCTTTTTCGCCCTCTAAACTTCAGAATTAGGGTTTCTATGTGAAATACCAATATTCTTTAAATTGAATCAGCTTTCTAGGAACACTGGGCTCACACAAATCCAAACAACCGGCTGAAATATATGGCCAAAATACTAAGACGTGGTCTAAATAGATTTTGGGCTTGTTTAGATGGATTTAACTCATTTGTACCAGAAATCACCAATAACCTATAAAAATATAAAAACACAAATATTAATTAAAATAAATTAAAATAAATGATTAAAAAATATATTTTTGGAGGTTAATCATGTATGAATTATGCACTTATCAAGTGCAAAAGCCATTTTCAAAATTGCTTTCTCCGCAACGAAACCAACTTAAACATTGAAAATACTAGTATGTTATAACACTACCAATTAGAAAAACAAATATAAAAATAGAAAGAATAAACTTAGCAGTTGTTGTGGTTCTGTGGACCCTAATAAAAATAATCATGAAGACCAAGCAATCAATCAACAATCAAAGAAATAATGAAGTGATTGTCAACATTAAACTTTAAATAGGAAAAAAACTCCCAAATTATATTAATAACACAATGGCAACCAAAAAGCAAGCCGATTGATAGAATGAAACAGATAATGTCTAATATCAAAATCAATAGATACACCATTAGACTAAAACTTGGTGTAAAAGAGGAGTGTCAAGAGAGAACTCACAGAATGCTGGCTATTGGAAGGAGTGGTTGGGCAATAAGTGGTGGAGTCTTAAATTTCTATCTTGTTGGACTGTGGAAGGTGAGATCACGGGAAATAATGAAAAGTTGATTGGAAAAGGTATTCCCTAAAAGAACGCTAGGTAAGAAGTAACTTTTACTTTTTTTTTGCAACGTCATTTGCTTCTACATATTTCACTTCTGTGAGTTTTGATATAGAATTCGGGGCGGATAATAATTGAAAATTTCTCTTAGTGTGCACTTAAATGTGAAACCTTGAAGTTAAGTGATAATTTGTGTTTGTTCGAATGGGCATTAAATTCGGAAGAGGGAGGGTATAAATTTTGTAATAATAGAAAATTTGTCTTAGTGTGCACTTAAATGTGAAACCTTGAAGTTAAGTGATAATTTGTGCTTGCTCGAAGTGGCATTAAATTGGAAGAGGGAGGGTATAAATTTTGTCATATAACAAGGTTGAACATAATTTGAAGTTGGGTTTAGCCCCAATAGGGGCTTTCTGAAACAAACTGACCTGTTTTTTTTATAAAAGAAATTGGATTATTATTTTTCTAACAACGACCTGATATTCATCTACACCACGTATTCAGTGATCGCACTGAACCATGGAGTGATGAAGTTAGGGACTAGAAGGGAAAGAGGAAGCTTAATGGGACTCATTTGTGTTTGGGAGAAATGACATGGTGGTAGTAGTTACCGAGATTGTGTAACCAACACATTATTCTTGGGGTAACTTAGTTGAGTTGGACGGTGCATTCTTCTAAAGTTTGTATTCAGTTTTACTGAATGTTTGTGAGGTAAAAGCAAAAATTTGCATGGCTGTGTAGAAGAGTGGCCACTTTTGAAGCAGTAATGCTAGAGGATAAGTTATGTGCTTTCAATACTATTGGCCCTAGTTTTGCAGATATTGCATGACCTCGACCTGTTGCATTCCCCTTAAATTGTATTGCAATACCTGTCCTTCAGTTGTCTATGGCAGCGCAATCATATCTCCTAAACTTAAAAGTGATTTTATGTAAATTTATATCTTTTGAGTGACCAGGCTAATACTTGGTCAGAATGCCCATGTTTAATGCTACAAATTTGTAATAAATTAATTATAACTATGCAATCTGTCCTTTAATCATTAAAAATTTAATTTTTGTATCGCCTACAGACTTCATCTCCATTTACAAATTTACGATGAATGACTGGGAAGTCCAAGTAATGGATGGGATGCGCTCCCCGTTTAAGCGCTTTATTCTATATATTTCTTACTTATCCAAATATATATATATATATATATATATATATATAATAATGGAAGGATGAAATAATCACATATGATATATTTCATGCCATTATTTTATTTTATTTTATTTTTTACTTTTTATTATTTGTTTTTCCAGATATATTAAGCAATCAAGCTGGTTGAATTGATATATGATTTTAGAAAAGTGACACCCATTTACTGGGGTTTGCTTAAAATTTGGAGATACAAGGAGTCTTATTCTTTTTATTTTCATGCCACATTTTCCTATTTAAGTTGCTTAGAATGGAGGATTAATGACTAATGGTGACACATTGTGCTGCTTTAAGCCTGGTATGTTCCCCAAGTCATTGCGTGGGTACGTGGAAAGGGCTTTGGCTCGATGCAAGGATGATTCACAAATGGCAGCTTGCCAAGATATCATGAAAGAGGTATGCCATTCATTAATTCTTAATCTTTTTGGTTGGTTACTAGTTATTCGTCTTCAGCTAATTAGTTGTGGAGATGGACACACATGTCCTACTCTCCTGCGTATTGACGCAGTTACTCCCCATACAGTACTGCATTAACATATTGTTTGTGTATATTTGAGTATGTTGATGAACTATAGAACATGGTGAAGTAAGCAATCACTCTAAAATTTATTTCCTAGAAGAGGTTTATCTTCTGTACCTATTCCACCCCACAACTTCCCCCAACGTTCCCAATAGAATGGGTCTGCTTCACCGGAAATTTCGTGTATTTGTTGCAGTTTTTCTTTCCATTTCCAGTGCTAGTCTTATCCATGATGGGTGCTGGGAGAGGATGATTGGAGACAAGACCTAGAAATTAACTAGTGGAATCATTGTCGAATTCTTTTGTATATACACAAAATTTCCGTACTCTATACACTTTATTTGTTTTCTGCTTGGATATGTCTTCGACTAGAGCTCATGCTTCCTGCAAAAAAATCAAGCATGCCCTAGAAACTAGGTTTTAAATGAGCAATATAGTTTTGTTGGAATTTGTGTTTGCAATTACTAGTTCTAGTCCCATCGCTGCTGGGTTTTGGGAGAGAACGATAGTAGACAGACCTGTCTATGTATTATTCTTTTACAAAACTGACCTGCTTACTATCTTCTACCAGAATCCTCAAGCTTGTCAACGAAATGTTTAGCAATTGCACCAAGCAACAACCCCCTCTTCGGATTTTTTCTTATATGTTGTGTTAATTTATCAGCAGCAGAAAGTAGGTATAGTATTAAGTAATTTATAATTTTGACCAAGTCTTCCTCCAATAGTTTTCCTCCACTGGTTCTGAAATTATATAAAATTTGTTCCTGTTGGAATGGATATGTCCTCCAATAGTTTTGGCTCCACTGGGCGCACTAAATCGTATTGGAGTCGAGAAAAATTAAAATGATAAAGAGATCCCTTCACTCTTGAACTCTCAGAGTCCCAGTGAAAAGACTGCCTCAATTATTATGCCTCCCCCACCCCCCTTGGTTGATCATTCTCTTGGAGAGTCATTGTTTACATCATCATCAAGCGTTGTCGTCGTTGTCTTCGCTGCAAATAAAAAAAGAAAAAGAGAACCCTGAACAATTCTCAATTTGCTAATAACCCCCTTGAACTACAAACTGCCCATAAACTACTGAATTGTTGCAATCAAGGACATGGCTGTCACCTGATGTTAACGGAAATGTTAAAAGATATTCTGACCCCTAATTATAACAATGTCATTTTGGCTGTTATTCACGAAGTGGATGACGTGGAAGTAAGAAATCTTGAAGAAAATGGGAATGCGACAACTCATCAACTACCTTATCTTCTGGTTCTTTTCCAGCACCAACCTCGCACACTCTGTCATAAATATTCTTCTTCTTCCCCACCACCGTCGACGGCTAGCACCACCTGCCTCTGTCCACCACTATGATCCTCATCCACAGCAGTTGGACCAAACTGTTTCCTTATTGACCCTCTGGTGCTGAACACAGATATGTCGCTGCTGTTGAATATCTATGGGGTCAGCTCTTCGATGACATAGTTTCCGTCTTTGAAGGTGAGTTATTCTCCTGCGGAGCGTTTTCTGGGCAGCATTCAGATGGAGTGACAAAGGAATGAGCGGTTGGGAAAGAACTCTTGGCCTATTGTGCTGGTTACACCGACAATGGTGAGGGAGGGTGCGTCGGAGGGACATTCGGGCGATGACGATGGCAGTGGAGGTAGTGGTTGGTCGGCGGAGGAGTAGGAGAGATATGGTTAATTATATGGTAGGAGAATTCCATATATATCGCTCTTAAGTGGATCCTGTATATATATATATATATGTTATTCATTTATTCTTATCCCTACCTCACAGCCAACTCCCAAGTACACAAGATTTCTCAAATCTTTAAGGACTGATTTTGGAGATACAGAGAGAGATGAGAGCACTTTTTTTTTTTGATAGGTAAGTAAGAATAGTATAAAAGGCACTCAAAAGGGGAGTGCGTCCCAAGAACAATATAAGTCGCTTTAAGAAAGCGAACCAAAGACAATCTTTTCCTCTATAGATGTACAATATCTACCCTCCATCCAATAAAAAAAGAGCACAAATATGGAGAGAGAGAGAGAGAGAGAGAGAGGCAGGGAGGGAGGGAGGGAGGGAGCTCTTAACTGGATCCCATGTATATATATATGTTATTCAGTTGTTCTTATCCCTACCTCCACAGCCAAATCCAATACTAGATTTCTCAAATCTGTAAGCACTGATTTCGGATATACAAAGAGAGATGAGAGCACAGATATGGAGAGGAGAGAAGCTGGAACCCATATATATATGTTATTCATTTGTTCTTATCCCTACCTCCAAAACCATCTCCAGTACTAGATTTCTCGAATCTTTAAGTACTGATTTCGGAGATACAGAGAGAGATGAGAGCACAGATATGGAGAGAGAGAGAGAGATGTTATTCATTTGTTCTTATCCCTACCTCCACAGGCAACTCCCAAGTACTAGATTTCTCAAATCTTTAAGGACTGATTTCAGAGATACAGAGAGAGATGAGAGTACAAATATGGATGGAGAGAGAGAGAGAGAGAGAGAGAGAGAGGGAGGGATATGAGAGATGCCCAGATAGAGACATGAGAGATGATGTTGCGATCTTGTTTTTTCCAAGGGAAAACAGTCTGTTAAACTAAATGGGTTGATGACCTGGTAATACCATTTTGATATCGACTGAAGATGGAGACAATGGGGGATTTTGCAAAAGGTGCATGGGATAGTTTACTAGGTTAATTGTCTCGATAATATTTCAAGGGGGCTTTTTTTAGAGGGAAAATAGTTCATTGCATTTTATGGACTACCCAAATAAATGTTTAGTCTTTTATCCATATACAACCCAAATTTATCAAGATCTAAATATATAAATCTTTTATTATAGGGTTAACTTTATTTACACCCCTGAGGATTGCAAAAATTCCATCAGACCCCTTGTCAGTTGACATGAGTCAACATTTTGATGAATTGTCTAATTTTCCCTTAAACCAAACAACCTGATTTGGGTTAATTCTAGGATATGACAAACTCTGAGGCCAAATATAGTTATTCTTGTAGCCAAACAAAAGAAATGATATTTTCATTTACACAAACAAGCCTTCATTTGAAACCCTAAACAAAAGAAATCACTTACACACTTCTCTCCTAAAACGAAACCCTAACCCTACTTTCACCCATCTCAAACAGTTTAAACCCAAATTTCATCTCACCCGTCTCTCCCAAAACTGAACCCTTAACCCTACTCTCACCCATCTTAAACACTTGAAACCCAAACTGTTAACTACCCAACTACTCTAAAAGTTTAAACTGTTAGAGATGGTTTAACTTAAGTATTTATATCCTTCAACACACCCCCTCACGTGTGGCCTTCTTTTGGTCCAACACATGAAACAACAATTTTCAATAAAAGGTGGCGGTGAGGTTTGAACACAAGACATTTGGCTCTGATACCATGTTAACAACAATTTACTCAAAAAGCTTTTCAGCCAGATTTTCGGCTCCCACGCGCAACAGTTTCTATTCGGGCCTATTTTCGTGGAACATAGTTGATCGAAACAAGGCGTGTAATATATCAACGGAAAGCTCTGATACCATGTTAAGTATCCAACTATTCTAAAAGCTTAAGCTGTTAGAGAGGTTGTAACTTAAGTATTTATATCCTTCAACACAAACTTCATCTCACTCGCCTCTCCCAAAACTATACCCAAACCTACTCTCACCCATCTCCTTCCTCTCGGCTCACAAACGTGAATCAATTCTTATTTTCCTTCATACCCATTAATCTTATACCTGCATGGATCAAATTAGTATTGCACCAACTCACTGACAAACATCACTAGAATGGCATGCGCAAAGCCTCGCACACGATGTTGCCGAACTTGGGCCAGGAGCGGCACTCGATGGCGCGCTTCCTGAGGCAAGCCTTTGTGAGCTTCCGAACCCGCGTGGTGGTGGTGATCTTGACCTTGTTTCCATCGTCGCTAAACTTGTACTGTTATCACCTTGATGCCATTCTCGTCCGGACCCACCACTTGTTGCGGCGGCAAGAGGAAGTCCAGGTCCTTGCCGTCGTCCTCGTCTAGCTCGCCCCACCGGAGCTTGCTCACCTGTTGTGCAAAACCATGTCTCTCTCCAAACGCCATGATTGATTGATTGACTGATCGATCGATGATGGGTTGTTGATTTCGATTTCTAGGGTTTCTGTGAGAAGAAGATATGGGGTTTCGTATTTGTTGTTTTTCGGTTTTCTAGGGTTTGTGTGTGTGTGTGTGTGTGTGTGTGTGTGTGTGTGTGAGAGAGAGAGAGAGAGAGAGAGGAAGTGAGGCTCAATATGGGTAGATATGGAATTGCGTTTAGTAGGGCGGCCCAGTGTTTGATGTTATTGGCCTACACTACACCTGAATTCTTTTTTTTTGTCACCCCTGAAATATGTAGAATAGTTAGTGTCTTTAAAATTAGTGAATTTTTTTTTATCACTTAATTTAACATTATTGCTTAAATTTGGATTGCATACGTAAAGGTTTCATTTTGCAGATCTCACTTGAGTAGAAAAAGCACCATGATTATTGCATGAATTGGGATTATTTGATTGTGAGACATTTTGGTTAATGCAAAAGTAAAAATGCAGGTTTTATTGAGTACCATATGATTTTAATATATGAAAATACTCAATATAATAATCTTAAATTAAATTTAAAAATGCTATTGTGATCCAAAATTGTTTTACATTAAAATTTGTACCGTACATATATAATTCTAAACTTATAACAATGAGAGTGCTTTATGAATTCTGATAATTATTTTATATTATAATTTGAAAAAGCGAAGAAATATAGGATAGGATGTCCATACTTCAAACTAAATCTGGTAAAAGGGAAAGAAATGAGGTTAAATAAAATAAATCATGATATATGAAGGGGGTGATGTCGATTAATTAAAGGAAACTAAACTGAGACCAAAATCTCAATTGGGGGGGGGGGGGGGGGGGGGGGGACATTGATAAATTAAACTAAAGTAATTGATGTGTGTCAAAAAAAGAAAGGGATCTGACTGAATTTTTGCAAACCTCAAGGAGTTTGATTGAAAATAAAGCAAACCTCAGAGGGTGTAAATGAAGTTAACCCTTCATTATATTACTTCAGTAGATTTGAAAAACCTTATCTTTCACTCCATGTACACATCTAACATGTTATTTAACTGAAATTGTGATCATAGAAAGAAAGTAAAAGAGAATTCAGGGAACCAACTCCATGAGATCATACCTTGAGGCTGCTTTTCTCCCTTCGTTCTTCTGGGGAGGGGAGGTAAAGGATGCGTGTCCGCCGAGAGGCCCGTCATTCTATGTTGATGAAGAGTCCATTGAATAGAGTAAGGAGTATCTTCGCTCGTGTTTGGTGGGGAGATTTGAGGGATTGGGAGAGGATGAGATGGATATGGTGGAGGATTGGGCTAAGACAGTATGGAGAGTGTCGTCGGGATTCTGTGTAGCTTGTCTCAGCAATGGATCCTACCTTTTATGTTTTCCTTCGAAGAGGGTGGCCATGGAGGTTCTAGCTTCCGGCCGACATGATTGGGGGAATCGGCGATTGGTGTTGGATGTATGGTTTACCGGAGTGGGGACGGTGGCGCCACCGCGAAGAAAAGAAGTTCGCATGGTTTTTCTCAAAGGTATACCTTTGCATCTTTGTTGCTTGCCACTATTAAAAAAAGTGGGTGACCTATGTGGTGGGTATCGAGGATTAGAGGCGGTGGACCCTTGCCGACCTGACAAAGTGGGCATCCTTGTTGCCGTTGGTAGATTTAATCCTCCTTTTATCTTTTTACATGACGAAGCCGTGTGTTTTCGAGTTTCAGTATTGGATGACAACCCACCTGTGGTGGTGGCGACGATCCAAAGCTTAGAATGGGGTTTTGGGCCTTTAGTGTTTCGAAGAAAGGAGTGGTTGGCATTACGATCGAGTGGGTGGAAAGAGGGATTGGTGATTCGGAAGTGGCTGGCGGCTGATCGGTGCCTTCCCCAGCCTTTGCTCTGGTCATCTTTTCCAGTGGCGAACCAGAGATCTAGGGTTGGGGAAATGAAAGGTACGGCTGGCGAAGGAAATAGGGTGTGTATGGTAGAGGGTGGGGCGCGTGGATCCCAGATGCTTAGTGGGTTGGTGAAGGCGCGTGTGACTGGTGGTGAATAAAGGAGGTTGAATGGTGGAGTGACACTTGGGGTCCACCTTGGGCCCGCACTTATTCAAATTTTGAAAGTTCAAATGCGATGGTCACAAGGGGCAATGACAGGGCCCGGTTTTGGGCCACAAGGGGTTTTCATGGTGATGGGCCTGACCCGTCTCAATAAGATAGTGGGCCTGTTAAGGGTAAGGTAGGCCATGATCGTAGGGCCTTTCCTTTCATGAGAAACCCAGTTAGTAGTGGAATGGGTTTGCGCATGGGTGGTTCGAGTTTGTTATCCAGGTCGGGTTGGAGCTTTGGGGGGTTCAATTCGGGTTTGGTCCCGGGTCAATTAAACGACCCGTTTTTGCATCAGGTCGAGTTGCGACACGATGCCTTATGACCTGTGATTGATGCGAAACGAGGCGACCACGGCCCTGACCAAGAGGGATTTGTGAGGGTATGACCTTGTCGGAGGAGGCATTCGTCTCAGGCGACGACAAAAGGGTTGCAGGCCTGGGCTTTTGAGGGGAATGCAGAAGCTGGGGGTCGGTCAGATGGATTGGTTTATCGGTGACGAATTGTTTTGATAAAGGAAAGATAGGGATGTCATCGTTTCAGGTGCTACCCATGGTTTCAGTAATGGAAGAAATTAATGGTGGAGGAACTAGTGGGTGCAAGAATGATGAAAAGCGGGTTATTGTTGAGGAGGGGTTGGTTCTGATCTAGGTTTAACCTCTGTGGTGGGGTCTGATGAAATGCCTTTGAGCAGGTGTAGCCGTGGTGGTGTTGAGGCTGTAGGGGTGATGGGGAATGACTGCTCAAGTATTGGTGACAGTTCTTGCTTTTCCGATACTGATTATAGTGTAAATGAAAGTGAAGTGTTGGCATGTATCAGTGTATGGTGTGAAAGGGAGTTGTGGTTGATTCAGGTTAAGGATGACATGGGCTGTTTGGGGGTCTTGGAGAATATTCGCCCTATTGCCATGGCTTGTTCAGAGCTTTTGAACCATAATTGGGTGCAGGATACTGTAGTGCGTGTGGCCGAGGATGTTGGGGTCTCTTTTGCCGATCAAAAGGCAAAGGGCGAGGCTATGTTGTTGGCATTTGTAGAGGATAAGGAGGAGCTGAAAGGTGATGATTGGGCTTTGGTGGTGCACCGTTCGAACCATTCTTGGAAGGGTGTGAGGGAAGTTAGAGGTTTGGCGTCAAGAGTTAATTATGACGTTAGGAAAAGGGATTTGGGTGTGAGGAATGGGGGAAGAGGAGGGAGGTGGGTTACTTATCTGTTTGATATAAAGCTCCGCCTTATTTCTTAGAATGTCCGGGGTCTCAATTGCCTGGATAAAAGGAGGATTGTCATATTTGCTTTAGGAAGATGGAATGCTCACATCGTTTGCCTTCAAGAGACAAAGATGGATGTAATGAATGATAGGGTGGTGAGGAGCATTTAGGGTAGTAGGTTTGTGGATTGGGCTACGTTGGACTCTTGTAGGGCTTCGGGTGGAGTCATTGTGATGTGGGATAGGCGAGTGGTGTCCTCTTTGGATATGCGAAAAGGGAGATTCTCGATTTCATGCTCTTTCGATGGTGGAAGATGGTTTCCGATGGGTTTTTTCTAGGGTCTATGGATCTATTGATGATGGTGATCGTTTCTTGTTGTGGGAGGAGCTGGATGCGGTTAGGGGGGAGTGGCGATTGTCGTGGTGTGTGTGGGAATTTCAATGTTGTTCGTGCTCTTTCTGAGTGTTCATCTGGCGGGCGATGGTCTCATGCTATGGATTCATTTGCTAATTTTATTGATCGCCAGACACTTCATGATCTTTTGCTTGTCGGGGCTGCCTTTACTTGGTCTAGTTACAGGACTCCTCCGACCTTTTCTCGTATTGATTGCTTTTTTATTTCAGGTGATTGGGATGAGAGATTTCATGACGTTATTCAATCCACTGCTTCTCGTTTTACTTTAGATCATGTTCCCCTGCTCTTGGATTGTGGCGGTATTTCTTCGGGGAAGTCTCCGTTCAGGTTCGAAACTATGTGGTTACAGGCTGAGGGCTTTCAGGATCGTGTCTCAGAGTGGTGGGTTATTCTTGGTCGTCTGGGGTCTCCGAGTTTTATGTTGGCTTCGAAGTTACGCACTTTGAAGTCAAAGCTCATCTGCTGGAATAAGGAGGTGTTTGGAAACTTGAAGTGGAGAAGGAATAGGTTACTTACTGAGATTGAGGACATTGACAGAGCTAAGTTGGGGGGGGGGGATGAGTTGTTGCGCTTGAGGAGAGAGCAGTGTTTGGCCAACATTGAGGTGATTGCGACTCAGGAGGAGATATCGTGGAGACAGAAATCTCGGGCTCTTTGGCTGAAAGATAGGGATCGGAACACAGTTTTTTCACCGATCAGCAAATGCTCGCAAGAGGATTAATCATATTAGTTGCATCTCTATTGAGGGTTCGGTGTTGTCCTCGGAAGAGGAGTTGTGCAAGGAGATTCCTGCCTTTTATCAGCGTCTTTTCTGAGAGAGGGAGATGTGGCAACCTCAGCTGGATGGTATGCATATTGATTCTATTTCTGTGGAGGATCGGGATTTGCTGGAGATTCCGTTTTCGGAGGAGGAGATGGTGAGGGCTTTGAAACAATGTAATGTTGATAGTGCTCCGGGTCCTGATGAGTGTTGGCCTATTGTTCAGGAGGATATGATGGGCACTTTTCAAGCTTTCCACGAGGAGGGTGCCTTTGTGAAGTCCCTTAATGCTTCTTTCATTTCTTTAATCCCCAAAAATGGGGATATGAAAGACATTAAGAACTGCCGACCGATTAACGTGGTTGGATGTGTGTATAAGCTGATTGCTAAGGTGTTAGCCTCTCGTCTGAGTAGAGTCCTTGAAGGTGTGATTTCCAACTCTCAGAATGCTTTTGTTGGTGGCCGGCAGATTCTTGAGTCGACTCTTATCGCTAGCAACATTGTGGATGCTAGGATTTTGAGTGGGGTTCTTGGTGTGATGGTGAAACTTGATCTGGAAAAGGCCTATGATCACGGTCATTGGGGTTTCTTGTTGTATATGTTGGAGCGTATGGGCTTCGGGGCGAGGTGGAGACAATGGATTAGTTTTTGTATCTCGTCGGTGCGGTTCTCAGTGATGGTGAACGGTTCTCCTTCCGGTTTCTTTGGGAGTTCTCATGGTTTGAGACATGGGGATCCGCTTTCTCCTTTCCTTTTCCTGGTAGTGATTGAGGGGTTCAGTAGGATGATGTCGAGGGCTTCTGCATCTGGTCTTGTCCATGGTTTTCGGATTGGAGAGGCTTTGACTCAGTATGTAGATATTTCTCACTTGCTTTTTGCTGATGATGCTCTTGTTTTCTGCGATGCAAATGAGGCTCAAATGAGGCATCTTCGGTGTATTTTGACGTGCTTTCAGGCTGTTTCCGGCTTGAAGGTGAACAATCGTAAGAGTTCGATGATAGTTGTTGGTGAGGTGGGTAATATCAATGCTTTGGTTGCGGTTCTGGGATGTAGGGTCGGTCAGATGTCGTCTGAGTATTTGGGTATGCCGTTGGGATCTTCTGGGGCGCGACAACAGTGTTAGGACTCCGTTGTTGAGCGGGTGGATAGGAGGCTTGCCGGATGGAAGCGACTGTATCTTTCCAAAGGTGGGAGGCTTACTCTGATCAAGAGTACTCTTTCCAATCTTCCGGCATACCTTATTTCCCTTTATCGTATTCCGTGTTCTGTGGCCAAGAGGATTAAGAGGATTCAACGTTAGTTTTTATAGGGGGGAAGCAGGGTGAGTTCTTCTCTACACCTTGTGAGGTGGGATGTTGTTTGTCGCCCCTTTCGAGATGGTGGTTTGAGCATCCGCAGGTTGATCCCTTTTAACAAGGCGTTGTTAGGGAAATGATTGTGGCGTTTTGGGAAGGAGAGGAACTGGTTATGGAGGAGAGTGATATGTGGTCGCTACGGGGAGACCTTTGGCGGGTGGTGTTCCAGGCCGGTGGGCATTCGTAGAGGGTTGAGTGTGTGGAAGGACATTTGGCGGGGTTGGGATCCTTTCGCTTCTTTTGTCAGTTTCAAGGTGGGGGATGGACACTTGGTGTGCTTCTGGTCTGATCATTGGTGTGGGGAGGGTTCCCTTGCTTCCTTATTCCCTTTACTCTTTAGGATTGCTCGTGATTGCCACATCTCAGTTGCTGACTGTTATCACCTTAATACTGGGAGGCTTGTTTGGGATGTTCAGCTCACGCGTCCTTTTCAAGACTGGGAGCTGGAGGAGGTTTCAGGGCTTCTTGAGTTGTTGTATTCTTTGACGGGTATTGGTGTTGGTTTGGATTCCTTGGTTTAGACCCGTCTCCTTTCAAGGGATTTACGGTCTCTTCTTTTTTTGGATGGTTGGTTCCTCGGGGCGGCCTGGTGTTCCCGTGTTCCCTTGGAAGGCGGTCTAGCGCACCAAAGCCCATTTTCAAGGTTGTTTTTTTCACATGGTCGGTGATGTGGGGCCGTATCCTCACGATGGATATTTTGAGGCGAAGGGGTATTATCGTGGTCAATCGGTGCTTTCCGTGTAAGAATGCTGGTGAGTCCATTGATCACCTCTTATTGCATTGTCCGATGGCCTATAATTGTTGGTGCTTGATTCTCGGGCTTTTTGGGGTCTCATGGGTGATGTCGGCTTCGATTCTGGAGGTTCTTCATGTATGGAGGGGTGGTTCACCTGGATCTCATTTGCGACTTTTTTGGCATGTGGCTCCTTTGTGCTTATGGTGGTGTCTTTGGCTAGAACGTAATTGTCGATGCTTTGAGGGGGTTGAGACTTCATTGAGGATTTTGAAGGTTGTTTTTTTTTTCTCATTTATTTTGTTGAGTGGAGGGTCGCAATTGTAAATCTTTTAGGCTCTCTTGGCCCGTAGTGACTTTTTGTTGTACTTTGGGACGCACTCCCCGCTTGAGTGTTTTTTATGCTATTTCTTACTTATAAAAAAAAATCGAATGAAATGAACCTCACTCAGAGCATTGATATACCACAATTAAACAACTGGCAGACTTAGCTAATCAAGTAAATCAATGCGCATTCACCCTTGCTTATGCATTAACTAATTAAATATCTTTTAAAATGCGTAATAGTGAAAATAATCCCATTGGCCATTTTCACATATTTATGTTAATAGAAAATTTCTTAGATTCGATTGATAATTCTGTGAAATATTCGATGTGAATAAACAATGTGGTCCACCCGAATATGACTATATTGTGATGGATGGTGTAAATTCAGTCATTAAAAAATAATTAAAATGACATTAATGAACTATTAAATGTAAGAAGAACACTTTTTTTTAGGCATATGTTGTGCTAGAAAGTTCTAACCTGAGTTTTTAGTTTGTTTGACTCATGGCCTATGAAGCACGGATACTTCTCCGGAGGCGCCGTGGCGGTATGGGACATGTGTCCAGCCCCGATACTCCTAAGATACGCTCGGACACGTGTCTGATAATCCGTAGAAGTATTTAATTTTTTTTTAATTAATTTTTTATCTTCCGATACGGCTCGAATACGCCGGGATACGACCATGATACTCCTAGGATACGACCAGGATACGTACGGCACGGATACGGCGTGAAATTTTGTCATTTAAATTTTGCTGCAAAACTACATTTCTTTCTTGTATAGAACATGACTTCTAGATGGCAAAGTTAGTTGTAATGACATTTGTTTGCCAACTATATAGCTAATGTTTTGTGATTAAATTATCTCTTTGTTAACCTTTTTTGGTGAAGGAAGCTATGAACATATGACTTATATATTTATATTAATGAATGATTGAATTGTGAAAATTATTAGTGTATTTCGTGTTTAATGTGTGATGATATTACATTTTTTACTCAATTATATGCTTATTAGTTTATGAACATTGTATATATAATACAATGAGGTTTCTCATATTACAGGAAATTGATAAAATTATATGTAATTTTTATATAAATTTATTATTTATTATTTTTATTTTTGTTGTATCCCGCCGTACCCGTATTCGGATTTTTTGAGATTTGTCATATCCCCGTGTCCGTGTCCGTATCGTGTCATATCTTCATCCCGTATTCGTATCAGTGTTACATAGCTCATGGGGTTGTGTCTTGTTGGTATTGAAGACTTTTGTTGTGTAGGCGCATGTTTGACAATGATCATTTCTCAAGCGCCTCTTGCGCTAGAAGTTCGAGTTTTTTACTAAAGAGCTGCCACATGTTTGGTATTTTAGTTATCTTTTGCACGGTCACCTTTTTGCTATTAACAGTCATTATGAGAAGAGAGAAATACTTGTTTCTTTGATGAAAAAAATTCCTTTTGATACTTGGATAGACTGAGATTTATGTGCAAGGCGAATCAGTAAGCACGATGTTTTGCTGTTGAGTTGTATGACTATGTTACACTGTTGATTATATGTTTCAATTTTACTACTTGTGCGACTAATTTTAGTACTAAATGTAGTTACTTTATTAACTCCAATCAGGTAATTACCAAGGCAACTGCTGATGGTACACTCTATTCAAGAGACTGGGATACTGAGCCCCTCTTCCCACTACCAAGTGCAGATGTGACTGATAAAGAGTATTCTCTCTCTCTCTCTCACACACACAATTTTGTTTTTATTTTCATTTGATTAACTTATTAGTGCACCACATTGGGGGGGGGGGGGGGGGGGGGGGGGGGGGGGGGGGGGCCTCTGCGACATACTTATGCTATGCCTTCTCTGTCGTATGTTTCCAAAATAGTAGCCTTAGTGGTACATTTATGTGGTGCGATGTCTCTATGGGGTGGCTATGTCACCAATTGTCACTTCCCAAGTTCTAGTTGTAACAGGCCGGGTGCTTCGCTTCGTAATCCAACCAAAAACTTAAGGTATTAGTTGGGGCCTACACGAAAGCCACATATACCCAGTCACTTCCCCATCTGGATCCGATGCGGACAAGATCCTTTAACACCAGTTTCTGTGGCTACCACATAATCTTGTAGGCTGTGAGTGGAATTATGGGAATTGTATATCCCCTTTATACTTTATATACTACCTTGAATATTTCACACCAGTACCTAGTTAATGCGCACATTACCTTGATTTTGGATATGTAGCCATGTTGATAAGAGCAAAGTTTTATATACAGAGCCTGTTCCTTTGTCTTAATCTATCCATATGACATACTCCCTCTGTCCCAAATTATTAGTCCCTTTTGGGGAATCCAAAATTTTAAGATAATGACTTTATTGGTGTGATAGTGAATGAAAAACCAATTTTACCCTTGGTCGCTCCAAGTCATGTGATGTTTTGTAGTTTAGATATTTTATAACTTGAATGTTTGAAGGGTAAATTGGTAAATTGACCAAGTGCATTGACTTTGCAATTGGGACACTTATTTTGAGATGGATAGAATAGTGAATGTGGACAATTAAATTGAGACGGAGAGAATATAATGATATCTACAGTAATGAGGGAGTATGGGACAAGAAATAACTTTGTTACTTGGACTGGATGAATCTTATCTATGTACTAATTAATTCCTAATTCATTGAATCATTGGTTGATTGTATCACCTATTGTGTGCAATCTCCCACTGCATGCCTGAGTTTGCTCGATTTCTACTGCCACTGCCAAAATCAATCTATGTTATACCGTCCTACCAAAAGCCATATGTGGATATATGCATCTCGATGTTTGTATGGTCACAAGGAGGGTCCAAGGAGCACATCGAGCTTGGTGACTGTGGTGTAAACTTAGGGCCGGTATTCAGAACAGGATTTAATGTAATTCTTGCTTGTTGCACAAAGCACCTCTGTTCCCTAGGACAGGAACATGTTTGTCACATAATGCTTTAGACATGTTGCCTCACCGTAGAATTACCTTTTCCTACAATTTGTGGATATCTTCATTTAGCTGCGTTGTCCTGGCATATGCTCTACCTATTGCCAAGTGTCATTTGCACTCAGCTAGTTAAATAGGAGATGACTTACAAAAGAATGCGTGCCAGGCTCAGTAAGAGCCAAAGGAAACTTACAAAAGAATGTGCAACTCTTCTTTTGGAAGTTATGGATATGGAAATCAAGCGATTGTGAAATAAGAAATTGTAAATTTATATTTCTAGGGTTCTTTTTACCTTGGTCAAAAGGACTTAGGTATCAAAGTTTGTAAGGAAAGTAAGAATACTAAAAGAAAAGGGAATTGGAGAACTTGACTGCCAAAGGAAATTTGCCAAAGGGAATTGAAGAGCTTGACTGGAAAAGGGAATTGGAGAACTTGCGTATAATTGAAATTGCAGAGAATTACATAACATAAACTAGAAGACAAGCTAAACATCACTTTCTTGCAATATGGATTACAAGATAATGATTCAGAGCAAAATAAAACAAATAATTTGAACTAACATTGTGGAATGAAAGTGCAAATTTGGATAAAGCAGAGATACAATTGTAAGAAATTGTCAGTATTCGTGTTTTGTTGGTTGCTGCAGGAGAGCTTCAAATTTCACCCAAGTGTTCTATTTAAATTAGTAGTGTATTGTACTTAGGTAACTGCCTCCAACTCCCCTTGCCGATTAATGTTATGTGTACCTCATCTCTCCCTAGTTTCTTGTTATGTGTTGCTTGCAGTTTGTGATGAAAACTGTTCTTGGCACGTAGCTCCACTATAAAAACCACTCCTTCAAATGCAATTGTCGAGTATCATGAATCTGGCCTCCTTCCATCCAAGTTCATAGTCTTCTTTAGCATCTCAAATTCCTTAGATTTAGGCCACGTTCCTTCTTTCCCTCAACTGGCTTTCCACTTCTTTGGTCTAACTCCACTCCTTTACAATGCAACCTCTTCTTGCTACTTCATTCGTGGCCCATCACTATCATGCAACGTGGCAGTGAAAATTTGGGTGTCAACAGTATCAAGCACTAGAAGGGAGGACAATAGTGACATTCTCTTGGATTTTTATTCTCTTGGTCAAGTTCTCCCTTTTTGGATACCCGGGTTTTCATTCCAGCCTACACTCCAAAGTTCTCCATTCTTTAACATATGACATGTCTAATTCCATGACCAGACAAAACAATCACATTTTGGTGCCTTTACCAGGAAGGTATCCTCGTAACTGTCATTGGCCAGTCGTGCAATAACATTGTTTCCAGTCCAACACAAAAAGGCATAGATCTTCCACTCATTCTCTAATATTATGGCTAAAAGTAGAATAATTAACTAATCATCTGTGAAAGGGAGAAGAAGCAGACACTAACTCTGGAAGTACTATTAGCAATGGACAATAGTGTATTGCCATATTGCGCTCCCACTTCGGCACCTTTGTTTCTGACAATGCTGTGAATCCATGTTGCACCATGGAATAGAGGATCCACCACTGCATCTGCCAAAAACCTTGCCAAAGACATTCAAATTCCCATTAGACTTAGCATAGCCACAAAATGAGCTTGAGATGACATCTACCCACCTTCTTCACTTAAGGTTATTGTGAGTCGAACAGTGAACACCAATTCTGTGATGGTGAATCTACTGGTCATCTTCTTCTGCATTTTGCAGTTGCTTATGACTTTTGGGGCATGATTTTGGTTCGGCATTCAATGGTCTATGTTTGCTTCGGTTTGTGATGTTCTGGATGCTTTGAGAAGTTTTTTTGTTGGGGTCTCAAGCCCTCACTTTTTGGAGGGTTTCTCCCCTTTGCCTCTGGTGTTTTGAGGGTATCGAGCCCCAAATTGGCTCTATCTAGGACTTTTTTATTGGGTGGAGGGTAGATATTGTAAATCTAGAGGAAAAAATAGTCTTTTTGTGTTCGCTTGGCCCTTAGGCTGTCCTCTTTTGTGGATTAACTCCCCTTTTGAGTGCATTTTTATATAATTCTTACTTATGAAAAAAGAAAAAAAAAATATTTTTCCTATTCAGATGAAAAGAACAGGTTTTGATTATTGTGTTACAGTCCTTTGTACTTGCCCCTTTTAATGGATAGGTGGTTCTCCAAACAATCAACAGACCTTGTTGCAAATTACTGGTGCTTTATATATGGAAAAGGTTGGAACTGAATATGATTAGAATCTATCGCCTTGTCTAGAATGAAGAAAGGCCTTACCGGTTGATAACATTGTTCTGGTTTCATTCTATACTATCCATCGAACCAGGCGTTGTTGGTTGCCACTTGTTCTTTTACCCACTAGTTTCACCTACAAGTAGTGCTGGACAAGCTATGCCATTATTTTCCACAAAAATGACTGCTATTGAACTTGGACCTGTATTGTCTATTGTTAGGCCATGCTTTTCTTGTTGCTGCCAGCAATGGTCCTCAGATTACCAGATTATTTTTCGAAATTTACCTATAGAAGCGTGTTGCAGGTTATTTTTTGATGATTTTCTTGCACCAGCCACACATCTTGTACCTCTCTCTCTCTCTCTCTCTCTCTCTCTCTCTCTCTCTCTCTCTGGGTGTGTGTACATATGGAAATCTTAGTTTTTGCATGTGCGGTACTGAGAAATTTAACCTGTAGAAGCAGGACATAAGTGTGATTATAGAATTTTTGTTACACTGTCATTCGATCATTCCACGTTTATATTTGTATATGAGATGCTAGGTCTGGGAGACTTCTTAAATGTTTGATTAATGGATTGCAATGCCTTTTGAAATCTGTCTTTGATAGATCGATCCAGATTCTTATTCAAGCTGTTGTCTGTCTTCGTTACATATATCTTAATTGAGGATTATAAGCAGTAATATGGGCGAAGAATATCTTTTACATTGTTGATTTTTAAATGTGTGCTTTTTGTTCTGCAGTGGTTTACAGTGTTCAACCCCTGTTTCTTCATTGTTGAAGACCAAAAGAAGTCCAAGTAGGCGGTCGAAAAGTAGGTGGGAACCTGTATCGGAGGAGAAACCAGTCAACAAATCAGCATCTACTGCTCTTGATACTGTAAAATATGCTGGTTGGGTTCATTACAATGAAAGTAACAAGAAGGTATTCCTTTGTTATCCGGTCGCAATGCAAAGTTTACTGTCAGATTTTTTTCTCCATCCTTTTTTTTTTATTATTATTTTTTTGTTTGGTAAAAGAAAAAGGAAAATCTTTATTGGTGTACTGTTACCCATTGGATTCAGGTGGGGTTGACTCATGTCTTAGTTGTTTTACTTTTTCTTTCTTTTTTTGCATCTTTGGGTGTAATATGATATTTCCTTATGTTTATTTTTTGGTTGATAGCTCCCTATTTACAACAGTAATTAGATGCCTACTTGGATATGCACCTGACAAGCATGTCCAACAATTCATTGTTTGTTTGTAATATAGTACCAAGAACTCTTATGATGTTCCATTGTTCCTTTTCTTACACTATTACATAATAAGGGACATGTCTATATTGAACACTGTGGCATGATAACATTGTATACTTTACAAAAGTGGAAGAATGCTTCTCATAAATTTACTTATGCTCAGTGTCCTTGGACTTGTGATTTTGTTCTTCCTCCGAGGCATATACCTGCACCCGACAAGCTTACCATTCAAGTTGCAAAATTTGTATAACAGAAGAGAAAAATGCTGTTATATCAGTGGATGTTGGAAGTGAGCATCTGGTCTTAATGGTGCCATATATTAATTTCATTTAATTAAATCATTTGCAGCTTTCTGGTGGAAAATCAGAGAACAAGGAAGGTTTGAGCAATATAAAGTTTTTGTTGTCAGAACAGAGAACTGCTAATAGAAATTCTGTAAGACCAGTTAAGAGGCAGCGTTTTGGCGATTCTATGGAGGCAGCTGAGAATGGTGATGCATCCAGTGATAGTGACAAGGAGCAAAATTTAACGGCTTATTACTCCGGTGCAATAGCACTTGCCAACTCACCGGACGAAAGAAGGAAACGTGAAAAACGCTCCAAGCGTTTTGAAAAGGGACATGGAAATCTAGCAGAAAATAATCATTCGAGACCGAGAAATGTCAGAGCTGGAAACTTGTACACTAGAAGGGCTAGTGCATTGGTGCTTAGTAAAAACTTTGAAGATGGCAGTGTCAGGGCTGTTGAAGATATTGATTGGACAACCCTTACTGTCAAGGGGACCTCCCAGGAGATTGAGAAACGCTATTTGCGTCTCACTTCTGCCCCTGATCCTGCCACTGTAATTCTCTCCCTTTTCATCTTTTCTCTTGACATTTGGAGTTGAAAACGAAATGTTCAAAAAAGGTGAATTGAGGGGTTTTCATTTATAATTTGGAGTTTACTAAGAGAAGAACACTTTTTTCCTTGTAGGTGAGACCTGAAGAGGTGTTAGAAAAGGCTCTGCTTATGGTTCAAAATTCTCAAAAGAATTACCTTTACAAATGTGATCAATTGAAATCTATTCGCCAAGATCTAACTGTACAACATATAAGAAATGAGTTAACTGTTAAGGTACATTTCATTTCTGATACTGCTATCTGGTTTATATTCTCTATTTTTCCGTACGTGTACTTGATTTGATATTTACTTTATTGATGGATGCAGTCTTTTCAATATTTGACATGCATTTTACTTCTCTTTTTTTTCAAGTTATTATATTTCATTTATTCGTTTCAGGTTTACGAAACACATGCTCGATTAGCAATAGAAGTTGGAGATTTGCCAGAGTATAATCAGGTTGGTACCTACTATTCTTAGAACCATTTTGACCGAAATTTCCCAATTTTCTCTGTTTTGTCATTCTGCCCCTTGTAATGTAGTTAGCTGTTTCTCATTTGAGTTTCGGCCTTCCCTTCGGTGATTTATAAACTATAATAAGTCATGTGCCATCTTCCTAGCCCAGAGAAAAAAAAGGTTAAGAACCAATTTTTGTTTGATAAATAATAATTGGAGCCATTCCAGTTAGCTATTAGCACCTGCAACAAATAGTAATGTCTCTCTTTATGAGACCAAAAGTTGAAGTCATTTTTTTGAGTGTGTGAGTTTTTGCTCTGAAATTGGTGATCATATACTAGATAAATTGGCTATATAAACAATCCACATCTAAGCAGCGTATTACTGTTTGCACTAGGATCTCGTTCCCTCTTTTTTATTAGATGATCAAGTAGATTGTTAGGCACAACACACCATCATTTGCCATTCATCTTGCAATGCAGAGATTGGGATGGTAGTGGCTTTAAGCAAATTAACTTGGTAGATCTTAACTATTTGTCATAAAATTTAGTAGTTATAGCAGCTGAGAGAAAATAGTAGGTAACAAAGCCGGCTTGTAGCCCGCTTTAGTAGATGGAACTAAATTATCTGGGAAACAGCGTGGATATATATTTATTGAATCATGAATGCATGCAACTTGTAATGTTCCAGTAGTGGGCTCGTCGATGCACCGGTGACCACCCATTAAAAAACCTCCAGCACTCCACCTTTGTCATGTAGGCCCGAGTCGGAGATCCAATTGCTTTGATTTGAATTATCTGGAAGATGCCTTGTATGTATCAAAAAGATGGACAATGAAACCATTTTTCAATTAAATAGAAGCCCAACTTGTAATGTTCCAGTAGTGGGCTCGTCGATCCACCAGTGACCACCCATTAAAAAACCTCCAGCACTCCACCTTTGTCATGTAGGCCCGAGTCGGAGATCCAATTGCTTTGATTTGAATTATCTGGAAGATGCCTTGTATGTATCAAAAAGATGGACAATGAAACCATTTTTCAATTAAATAGAAGCCCAACGAGGTAAATAGGGTCCCAAATAATGGGTGATATGTATATGCCTATTCATAACCCTAAATGGAATGGAACGACTTTCCAATAATAAGGGAGATACCTCCTATATGTGTAGATGTGTTTTGAAAACCGTTATTGCGAAGAGGATGCAAGAGGACAATGAAATGTGGGTAGGGTCGTGACATGGTATCAGAGCCAATCCCAAAACGAATATGGAGGACGCACAAGCCGGCATGGCCGTTGGTCCCTGAAGGAGGTGATTGTGATGTCCAACATCCATGGGGGGAGGGGCACTGGCAATTATAAGAGGTGATGCCTCTTAAATGTGTAGCAATATGTTGAGAATTGTTAGGCTCCAAGAGGGTGCAAAGCAAACATTATGTATATATTTATGCGCGCACACACACACACACACATATATAAATATAGCATGGGGCAGGGCTCTTGACAGATTCTGCATATACTGTTCACAAGTTTTAAAATCTGAGTCAGTTGAAGTTGGCTAAATAAATTGTTTATCACCATTCATCTATAATTAGTGATAATGTTCATTCCATATCGTTGACGTCTTAACCATAATGTTTTGCGTGTCTCTTTTCCTTGAAACTCCATTTGAATCAAATCACTCCCTCACAATGCTTTCACTGGTCTTCATCGCACATAATGTACCATCCCAAATGGTACAATTTCTATTTTCCCACAGATGCATTAATTTCTTATTTCCTATTATAGTCACTCATCCAATTTCACATTCTGGTGTTGAGTCTTTATTGCACGTAATGACCATCCCAAATGGTAATCTTTCTATTTTCTAAAAATGCATTTAATTCTTGTTTCGTGTTATTGTCACTCATCCAATTTCACATTCCCATTTAGAGGCATCAATTTCTGCATTTGTTTTGGTTTCTTTCTAAGGGCAATTGCTATGTTCATGTCAATAGATTGCAATCATGTTTATCGGTTTTTTGTTGCTGTTGACAATATCAGTCTTAAACGTGAGTATCAGATGAGTATCGGTGTTACGTAACACTATCGGCACCTTCCAAAAACGTTACGAGTCGGACGATACGGTGAACCATGATTACAATAGACCTAGTTTTTGTCTCAGTCCTGTAGTATGGGTGTGGTTTTTCCTGGCAACATGTTTAGCCTTTTTTTTCGGTCAACAAATAGATGTGTTGTGTAGCACAAAAAATTATTGCATTGCTGAAAATAGTCGGTTGAATTGGCACCAAAGCTAACCTGCTTCATTATACTTAGTCCACCTGTTGGATGCTTCATTTTGTTATAGTATCTTGTGCTTACAAAGTTTGAAAATGTGAATATAAATTGCTGGTCAGTAATCTCCAAGATCAATTTTTCCTTTAACACAGGCTACCCTTTTTTCTCGTAAACATATTCTGTGGTTGTTGAGTTGAAATAAAGGAAATGCTTGTCCCATTAATTACATTTTAATTAGACGTTCCGGCTAACTTTCTTTTTGGTTTGCAGTGCCAGTCACAGTTGAAAACACTTTATGCAGAAGGAATAAAGGGATGCCATATGGAATTTTCTGCTTACAATTTGCTCTGTGTTATAATGCACTCCAGTAATAACAGAGAGCTCTTATCGGCGATGTCGAGGTTAGTATATTGCTCAAAAAATGGCTTTGTTTGCATTTGTGTTTGTTTGTTGTCATATTCTTCACTGATATCTGTTGTTCTGCTGGTCCAAAAGTTATTGTGTTGTGTTGTGTTGGTGGATGTCTAAGTTCTTTAAATGATCAATGGGTGTCGGTTCTTGACCAGAATCAAAATTCAGAGTGTTTAATATACTAAGCACATTCAATTAGTGCCCAACTTCCATATATGTTTTGTCAGCCTGGGTGATAGTTTGTATATTGGAAACATCATCTTCTAAAAGTGACTGCATCAGAGGTAAATGCACCCGAGAGCTATGTTAGACTCATCTAAAGTAGGTGAAGTATCCATGTCCGGCACATATAATCGGACATGGGTATGGATACGTGTCTGACACTTTTGGTAGGACATTTAACTAAATCTAGATCCATATGATTTCATGTTGCTATCTTATTGCTTCAAATTAGTGAAATGTCTACTTTGAACACTATATTTGATAAAACTATTGTTATATACTTACGAATTGAATAAAAACAGTAAATGAAATAAAATTTTAACCGTGTCTATGTGTGCTTATATTAGAAATTTAACACGTCCGACACCAGGATACATATACGGTCCGACATTCGTACCCGAGTCCATGTAAGCATGAGAGAATCATAAAGTCCAATCTGCTTTCTAAACTGTATGTAACTGTGATGTCAGTACTTGAAACATTACTTGTAAGATATTTTTCTCCCAATCCGGTTGTAGTTAAACTGAAGGGTTGGCTGGGATTTTTTTGGTGCTTCAATGGAATCTACTCGCAGATCGTTTAAAACCCTACGTATGCAGAAATCCCCGCAACTCCTCCTCCCCCTTCCCGCGGGAAAAAGATGTAAACCAAGTAATGCTATAGGGAGAGAATAATGAGAGAGATTAGGAAAATAAATAAGTAAATCAGGAAGAAGAAGCAGAATTTCAGTTTTGGCCGAGAATCGGCATCATGATTGGATTCATCCTGTTCAGACTTCTACAAAAAAAAAAAAATCTTAACTAGAATTATCATTTACAGTGTTGGCATGGATTAAGTACACAGTTATATATAGCTGGCAAACACCTATATGGGTTTGGTGCAGCTGTATAAAAAATGCGTACTCTCAGGGACGGAGCTACTAAGGAGCTCAGGAGGGGCCATGGCCTCCCCCAAAATTTTCAGTAATTGTTTTAGTAGCCCCCAAAAATAACAATCTTATAGATAGGCCCATAAGAAACTCCATTTGGCCCCTCCAAAGTATTTACGAAATAATTCAAATGATTTGCCCAAAAATAGAGAATCTAAAATTTATTTCACATTGTGCCACTTGAAACTCATATAATAACTAGACTTTTAGCCATCTTTAAAAAATTCAAAGATTGGGACATTAAGACGCAAGGTCATTAAAATTGCAGGTTCAAATCCTAAGCAACAAATTGTTATTTCATTGACATATAAACAAGTATCACATTGATTATCTAAATTTAAGATAAAGTTCTCAGTAAAATTATACTAGTGATATTCATAATTTAACTAAAATTTTCTTCTGGAGATGTTTTTTTAAGATGATGTTTGCTATACAACTACTAAAACAGTATTAGTATTTTTGTCAATGAGTGTTGGGAACATGGAAATGAAGGACAATGAAGGTAGTGAATGCCTAGAACAATAATTATATTACATATGTTAATGTTTTTAATTGTAATGAAATTTTTTATATGTACACATTAAATAAATCACTAAATTACTTCTTTATTTTGATCATGATAATGGTGTTATATTAAATTTTATTGATATGTTTTGTGGAATGTTTTATTCTGAGCTTTTATCAAAGTAATAATGATGTATTTTTGCCGAAGTGGAATCAAATTATTGAAGAAAAAACAATTCCAAATAATTTTTTTATTTTTTGAAAAATCGATACGATTGTTAAAGGAAACTTGTTTTTCTTTCTTATATCAATTTTCATTTATTTATTTAGGTTTCTTTTTTCTCATCTTTAGATTCTATTTCTTAAGGATAATACTAAGGTTATTATTTCACAAATACATATATATATATATGTATATCTTAAATTTTAATTGCATATACTAGTTAGGCTCCCCCAAATCTTGATTCCCGGCTCCACCCCTGCATGGAGCCCCTGCATACTGTACAAAATTCGCAAAGATATGCTGCCTCCTTTTTTCAACCTTCTATTATAATTCCATGAGCCCTTGATTGCTATTATTTCACCTTGTAATCAGAATTCTAGATTTAAAGGTTTTGTTGTTTTTGGTTTTTAGATTATCAGTTGAAGCCAAAAAGGAGGAAGCTGTAAAACATGCTCTTGCGGTTCGTGCAGCTGTTACTTCTGGAAATTATGTCCTATTTTTCAGACTATACAAGACAGCTCCTAACCTGAACACTTTTCTTATGGGTCAGCATGCTTATATTTTCACTCTTTTTAACTGTTAGATTATGCGGAAACATCAAACGTCTGTGTTGAGATATTTTTCTTGCTGCAGATCTTCATGTTGAAAAAATGCGGTACACAGCTGTGAAATGTATCTCTCGTTCATATCGACCCACAGTCCCTGTTTCATACATCGCTTTGGTTCTGGGTTTCACCAATGTCCCTCCTCAAACTGAAACAAGTGACGAGAAGGATGCCGATGGACTGGAAGAATGCATGGATTGGTTGAAGGCGCATGGTGCATTCCTTATTGCTGATAACACTGGGGAGATGCAGCTTGACACGAAGGTATGTTTTGTTCCTTGATAATACACGCATAAATTACCTATTGTTCCTCCAGACGAGAGATGAATAGCATTTGGTGAAGTACTGAAATACTAAATTCAGGACCATATTATTGCTTATAGCATGTAGCTTATACGCAACTTTATGCTTGAAATGTTTCCATAGGGTTATAAGCTGAGATTAGTCAAAAGATCCAATATACCTTTCTGTCTCTCTGGTTCCCATATGGAATTACCATTCTTGCACGAGTCAAATTTTCACATTTACTACTTGGGAACCTTTGTTCAAATCGCTCACTTGAGATGCTTTAGGAATTTTCAACCCATGAAGTAGTAATTGTGGTGGCTCTCTCGCCAGCTTATTATCTGCAAAATTGAGAAAGATATTGGCTTTGCGCATTTAGCTTCGTGCTAATACTATTTCATTTGTTGGTTAAATTTCTGCAACTAACAGGGTCGTTAATTTTCAGACTTCTGCATCCAATCTCCACATGCCAGAACCTGAAGATGCTGTTGCCCATGGAGATACTACTCTCGCAGTTAATGATTTTTTGACACGGACATTGTGATAGCCAAGTTCATCATATATCCAAATGTACTGAGAAAATTACCGAGAATATTGGAAGATCCTGCCACTCCCGACAATCTAATTTTTGCCAGGATGGACTTCGAATGCAGAAAAGGTTGATCCAGTGGGGATTAGCTGTAACATCACCGGGGAGAATGGATAAATCACAAATATATGATCAAACGAGAAATGTGTGAAAAGAATAGAAGAATTGAAAGTTCCCCTCGGAAATTCGTTTTGGATAGTGCAAGGGTTTCAACCGGTGTAACAGTGTTTCATTTTGAAGAAATCTTGATTCTTTTTAGCTGAAGAGACTCACGATGAATATACACTAGGGGAACAGAAATAAGGAAATATAACATGTATTCTTGTTAGTTGTCAATGAAGCGTGGCTGATGGATAAAATGTTTTTTAGCTGTTATATGGTTCATATTCGTCTTAAGTCATATTCCATTAAGTTCTATGTATTTTTTTCCCTGTTTGGAGTGGTCTATTTTACAGGCTGCAGTAATTTCAAATGTTTATAAATCTGAAGTCATTATGCTATTTGTTTCTAAATTGGGTAACTTCCACTAATACCCCCTCAGTTTAGCCCATATGCCACATAAACCTCCCATCTACTTTGATTTATCCCATTTTTTTATTAATGCGAGGTCAATAAACATATGGAATTTACTGACGTCACTATTAAAAATAACATGTAAATGGTTCATTTTGCCCTTGAAATAACTTTTTTACCTACTTTAGTAGTTTTACAATTACTATGTACTTAACTGTGTGGAAATACAAGGAAAGGCCTTTTTTGTCTACATGTGTGTATCCATCTCCTTCATTTGAAAAACATACGAACTCATTTCTCTTTCCAAGACTCTGAGCCAGACCTCTTTCTCTATGAATATATAGATAATAGGGTTTTCAAATTCCTAAGCAATAGAGCATGGCCATTAGGGTTATCTCTCTCTTTTAGAGAAGCATTTACTCATACACTCTACTTCTATTGAAGTTCGAACCCTTGACCTCCCATTTAAAAATTGTTAACACCTAAAATGAGGCTCCACTATAACGGCTGGAATCAAGTGGAACAGGCTACCCAAGAAGAAAGTCCAACAAAGAGAGAGATGAAGACTCCAAGAAGACAATGACTACTTGAAGAAGAAGTTAAAAATTAGAGTATTCCTTGTATTACATCTCTATCTATCTTTTTAGATAGGAATAACTAGTTAGGATTTATCATTTTAATTTAAGTTATTTATCTCTAGGTTATCTTTTACAAGTTTAGGCTATAAATAATGTAACCAAACTCAAAATGTTTCTGCTATAATAGCAGCCTTTATTTTTATTATGTTTTACTCTTTTTAATTACCGTATCTTTTCAATTCCTTGCCCAAATTTATTTTTACTGCAATTTACTTTGCTTGCAAATAGTTATATTCCAAGTCTTTTAAATTCCTATGCAATCGCACCTTCAATTCCTTTCTGTTCATTTTTGTTTTTCCTTCTTGGTTACCAAAAGTCCTCTTGATTGAAGCATTAGAACATTTCGCACAAGTTTTGTTCTCTCTCGTGTAATCGCATGATTCGTACTTCTGTTCAAAAGAGACGTTTACTCGTTCTTCTTGAACCGTTTGAATCACGTCACCGGTTCTGGCATGCCCGCATCTCACGGAAAAAAAGAATCGGCCTAGTCCTTAGGCCGATTAATTTTTTGGAGCCAACAAAAATAAGGGCCGCTAGGCTATTATGCCTTTGGTTATTAATAACTTATACACTAAACAAATTAAAACAGCTTCGCTGTAAAGAATTGGACTTAATATCTTTTTTGTGTTTGTGCTATTTCTTTCACTTGTCTTAGTTCTCTTCCATGTAACTGTCACGTATAGAGTAATCAATTTCAGGTAACGTTTATAGTGTATAAGAGTAAGACTTGAATAATGAAATTCGAGTATACCTATTGTGAGTGTGAGCTAACCCGTGCCTCTCCTACTTGTTACTGGTTCTTTTGGAATTGTCTCCTCTCTTCCTCTTTGAGACCGTCACGCAAAGATTAATTTTCTTAAACAAATTTATAACAAAAACACTATATGTTGGTGTAAATTTTATAGGACAATACTTACCTTCTACCCCCGAAGGAGGCATTCTCTCTGTTAATGTAGTCCAATACACTCAGGGCCGACTTTGAGGCAAGGCGACAGGCGATCTAGGCGGTCGTCTAAGACCTCCGCAAGGGGCCACATGTTATTTTTTTATTATTTTTGGGTATTGTATTTGTTTTTTCAAAAAAATTAGTACTTCTATAGCCATTAAAACAATTAATTAATTTTTCAGTTCAATTCAAAATAAAGCCTAATATAATTATATAATTTTAAGGCCTCATTTTTTAAAAATAAAAATTGCTTTACTATAGGTAGAAAAAAAATTTGTTTTACTATTTGTACTAAATCCAAATCTAATTTTACAATTTAGGGCCCCAAAATTTTATAGTACAGTTACTATTATTATAGACTCAATAAAAAATAAAATCTCACTTTTTCAACTTAATGAACTAAAGTCTAATCCAAATCAAATCACTATTTTGATTATAACTAGAAGATTGTTATCGCACTGGAACAACGTTTGACGACTACCGCACTCACCTAACATTAACATTTTGGGTTAATTTCATTTACACCACCAGAGGTTTGTCTTATCTTCACTTGGACCCCCTCATGTTTGCATATCTTCATTTACACCCCCTACTTTTCAATATTCTCATCACTTAGACCCCCTGAACGATGACATCAGCCTGAATTTTTTTAAAATCCCTAAACTACCCTCAATGTCTTATCCTCATTCTGTTTGGAAACAAGGATAGTGCTTTTATCAATTAGACCCCCTCCCATCATTTAATAATTTAATTTGTATTAAAATTTCAAAAAATATATAAAATTTGAAAAAATATATATTAAAATTTGAAAAATATTATAAATTCAAAAATAAATATAAAATTAAAAAATATATATATTTTTTGAAATTATTGTTTTTTCAAAAAAACATATTAAATTTCGAAAATAAATATAAAAATCACAAAAAACATAAAAAATTTGAAACAAATATATAAAATTTTAAAAAAAAACATATAAAATTCAAACATATATATTAAATTTAAAAAATATATATAAAATCGAAAATATATATATATAAATTTTGAATTTTTTTTTAAAAACATATTAAATTCAAGACAAATATATAAAATTAAAAAAAAAACCATATAAAATTCTAAAATTATAAAATTTGAAAATAATTATAAAATTCAAAAAATATATAAAAAATTATAAAATTTGAAAATAAATATAAAATTCAAATATATATATATTAAATTTCAAAAAAAAAAACTAAATTCGAAAATAAATATAAAATTAAAAAAATATTTTTTAATTCTCTTTCTCTCTTCTCTCTTTCTTTCTCTCTCTCTCTCAGACGCACACACCACACACACACACGCACACATATATATATATATATATACACATATATATATAGATCTATACATATATATTTACACACATATATATATATAGAAGTCCCCGTCGGCGCCGACCCCTCCCACCACCGCCTCCCCGTCGGTGCCGCCCCCCCTCCCACCACCCCCTCCCCCTATTTTTGACCGATGGGTCTATATATATATATATATATGTATAGATCTATATATATATGTGTGTGTGTGTGTGTGTGTGTGTCTGAGAGAGAGAGAGAGGAGAGAGAGAGAGAATAAATGTTGGGGTGTTTGGTTTGAGGGTTAGATTGATTCTAAGGGAGTGTTTGGTTTAGGGTTTAAATTGATTTAGGGATTAAATTGATTTAAGGGGTGTTTGATATAAGGGTATTTTAGACATTTCACACCATAAGGGGGTGTAAATGAAGATATGCAAACCTCAGGGGGTCAAAGTGATGATAGAACAAACCTCAGGGGGTGTAAATGAATTTAACCCTATCTTTTTGTACACACTTACCCAACATTAACAATCTTTTACGATAACACCAAAATGAATGTTGTTTTTAATTTTTTTAAATATTAATATAATTAATGTTTTTTAACAATTTTTGACACTAAACATTTTTTAATCGCGTGAAACATACGTATAAAGAGTCTCACATTTACTCTTGCCTAGGGTCTCAACTTATTTTTGAGATTTTAGGGCCGGCCCTGAATATACTTTCGACACATGACCGTAATTTTTTAAAGGCAAAAGAGCATAAAACTCCCTTATGCTTTCTAAGAGTTGCAAAATACCCCTCTATGCTTTTTTTACCCCCATTTCACTACCCTCACCTTTATAAGGGTTGCAAATTGCCCAATTTTGTCTATATTAAATAAATGAATAAAATATATAAAATTCAAAAAAATATTTATTCAATTTTGAATTTTTTTTTATAAAACTCGAAAATAAATATAAAATTCGAAAAATATAAATATAAAATTCGAAAAAATATATAAAATAAAAAATATATATATAATTTGAAAAAAAAATCGAAAATAAATATAAAATTCGAAAAAAATATATAAAATTAAAAAAAAAACATATAAAATTTGAAAAATATTTATAAAATTCGAAACAAATATATAAAATTCGAAAATAAATATAAAATTTGAAAAACATATAAAATTCGAAACAAATATATAAAATTCGAAAATAAATATAAAATTTGAAAAACATATAAAATTCAAAACAAACATATAAAATTCGTAAAATATATATAAAATTCGAAAATATATATATAAATCGGAATAATATATATATATATATATATATGTATGTAATTAAAAAAAACATATAAAAATCAATTTTTTACAAAAAATAGAATTTTTTTTTCTTCCAAAAACCTCATTAATTGATAAAATCAAATAGCGTTATGTTGTTAAATCAATTCACCTCCTACATTTTTTACATTGGAGATCAAATAACCAGATAGAGGCAGTCAATCAATGCATACCCAATGTGACCAGAAGATTAATAATGTTTTGTTACGCTTAACTAAAACCAAAATTCGAATTTTACATAAAATATATATAAAATTCAAAAAAAACTATATAAATTCAAAAAATATATATTTTGAAAAAACAAATATAAAATTAAAAAAAAAAATGTTTCTGCCAAATGTTATTTTGGTGTATTGTACTTTGATTACTTTAAATGTTGTTTTGGTGTATTGTACTTTGGTTACTTGTACTTTTTATATTTCTATTTACCCAACTATTTATAAAAAAGTAAATTTTAAATGTTTTTTTTAATTATATATATATTTTTCCGATTTATATATATATATTTTCGAATTATATATATATTACGAATTTTATATGTTTTTTTTTTATTTTAGATGTTTTTTTTCAAATTTTATATTTATTTTTGAATTTTATAAAAAAAATCAAAATTATATATATATTTCGAATTTTATAAAAAGAGATTAATTTTATATATATTTTCGAATTTATATGTTTTTTTTAAAAAAATTATATATTTATTTTCGAATTTTATAAAAAAAAATCAAATTTTATATATTTTTTTCGAATTTTATAAAAAAAATTCAAATTTTAATATATATTTTCTTGAATTTTATATCTTTTTTTGGAATTTAATATAGACAAAAGGGGGTAATTTGCAACCCTTAGAAAGGTGAGGGTAGTGAAATGGGGATAAAAAAATTATAGGGGGTATTTTGCAACCTTAGAAAGCATAGAAAGCATAGGGAGTTTTATACTCTTTTGCTTTTTTTAAAGGGTTTACTTCAAGAAACCCCCCTATGCTATTCAATTTAATCAACTAACCCTCACTGTGTCCACTTTGCCCACTATACTATCTAATTTCATCATTATGCCCCATCCTCCTCACATTTTGAGTCAAAACGTCTAAATTACCCTCCCTTAATAGTATAAGGAGGTTTAGTGAAATCAACCCTTACAAAATTATTTTTCGAAAATAAATTATATTTTTTCGTAAAAACTATAAATTTCAAAATATATATATATATTTCGGAAAATATGATTTTTTCCGAAAAATAATTTTTTTGGCAAAAAATATATATTATGTTCCAAAATATGATTTTTTTACGAAAAATATTTTTTTTGTGAAAAATATATATTATGTTCCAAAATATTATTTTTTTTCCGAAAAATAATTTTTTTTGCAAAAAAGTATATATTATGTTACAAAATATGAATTATTTCCGAAAAATAATTTTTTTACTCAAAATATATATTATGTTCTAAAATATGATTTTTTTTTTGAAAAATAATTTTTTTGTGAAAAAGTATATATTTTGTTCCAAAATATGATTTTTTTCCGAAAAATAATTTTTTTGCAAAAAATATATATTATTTTTTCAGAAATAATTCATATTTTGGAAAATAATATACTCCCTCCGAAAAATAATTTTTTAGCGAAAAATATATATATAATTTTGAATTTATAATTTTTGCGAAAAATATAATTGATTTTCGAAAAATAATTTTTTTAAATGATTGATTTCACTAAACCTCCTTATACTATTGAGGGTAGTTTAGGCATTTTGACTCAAAATGTGAGGTGAGGGGGCAGAATGATGAAATTGAATAGTATATGGGACAAAGTGGACACAATAGGGATTAATTAATTAAACTGGATAGTATAGGGGGTTTATTGAAATTAACTCTTCTTTAAATAAGAAAGTGAGGTTAATTCCTCTTTTTGTGGATTTTATATCCATATTCATTTCTCTAAAAATTTCGGTCACACATTCAAATTTTATTGGACCAGTGGGGAGAAGAAACTTCATTCTCCTAAGGTAGGAAGCAAGTATTATCCAACTTTATAAGCTTGAGTGTACCTCTTGTGTGTGTGAGGTACCTCTTCCTCTTCCTCTTCCTCTTGGTTCTCTTGGAATGACCCTTGCTCTTCTTATTTGTGACTACCACAGTTTAATCTAATGGTTAACACATACATCAATATCACCATTACTGAAGAGAACAAAAGCTCGAGTATGCCTTTCGTGAGCATGCAATTATATATACAGATTCAATGGTTAATTATGATATTTAAACTGTTGGATGGTAACTAACACTTGCACCAATTTTCAAGAATTGCCAAGTGTTGAATTGTGCATTTTTTTTTATCTAATTGCATAATTATGCTATGTAGAGGTATCTGTATGTGTATTGGAAATTGAGATCATTTTTGTTGAAATACATGTTATTGCCAATTTCCGGATTTGTTGCACGATTAATTGTTGTAAATGCTCATTTGTATGCATTTGGTTATATATTGGTTATTGGCATGAATTTTGTACCAAGGCATTGGACATGTGTTTATTCATGGCATTATATGCATGAGTATTGATTGAAAACAACAATCAACCCCCGCCCAATTGGGGATGATTGAAAATGTAAAGGATGCTTTGAACATGATTGAAAATGTAAAGGATGCTTTGAACATACACCGGAGGGTATTATAGTCTTTTCACACTATATATATATATTTTTAAAAAGTAACTTACCACACCTGATTGCCCTCACTAGAGGAGGGTCTGAGTTGGATAAATCCAAATAGAGAGGTTCTATCGGGATTGGACTAAGTTGATGGGGCATTAGTGAAATTAACCCTTCTAAATTTTAACATTGTTGTTGCCATTGATAATCAAACTTCGTTCTTAGTAGTAGACCTCATTGCTCTTACCAGAATAGGATCTAAGAGACAATACACGATGCAAATGGTTAAAGTCTACTATAATGAGTTTTTCATTTTCTTTTAAGGGTGAAAATTCCCTTTTATCTTTTATTGAAACAAATATATAAAACAAAACATAATAAAAATTAATCGAGGTACGCGTAAGCCGGACATCACGGTTATAAAATATATATATATATATATATACATAATAAGAATAGTGAAATAAATGTTTCAAGAATGGGCTAAAAAGAAAATATTACAATATTCACTAGATCCTTGAACCAAAAGAATTAGGATCCTCTCCTATGATTTCCTCTCTCCAGCTTTCTCCAAATGTAAATTAGTGGTTAAAAATATGTCGCATTATTCAATCAATTTTTTTGGTTAGTGTATCACAGAAATATTGTATTTATAATTTTGTTAATCGATGATGTGTATATATTTTTAAGCACTAGATCATATACTATGGAGAGAGATAACACATGATCTATGAAAGATTGGACTTGCACAAAGGAATATGCTCAAATTAGGAGGTGATTACTCCATAGGGCACTCTTATATGGATCTCTTCCTTCTCCGAGCTCAGGGAACAACTTGATGAATTTAATAGGATGGGAAAGGGTGAAGAATGGAACTTATTATGGGACATACAACGCAAATTCGATTCGATGAACGATGAATTTAGTAAGATGGGAAAGGGTAGAAGAATGGGACATACAATGCAACGCTTTAACCGGGTTATTCTATTCCCAGAAAAGATATGTTGCATCAGAATATTGCATACTTTTTGATCTACAAAGTAAATAGATAAATAAATAAATATTCACCAAGCCCCTCCCCTCCCCTTAGAAAGAAACTCACCATATCATCAAATAATTATACATAAAATTACATTTACTTTAGTAAGTTCACACCCAACTTGTCAACATTGAATCTTCCGGAATACCAAGTCATTTAATATTATATACCAGTAAAATGCCCAACCCTCAACAAAACATACGATACTTCAAGGCCAAAGCAGCAGGATGCAAACTCTTCAAGACATCCATAGACTCACAGCACAGCAAAGCATGTCGAATATGTGAAATAAGTGCACCAACATCACATATAATTCAATCAAGCATTAAAATGTTCAATCCTGCTGATGTAAGGTTTTTGGATGTGGCCCTCGGATACACAGTTCTTATAAACGACTTCATTTAGCTAAAAAAATCGAAAATCAAAAGAAAATAAAACTGTTGCCATCATCTCATACAAGCTAGAACCTGCCAATCAAAAACAATGCAAATCGAAGCAGCTCAACTCGAACAATTCCCATGACTTTTGAGTATCTAGTCCTCGTCTGTGAAGTTGACTGCAAGCTCCCAATAATGAGCAACCCCGGCATCAGAAAACACTTTACGGGCAGCAGCTTCAGTCCTACACTCGTGAACATGAAACCTGTTGAAGCTTGGTTTCGCCACACTCCCCTGCCACACCAGCACACACTTGTTGATAGGTTTGTCCTCGTCTTCATCTCCGTCTTCGTCTTCATCTTCCACAGCAGCAGCCCAATTTATACGCTTAAGCATAAGCTTCCCATACCTCTTGATGGATTTATGTCCACCCTCAACAACTACAACACTAATACCATCTGACATCACCGCACATCCTGTCAACCGGTTCTCCTGAGCATTAACATCAACCTTAAATTTGGTTTGGGGGTGTGAAAGCCTATTGATCTTGTATACAGAAACTATGGTCTCCACTGTATTTGGGTCATCAAAAAGCTTCCTCTCCTTCTTTTCACGACGTTCAGCAGGAGTGAGTTTGCGCGCAATATTTCTGTCCACGTGAGCTTGTTCACGCTCAGCAGCAGCACTCCTTATTTCCATTTCAAGTCTGGTGGGATCTTGGGTTGCTTCAGAGCCAAGAACTTTCATTAGATTGCTCATTTTCACTTTAGGCTTCGGGGGTTCTATCAAGCCTTGTCTGATCATCTCCTGCCTATCTTTTTCCCTAGCCAGACGACGTTGTGTACGGAGTTTCTTTTGTTCCTTCTTGGTCAGCTTCAGGGGCTGAGGTGGAGGTGGAGCTGGTTCAGCAGGGGGCTCTATGGGACGAGGGTGTTCCACATAGATAGTAATCTTATCCATCTTCAATTTCTCTTCAGTTACGTTAGCATCAGCAGCGTCACCGTAAGTACCAGAAAGCACAAGTGGCACATCCCTGATCATTTTGGCAAGCACAAATAGAGAAGCATTAATGACACGAGGAAGATATTATTGGTAGCAATTTACTTTACCTATTTCAAGGGCTTTAAGAAAAACCTAATAAAACTTTAAGGTGAAGAGAGAAGTAGAAGTTCGTGCAAGGGTTTGAATAGTTTAAGTAAAATATAAGCCTAAATATTTAATAATTTTAACAAAAAAATGTTTCATGAAAAACAACTTTCAAGTAATTAAATAGCTACATAAAATATCAAGCATTAGTTTTAAACTAAGGTAAGAAGCACAAAAGATAAAAGACGTTAGTGGAAACAAGGAAAAATAAAAACACAAAAAAAAAGGTCTGAAAGGAAAAATGAAGTATCTTGATTTAACAATTCTTCATTTTTACACTTTTAACCTACTTTCTTAAGAATCTCCAATATCACATACCACTTATCACAAAAAGCAAAAAACAAAAATGCCAACTCTGCCGTACAGTTATCCATGGCATATCTTTGCCACGTCAAAATTATTTGGAAGAGAGAAAAACTAAGACAAAAAAAAAATATTCAAAACACATTTTTTGGCTTGTCCAACACGGTGGGGCACATGTTCAACACGGATTCTTTACCCTTCTAGGTGTGTCTGTGCTCCCAATAATAATTAGATGATCCATTTCTTTCCATTTGACAAAACAAAAGAACGAATGGTACCCACTCTTCCCTAGCTATGCCTCTTTCATCCCTGCTCCTGCTCCTGTCCCTCTCATCCTTTTTTATTCCTCATATCAAAGTGAACATAAGTACATTGGAAATGCATGATAAATGAAGAGAATTGGAGGACTTAAAAGCTGGTACTTTTCATCTCCAATTGCAACTCTACCTAACTAAACAAACTCTTAATTTTTTATATAAGGGAAAATGGCATACCACTGACAGTATCCCAAGTCCACAATACAGGTTAAGTGTTTAGCAAATGCAGACAAAGCGGACTACAGCTTGTGCAACCAAAAAAATAAAATTGTTCACCGTTTGTTAGATGTGTATAAAATATATAACTTACACCTGTATTCCCTCCAGGCCTTCATTTTTTTCTGGGGTAAAATCTCATTATCGAACCAAATAGTACTAAACAGGGAAAAATATTTCAGCATATTTCACAGAAGGAAAATTTTCAACTTACCACCACTCAATTTCAGGAATTGGTTCCTTCGGTTTTTCTCTGGTGATAACTCTTGCTGATACCTCTATCAAGTTTGGATTTATATCAGGCTCCGCCTTTGCCTTTGCCAGCTGTGCTTGCTTTGCCTTTAGTTCTTTGGCTTGTGCTTCTCCAAATTGACTCTGTAAGCAAATAGCAACAATCAAGACAAACTCAAGAGAAGATCAACGAAAAAATAAAATATAAAATTAGGCCACAGTACACACTTTCAACTTTATTATCTCCGCCTCTTTTGCCCATTTGCCTTCCTCAACAAACTGAAAATTCATCCTCTTGGGCCTCAAAAGCTTATTTTTATCAATACCCATCCTTGCATCGTAATGAGGATTTTTTTCAGGATCCACTTCCAATTCAGGTTTCAGAATTTGGAATGCTTCTTTTTTCTGCTTGTTTATGTTGACCTGGACAGTATGAATAAAGATCAGACAAAACGAACAATAAAAAAGGAATGAAAATAGAAATAAAGGTGAGCAAGAAAATAAGAAACGGACCTTTAGAGTGCTCAGGTTGGTTACTTTAGTTGTATTTACCACATTTCCTTGCTCATCAATTTCCCTACCCAGTGCATCCAAACGAAGAACGGGGGCCTTGGCAGGCTTAGGCTGGATGGTAACCTCTGGTGGCATCTGTCCTGGGAACATGTTTATCAGTGGAGCAAATTGTGGGTCCTGACGGAATCCCATCTTGGCAGCAAGCTCCTGTGCGCGTTTTACAGCTTCAAAGTTGGGTGCTGTAAGCCCAGCTTGAGGAATCATGTCACCAGTAGGTGTCGTTACAGAAGCTGGAACAGCCCCTGGCACCATTGATGCACTTTGCGTTGCCCCAGCATGAACAGTAGCTACTGAAGAGACGGGAGCAGGAAGTATTCCTGAACTGGAAGATGGGGCTTTAAAGCCATCCTTCAACCCCACCTGTGGGCTTTCTGTACTTGACCTAGCACCCTTGTTCAACTGCATGAGCAAAATGAGAACAGATCACCAGCGCATAACTGAGGAAAATAAGAAACACCGTGTATGCAACAGTTATCTTGGAAAAAAGAGAGAGAAAAAAAGGAAATATTTATTGGATAACAACTTACCTGTGGGATCTTTTTGAGCTTCTCGGATAACTCCTTTTGCATTTGTAGCGCTTTCTTAGCTTTAGCTAACGCGTCAAGAGAAAAACTTCCACTTTTGCCTGCAGCTGAAGATGTCCCATCTGTACTGGATTTTCCAGGAACCTCATGAGATCTGGTAATACTAACTCCCTTATTTTCATTTGTGGTATAAATCGAAGATACCTTGGTAGGAAGAGGATGGCTAGGGTTGAAAGAGTTCTCAGTCAGAGTCCTTGATGCCCCAATGAGTGGTTCCATAGCAGCACCCTGCAAAGAATAAGTAATGAAATGCACAAATCAAGAGACAATTTCAAGACCTGATCAATCAGTTTTCACACATCAACTATAATATATAAGAAAACTCAGATGCTCGCATCAACACCACTTCTATCATATATGGAATAGAAACATATATCACTTAGAGATAATAATAGCAACAAATCTAGAAAATATATTGCAATCTTATGCCATAATATTGCAAGTGGCTGACTTTGTTTTACTGGAAACCCAACATATGAGCTTCACCTACTTAATCATTTCTACCAAGCTTGCCCTACAAAATTGAGATCACATACTACTTCTACAACAACAACAAAAAGAATGATGCACTTCTGTAAGATTTAAACAAATTCGTATCCACATTTTGCACACCATCTACCGTTGGAGTCGTTCAACAAATAGGCAGATAATAAATTTCTTAAATATTTTATACAAGCACTGACTGAAATTCACAGACACCATAAGAACAATAACTTCATAGTAACGGAATATAAAGAAGAAGAACCTTCTAATGAAGTGGTGGATCCCCCTCTAGTTGAGGGTTGTTACAAGAATTTCAAGATATGGCACCGAAGGAGTTGCCTTATGAATTACCTCCCATGAGAGATATTCAACTTGCAATTGATTTAGTCCCGGGATCCCAATTGCCTAATCTACCTCATTATCGAATGAACCCTAAGGTGTATTATGAATTGAAAAGGATAAACACTAGCCATTTAAGTGGCTTGAACGGAGCAAGCAAGTAGATAAGAAATAGCCAAGGCAACAAGTAGGTCACTCAATTGTGTTATTTGTCTGAATAAAAGTGACTACATTGGTGCACAGAATGTGAAAATAGGTTTGAAGACTTTTTTCATTTTTATATCAGTTCATGAGGGTCAAAGTGTCACGAAAATTTCATAGATCAAACAAACCCTAATCTCCAGAATTAGAATATACCCAGAACCATAGAGTCTATAACCTATTCTCATGCCATAAAATTTGGTTTCAATTAGGCTATTCAAGAGTGCAGTACAAGTCTACAACACCTAGCTCCATCAAGAACTTTACAAGTGACAATTTCTGTTCTATATTCTGATTAGAAACTAAACTATATGAAGCAAATATAAATGATGTTCCAAATACAGAAGTGGTATTGAAAATACTCACATTGGCAATTGAACCACCCCCATTTGAAGCCATGTCAATCTGATCGTCATCGAAATGCTCATATTTGGGTTCCTTCTTTGTCATATTTTCATCAAAACCCCTTTCTCCACCTTCCTCAAAATCCATATTCTCTTCTTTCTTCACTCTATCCTCGAATTTCCTCCTCTCTCTCTTCTCTTCCCTCCGACTTATCTCCACATCTTTTCCCTCACCGTCCTTCACTCCTTCCTCGTATCTCCGACTCTCTCTGCTCTTCCCCACCCTCTCAGAGCCATTCCGTTCCTTCGCCGCCACGTCCTCAAACCGCCTTCTCTCCTTCCTCTCATCTGAAACCCTAATTTTCTTATCACCTCCATCGATCCGATCCTCGCTCCCACCTCTCTCCTTCCTCTTATGCGAATTCGACGAATGGTGCCTCCTCTCCACGGATTCCTCTTCTCTCAAAACCCTAACTTCCTCCTCTCTCTCTTCTCTCTTGTAAACCCTATCTCTGCTTCCCTCTCTCTCGCGCCGATCGTGAGCTCTCTCTCTGCTCCCTTCTCGCTCGCTCCTCCTCGGTTCGTGCGATCTCTCGCGATCGAGAGAGTACTCTCTGGATCTCCGGTGACTGTCGTCGTCGTCGCCGTCGTGGTGTTTGGATCGGTGCTTGGCGGGACGGTCTTCGTCGGCTGTGGCGGTGGTGGTGGTGGATTTGGATTTGTCTTTGGCGGTGGTTCGACGGTGCTTGTGGTGGTTGTCTCTATCGGTGTCTCTATATCTATCTCTATCTGTGGCGTCGCGATCGTCTCTGCTTCTTCGGTTCGATTTCTCCTCCCTGTCCATGGTGTGGTTTCACTGCGATTCACTCTCTCTCTCCTCTCTTCTATGGCTTCTGGATTGGGCTGATTGGAGTGGTTCACCCCAGCCAGGCCTCGATTTTGGTTTTTGGAACTTCTTATATATATATATATATATACACACATACATATATACACTCACTTATATATATACAGACAGTGGACACACAAGTTTAATTAGGGCTTATAGTGTTCACCAGGGGGTAAATTACCATGAGCTACTCTAAATTCGGTGATATTATCCCCAAATTAAAAAGTTTAAAAATATAGTCTATGAGATAAATAATAGGATTATTTGCACTCACACCCCCTGAGGTTATGGTCAATAACACTAAGTGGCTGGTCAAAGAGAGTGCACTCCCAATAACCCCTCAACTTTGAATTTCCTTGCAATAACACCCCAAAATGGGTTTTTGCACCATGAAATTACTCTTGTGCCCTTTCTTCATTTTAAAAATAATTTTTCTTCTCTATATATACTTGGGTAAAATATTTCACGAAAAATATAAATATTTTAGGAAAATATATATATATATATAATTTGGGAAAAATATATATTTTCCCAAAAATATATATCTATGTTAAAATATTTATATTTTTCTTGAACTTTTTTTTTCTTGAAATATTTTTTTTTTCAAATATTTAATATTTTTCCAAAAATATTATTTTCCAGAAATATATTTTTTCCGAAATATATATTTTTTCCCGAAATATTTTGAAAAAATATATCTATCACAAAATATTTTTTTAAAAAAAAAACATATTTTGAAAAAATATATATCACGAAATATATCTATCAAGAAATATATATACATATATTCAAAATATTTCAGAAAAATATATCTATCACGAAAAATATTTTTTCAAAAAATATTTTGAAAAAATATATCTATCACGAAATAAATATAAATATTTTGAAAATTAGATATATTTCGGGAAAATAATATTTCTGGAAAATAATATTTCAGAAAAAATTAAAAAAAATTGAAAATATATATATTTTTGGAAAACAAAGTTCAGGAAAAATATAAATATTTCAAAATATAAATATTTTTTCCTGAAATATATATATATATATTTATATTTTTCCTGAAATATATATTTTTTAATTTTTATATTGTTTTGTAGAAATTTATATTTTTTTGAAAAAAAAATTCAAAAAAAAAATCTTATTAAAGGAGGGTAGGTTGGTCTTTTCGTATTTTTATGGATGAGCAAATAAGTCTTCACACACATTTAGGGGTAATTTAGTCATTTCATATCTCAAATTTTGGTTGAAGGGGTAAAACTATAATTAGCAAAATAAGAGGGGGTGCAACTATAATTTACATTAATAATAGGAGGTGAAAGTGTAATTTTCCCAGGTATATATATAAAATAAAATTTATTTTTAAAATGAAGAAAGGGTACGAGAGTAATTTCATAGTCCAAAAACCCATTTTGGGGTGTCATTGCAAGGAAATTCAAAGTTGAGGGGTTGTTGGGAGTGTACTCTCTTTGACCAGCCACTTAGTGCCATTGACCATAACCTCAGGGGATATGAGTGCAAATAATCCTAAATAATAAATAAATAAATTATAATTTGATCCCTCGATATATTATATATTATTTAATAAATTACCGTTTGATCATTTTAGTTGTGTAATTATTTATATATTCATACCTATTTTTTATTTAAAAAATATCATCACAAATAAGTGAGGGTATTATAGTCAATTCACCCATGGTCAACTGCTGAGGTAAGTGTTGACCATGCCGAAGGTTCGCCGGAGGGAGATTTTTGTTACTACTTACAAAGTAGAGGAGTCAAACTATAATTTATCATACAATAAAGGGTGTGAGTGTAATATATCATATCTCGAGATGTCAAATTATAATTTATCCTAAAAACAACACTTGGACGTCTCCAATTAAGGCGCACACGATTCTGATATGATATCGTTCAGAACTAAACTGAAACCGAATCATTTTTAAAAATAACATAATCATAACCATTGAACTTGAAATCGAATCAAATTGTGAAAGACTATTTCGATTGATTTTGTTCCAACTATGATTCTTTTGGAAAGAAAAAAAAACACTAATTCACTAGCAACCATATGAGGAATTGAATAAACTTAGGTGAGGGGTAGAATTACAGTATGAGCAATGATTTGTGGAACCAAACATACCCATATTTATACAACTGTTGATATGTTGATATGCATTTACTATTTCAATTCTATCTAATAATCTAGTGTAACAAATATTTCCTTACACTATTTTTAATGTTTCATTTGGCTGGAGGTAATGGAAAAACATAGAAGCCAATTATTTTTTTGTGTTACTTCATTTCTTTTTCCAGGCTAGGAATATATCTCGAACGTCTTTTTTTTTGTTTTCTCTCTGTTATAAACTATTTTCAATGTTGGCAAGTATTTATGTACCTCTTTCATTTGTTTAGATCATGTTTAAATTTTCATAATTACTTGATAACATATCATGCCCCATTACTCTAATTATCCCAAACTCTTAATTATTAGATTCATAGTTACAGTAGACGTTAGATACAAGTGCAACTGTTATTTTAAACCGAATAAATGGCTAATTTTCTTTGTCAATCAGTTTCCTTTTATCATCTACTCTTGTACACAAACTCTGATATTTTATATGCACCAACTTTATTATATTGGATCCGTAAATCCAATCCATCCAATCTGTTGGGGTTCGCAAGTTTTAGATGATGCGAAGATAGTTTCTACACAAGTACGTCAGTAAAATAACGGCAATGATGTTTTTATTGCTTTTGATTTGCTTTACAGAGAAAATTGAGGAAAAGATAACAAGTACAAGTGATTGAGAAATTCTCTCTCTCTCTAGAAATTTCTCTCTCTTAGTCTCCGAAAAAGTCCCCTTCAAATGAGTTCTCACACCTCTATTTATAGACGTGAGTACTCAGTAATCCTCGCGGATTTGTATTGCCACGTCAGCACATGTCTCGCGACATGGTTCCTGCGTACCAATCCGCAATATAAATACCTTGCACAGTATCATCTTGCGCACTTGCCTATGCGAAACGGATTCGCGTAATCTTATGCGCGGATTTATACAGTGCGCCATAAATACCTTGCACAGTGTTATCTTGCGCATTCGACTATGCGAAACGGATTCGCGTAATCTCATGCATGGGTCATGTTGTGCGCCATGTCCCGTGATCCGCGCCTATTTCATCGCGGATCTGATTTATCCTTAACCAAGGATGTCGTTATAGCTTTGTCGGGTCATGACCAATCATGCATGTCTTGGTCATGTTTCTGAATACTATCGGCATCTCTAAGGTACTCTTGCTTAGGATGGTGTAAATAAGGTCGCGAACCACTATTTACTCATCCCCAGTTTTTCCCCTAGATTCCGAGTAGTACTCCCTACGCAAGCAGCATATAGGGTTATGAATTTTTTATGCGAGCTATAAAACACATCAGCCCCTCATTCCTCCCTTTGTATAATGCGAGCTCTCACGTAAAACCATATTTGGGCTATTTCCCCAAGTAATCAATTATTTGGGCCAATCTCCCAAATAATCTTTTACTTGGGCCGGTTTCCCCAAATATTCCAATCCTGGGCCATATCCCAGATAATTAAAGCTTGGGCCATATCCCAAATAAATAAGCCTTGCGAATCAGTTTTTATCGCGAGTTACCACCTTTACATTTTTCCCCATTGCGCTTTGATACTTAGCCAAGTATTAAAGTGCAATAACATGTGACTCGTGATTGATAGTTCTTTATACTGTTGTTTTGAAAGCCACTTTTCCCCATGCCTTTTTTGGTCTTTTCCTTCACGGATGAAGTATGTTTGCTACATCTCGCGAACCTTGATCAAATCCGAAACCTTCCTTTTACAGTTTTTCTGCTTTTTGGTCAACCTCATGTATGTACAGATTTCGCTTCTCCCCATATCCTTCCTGTTTTGCCCAATCTGTCCATATTTTGGGATTCGCGACTCTTTTCTAAGCGCTTGGCCAGGCGACCTTTCGCCTTCCTTGCGCATTTAATACGCCGTTTCGGTTTCCGCGCCCAACACCTATATATTCTCTCATGTCATTTTCATCTCTCACAATTTTATTTTTTTTTCCTCAGAGCACCGTTTTTCAAGCCCTTTATTTTGCACCCGTTTCTCATACCCTCATTCCTTCTTCGCGCTTTCCCCCTTACTTTAACAAAGCTTATTCGCAAGTTTTACTCTAACATGACAAAGACTTCTACACCAAAACTTCTTGTACCTTCTTCTGGTGTTGCTCCCTCTGTACCTGATGCGTCAGAGTGGAACAAAACACCATTCTTAGACTCTCGAGATACATTCTGGGCATCCGCGAGAGATCTTCCTTCTCCAGTAATTACAAGTCAACCTCTTACCCTTGACCCAGATAATGAGGCAGAAACTGCTTTCATCCCTCCTCTTTCTGTGCCTCGCCTTTTTATTGAAAGAGGTGATGCACCTTTCTCCTTTATTGAGTATGAAGGACACGTAGCCCCCATTACAGACTGGAAGATGTGGTCCAGCCATATCCTTAGCCAGAATCTTCATCGCGCTACTCTTGCACATGCTAGTATTCTTGAGTCCATTGAGCTTTTTTCAGATTTTTATATTCGTCGCGATGTGGACGCACTGACTACCTTAGTTTCGCGATGGAGTACATTTTCACATACTTTCATTACTTCCTGGGGTGAGTTTACACCTACCATAAAAGATGTTATGGTACTATTTCGGCTCCCTGTCCTGGACTCACGCCCTATCAAGACGCCTTTAGTTAAGCCAGAAGATAAGAAGATTCTTAATCAACTTCGCGATTGTGGCAAGTATGCTTGCAAGTGAGGAAGCTGGTTTGATAAGGGCGTACTTCTTCCTGAGCAGGCCATATCCAGTTGCCCGAAGTTGTCCTATGCTGCCTGGTGCCACCACTTCTTTCGCGAGTACTCTCCGCGAAAGCCAGCTCCTGGTGAAGATTGTAAGTCAGTTCCCGGACCTCAATTCAATAGGCCTTTGGAACTCGCGGGCTTCCTTGCATATTGGCTAGACCATTACATATTTCAAGGCAAACCAGAGGATGGTCCCAGTCGTATGGTGTTCCTTCTAGCAGGCATGCTTTCGCGAGGTGTGCGCATTGCCTTGGCCCCACTTTTCCTTGGCACCCTGTACTCGCAACTGGACACTCTTGCGAGTGATTTCGCACGTTCATTGGGTATGTATGAAATTAGTACCCATATTTCAGGTACATTTCTTACCCTTTTTCTTTTCGAGCGTTTCCCCAATTATGCTCCCATTCCTTCTTCCCTTTCTCCTCAATCTTTAGAAACCACTGTCCCTATTCCATTGAAGTCGCGAGCTACCTGCTGGACTTCTCTCTCATCCTCACAAGCCCTTCCCTCATTCATTGATACATTTTCTGAATTTTCTTGGCGTTCATACGCCACATCTCTGGAGGGTTTCTACTCTCCTGACTTTTACCCAAAGGAGGAGATAGTATCGTATGACATAGTGGTAGATGATCACCTCATCTTTGCGGCCATTACCCACAAGTGTCACCTCCCCATTTTCAGCAAGACATTTGATACTATCACACCTTATAACCCTTCACGTGTAGCAAGACAATTAGGCTTTGATCAGGCCATCCCCCCTCCACTTCCTTTATATCGCGAGGATAATTTTGACAGGTGCTTCATTGCCTATCGTGAGTCCATTGAAAGGAGTGTCCGCATATTTTCTACTGTAATTTTTATCCAACATGGCACTCGCAGAGATGGAGTGACAGAGGCCTATCATGACTTCTGGAAGGAGCAACTTGTGAGATTCCAAAGCTTCATGGCTGAAAATCCCCCTATTCCTATTCCAGTTCCAGTCCTTATTGCAGATCCGTCTTTGAAGCTTCGCAAGGTAAGGGCCAAGACTACACCAAAACATCATGCTCAGCCTTCACAGCCTTAGAAACCCAAGACAGCGACTCGTAAACGGTCTGCCCGTGAGGAGATTCCCATCGCGAAACAACCTAATCGCGAGGAGCCTATCCGCGAGGAACCTATAGCGAGGCATTTGGTAAATTTCTAACTCCTATTTCTTTTGATGTGTTATGTAATTTCATGTGTTGGTACTAACTTCCCTGCTCTACTGCTGCGTTCTAGTGCTCAGGCTACAGGTACTACCAGTGCTTCTACTGATTCTCTGGACCACATTCCCTTGTCCACTCATCTGAAATATCTTTCTGATGCAGCAGTACTGGATAGTGTGCCTCTCGCACAAAGAAAAAGAAAACTCACCAAAGCCTCAACAAATTACGTCGCAGAAGAGACTACTAATTCAGAGGAAGTTCCTCTAGTTCAAAAACACAAATCCTCTCACAACATTCCAGCTCCTAATGTTTCGGACCTTGCTTTAGAAGAGGCTTCCTTGGCCGAAAGGCGTAGGCTTGCTTTGGCCAAACTAAAGAACAAAAAGAAGGCTGATGTAACCTCGACATTATTGGAAACTGTCGCTCACGTGGTCGAGGATATGAGGACTGGAGATGAGGCGGAGGAGACAGAAGTTGTCAGTATACTTTCTGATTTACCCAGAACAACTCTCTCCCATAGTGAGTTTCTATTTTTTTTTTACTTTTCGCTTTAGATTTCTTATACTTCGTACATATTATCTTTTTAGGCCCTCGCGAGACCTTATCTCCGCATGCTCCAGCCTCTCCAGGAGATGGCTCTCACTCTGTCGCAACATCATCTGATGATGAGGATCACCTCACCATTAATTCATTATTCAGCAAACCTCCACAGCCTACATTTGAGGAGGAAGAAGATGATGACACTCCCTACTCTTCTCGCGATAGCGTCATTTCCGCGACCTCTACTTCAGAAGGGGATCGCGAGGAATCCTCAGATCCCGAGGTTGAGGAGACCATAGTGTCTCGCGAGACTTTGCCCAACCTATCTTCCGTCCCTGCTTCCCCAAAGGTCGTTGATGATAGAGCAAAGGATCCGGATTTTGATGATAGACATTTGCAACCTCTTGATGGTGATCTTGCATCCGAGGTTGCTGCAACTTTCGCAGACCATCCTAACATTGAGAGATCCCTTTTTGGCACCCCTATCCCAGAGGTTGAGGGAGGTAACCTTTATTTTTATCTATTTCTCCTTTCATTTGAACCTTAATGCCAAATTGTGATTTTAACATGTCCTTTTTCCCCCTTTTTTTTTAGGTACAAACTCCGAAACTCAGGAGATGATTGATGAGCTACTCCATGATACTCCTGCTGAGGCGCATACAGAGACACTTCCATCCCCATCTCGCATCATCGTGCCTGATTCCCGCGAGCCTATTCGCGCCTCTACCTTTGATCCTCCCGAGTCTGCTCGTGACCATATATCTACTTCTCGCATGCCTGCTGCTGCACCTGTCTATGATGTTGATTCTTTAGTGCCAATACCTTGGCGTCAGTGGTTTTGTTATCCGCGAGACATTCCTGTGCTAGATTTGATAGAGGCAGCTCATCCAGAGACTTTTGCGCATATGGAAGTTCATGAGCCGCTTTTGCAGATGGTCCACCTCCAGCTCGTTGCAGATGTGTTCAGGACCCTTTCGGAGACTTCCATTCAGGATCTCATCCCAGATACTCTTCCGAGATGTCATGCTCGCATAAAGGACTGGAAAAAAGGTTAGGATGGATGTTTCTTGGTGGGAGACCCTTCTGGCTGTCATTTAGAGGCTTTATGATCACCATCTTGTCGAGCTGAAGGGGAGTGAGGCTCTTTAAAGAAAACAGGAAGAGATCGCAGAGTCTTGTAGACAGTTAGCACTGCTCGAGGAGGATGAGAAGAAACTTCACGATTCAGCTGAGCATCTCAAACAGGCCCATCTTTATTTAGAGGAGCATGAGGGTTTCAAGTTATAAGGTCCCATCACTCGAAACCTTTTCTAGCTCATCATTTGTATCCCCCCTTCCCTTTTTTTTTTTTGTCTTCTAATTGTAACCACATTTTTGCTGTATATTCTTGTATTTTGATAGAAATATTGTCATGCTTTATATACATGGGATGTTTTGTTTGATTTGACTTGTCCTTGTTTGAAACTTCATGTTTGATACAATTTAAACCATTTCACATTCAGAGGTCCAGTCCTCTCGCGAGTGACTTCATGCTCCATCCTGTAATACCCACTGCTACTCTCACTTATAATCACATACGACCCTTCCCACTTAGCTTCAAATTTTCTTACCCTTTGTCCCCTCATGATTGCCGGTACCACTTTTAACACTCTATCTCCTTCCTTGAACCATCTGTACCGTACCCTTTTATTGTGGCTCCTTGCTTGTTTCTTATTGTACTCTTTCTGATTTGCAAAGGCTTCGGCCCTTGTTTCATCCAATCCTTCTATCTCCAATAGTCTGTCCTCTAAACTACTTTTGCATGCCATCCTTTTAGCAGCCACTTCTATCTCCGCAGGTAGTACAACCTCTGCTCCGTAGACTAATGCATAAGGGGTCATGCCTGTCGTACTCCGGTATGCGGTTCGATGTGCCCACAGTGCTATTGGGAGCTCTTCCACCCATTTATTCTGATTATCATGCACCAACCTGGACAAGATTCGAATAAACGCTTTATTTGAAGCTTCAGCCTGCCCATTTCCTTTTGGATAGTAAGGCGTGGACTTGTGATGAATAACTAAGGCCCTGTTTTGTAACCGGTGTTGGTACCAAGTTTTTGGTTTTGGTACGGAATAGTGGTACCAACCCATGTTTGATAATCTTGGTGTTGGTATTACTGTAGCAAACCAAAAGGTACTGTAACGTACCATATCTCACCATTTTTGGAACCATCAAAGTGGATGGTTTTGGATGGTGCGGGTACCGTAGCACCCCATGTGCGGGCACTGTAGCAACCCATGTGCGGGTACTATAACAACTCATTAATATTAATACTAATATATTAATATACTAATATTAATATTAATACTAATATATTAATATATTTTAATATTACAAAATTATAATATTAAAATATATTAATATTAATATTAATATATTAATATATTAGTATTTGATTACAAAACCAAAAAATTAATATATTAATATTAATATATTATAATATATTAATATTAAAATATATTTTTGGAAATTTAATATATTTTAATATTATAGGTTTATTATCTTTCCTAAAAATTAATATATTAATATTAAAATATATTTTTGGAAATTTAATATATTTTAATATTATAGTTTTATTATCTTTCCTAAAAATTAATATATTAATATTATAAATTTTAATATTTATAAATAAAATGTGAAACTATTCCAAGTTATCAAACATGGTTTGGTTTCAGAATTTCAACTCATACCAACTCTACCAAACATGGTTTGGTTTTCAGCATCATTTTTTCTTACACCAAAACCATCTGCACCAAACATGGTTTGAAACCAAAATAAAATCACACCAAACCAAATCCAACCCAACCCAAACCAAAACCAAAAATTAACACCGCACCGCACCGTTACCAAACGCAACCTAAGTATCTCCCCAACAAATCCGCGACCTTACTATTGACAAAAGGAGTCCCATTATCTGACAGTATCACCTTTGGTATCCCAAATCGACAAATGATATTTTCCTTTATGAATAAAACCACATTGTCTATTGTTGTCCGTCGCAGCGAGATAACTTCTACCCATTTTGTGAATAATTCAGTTGCCACTAAAATCCATGCATGTCCCTGAGCTTGTGGCGTAATTGGTCCAACTATGTCCAGTGCCCAAGTATGGAAAGGCCAGGGTGTAGCTAAACTGTGCAATTCAGTTCCCGGAGCATGGATGAGATCCCCGTGCACCTGACACACATGACATTTCCTGACAAAATCACTGCAATCCCTTTCCATTGTTGGCCAGTAATATCCGGATGATAGCATCTGTTGAAACATTTTTCTAGGGCCTTGATGACCAAATACGTGGACTTGTTTCAATATTTCTCCTGCTTCTTCTTCGCTTACACACTTCATTAGTTTTCCCTCGAAGCTTTTGCGGAACAATTTTCCCTCTTGTAAGACAAATCGCGAGGCTAATTTTCTGAACCGCGGTTGATCTTTTTCAGGCAAAATCCTATCCTTCAGATAGTGCACATATTTGTCCCACCAGTCTATCAGGTCTGCTATATTACCTTTGCTCGTGGATGGATATGCATTACAGTTTTGACAACTACTTTGTAACCTTACTGCCTCGTTCTTCATACTTGGCCAAAAGAAACCTTCTCATTGCAAAACTCGATAGAGACTGACATATGCTTGACCACATGTTTTCTTGTGAGCTTTCTGTAGTAGTCCTTTTATCTCGTTTACTACCACGCATCTGGCTAGAATATCTCCGGCCGCTCTGTAATATAACACGCCTTTTATGATCTAGTACTCTCGTCTCAAGGCATTGTTATCATTCTTTAGCAGAGCCTGTACTATTTGCGCTCTCCAATCATGCTCTTCATATACTTTTGATTTCATCTCGCCACTGACTATAGAGTTGGTTCTTCGCACTACTTGCACAGAAGACTCTGATCCTTGGAAATGTAGTCGCGAGCCCAATGTGGCCAATGCATCGGATTATCGGTTACCTTCTCGCAACTCGTGCTGAAAGCTCACAGTCTCAAAGCCTTCTATCATCTAACGGATAATGGTTCTGTAAGACACCAGATGAGGTTTCTTGACAACATACTCCCCTTTAATTTGCTTAATGACCAACTTAGAATCTCCTTTAACATAAAGTATTCTTGCCCTCAATCGCTGAGCCATCATTAATCCCAGCGCTAAACCTTCATATTCGGCAATATTGTTGGTGCAAGGAAAGTCGAGTTTGTAAGCCATGACTAATTCCTCCTTTGTTTCCTCATTCCTCAATACAAAACCAGCCCCACCTCCCTTTTCCGTGGATGAACCATCGAACTCTAAAGAAAACTCTGCACTTTGAGCCGTACTTGCCATTCCCACTTCCTCTACTTTGGGTTCGGCTCCCCCAGGAAACAAAGTTAGCAAATCTGACAAAGCCTGGCTTTTTACTGCTTTCGGCCTAGAGCATGTGATCTCATATTCGGACAGTGCTAATAACCATCGAGCAGTTCTTCCACTGAGTATGGGCTTTGTTAGGAGATACCGTATGGGGTACTTTTGGTGATTAGTTCTAACGGATGTGCCAGTAGATAATGTTTGAATTTCTGGGTTGCGAATACTAAAGCGAGACAGTGCTTTTCCAACGATGTGTATCGCGACTCTGGTCCTTTGAGCACCCGACTGATATAATAAACAGGCTTTTCTTCCCCTTCATGTTCCTGGGCCAACAGAGCTCCCACAGATTTATTGGTGGAAGTGAGATACATTATCAACGATTTTCCTGACTCGGGCGCTACCATTGTTTTTGTTGATGCCAAAATATTTTTGATCTTCTCAAAAGCCTCTTGCTGCTCTTCTCCCCAACTGTATACAGATTTTTCTTTTAACAAAGGCATGAGTGGGTGAGTTACCTCTGCTAGTACCGGGATAAACCTCCTCAGATAAGATATCTTCCCCATAAAAGTTTTCAACATTTTATGAGTTGCGGGTGGAGCCATTTCTAATATTGCCTTAGCTTTCGTCGGGTCCATATCAATGCCATGCCGATGTACAACACATCCCAAGAACTTTCCTTCTGGTACTCCAAAGGCACATTTGAGGGGATTCATTTTCAAATTATACTCGCGACATCGTTGCAGTACCTTTCGCAAATCACCCACATGATCTTGCACGACTCTGGATTTTACCACCAAATCGTCGACATAGTCCTAGACAGTTTTATGCATCAAGTCGTGGAATATAGCTGTCATGGCACGTTGATATGTAGCCCTAGCATTTTTAAGCCCAAATGGCATGATCGTATAGTGGAAATTCCCCATTGGGGTGTTGAAAAATAGTTTTCTCAGCATCCTCCGGCGCCATCTTAATCTGATTGTACCCACTGAATCCATCCATTAACGAGAAAATCTCGTGTCTTGAGGTTGCATCCACCATGGTGTTAATGTTGGGTAGAGGGAAATCATCTTTTGGGCAAGCCTTATTAAGATCGCGATAATCTACACATACGCGTATCTGCCCAGTCTTCTTCTTTACAGGCACAATGTTCGCGAGCCAGGTTGGATGTTAGGTTGGCTTGATGAACCCTGCTTTCAGCGCTTCTCCACTTTCGCCTTAATTTGTACCTCTAAATCGGGGTGAAATACTCGTTGTTTTTGTTTCTTTGGTTCCGATACGGGATTTACATGAAGATGGTGGCTTACCAATCCAACATTAAGTCCCGACATTTGATTATAGTCCCAAGCAAAGACATCTCGAAACTCTTTGAGCAATTCCACCAGGGCATTCTTAGTATATTCAGGGAGCGTAGTGCTTATGAATGTAGGTCGCGGATCCGTGCCATTGCTTATGTCCACTTCACACAGACCATGTTTTTGTCGTGGATCCACTTTTAGTACTTCAGGCTCAGTGTCAAGTTTTCTTTATATAATCTTATCTGACTCGGGGTCAGTGCCAACTGTGCAAGCTTCTGACCCCCAATCCCATCGTAATTTGTACACTACTCGTCCATCGGGCATTTTGACCCGTGACCAGCTCACCTCCTTGAGCTTTCGTTTAGCTGAACTACCTTCTTCCAGTTCATTCCATTCTGGTAACGGTGTAGAAAAAAGGCCGGGTCCATCTTTCTCACTGTACTCTGAGAAATATACTGCATCTGCAAAATGGGCCTCTGATGCGCAGAAAGGACTTTTAGATGCCTTTACAGTCATTATTCCTTCTCCCCAATTGGCTTTCATCACTTGATGATAGGATGACGACATTACGCCATATGCATGCAGCCATGGTCTGCCCAATAACAATTGATATGAGGGTTCCCCTTTGATGACATGAAATTTGGTGGGTCCCCGGATCTTCCCAATTTTGAGGTCCAATGTCGCGAATCCCATAGTGGTTTGCTGATCTCCATTAAAATCAGTAACTGCAATAGTATGATTCACGATCTTACTTTCAGGAAAATTGATCATTCGCAAAGTGGCCAGTGGGATCAAATTGACCGACGCTCCTCTATCCAAGAAAGCTCGTTTCATCTCACGACCATTTACAATGGCTGGTACATATAGAGGCTGATTGTGGAGAAAAGGCACTTGTCTGTCTGCTTCAGAAAATGTGATCTTACCGGAAGCCTTCTCATGCTGCGGAATTACAATGGTATGATTGAGTGCGGCAACTGTTTGCTCTTTCAAGAATTCCTTCACATGTTCCTGCATTGGGAGTTGATTGAAGAAGACGTCTATCTTAGCATTCTCCTTGGCCTCACGTACTGGCGGACATTCATACTTGGCGGTATTGGTCATATCCTCAGTACTGTCTCTGGCGGTCACCACAGCCATATGTGCAGGGAAAGGCTCATGAACTACATTCTTTGCCACTTCCAAGTCTCCCGATGCTATTTTTCGATGTACCAAACTTTGAAAAGCCCAACAGCTCATCAACGAATGCCGAATACTCCTGTGATAGGGACAGTAGTTGCTCTTCATCCTTTCCTCTCTCGGCGGCACCCTTTGCACTAGAGGTAGCGCTATGACACGATCTGCGACCCATTGATTCAGCAAAGCCACTGCCTCCTTTTCACTGAAAGGTAAAGGGGGCGGTTCAGATCTCCCAGTGCGCTCTTCTCTGGGTTTTTCGTTATGCGTAGCTGCTACCATCGGTATCCGCCTAGTACTGATGTTTGGTCGTGTCGGGGGGGCCAAAACTTCTCCCAACCTTCGGGCATTATCAACAAGTGCAGAAAAAGTTTTGACCTCATTATTGACCAGATGCACTCTGTATTCCTGCGGCATTCCTTCTATACAAATTTTGATCAATTGCAGTTCGGAAATTGGTTCATGACATTGTAAAGCAGTCTCGCGAAATCTCCGGACATAAGCCGTCGCCTCTTCCCCAAAGCGTTGTCTTTGCCTTGTAAGTAAAATCATTGAGACCTCCTCATCAGCTTTGAAGAATTTGGTGTAGAATTTGAGCACCATATCCGTCCAACTGGTCACTGAAGCCGGAGCGAGGCCAGTATACCATGTATATGTTGTTCCAGTTAAAGACTTGGAGAATTCCCTCAGCTTTAAGTATTCATTGTTTCTGTGAGGTCCCAGAGCATCTGCGAACCTGGCTATGTGCTCTTTCGCATTTCCCTTTTTGCCATCAAATTGATGAAAGCTTGGTACCCCATAGTTTTCCGGATACGGCGAGGCCATAATGCTGGGATGGTATGGGGGGGCAATTTCCACTTCCTCTGTTTCAGATTTTTCATTCAGGATAGCCCGCAACTATTCCTTGGTGATGTATGACTCTTTCTCCAGGGGTTTAGTTCTTACTGACTCGCGAAAAAGCTCCTGTGTTGAATCCTCTGGAAAAGTCTGATTGTCCATCCTTGGCGATTCAATATTTGGTGGTGAAATGCGTGAGGCCTCCATGAAGTGAAGTATGGCCTTTTGGGTTTCTTGGATGTTGAGAAGAGTTTACAGTAGAACTGTTGGAAATTCTGCCGAATTTTGTACTGGCTCTGCCATCGGAGGGGCTTCTGCCTGATCCGCACCAATATTTGCGCGACGACGTTGTCTTCGTGCTGGTTGGATTGGTTCTCCTCCTTGTGTTTGTTCAGTTGTTTCCTCTTCAACTTGTTCAGTACGCCGGGTTGGTGGAGGACCTCTCCGCCGAGTCTGACGAGGCTCTACTTGTGTAGAAGACATCTCATCCCCAGTGAAGTCGCCTTTAATGTAGGGGTTCGCAAGTTTTAGATGATGCGAAGATAGTTTCTACACAAGTACGTCAGTAAAATAACGGCAATGATGCTTTTATTGCTTTTGATTTGCTTTACAGAGAAAATGGAGGAAAAGATAGCAAGTACAAGTGATTGAGAAATTATCTCTCTCTCTAGGAATTTCTCTATCTTAGTCTCCGAAAAAGTCCCATTCAAATGAGCTCTCGCACCTCTATTTATATACGTGAGTGCACGTGAGTGCTCAGTAATCCTCGCGGATTTGTATTGCCTCGTCAGCACCTGTCTCGCGACATGGTTCCTGCGTACCAATCCGCGATATAAATACCTTTCACAGTATCATCTCGCGCACTTGCCTATGCGAAACGGATTCGCGTAATCTTATGCGCGGATTTATACAGTGCGCCATAAATACCTTGCACAGTGTTATCTTGCGCATTCGACTATGCGAAACGGATTCGCGTAATCTCATGCATGGGTCATGTTGTGCGCCATGCCCCGTGATCCGCGCATATTTCACTGCAGATCTGATTTATCCTTAACCAAGGATGCCGTTATAGCTTTGCCGGGTCATGACCAATCATGCATGTCTTGGTCATGTCCCTGAATACTATCGGCCTCTCTAAGGTACTCTTGCTTAGGATGGTGTAAATAAGGTCGCGAACCACTATTTACTCATCCCCAGCTTTTCCCCTAGATTCCGAGTAGTACTCCCTACGCGAGCAACATATAGGGTTATGAGTTTCTGATGCGAGCTATAAAACACATCAGCCCCTCATACCTCCCTCTGTATAATGCGAGCTCTCGCATAAAACCATATTTGGGCTATTTCCCCATGTAATCAATTATTTGGGCCAATCTCCCAAATAATCTTTTACTTGGGCTGGTTTCCCCAAATATTCCAATCCTGGGCCATATCCCAGATAATTAAAGCTTGGGCCATATCCCAAATAAATAAGCCTTGCGAATCAGTTTTTATCGCGAGTTACCACATTTACACAATCCGATCCAGATATATTGGATCGGATATTTTATGGATTGGACAGGACATGGATCAAAAAACACTCAATCCGGTATTTTTCGGATCAATTATGGATTACATTTTCAATAATCCAGTTAATCCGGTCCAATCCGGTACTATTCATATATATTTCAATATATTATATTAATAATATATCACATAATATATTATTTTAAATTAAACTATAATATCTTATATCAATAATATACTATTCTAAACTAAATCATAATATCTTATTTTATAATAAATAGTTATCTATATTTATCCATAATATTGTAAAAATGTAAGTCATTTCTAATATTTTCATACATTAAAACATTCATCACTATTGCAATTTTTAGAAAAATATAATGGAAGACTTGCTATTAGTTATTTACTATTATAAAAGAGTAAGGCCTCTAAAATATTTTTATATATTTATTCCATTTGAAAAATTACAATTAAATTTTAATTTAATAAAGACTTTAATAACTAAGTTCAATAAAATATCATTATGTATATTAATACATTTTATTGTTTCAATGCATGTATTTTCTTTAAAAGAAAGTATACACAATAATTAGAAAAGAAAATGAATGGATATCCAAATTTTAAATTTTTTATAATTTCATAGTTAAATAAATATAACATATGATATTCTATAATTATTACTAAAAAATTGTTGTGTTGTGAAATATCTTTCATACAAGGTTGCAATATAAGTCACAACTTTAAGCTATATATATTTCATATATCAATATAAGTCAAGTTTCACGCCACATAAATACTATCTATCTCTATCATTCACCAAAAATAAGAAAAATAAGATGAAACACATAACAATATACCCTTAGATTATATTTATATATTTAAAAATAATATGTTTAGGCAAAAAATAATTAAGAATTTATTTTATAATATCAGTAAATGATTAACTTATAAGTTATTGATTTACATCAAGCTTCTAATTTCATGGAAGTTGATAAATCAAGTAGTGATGCAAGTGGAAGTAGTGAGACAAATAGTAATTTAAATGTAATCAACATGACACAAATGACATATTTGGAACATTTGAAAAAAATAGGAAGTAGGGGAAAATCTGAAGTGGAGAGGTATATGGAAGAAACTACTTGTACGATGACAATGTTACTTAAGCATATTCATGTGGTGGAGAGTAAATTCTTCAAGATATGAAATTCTATCCAAAGTTGCACGTGACATCCTAGTTATTCATGTTTCAACTGTTATTTCTGAATACGTCTTTAGCACGGGAGGTCATGTCCTTGATAAATTCGTAGTTCTCTTACTTCTAAAGTTGTTGAAGCCTTGATTTGTGCACAAGATTGGTTACGTGCCAATTCAAATTGAAGCACAAATAGACGAAATTGAAGCACTCGACTCTTTTGATACTGAATCAAGTATGTTTATTCATTCACTATATATTAAGTATATTTTATTTATTCACTACAATTTATTTATAGTTATTTATTAATAATTAACTAAACTTAGTTTTACTTTTGTAGCCATAACTATTGCTTGAGGAGTTTTGAATGTAGTACTGCACTTTTAAAACAATCCATTGAAATTTCCAGATGCTGCATGGATATTTTGTTTATTTACTCCAACTTTTTAATTTTTTGTTTATGTACAATTTTCTACTATGACATATGACTTGTATGTTTATTATCTATGTTTGTGTCAATTTGCTATTGTGACACTATCATTTTCACTTGTATGGTTTGTATGTTTGTGAAATTACCTAGATGATTAATGAAACTAGCCTAAGGGGGGTGAATATGCTTTTAGTTGATTTTACCGTCAATTAAAATTATATAGCGGAAATTCAATTTTAATCAATCACAACCCTAATTCTCTAATCAGATAAATTAAGCAATTATGAATATAAGTGCAGAAAACAAATCATGAGAAGGCACAAAGATTTTTACGTAGAAAACCTTGGAAAGACTCTAAGTTAAAACCACAGATACACTCGGGTATCGATGCACTATGAATCAAAGAATTTGTATAGACTTTATGAAAACAGAACTTACAACCGCTGTAATTCATTGTTCTTCACTTGACGTCTGAAAGTCTAGATTCACTCGCGCTCCACGAAGCTCTCGCTCTAATCTCCATATTCAGACAGCTCCGTTTCTCAATGGATCAAATCACCACGAAGCCTCCTGCTTTGATCTCCGCACTCAAACGGCTCCGCTTCTAAACACGGATCAACGCAACCAAGTTGCAATCAGCGGTGTGTAGATTTTTCAGAATCTAGGTCATTCAATCATGCATAAGATCGTCGATGTAGAAGCATGATAGAATCAATCCCAAAACAAGAGAGAACTAGAATAATCACTCAATGATATTTTCTCTCACTATCTCTATCTCTGTCGAAGAATATGAACGATAGAAAATTGCAGAGATCTCCCTCAAAAACCCTAGTCTCCTCTCTTGTAGACTTTGGTATTTATAGAGAATGATGAATCAAATCCTAAGTTCGCCATTTCTCATAATTTCACATCCAACTGAGCAAAACCCTAATCTATGATGTATATTATGTGTTTTGTACGTATACCAAGGTATAGAAGTCGTCCATGTACCATCAGATCAAAATGGGGGCATAACAGGCAAAATATCAAAAAATCTCAAAATTTATGTCGTCGCTAAGCTTCAAGCATAGGTAGACGCTTGAAGCGTAGGCTTAAGCGTAAAAATGCACTTTCCAGCCACTTTTTCCTTCTGAAAGCGTAAGCTCAAGCGTAGGCATTTTTATAAAAATCACTTTTCTCTATGACTACGCCAAAATTACCATCTCGACTCCACGATACTTTTTTCTTGAAGTGACAACTCCTGAAAATGCCGTGTTTGCCCTCCGGGAGACATTTTTACTTAATACGCTCACTTTTGCACTTCACTTGTAATCTTTACCACTTCAATGCTTGATTTCGCCTTTGTCGAAGCTTGTAGATATCGTTGAAACCAAAATGACATATCTAACACTCAACATGGTTATTATCTAGAACATGCCATGCATAAACAATTACAATAAATGTTCTTACAATCCCCCTTTGGCATTTCTGAGACAAAATCATGTTTTACAATATAGCCTCATAAATAACAACATAACATCTATACCTATGAACACACACCGACAAACATAGATATAAATTGTCACCTTGCTTTCATGACGGACTACCAATCCTGTAACCACAACACTTGAACAAACCATTAAACGCAAGTGTGGAAAACATATATAAAATGATCATAAGAATAACATAACAACAATGCAAGCATAATGATCATCAAACATACTCCATCTCCCCCTGAGAATATACTCCCCCCTACAAAAACATCTCCCTCTTAACCAAACATTCTCTCTTCCCTTTAATAAATGCATCTCCCTCTTTTTGTTACTGAAATGACAAGTAAAGATATATTAATCAAAACATAAGGAAAAAATAACAAAGGAGACACTGGATAATCTATGACCAAACACTAAATATGAAGCTAAAGTATTCGATAAGATTATATCCAGATTCTCGAATATTAAATATCTCTACTAAATGCATGAATGCAAAATGTTATGAATAAAAATAACAAATTTATTTTTGTATTTTGAAATATGTGAGCAAGGTAATAGAGACATCAAGATAATCATAACCACATCATATTCTCAAATCTAACTCGGCCATTATACACACTGTAGTGAAGAAAATCAGCACGCATACCTTGTAGACTCAAGAATGTACAAGTCAAGTTTTTCAAATATATATATATATATATATATATATATATATATATATATATATATGAAAATTCTCATGTGCAATTACTAAGGTAAAATGAAAATTGTAAGAACATTTATAGTATTATTTGTGTTTGACATGTTTTTGACAATAACCATATTGAGTGAATTGTCATGTTGAGAGTTTTGTGTATTTGCAATCGAGTTGTTGGTATGTTCGCTTATATCTCGAGAAAGAAGTCAAGGAGTGTGTCAAAGCAAATAAAGCTACCAGAGGGAAAAATGGTCATTTCCAGACATCGTCACTCATCGAAGGAAAAAAATGTCATTTCCAGACAGTACGACTTCAACCAAAAGCATCGGGAGTTTGAGATGACCAGTTTAGTTCAAATATGAAAATACTGCAAAAGATGCAACATACCTACGTTGGCAGAGGCTGAAACAGGACAAATTGGCTCTGACCTAAGTTGTGGTTTTGGAGCTGGGATGGGACCCTACGCCCAAGCGTAGGTCCCAATGCTTGGTCACATGTTCACTTGTTATGCAGGATTTGTTTCAGGGTGCTTTCGGATTTTTCTAGTTTGGTCCCTACTTCGAGTTTTTAAGTGATCGACGACTTCAGACCTCTATATATTGGCATATACATATATTTACATCATATTTTAGAGGATTTATCAAGGTATTGTGAAATTACATAAGAGGGCAAGGTTAGGGTTTTCTATGACTTGGTTTATAAATACCAATGTTCTACAAGAGAAGAGGCTACGATTTTTTACGATGATTTTTGAAGAGGGTTTTTGGTGAAAGATCTGCAATATTCTATCATTTTTATTCTTCAATAGAGTGATACACATAGAGAGGTGATTATTGAAGTGATCATACATATTGGTGTTCTCTCTTGTGTTGGATTTTTCCAATCGTGCTTCACCGAAGTTCTCTACGCACGATTGGATGAGTGATTGCTGAAAAATCATCACACCGTCCATTGCGACGAGGTTGTTTTGATCCGTCCAAGTACGGGGTGATTCGAGGATTTCAGACCGCGAGTAGAGAAAGGCAAATCAGGTGTGATTTGTGAGTCTCTCATAGTGTCTGGCGGAGCAAGCATGCTTCGTGAAGTACGAGTGATTCAAGGGTTTCATACCTCGAGTAAAGGAAGGTATATCAAGAGTGATTGTAAGTCTAAAACTCTCATAGAGTCTGTACTTGTTGATTTATAGTGCATCGGTACCTGAGTGTACCCGTGGTTTTTTTCCTTGGAACGTTTCCTTGGTTTTTCCACGTATAATTCTTTGTGTCGTCTCTTGCTTTATTTTCTACACTATATTAATGTTTGCTTGATATTGCTTAAATGATGTGATTTGAGAATTAGGGTTTTGTTATTGGATTAAACTTGACTTTTCCACAATTAAATGTTAATTTGTCAATAAATCCATAAAAAGCCTATTCACCCCCCTCTAGGCTATTTTCACCATTGTCTAGGTAATTTAAAAAATAATACACATTAATTTTGATAATCTCCTCACCAACCGTGATGAAAATTCAATCTAAGATACAAACTAGAAGTCAAATCGTTAACTTGAACCTTATTACTAAAACAAAAACACCATTTTCAAATAATTTATTCTTTTGCACCTTTACACCTTATCATTTTTGTCTTTCTAACCTCCGGACTTTCCAACGAATATTTTTAGTCCCAGCCAACTGGGCTCAAGCTTCTTCCATGGTATTTATGCTCATTAGTCTTCTCTATTTTTTATGCGAACACTCAATGCTTACTGAGGCAAGAGGCCCGATTACTCATATTGAAAAACTACTTTTTGCATTTCTATATTTTAAACAACTTATTCTTTCCTCTTTTCAACATTATCACAACATTCATAAGCATGTTAAAGGTATTCCAAAACATAGATCAATCTAGCATAACTCATGAACCTACTTATCACTTCCGATTAAACGAAAAGATTAACAGTTTCAGCAGGCATTAAAATCATCTCCAAAGTAAACATGCACCTAAGATTAAGATTTTTTTATCATAAAATAATCATGCCAAGTAAACATTCAAAAACCTTAGATCAGGCTGATACATCTACTTCCCATATGCATAATTAGACAAGAAAATATGATAATAGAGTAAACTATGACAACTATTTGTACTCTAGCCAAGCTTATTATTAAAAAAAATCATTTTATGTTTTTTTTTTTAAAATAAATTAAATTAAATACATGCATGACTAAATATAATATAAATGCATGATTATCTATCAATTCTAAGAAAATAATGTAATGTGTTCCTAGAATGATAAATAACAAGATATTTATTCTAAAGAAAGCATACCAATAGATTTCCTAAGACTAACATGCTTTTGAAAATCTATTGGTTTTGTAAAGATATATGTCAACTGAGAATCTGTGGATATAAACTCAAAAGATATTATACCATCTTTAACAAGATCTCGAATGAAATGTTGTCGAATATCTATATGCTTAGTCCTAGAGTGTTGAACAAGATTTTTAGAAATGTTTATTGCACTCGTGTTATCACAAAACATAGTCATCGTGCCTTAGGAGTAACCATAATCCTACAACATCTGTCTCATCCACAATACCTGAGTAGAACCACTACTGACTGTTATATACTCAGCCTCAGCAGTGGAAAGAGAAACACAATTTTGCTTCTTGCTATGCCAAGCAACTAAAGAATTACCAACATAGAAACACCCTCCACTGGTACTCTTTCTATCATCAACATTACCGACCTAATCAACATTAGAAAAATATGCAATTTCAGTGTTTGTCCCTGATGAATACCACAATCCATAATTCACCATCCCTTTTACATACTTCGTGATTCTTTTTATCGCAGTAATATGAGACTCCTTAGGACTTTCCTGGTAACGGGCACACAAACCAACACTAAAAGCAATGTCAGGTCGACTGACAGTCAAGTACAACAAACTCTTAATAATACTCCTATAAAGTGTAGGATCAACATCTTTGCCTTTAGTATCCAAGCTAAGTTTGACACTAGTACTCATGGGAGTGCGAACATCCTTATCCTTTTCCAAACCAACATTCTTTAGCAATTCCAAAGCATAACGAGTTTGGAAAATGAAAATCCCATCACTCAACTGTCTAATCTGAAGTCCAAGAAAGAAGTTCAATTCACCAATCATGCTCATCTCAAATTCATGTGTCATTTGATCTCCAAAATAATGAGCAAGTCTATCAGAAGTGGAATCAAACATAATATCATCCACATAGATTTGAGAAACAACTGTATCACCCTCAATTTTCTGAATAAACAATGTTTTATCCACTCCTCCTAGAGTAAAACCTGTTTAACAGGTAGTCGGTCAACCTTTCATGCCAAGTTCTAGGAGCTTGTTTTAGCCCATACAAAGCCTTTTTCAACTTATACACATGACCAAGACAATGAGGATCTTCAAATCCTTTTGGCTACTCCACATACACTTCCTCATGAAGAATGTCATTAAAAAATGCACTCTTTACATCCATCTGATACAACTTAAATCCAATATGACATGCTATAGCAAATAAAATCCGAATAGATTCAAGTCTAGTCACTGGAGCAAAAGTCTCATCAAATTCTATACCCTCCAACTGAGTATAACCTTGAGCAACAAGCCTTGCCTTATTCCCAACAACTATACCATTTTCATCCTTTTTATTCTTGAATATCCACTTGGTACCAATCATATTTATCTATTTAAATATAGGCACAAGATACCATACATCATTCTTAACAAACTGATGAAGTTCTTCTTGCATAACATTTATCCATTCACTATCTTGAAGAGCTTCTTTGACATTTTTAGGTTCCAAGGAAGATGTATAGCATGCATACGAGACCTCATTCCTAGCCTTTCTTCGAGTAACCATCATCTGATCAACATATCCTATAACATTATCCAAAGGATGGTACAACTTTACCCTCGTAGATAGTTCTTTAGAATGAGTAGCCTAAACATCATAAGTACGATCATGTGATTCTATAGGACTTGAATTATCATCACGAACCACATTATCCCCTTTACCAACATCTGAAGAATAATTTCCTAACTAAAATAACGGCTCACCATCTTTCTCCTCAAGATACATTAGTGGCTCATCAACACACGAATCATCAACCACTACATTTACAGATTCCATCATTGTTTGAGTTTTAAGGTTAAAAACCCTATATGCCTAACTAGTCAATGAATACCCCAGAAATATTCATTCATCACCCTTAGACTCGAATTTCCCAATAGATTCACAATCTCTAATAATATAACACTTTGCTCCAAAAATCTTGAAATATTTCACATTGGGTTTCTTGCCATTCCATAATTCATAGGGAGTTTTTAAGGTGTCAGGCCTAAGATAAACTCTATTTGAAGTGTAACACGTTGTGTTCACCACCTCGGCCCAAAAATACCTACGAACCTTCCTTCAATGCAACATTACATTAGCCATCTCTTGAAGAACTCTATTCCTTCTCTCAACCACTCCATTTTGCTGTGGAGTACGTGGTGCTAAAAATTCATGTTTTATTCCTCTTTCATCACAAAAAGTATCAATCCCTGAATTTTCAAATTCCTTTCCATGATCATTCCTTACTCTAGTAATGGGATAATTCTTCTCAGTCTGAATTTTTAAACAAAATTTTCTAAAATTCTCAGCAGCTTCAGACTTTTCTCCTAAAAATCCAACCTATGTAAATCTAGAGTAATCATCCACTATAACAAAGATTTACTTCTTACCACCTTTGCTCATGGTCCGAGTGGGACCCATCAAGTCAATATGCAACAACTCTAAAGGTCTGGAAGTATGAATGGTATTTATCTTCTTGTGCTGACATCAAACTTGTTTACCATTCTAACATGGTCCACACACAATCCCTTTTACAAAAGCAAGCTTAGGGACACCTCTAACAATTTCACTCTTAGTAATTTTTGTCAAATCTCAAAAATTAACATGTCTCATTCACTGATGCAAAATTTCAACTTCATTAAGTTTAAATCTATTGCAAGATAACTGAGAATCAGAAACAATGCAATAACAATTATCAAATGAGCGTATACCTTCCATCACGCAATTCCCAGAAGAGTCAATGATTGAATACTTATTAGGAGAGAAATTGACATTATGATTGTTATCACATATCTAACTTATACTTAGTAAATTTGCTTTCAAGCCCTTAATATACATCACATCTTCTAGCTTAGGTAGACCAGAAACCACAATGGTACATTTCCCTAAAACCTTAGACTTCTCTCCATCACCAAAAGTGATTATCCCACCATGACACTCCTCAAGAAATCCAAATAATGACTTATCTCCAGTTATATGCCTCGAACATCCACTATCCAAATACCATGAACTCGAATTACGTGTTTTAAGTGCAGAATGAACAACAAAACAGTGTAGCTCACTTTTTCTGACCCAAGCCTTCTTCATATTTGGAGCTCTATTTGCCAGTCTTAACAAATTCTTCATCTCTTCATTCAACACTCGAATTTGATCTCGAACGTAATTTCCTTGTTGACTTCTTTATTATTTCATTGATTGCAAAGTCTTCCCTTTTAGCTTTGAACAACTCGGTCGAATGTGACATTTGACACCATCAGTTGACCTCTTAGAATATCTAGAGGCAAAAACTGACTTTCTTTGAATTTCCCCTCTCACAACAGATTTAGCATGAGAATTCCCTTAATAAGAACTAGATGCTACTTGGGAATCTTTTACAAAGGTGGTTGTCGACACAACATTCGGATTATGTGATACTCTATCAAAACCCAGTCCCTTTGTATTTCCTGCAAATTTTCCCATGCTCAACATATGATTAAGCTTAAGAGTTCCACTAAACCATTTATGAATAGTTGAGTTTGCATCCCTCAACTATTTTTCCAACTCTCCAATCCTGACAGATTTCTCCACTAACTACTTTTTGAGATCATCAACTATCTTCAAAGCCTGAGTCATTTCTTGTTTAGACTTAGACAATTCATCGACCAATTTGGCCTTTTGAGTCTGTAGGAGATTTAGAGTTTGAGAATTATTGACTAATTCATCTTTTAAAGAATTTAATTATTTGTCCATACTATGACTTTTAGTTAACAGTTTCATGTGCTTTTTGTGAAGTTGTGTGGTCTTATCAAGTAATTTGTCATAAGACTCTTGAAGCGTGTTATCACAATCTTTATCACACTCAGAATCTTCCTCTCCAGATATCGCCCAACTTGTAACAACTTATTTAACCTCCTTGCTTTGAGCAGCAAAAATAGTGAAATTCTCAGAATCATCACCTACTTCCGAGTCTATCGCATTACTAGCTGATCCATTATCAGTTTCATCATCCCAACTGACAGCTAAAGCTTTGGATCTTTTCAAAATGTTTGCACACTCTGCCGCTATGTGACCATATCCTTGACATCCAAAACATTGGGGTTTTTTATTTTTAAGATCAGATTTGTCTTTCCGAGGTTGAGTCTTATTTTTATTTCTAGATTCACCAATCCTATTTCCAACCTTTTGTCCTTGACCACTCTGCTTGGCCTTAACAAATTTGTCCATCCTCTTAGAAAACATGGCAATATCAGTCGAACTTAACTCACTTTCTCCATCTAATTCAACACAATTCTCCCTAGTGGTTTTGAAAGCTATGTTTTTCTCTTAACTAGCCTTATTCAGGGGATTTTTGAACATCTCCATTTCATAAGATTTTAAATTCCCTGTCAATTCTTCATCCTTTATTTCTTTGAGACTTATAACCTTTGAAATCACAGTAACCTTAGATCTAAAACGTTCAAGCAGAGACCTAAGTATTTTCTTCACTATAGTTATCTCAGGAATGAGTTCACCTAGATTATGACAACCTGTGACAATATCAGTTAGTCTCACCTCAAGTCAGCGTAGACTTCATCCTCCCCCATCTTCAGCTGTTCAAATTGAGAATTCAAAATTTAAAGTTTTGATTGTTTGACCTTTGACGTTCCTTCATGGGTCACTTGGAGAATATCCCACGTTTCTTTAGTAATCTCACAAGTAGCGATTCTCTTAAATTCACTTGGGGTCACCACATTGTATAATGCATTCAACGCTTTTGAATTCCAATTTGCATTGTTCGCCTCAGCAACAGTCCACTCATTCGACAGTTTCGCTTTAACTTTGTTAGTCGCGTCATCTTTCACCGTAGGAGGTGAATATCCTATCTCTACAACATTTAAAGCTCTCTCATTTAATGATTTTAAAAGCGCTCTCATTCTCACTTTCCAATATGTATAATTCGAGCCATCAAACAACGGGGACCTAGATATGGAACCTCCTTCACGAGGCATCTCCATCGTCTAAGTTCAGAATCTAACCCTAAGTAGTTAACCTAAATCAAGGCAACCATGCTCTAATACCAATTGAAATTACCTAGAAGGTTAATGAAACTAGCCTAGAGGGGGGTTGAATAGACTTCCAGTTGATTTTACGGTCAATTAAAATTATATAGCAAAAATTCAATTTTAATCAATCATAACCCTAATTCTCTAATCAGATAAATCATGAGAAAACACAGAGATTTTTTACGTAGAAAATCTTGGAAAGACTCCAAGTAAAAACCACGTATACACTGGGTATCGATGCACTATGAATCAGAGAATTTGTACAGACTCTATGAAAATAGAACTTACAACTGCTATAATTCACTGTTCTTTACTTGACGTCTAAAAGTCTAGATTCACTTGCACTCCATGAAGCTCTTGCTCTGATCTCCGTACTCAGACGACTCCGCTTCTCAATGGATAAAATCACCACGAAGCCTTCTGTTTTAATCTCCACACTCAGACGGCTCCGCTTCTCAACTCGGATCAATACAACCAAGTTGCAATCAACAGTGTGTAGATTTTTCAAAATCTAGGACATTTAATCATGCATAAGATCGTCGATGTAGAAGCATGATATAATCAATTCCAAAATAAGAGAGAACTAGAATAATCACTCAATGATATTTTCTCTCACTATCTCTGTCTCTGCAGAATAATATGAACAATAGAAAACTACAGAGATCTCCCTCAAAAACCCTAGCCACCTCTCTTATAAACCTTGGTATTTATAGAGAATGATGAAGCAAACCCTAAGTTCGATCTTTCTCGTAATTTCACATCCAACTGAGCAAAACCTTAATCTCTGATGTATATTATATGTTTTGCACGTATACCAAGGTATATAAGTCGTCCATGTACATCAGATCAAAACGGGGGCATAACCGACAAAATATTAGAAAATCTCAATTTTTCCGTCTTCGCTACGCTTTAAGCATACCCTAGCTATGCTTCAAGCGTAGCCTATATACGCTTGAAGCGTAGGCTTAAGCGTAAAAATGCACTTTCCAGCCATTTTTTCCTTCTGAAAGCGTAGGCTTAAGCGTAGACATTTTTGTGAAAACCACTTTTCTCCGTAACTGTGCCAAAATTACCATCTCGACTCCATGATACTTTTTTCCTGAAGTGACGACTTTAGAAAATGCCGTTTTTGCCCTCCGGAAAACATTTTTACTTAATACGCTCATTTTTGCACTTCACTTGTAATCTTCACTAATTTAATGCTTGATTTCGCCTTTGTCGAAGCTTGTAGATATCGTTGAAACCAAAATGACCTATCTAACACTCAACATGATTATTGTGTAGAACATGCCATACATAAACAATTACAATAAATGTTCTTACAGTTTGTTATCTATGTTTGTGTCACGCCCCTAAATTCAAAAGACTCCCGAATTGGGACATCTGAGGAATCCGGGGTCATGATCCATAAAATGAGCGACCAACTTAGAATATCAACATCAATCAAATGAATAGAATCATGTAAACAATATGATTTCATACAACTGAGCCGAACCTAATACCAATTGATACACAAGGTACATCAAATTAAGCGTCGAAAGAATACATCTATACAACGATGCAACGATACCAAATATAAGGAAGGGATATGCCAATAGATTGGCTCCCATGCAATACAACAACAGTCCCAATTTAGGGGATAAGCAAAGGAAACTAAAATGGAAGTACACTACGTATAACCATCCCGATCCCGCAACGTCATCCGTAACACCCTGTCTAATCCAGAACCTGCAACGAGTAAACAAAAGAAATGTGTTGTTGCACCCAAGCAACCCGTAGATGAAACATCCCTGTAAACTGGTGTTGGGGACACCAGACAAAAGAACGTTGGGGTGAGCTCATCGAAGCCCCGTAAGAAAAAGGAAATCATAATCGTCACATCCTCCGACAGTACAATCCTAGTGCAAACAAACCTGTGTACATGCATCTAACCTAGGTCGGTCAATCGTCCCACATGGCACTCACGCCAATACGGACCCCTGAGAATATCCCTCTAGTCCCCTACTATGCATCATCAAGGGCAACTAGCACATAACGAATCCATAATATAACATCATATGACAAATACACACCTATATATATGTATATATATATATATATACATAGAGACAACAAAATAAGTACAAGTCATGCAGTGCTAACGTCACGAGAGAACACCATAACTCGTACCCACAAATCCAACACTAGTAGTCTACACTACTCACAGAAACGTACTCAAGTACACAATACCCTAGCGTAACATAGCCAATCACTCTAGTGGCCAAAGCAAAAACCATAGGATCCAAAGGAACTAAGATCACCACGATGTCCATAAGAAGGAACATTCATAACTAGTACTAAGAAAAACTCTCAAGTCCTTATGTACCCACATAACCACCGTGAATGCATATATACATAATACACATAAAACACATCAACCTCTTCACAAAGGCGAACCACACTCACATCAATCTCATGATATTATCCATAAGGAGATCAATTCCATCACTAACATCCTCACTATAAACGAGGAAGGCTAACTACTCAACCACGAAGGGTACGTGAACACTACCCTCAAGAATGGCCACAAGACCATGAAACCAAGCAAGGGATGAAACTCTAATGCTAAACACATGAATAACCGGAACATCATGTCAACATGGAGGAACATCCACCCATGATGAGGAAAACATCACTACATATGTGCACTAAGCCACACACATCATAACCAAAACTTGGAATGAAAGAAGGTATGAAACACACATACCAAGAGAAATCACTCTCTAGCCAACCGAATAACCACAACTCAAGGATTCCTATAACGCCCCACGAGGAGGAAGAATGAAAAATGACATGCTGGAAGCAGAAAACATAACTTCTGTTTCCAACCCCACAGATCAAATAATGACATAAAGGAGTGGCTCGGCATCACGCCGCGACAAACACTCAAGAAAGGTGGATCTAAGCTGATCCTTAAACCTAACAAAACTCATACCTAAATACCACTAATCAATGCCTCAAGCATATAAGGAGAAGTGGTGAAGCACAAGGGAGAGAACGGAAAGAAACTAGAAGAAAATGCACAAACAGGTACCACCGAGTTGTACACCGAGTTGTGATTGACCAAACTCTCTGGAATAATTTGAACATTTTTGCAAGTGCACATCTCACCGAGTACTCGGTAGAATCATCATCGAGTATTCTGTAGCGATCGGGAAAATTGTTTTTGTCTTATTATTAATATTTTTATTAAAATGAAATACAAATTAAATTATTATATTAAAATTTATTTAAATTATTATATATATATAATATAAATGATAAATATATAAATATATACAACACACACACGCACGCATAGACTCGGTCTCTCTCTTTCAATAGGTTAACTTCTTCTTCTTCTTCCTTGGTGATTCAGAGAGAGAGATCAGAAGAGAAGAAGGAAAAGGGGTTACAGCGAGAGATGGAGGGTTTTGCCTCTTTGCTGGAGAGGAGAGGAGGTCGCCGGAGGGAGAGAAAGGGGACGATGACTGTAACGGCGGCAGCGGTGAGTAAGGACGATGGTGGCGGCGGCATGCAGGAACGACGGTGCGCAGGTGAGGAGGCACGACTGTGAGGGAGTGGAGGTGCGGCTATGAGGCAGCCCTTTGGCAGCCAATTTGGCTGAAGTTTACGGTGCCTTTTCGGCGGCGATCGCTTATCCGATTCACGTGTTCTTCAGAAGGTAGCTAGGTTTCTGTGGCGTGTACATCATATCTGAAATTGGGATGATTTCGTTGAACGGTTTGGCATAGATCGCGATTTCTAGGTGACTTAACTTTTTTCAATTTCGTGTTGATTTGGTTAACCTAACGTCTATGAATTTTAATCAAATTTTAGTATGTTGTTCTAGGCCCCGTGGTGGTCGTTTAGGCACTTCATGGGGTTCGATTGGGATAGTGGTGCGGAAATCTACTTTTGCGGGTTTACTGTTCATAAACCGGTGCAGAAATCATTTTTGTGCACGCTTCTAGAGGTAGGGAAACCGTTAGTTTATTTATGAGTTCACGCACTGTGGGGTGTGTGAAATTATAATTGTTATATTCATAAATTATGATGGCTTCAAAAATTATATTTAAATTGAAAATAATGAAAATAAATAAATAAATGAATTAAATGGGAATTTTTTAGAGTTGATGTGTTCTATGTTTATATGATTTTATTAGAGCATGTTGTGTATGTATTAAATTGATTATATTATTTGGAAGTGATATAAGTAATAAGTTGGTATTACTAGAAATTGACGATAAGATGATGTGCACATGCCTATGTGATTTTATTCGAACATGCTATGTGTGTATTAAATTAAATTGATATGGAAATCATGATTATATGCCTATGGTGCTAGCGATAGCAAGATGGTACTATTATATGTCATATTTATCTCACGAGCATGTAGTCTATGGGAGATGAGAGATGCATGATTTCATTGAACACCGGACGTCGGGGTACGACCATCCTAGTGTAGGGATTTTGGGTTACGAAAATGCCTGCTTGTTCCTGGGACTCCTGGTTACGGACATCCTAGATGAGTCATGTACGCAGTTGGTCGTCCAAGATGTGGCTACAGGGTAGTAGAGAGAGTTACGCCTGGGATTTGGTTTTCGCATTACGTTGGGGATTCCAGGGTACAAAAATGCCCGTTTGTTCCTAGGACTCCGGGTACGGACATCCTAGATGAGTTATGTACAATATAACGACTGTAGGTTAGCAGTTGGTCATACAGGATTACTACAGGGTAGCAGAGAGAGCTACGCCTGAAACTCGTGTCTGAAAATGTAGGTAGACATGGACATACATCACATTCTCACATCATTTCATGATATCAGTTAGTTGAGACGTTGTATATATATAAACTTGCTCTACAATTCTCTTATTGTTGTTATAGCTGGACTAATGGGTATTCATTGTGTTGAGTTATGGATCTCATGGGTACGTAGATCAAGATAAGATGTATATTTTATCTTTATTCCAGGATGGGATCTAGTTTTGATTTTGGGAAAAGTCAGTTAGTCTCGCCAGTTAGGGCAGAGATAGAGGACGTTCCCTGTTGAGCATTATGAGCTAATTACCCTTGTGTTTATTCATTTTAGGTTATATGACCGGACAAGGTCGGATGTAGTTGCGGTGATGTTGGGGTATGTGGGGACCTACTGTTATATTTTGTTGTTCAGGTCATGTTTAGGACTAGTTTGCTTTTACCTTGCCCTTTTAGATTAATGTATTATTCTTTTAGTACATACGGGTGTAGTGGTCTGTATCTATTACCGGGTTGACACGTACTTTATTTGTGTTGGGTCGATCTTGTGTTTTGTGTTTGGACTTCCGCTGTTTCATATGTTATGCGTTAGGACTCTGGTATGAGTTGGCTTGGTTTTTTTCGTATCCCCCTAGTGGACCGGAGTGTTATTGTCCTACGTGTTAGGTGTTTTGAGTCATGACCGTTGTTTGACTTTTCTCCCTATTGTAGTTAGATTTGGGTACACCATAGTGGTGGGTTTTTCCTGGAGGGTGCCAGGGTTGCACTAGTAGATCCAATTAAGGGGGGCCAGGGTAACTAGAGATTAAATTTATTGACGATTGTGTTGGTTCCCGGCTTAGGCCTTTCTAACCATCTCTAGTATTTCGTGTTTCCTTGTAAGGGATGGTTGCTACTTGGTGCGCTTTGTTAGTGTTTTGGTTTCATTAGGGCTAGTAGCAGGTTAGGACCATTTCTTTTGGTCAAAGTTTCATGTTTGACTTCCGCAGTTTTGTATGCTGGGTGTTAGACGTTGTAGCGTAGACCGATGGGACATTGGTGTCTAGATACGTGTTATACGTCTTAGGTCATTGTTATGTCTAACGGTTTCCTTTAGAGGGTGTGTCATCTACGGTGGTTTCCCTATTAGAGAGTGGATAGGATACTCGGGGTTCGAGAGTTGACATCAGATTGATGATCAGGATTCTCTTAGCCATTGATGATGTGTTAGATCAACGTAGGGCACGTGATGGGGATGATCTTCCTCGAGAGGAGTTTGGGTGTTACTATTATGGACAACTTGGGCACGTCATGGCTAGGTGTTATTGTCGGATGACAGTTTGTTATTACCTTTGTGAGTAACGTAGGCTTGAAGTGACGGGGTACTAGTAGCGGTTGACTGACTGGGGGCAAGTGGCTGATGGTCTGCAACCGTTGGGGTCTCCAGGGTCATATCTCCAGGGAATTCCTTTTTTCTGATGACTTTGTCCATGATGTGGTATTGTGTAACCAGTGTCGACGGATAAGGGCATGTGTTGTCTGATTATCCTACCTTTCTGTTGTTGTGTCTGATGAGGCTGAGTGTTCTTATAAATTTTTTTATCCAATATGGATGGTGGGGTCACAGTCATAGGATGTGTCCTCTTTAGGGGGATATTGGTAGGCCCAGTAGCGCTATATCCTTACGGGGGACTGCGTATTCTTCTACATCTCGATTTGATTGTGAGGATCGTTGGTTATATCGACTGCCTTCCTTCCTCGGCTTAGGACAACAGGGTCAGGATACTTATAGACCTTATAAATCTGGCCACGCTAGTTGATGTTCCGGAATGTCCCTTTTGTACGAGGTTAGCATGTTCAGGATTGATGCCTAACCTTTTCCCGGAAAGGGGCAGTGCGACGTCGTTGTAAATGGATAACTGATTCTTCCTTTCAAAGGATATTGAAGTACTGTGAAATTCTAGTGGTTGAGTTGGACTAATGCATGAAGGTTACTGTGTGGGAAGGGAGGTATTTGTTTACGCTCCCTTTTTTCTCTTAGGGGCATGTATTGACTTTTAACCTTTCATGCCATTGTTTAGCCTTATCGGGGCGGTATGACGTTTGTGTGCTCGAAGGCGATTGTGGTTGTTCGTAACGGGTCAAAAAGATGCCTATCCTATTTTCGTGTGGCTCGCATAGCCATAGGTGACCTAGTTTCTTAGTTTGCTAGTCCGTTAACCTGTAAGAGAGTGGACGACTTGGTGGGGACACCAAAGTAGTCCGGTGATTGGATTAGTTAGAGGGACTTGTTAGTGATAGGGTTTTCATTGACATTAAAACCAGTCTCGGTTTAGTGCAATAGGTCTTTTATGTAACCATTAGTTGTTCAAATGGGTTAGTGGCCATTTCGAGTGGCGAGTGGGGGAATCAAGTCTGAATCCCATGATTAGAGTACGTCATCTTAGTTTGATAAAGTTGACCTATTGCATATCAGAGTGTGCATGGTTCAGTGTTGTACGTCTTCCCAACCCCTTTTATGGTGGTTTCCTTTATGTCAGCAATGGTACCTGCTGTTGTAAGTCAAGACTCGGTGTGAGTCGGTGTCGCATCGCACCATTCCAACGATTGTAGAAATATGATATATGGGATTAAGGTAGTGTCATAGTGACTCATTATGGAGTGTTTTAGAAATTCGAGTCATAGTGGTATGTTTTCACGGTGTGTGAGCTAGAACTGTGAGATTTAGCCTTGGGTATCATGTTGTTAGGAGTTGTAGAGTAGGCTAGCAAGTTGTGTGCCTTATCGACTGTGATGTGGATCTCGAGAATAGGTTGTTAGAGTGTCAGAACATAGAGGTGAGGGTACGTTAGTTCATTTAAGGATGGACTATTGGGTTGTAGAGCGAGTACCCTAGTCACCATATTATGTTGTTAGTATTGGGATGAGTGTTTATCCATTAAGGTGTTAGGTGATATGTGCTCAATATTGGTCATTTTTTGCCCTTATCTTGTGTTTATTATGTCTTTATATTCCGTTACTTGATATTTTTATCCCGTTTATGTGTGTAAGCATGTTTCAGGAGTTTAATGAAGAAACAGAGCTAATCTTGGTGAATTAACTGAGTTCGTGTTCGTTTCTATCTTGAGAAAGGAATCAAGAGGTGTGTCAGAGCAAAGAAGAGCTACCGGAGGGCAAAATGGTTATTTCCTGACATCATTTTCTCACCGAAGGGGCAAAAATGTCATTTTCAGACATTATTACTTCAACCAAAAGCATTGGGAGTCAAAGGTGATCAGTCTATCTCAAATATGAAAAGACGAGCTTTTACAGCAAAAGATGCATAATACCCTACGTTGTCAGAGAGAAAAAGAGGTAAATTGAACCTAAGTTACACTCTTAAGCTACGTTTTGGTTTGGACCCTACGCCCTTGACTTATGCCCAGGCGTAAGTTAGGAGCATAGGCTATGCCCTAGACCTACACCCAAGCATAGGTTAGGAGCGTAGGTCCCACCTTGTGGCCACGTGATCTCTTTACGTGCTGAAGTTGTTTCAGAATTGTTTCATAATTTTCCAGTTTTGTCCCTACTTCGATATTTTAAGTGTTCGGTGATTCCAGACCTCTACATACAGACTTATACACATATTTACATTTGATTTTATAGATATTATTCATGTATTATGAAATTATAGAAAAGGGCAACCATTAGGGTTTCCCTCACTTATCTATAAATATGAGAGGGTTAGGTTTAGAGAGAGGGGTTGTTTTTGGGAGGCGTGTTTTGGTTCTGATTTTCATGCACGTTCATTCATAGAGTTCTCACATTCAAAGTTCAGACCTACTTCCATTGAAGAGAACCACCATTGAAGACCTAAAGATCTGAAAAAGAAGGCCATGGAGAACGTTTCTATACCGACAATGCAGACTCTCTCCACCATGATCAACTAATTCGGTATCTTGGATTTTCTCGCAAAACCCTAGCCAAGTAATGTAGTTCTAGTTTTATATTCAATTGTAGAGAGGGGAAACTATGACTATACTGTGATGATTGTGTTAGATGATATATCATTTTTATTTGTGATACAAGTTTATATATTTGAATTGATTCTTGTATTATACTTTTTGAATATATTTATCTTATACAATCACAATTATTCACTATGGGCTGGAACTCGGATGCTTAATCTGTGATTTTCTACACAATTGTAATCATAAAACTCGAAACCCTAAGTTGACAAAGGTCATGCCCTGACAAACTAATATAGACATATTTTAGTTTATTTTCATGCTTTAATTTACTTTTCTGCATTTACTTTTTGTTAGTAGTTGACATGCACTAATCAGTTTAGTCTTGAAATGGGTTGTCGCGATCCGGTTGAGAGTAATTTTTTTTGGGGTCAAATTGTTGACGCGGTGCGACCTGATTCACATTCAATGGATCACCCTCATGTAATTAAAATAGAATTTGGACTATATTATGCGGTTAGTGGTGGAGTGGGAAAACCCTAATTTTCTCTCTTTCTGAATCACAACCATTATTTATTATTGTTTTATGTTTTATTTTCCTTATTATTAGATAATTTACAAAACCAAACTCTTTTCAGAAAAATATAATTCAGTATTTTTAAACTATTGAAGTGAACAATCCTCATCTTCGTGGGATCGATATTCCCCTACTCAAGCAAAACTATCTATAATTAATATGTGCGCTTGCAGAAGGGTAAAACCTAAAGTGTCTTTAAAGTGTTATTTTTAATCACATATTTTGCACACACCTGACGCCCAACATTAGGTCACCATGTGGATGAAGGCCATATATCCTTTATGTTAGGAATGCTTCCCTAACGTATGGAGTGTGAGCCGAAGGCCCATCTTTTGCCATGGGACGAGCTATGGGACTGTGGGCTCAAGCTAAAACGACGAGGACTCTTTTAACTGTGAGGTGTGAGACTTTGGGGCGTTACAACATGGAATGGTTACAACATAATACGTTTCTCCTAGGTGTGATCTATGGACTCTAGTCATTGTTGAACTCGTTTCTGTGTTAAAGAGACGGTAGACCAAGGTGTGATGGTCTCCTTTAAGAGTTAAGTGAGTTATACTGGTTTTGTTACCACGACTAGCGTGTGGACTCATGGTTCAATGTGGTTACCTTTGGGACAGCGAGTCGTATTCGATGTACGATGGTGGTATGTTTCCATGAGGTGAGAGCTTATGATCTAAAACCTAGCAAGAGGTTGTTTTAGTATTTAGAGTTATGGGTTCGAAGTATGCTTCGAGCTAACCTTTGAGGTGGTAATCGTAGAACATGGTTAGAGTTGCATCATTTTTTTTATTCTTAGGGTGCATGTAGATATCATGGGCTTAGGTTTTGTTCCTTGGTATGTGTCTTGCTTTTAGGGCAAGCATCGTGTTTCCCTTTTACGGATGAGAGTTGTGTGTTTTAGACAAGTTAATGGTTGCTCTACTGGTTGAATCTTAGTGGGCTTAATGCTTGACGTTGATGACTTATTTTGTTCCTCATTCTGTAGAGGTTTAGCAATAGAGGTTAACCGTTTTGGTTTTTCCTTTATAAGATCGTGGTCATATATTATTACCTCACGTGCTGGTCGGGGTACGAGTTATGTACTTACGGTCTCGTTTGACATGCGTGTTAGGCTGTGAGGTCAGACTTGATTTTAGTTAGTTGTTTGCACCATGAGGTTGTTAGCACGTTATGTTGAACCGGTTTCGGACAATGGGTGCGCGATGGCGGTTATGAGGAGCCAACTTTTCCTCTTAAGTCATCCTGATTTTCATCGTATCCGTGTTTCAAATTTCGTATCTTTGACGGGTAACCGAGAGTGTCATGTTGTTGTAATCCTTTGGAACTTGGGCTGTTGAGTTACGTATATGTTCATCAGGTTATTTTTGTTGTGGCTCATTGCCACCCTTTGGTTTTCGTTCACCTAGAGGGTGCGGGGCTTTAGTTCTGGGAAATCCTTGAGGCATCAGAAAATGATAATTGTATCAACGACTAGTTGTGGCGCAGGACTAACGGATGGACTATGCGGATAATAAGTGTTGTTCTTTAGCCTTCGAGGTGGGCAACCTCATGTTCTTTAGGGTCTCTCCTAGAGAGAGAGGGTTTGTGCAGTTTGGGGAGGAACAACAAGCTATCCCCATGTCCAGTTATCTATTTTATCTTTGGATTGGATTAGGGAGGCAACTTACCACTTGGTTTTGCCTCTGGTGTTAGCCTTTGTCCATAGTGTATTTCTTTCCATTTTTTTATATGCTACAGATATTTCTGTCAGATCCTTAGCATGTTCTGCAGTTGGTTGATAGCGACGTGTTCGAGGATGTGTCTTACAAGGGTCTACCTGTACAAATCCTGGATACACGTGATCAAGTACTATGGGGTGGGATCTTTCCCCTAGTCAAGGTTAGCTGGTTGTATTGGCGCATCGAGGAGGTGACCCGAGAGTGAGGGATTTAACAGTTGGGGTAGTTTTCGCTTACTGTACTGGTGCATTGTGATTTCGGGGATGAAATATCCTAAGGAGGGGAGGTTGTAGCGATTGGGAATTTATTTTTTTGTCTTATTATTAATATTTTTATTAAAATGAAATATAAATTAAATTATTATATTAAAATTTATTTAAATTATTATCTATATAATATAAATGATAAATATATAAATATATACAACACACGCACGAACGTACACACACGCACGTACACATACGCATAGACTCAGTCTCTCTCTTTCAACAAGTCGACTTCTTCATCTTCTTCCTTAGTGATTTAGAGAGAGAAAGAGATATCTGGAGAGATGAGGCAGAAGGGGTTGCAGCGAGAGAGGGAGGGCTTCGCCTCTTTGCTGGAGAGGAGAAGAGGTTGCCGGAGGGAGAGAAAGGGAACGACGATTGCAGTGGTGACGCGCAAGGAGGATGACGGCGGTGGCATGCAGGGACGACGACGCGCAGGTGGGGATGCGTGGGTGGAGGTGTGGCTGTGAGGGGGTGGAGGTGCGGCTATGAGGCAGCCGGTTCGACTAGAGTTTGCGATGCCTTTTCGGCGGCGATCACATCTCCGATTCATGTGTTATTCGAAGGGTAGTTGGGATTCGGTGGCGTGTACATCATATCTAAAATTGGGACGATTTCGTTGAACAGTTTGGCGTAGATCGCGATTTATAGGTGAGTTTACTTTTTTAGGTTCGTGTTGATTTGGTTAACCTAACGTCTATGAATTTTAATCAGTTATTAGTATGTTGTTCTAGGCACCGTGGTGGTCATTTGGGCGTGTCGTGGGGTTCGATTGGGCTAGTGGTGCAGAAATCTACTTTTGCGGGTTTATGGTTCGGAAACTGGTGCTGGTTTCGCTGTCATTTTTGTGCACGCTTCTAGAGGTAGGGAAACCGTTATTTTATTTATGAGTTCACGCACTGTGGAGCATGCGAAATTATAATTGTGATATTCGGAAATTATGATGGCTTCGAAAATTATGTTTAAATTGAAAAGAATGAAATAAATAAATTAATTGAAAATTAAATAAATTGAAATAAATGAATGAATGAATTAAATGGGAATTATTGAGATTTGATGTTTTTCCTGTTTATATGATTTTATTAGAGCATATTGTGTATGTATTAAATTGATTATATTATTTGGAAGTGATATAAGTAATAAGTTGGTATTATTGGAAATTGACGATAGTATGATGTGCACATGCCTATGTGATTTTATTCGAACATGTTATATGTGTATTAAATTAAATTGATTTGGAAATCATGCTTGGATGCTTAGTGTGCTAGCGATAGCAAGATGGTACTATTATATGTCATATTCATCTCACGAGCATGTAGTCTGTGGGAGACGAGAGATGCATGATTTCATTGAACATTGGACGTCGGGGTACGACCATCCTGGTGTAGGGATTCCGGGTTACGGAAATGCCCACTTGTTCCTAGGACTCCAAGTTACGGACATCCTAGATGAGTCACGTACATAGTTGGTCGTACAGGATATGACTGCAGGGTAGTAGAGAGAGTTACGCCTGAGATTTGGTTTTCGCGTTACATTAGGGGTTCCAGGGTACGAAAATGCCCGTTTGTTCCTAGGACTCCGGGTTACGGACATCCTAAATGAGTCACGTACAGGATGACGATTGCAGGATAGCGGTTGGTCGTACAGGATGACTACAGGGTAACAGAGAGAGCTATGCCTGAGACTCGTGTCTAGAAATGTAGGTAGACATGGACATGCATCACATTCTCACATCATTTCATGATATCAGTTAGTTAAGACGTTGTATATATATAAACTTGCTCTACGATTCTCTTACTGTTGTTATAGCTGGACTGATGGGTATTTAGTGTGTCGAGTTGTGGATCTAATGGGTACGTAGACCGAGACGAGATGTATATTTTATCTTTGTTCCAGGATGGAATCCAGTTTCGGTTTTGGGAAGAGTCAGTTAGTCTCGCCAGTTAAGGCGGAGACATAAAGCATTTCCCTGTTGAGCATTATGAGCTCGTTCCCATTGTGTTTATTATTTTCAGGTTATGTGACCGGACAGGGTCGGATGTAGTTGCGGTGATGTTGTGGGCATGTGGGGACCTACTATTACATTTTGTTATTCAGGTCATGTTTAGGGCCAGTTTGCTTTTACCTTGCCCTTTTGAATTAATGTATTATTCTTTTGGAACCTACGGGTGTAGTGGTCTGTATCTTTTGCTAGGTTGGCACGTACTTTATTTGTGTTGGGTCGATCTCATGTTTGGTTTTTGGACTTCCGCTATTTCATACGTTATGTGTTAGGACTCTGGTGTGCCGTCGATTCCGGTCCCTTGTTAAGTGTTTGGGATGGTTTTTTCTATTGTTTAGGATGTTTATATTGCATTACATGGTGTATGGAGTGGATCTTATCCACCGGAGGGTTCCCGTACAGACGGAACTCTGCCCGATTTTTGTTGGATTTACCAAGTGGCGCTCCAGTGATCCTTAGACTCCAGTACGAGAATTCTAGTGGATTTTGGGGTGTTATATACTCGGTGGCCCCCAGAAAACAAGTTAAAAAATGAACCCGAAAAGCTCCGAAACGAAACCGGACAACTCTAAGTCAAACCCAAACACACCGAAACATCTACAACACCATGCGGAATGACTCAACATCCGACATAAACCACGGAGAACGAAGAATGAAGAAGGAAGTCCAAAAAGGTGAAAGAAGGATCCCAAACTCTATTCCCAACCGAGAACTCAATTAAACTCTCAATGAACAACTAATCTCAACCACCTATGACGACTAAGTTGACAACTCCAAGAACACTCCCCTTCCTTAGGATATGAAAAGGAAGACCTAGTAGCCAATACTCCAAAACTAACTAGGTTCAATTAAGACCACTTCGGATCCATTTAAACCTCAACTCACATGTAATATCACTTCTCTTAGATTGCTAATGGAAATAAGAACTCGTTACCACACAAGTGACTAGGATCAATCCTCACCTCACTTAATCAACTTCAAGCCTAGAAGTAAAATAGATGATACATTCCTCAAATGCAAAAGAAGTATAAAATGACCATCCCTACATAACCACAAAGATCCCAAACTATCAAGGATCATACACCCCTCAAAAGTGCTAGAATATCAAGTGGTCAATACCCCATTACCAATAAAGGTCACAAAACTATCACCCACCTTCTCAAGGGTCAAAATTCACACTTAACGCCATAGTCCACAATCGACTTTACTTATCACAAGAAAGTCGTTAAATCAACCCATCTCACCATTCTAAGGTATATAAGCACATAACAACAAGTATAAACATTCATCTCACATTGTACTTTAAAACAAGCATGCAAATCATATTATCACATTATTCAATTTTACTTGAGCATTTTAATAACATATGAATTATATCTCGAAATTCACATTAAACATGCTCCTCAACCACATTGAATAATAACATGATTCACATGTAAACATAAATCACATAACAGCAACTCAATGCAATGTGACTCACACACCTCATGGTACACATGCGACCACACACACCCTAACTGCAAGGGTCAACAGGATCATTCTCTAACATTCCTTTCATGCTCATAAGGAAAGATAGATTTATCGTACCGATTCTTCCCAAGTGCTTTTGACACTTTACACTTTTAACAAGGAAGACTGTGAACCACGACGCGGTCGTGACATAGGATTTGGAACAAGTCCTCCCCTTACTGTCTTAGTTTCTAGGAAGATTAGTTCCGTAGGAGCGAGAAACACCCCCTGGCCAGTTGTTACAACGATCCAAAACAAGTCTACTCACGCATAATTACATAAACGGACGTAGACCAACACCAATTGAATTCTCAATGCAAAAGGTGAACTCCATATGCACTATGTCTCAATGACCCATGAACCAACACAAATATGTATCATATCATATTTATGAATAACATTCCCAAAATGTCAACATGGATGCCATTAATCATTCAACATGCTTTTAAATCTCATTCAAGCAATAATAAAAAATGATGTTTTCTCATGCACCATTCATGATCCCAAATCATCAAGTTATCATTTAATACACAAAGATAACATTTCCATTTATTTAACATATTTATACCTCAATTAAAGCATTTAACTCACAAGGATACATTCTCATGCACAAATAATGTTTCAAATCATTAAGTTATCCTTTAATTCACAAAGATAACTTTACATTTCATTTAACATGCTTTTATCTCAACTAAAGCATTTATACACATTAACTCATTTCCGAACACAAGTTTAATTTCAAGATAGCAACTTCAAGACTAACAAGAATGGGGGAACTAGAATAACGCTCTAAGTTCATAATTCCATAAGCCACCAATCATCTACATCCACATCCCAATTCACTAACCAAGGTAGCTAGCCTACTTATGCTATCAAGGCTACACTACTAAAACCTGGAACACATATACGTATATTTACACTTATATATATATATATACCTCCATACTCATATACATATATAAATATAGGCATACAAACATATTTTAACTTCAAAGTTAAAAAAATCATAACTCATCTATCATATATCATATACATATTTCAAGGATTACATAAACATGGATTATAACACATAAACACATACAAACCCTAAATTCATATTTCTCAAGTATACACTTAGCAAAAATACATCTAGGGTTAGAAAGCCCTAAACTGGAATCGCACACTCATGAACCAAAGAATGAGAGATTAAAGATGTTTTCCCCTACCTCAAATGAAGAACAAGCCAACCACCAAACAAGTCCTATAAAACCCTAGCTTTCACCCAAAACCGAAATTGACGAAACCAATCGGTGAAAAGTTTTGCCATAGCCTCCTAACAATGAATCAAGACTCAAACCACAAGGAGAACAAGAATCAATAGATGGTTTGACAAGAAAACCCAAAACTAGGGTTTGAGAAAAAAACTCACAAAGAGGATGAAAAGCTTACTAATCCATGGCTCAAATCGAAGGCAAGAATACCATGACCAACTTCCGTGTTGAAACCGTAACCAAAATTCAAGCCCAAATAGATGATATAGGCAAAGATAGAGAGGAAAACTAAGTGGGAGAGAGTGGACTGAGTTTGGAGAAGAAGAGAGAATAAATGAAATGTTTTAAGTCAACACTCACTTATATAGGTAATTTGTGGACTCTGCCGAGTTGTACATCGAGTACTCGGTAACCTCTGAAACAACAATTGCAAGAAAATGCTCCAAGGCCAAAGATGACATCGTAAAAACTCTGAAACAATCCGGGACACATCCAAACATTCCAAAACACATAGGAAAACTCTCATACTTCCTCACCAACTCACACACAAGTGAAATACCGAGAATACCCCTCACTCTCAAAAGTTTTAAAAAAATTAAAATAAACACATAATCACATAAGTGCTACACTGAAACGTCTACAATAAACTAAGTAATACGTTTGAGCATGGAACACGTTCGCTGAAGCATCAACGAGAAAATGTTAGGACGAACCCATGTAGTCGCCAACGAAACACAAATCCACAAAGCCGAAAATGAAAAACCACGAAGTAGTCTTGCTAAGTCCAAAACATAAACGCGAAAAATCAACATGTGCCAAGATTGCACAAGACGTCGTGAATAAGTGACGTCACAAAACGTTAACACTTGGAAAAGAATTTCAGAAAGGAGAAAGGAAACGCGGGACATTACAACCTTCCCACCTTAGGAGATTTCGTCCTCAAAATCAGGGAGTACATTAGTCCGTAAGTCACATCCGATGGATCAAACCGAATGTTATGCTCACATTCCTTAGTAGCTATACCATAATACGAGTACGAAAGGGAAAAGTAACTGAGAAGTGGTTCTACTCCATTGGAATTAAATCATAACGGGATATATCTAGCAAGACACGTCCTCGATGCCACACAATGAAAACATAGAAACCCGGAAGCACACAGAGAAAACATAGATCAAAATCGTAGATAACATCAAACATCGAACGTACCATCAACCCTCACCCGTCATCCCTAAAATAGTGAAACCTAGTGCTCTGATACCAAACTATCACGCCCCTAAATTCCAAAGACTCCCAAACCGGGACAACCGAGGAATCCGGGGTCGTGATCCATTAAATGAGCGACCAACTAAGAATATCAACATCAATAAAACGAATAGAATCATGTAAACAATATGATTACATACAACTGAGCAGAAGCTAATACCAATTGATACATATGACACATCAAAACTCCGAAAGAATACATCTCTACAACGATGCGACGATACCAAATACAAGGAAGAGATATGCCAACAGACTGGCTCCCATGCAATACAACAACAGTCCCAATTCAGGGGACAAGAAAAGGAAACTAAAATGGAACTACACTATGTATGACCGTCCCGATCCCGCAGTGTCATCCGTAACACCTTGTCTAATCCAGAACCTGTAACGAGTAAACAAAAGAAAGGTGATGTTGCACCTAAGAAACCCGTAGCCGAAACATCCTTGCAAACTGGTGTTGGGGACACCAGGCAAAAGAACATCGGGGTGAGCTCATCGAAGCCCCGTAAGAAAAAAGAAATCATAATCGTCACATCCTCCGACTGTACAATCCTAGTGCAAACCAACCCGTGTACATGCATCTAACCTAGGTCGGTCAATCATCCCACGTGACACTCACACCAATACGAGACCCCTAAGAATATCCTTCTAGTCCCCTACTATGCATCATCAAGGGCAACTAGCACATAACGAATCCATAATATAACATCATATGGTAAACGCACACCTATATATATATATATAGAGAGAGAGAGACAACAAAATAAGTACAAGTCACACAGTTCTAACCTCACGAGAGAACACTATAACTCATACCCACCAATCCAACACTAGTAGTCTACACTACTCACAGAAACGTACTCCAAGTACACAATACCCTAACGTAATATAACCAATCACTCTAGTGGCCATAACAAAAATCATAGGATCCAAAGGAACTAAGATCACCATGATGTCCATAAGAAGGAACATTCATAACCAATACTAAAGAAAACTCTCAAGTCTTTATGTACCAATATAACCATCGTCAATGCATATATAAACAATACACATATGACACATCAACCTCTTCACAAAGGCAAACCACACTCACATCAATATCACTAGTCATGCCACAATATCAATCTCATGATACTATCCACAAAGAGATCAATTCCATCATTAACGTCCTCATTATAAACGAGGAAGGCTAACTACTCAACCACGAAGGGTACGTGAACACTACCCTCAAGAATGGCCACAAGACCATGAAACCAAGCAAGGGATGAAACTCCAATGCTAAACACATGAATAACCGGAACATCACGTCAACATGGAGGAACATCCACCCGTGAAGAGGAAAACAAAACATCACTACGTATGTGCACTAAGCCACACACATCATAATCGAAACTCGGAATGAAAGAAGGTATGAAATACACATACCAAGATAACACACTCTCTAGCCAACCGAATAACCACAACTCAAGGATTCCTATGATGCCCCACGAGGACGAAGAAGGAAAAATGACACGCTGGAAGCAGAGAACACAACTTTTGTTTCCAATCCCACAGATCAAATGATGACACAAAGAAGTAGCTCGACATCACGCCACAATCAACACTCAAGAAAGGTGGATCTAAGCCGATCCTTCAACCTAACAAAACTCATCCCTAAAGACCACTAATCAATGCCTCAAGCATAGAAGGAGAAGTGGTGAAGCACAAGGGAGAGAATGGAAATAAACTAGAAGAAAATACACAAATAGGTACCACCGAGTTATACACCGAGTACTCGATGACCCCCCACCGAGTTGTGACTGACCAAACTTTATGGAATAATTTAAAAACAATTTAAAGTCCACGTCTCAATGAGTACTCGGTAGAATCATGACCGAGTACTCGGTGGCCCTCAGAAAATAAGTCAAAGAATGAACCCGAAAAGGTCCAAAACGAAAACAGACAACTCCGAGTCAAACCCGAACACATGAAAACATCTACAACACCATTTCTATTTATTTAACATACTTTTACCTCAATTAAAACATATAACTCACAAGGATACATTCTCATGCACAAATAATGTTTCAAATCATTAAGTTATCCTTTAATTCACAAAAATAAATTTACCTTTCATTTTACATGCTTTTATCTCAATTAAAACATTTATACACATTAACTCATTTTCATACACAATTTTAATGTCAATATAGCAACTTCAAGATTAACAAGAATGGGGGAACTAGAAAAACGTTCTAAGTTCATAATCCCATAAGCCATCAATCATCTACATCCACATCCCAATTCACTAACCAAAGTAGCTAGCCTACTTAAGCTATCAAGGTTACACTACTAAAACCCGGAACACATATACGTATACTTACACTTATACATATATACCTCCATACTCATATACATATATATATAGGCATACAAGCATATTTCAACTTCAAAGTTAAAAAAATCAAAACCCATCCATCATACATCATATATCTATTTCAAGGATGACATAAACATGGATTATAGCACTTAAACACATACAAACCCTAAATTCATATTTCTCAAGTATACGCTTAGCAAAAATACATCTAAGGTTAGAATGTCCTAAAAATGGAATCACACACTCATGAACCAAAGAATGAGATATTAAAGATGTTTTCCCCTACCTCAAATGAAGAACAAGTTAACCACCAAACAAGGCCTATGAAACCTTAGCTTTCGCCCAAAACCGAAATCAACGAAACCAATTGGTGAAAAGTTTTACCATAGCCTCCTAACAATGAATCAAGACTCAAACCACAAGGAGAACAAGAATCAATAGATGGTTTGACAAGAAAACCCAAAACTAGAATTTGAGAAAAAAAACTCACAAAGAGGATGAAAAACTTACCAATCCATGACTCAAATTGAAGGCAAGAATACCACGACCAACTTCTGTGTTGAAACCGTAACCAAAATTCAAGCCCAAATAGATGATATAGGCAAAGATAAAGAGAAAAATCAAGTGCGAGAGAGTGGGCTGAGTTTGGAGAAGAAAAGAAAATAAATGAAATGTTTTAGGTCAACACTTACTTATGTAGGCAATCTTTGGACTATGCCGAGTTTTACATCGAGTACTCGGTAGAATAATGGTCGAGTACTTGGTAACCATTCCACCAAGTTGTATATCGAGTACTCGGTAACCTCTGAAACAACATTCGCAAGAAAAGGCTCCAAGGCCAAAGATGACATCGTAAAAACTCCGAAACAATCCGGGACACATCCAAACACATAGGAAGACTCTCACATTTCCTCACCAACTCACACACAAATAAAATACCGAGAATACCTCTCACTCTCAAAAGTTCTAAAAAAATTTAAAATAAACATATAATCACATAAATGCTACACCGGAACGTCTATAATAAACTAAGTAACACGTTTGAGCACGGAACACGTTCACCGAAGCATCAACGAGAAAATGTTACGATGAACCCACATAGTCGCCAACGAAACACAAATCCACAAAGCCGGAAACGAAAATCACGAAGTCATCTTGCTAAGTCCAAAACATAAACGCGAAAAATCAACACGTACCAAGATTGCATAAAACGTCATGAATAAGTGATGTCACAAAACGTTAACACTTGGAAAAGAATTCCAGAAATGAGAAAGGAAATGTGGGGCGTTACAGTTTGTGTCAATTTGCTACTGTAACACTATCAATACAAGTCATTAGTATTGTTTATTATCTATGTTTATATTTTTGGATCAAGTATGTTTAATATTGCTACAGCCTACTGTGACACTCACTTTTATTGGTGAAAGTTTCTTGTCATTCTTTTTGCTATATTTATTTTTTAATTTTTGAATCTGTGAATCCGATCCGAACCAATCCGGCTCATCGCGGTCCGGTTTGGATTGGATCCGTTGGGCAAACGGATTGGATTGGATCCATAAATAGTGAATCCGGTATTAGTAGATTGAATCCAAAATACCTTCAATCCGATCCGTGAACACCCCTATTCGAATCCATACAAAGCCACAAATTTGGCTAACCTTGCTTTCCTTTAGCATCGTTATCTGTCTATAAAAATTAGACCCAAATTTTAAAGCAAGTTGGGCCAATAAATTTCAAATCAAATTGGTTCATTAAAGCTAATAGATTTAGGCTCAAAACTATGAACTTCAATTAGACCATCAGGCTCAAAGTAAAGTAGACCATTAGGGCACATAAAGGTCAAACTTCCTAAAGCCACTTGCGACAGCGACACTATATGACCTCGCCGCCGACAGCAAACCGGCCAGCTTTGAGGAGCCGCTCGCCGGCACCATGCCTGAACGTTGCTGACACTAATGCTTGATTGGCTCCCACACTCTCTATATTGATATATATATATATATATACACACACATACATATCCAGAGACGGATTCATTAAGGGACTAGTGAGGGCAGCTGCCCCACTGGAATTTCTATTATTTTCATTTTGTCCCTTTATATTTTGCTAATTTATATAATGCTTCCGGAATTGTATAAAAATTCAACTATGCCCCCACTAGAATTATGAAAATCTCTTTATCTCCCCACTAAAATTATGTAATTTTCTTTTATAAAAATGTACTTTCTTTAAATAATTCAATTTTAAAATAATTTGTTTTCTTATTATATTGTTATGTTAATTTATGTTTAAAGATTTGATATTTTCTGAGATAAATAGTTACTTTATTGAACGAATATTATGATTTTTGTTCATTTTTTAACTAATTTCTTTTTGTGATCACCTAAAGAGTAATATGAAACTTAAATTATCGATGTTCATTTTTTTCATTTACTTTTATCTTTTAAAAATAATTTAAATAATATTAAATTTATTCTATTTATTAGGATAGTTTATAAGACAAAAAAAAAATAGCCGTCGGCGCCCCCACTCAACTAATTTTCTGGATCCGTCATATATATGTATTGATGTATTCAATTTCTTTGCTAGCTTTAATGGAGCAAGCCGATCGCCGGCGACCAGAAAAAAGTTTCAAAGCCTAGATTTAGTTTCCAAACAAAATTTTGTATAAACATAAAAAAAAATGGTATTGCAGGATTTGTGGATTAATAAATATTTGCTTGTAGGTTTTTTTTATGAGTGTTAAAACAGTTTAGATATGCATCCCAGGCATGAAAAAATGAAGCTCTTAAAATATTTCTAGAAATGCAAGACAAAGAGATTCAATCAAATAACATAGGATTTGAAGTGTGAATTGGGCATGTGCAGGACAACAAATTCATGCTCAATCAAGTGTCTCAAGCATATTGTTTTTTTGTTTTTTGATAACTATGATGTTTGGTCTAGCTTCGCGCACTTCGACTAATTCACAGGACCCGTGCAAGGCGACCCCATACGAATTGGGTAAGGCTCGGATTATGTCCGCGGTCGTGACCCTAACGAATTGTTTGCACCTAGTAAGAATAGAACATGAGACCTCATACTTCTTGAGTCACCAAGTCCCAAGTCTTTTCCAACTAGGTCAACCTGCTCACAGTGACGGATCTAGGGATCCATGTCAGTGGGGGTTAAAATTTTGTTTTTTCGATTTTTGGGGTATAAATGACATATATTTATTTCAAACAAATAAATGATTATAAGTGGTCCCGAAGTTGAAAAAACCATACTTTATTCAAAAAATCCAAAATTTAAATGATAATAAGTGGTCCCAACAACATATAAACCCTAATTTATACTACAAACATGACGGATCCACAAAAAAAACCCTAATTTTAAAGACCCACATCCACAAATCGAAGTGATCCACCATCGATTTTCATAAAATAATACCCCACAAACATGAAAACGACAACATCTTTAGGTCTTGACAGAAAGAAGGTTCGAAAAAATAATTCTTGTCCCATGCAAATCCAAAAACACAAGTATATGCAAACTTTAAGCTAATCAACTCACCTGAAGTCGTAGTCCATCGTGAATCCAAGTTTGCTAGAATTGCTTGAAGTCGTCTTCACATGCAAAACAAGTTGTGTGAAATCGCTTGAAGGTTCGTATGAAATCGCCTCCCAGTTGTGTGTGAAAATGACGGCAAGAGAAATGGCTAAGGAAATGTTAGGGTTTGGTATAAGGAAATAATAAACAACGTTGTTTAGAGTATTGGGCCATTTTGTATTTTCACAATTTCTTTTTTTTTTTAATTATTTAAAAAACATATAAATTAGGGGTATATGAGTCATTTTACATGTCCAGTCACCGGTAAATTCAAAATGGGGGTATTTCGCACATATTTGAAATGTTTGGGGTCAATTCAAACCATATGAGATTATATGCACTATATTTATACTATAGGGGGTTTAACGCTCTCGACCCTATTTTAAATTTAAATGACCATGTTGCCCTCACTCGTATGAAAACACAATATTACCCTATTTATCTATGATGAGAAGACAATTATGCCCTTACAGGTAGCATGACCATAATTGATTTCTACCAACGAATTAAACACAACGTTGAAACCCTAGAAAAATCTCCAAATGTCCTCTGTGTAATTTTCGTCCCCAATCTTCATTCTTCCTTGTCCAAGGTATCGATCTACTTTTTGTCGATTTTTCTTTTGATGGGTATTTTTTTTTTCTCTGAACTTTAGTGTTCATTCTTGGCTTAGGTTGCAACCAAACATGAAAAGGACAAAAAATTGTAGTTTGTAGCAGATTCATGTGATTTCCTATGGTAATCTCGTAATTTTTATTCTTTAGTGCAGAAAATATTGTGTTTTTTATGAGCAATTAGATAGAAATAAGAGACTCTGAAAATGCTATTGTTGTTCATGTCAACTGTTATTGTTTGAATAGATTTGCATGATGTGAACTTTTAATTGGGTATTACGCAATTACGCAAATCCAAGTTTACATATATATTACGCAAGCAGAAAGAATTGTCAACGACTACCTTTTTTACATTCGCTCCAGGTTAGTGTCTTGTCTTATTTTGAAATCATTTTTCGTTTTAGGATTAGTTTTTCATTCTTTTCTATACTCCCATGATGCTTTATTTTTTTGCATTTATCTTATGCTTCATCGTTGGGTGCATGAAGCTGATCTACCTATTTAGAGAATAAAAACACAATTTCAAAACAACAGTGATACTTAGTTACATAATTCAAAAATAAAATGACTAAAACCAAAAGGAACAAATAGCTTTGGTTCGTAGTTACACAACACCAAAAACATCATAATTCCAAAATAACAGGACTAAAACAAAAGGAACAAATGGCATTGGTTCTTAGTTACATAGCATTATAACACTTGATATAGATGTCCATGTGATAGAATCGGTCAACATATTCAAAATTAATTTCGGATTACAATTTTTTTGGCTGTTTAGGAAGTTCAAATACTTGCCAAGTTAATTAAGAGAGGTTAGAGCTTTACTGATAAGTGTGTCCGGCCTTCGTAGCAAGATTACAACTATAATTCCTTGTTGCAGAGATGTGTTGGAGAAGTAACTGATGTTATGGCGAAAGAATCTTGTGTGATGGAGTTATGGTGTGTGATGGAAAGTAACTGCTGATATGGCGCAAATGACTCTTGGGTGATGGAAAAAGAACTGATGTTATGGCACCAAGAATGTGTCAAGGAGAACCGATCCAATCTTTCATCAACTATTTCATCTCCTCCAAATTCAATCCCCAATTTCCTAGAACGATCCAATCTTTGACCAAATCTTTCATCAAATATTTCACCTCCTCCAAATTCAATCCCCAATTTTGGTGGCCGTCGCGGAGGTGGTGGTGTAGGCTATCGCGGAGGCGGCGGTGGGTACGGTGGTGGCGGTGGGTATGGAGGAGGTGATTGTGAGGCCCTTTGAAGCAAGCTTCATAGGCTAGATAGATGGCTGGGGTTACATGACCTTGTAGAGGGTATGCTTTTATCAGAGCATGAGGCTGCTTCTCTTCAACTTCGTCTATTTTTGTGTCTGCCAAAGAGAAAGAGTATATACATATATACAATACAATAATATATATATATTCGGACAAAGCATATATATTCAACTTCCTCTATTAATGTCTTTTTTTATTTTGGATTACCTTTTATTTTTTATTCTATATATATATGGATTTTATATTATATATATATATATATATATATATATGGATTGACCCGTCCATAATATATATATTTATGTCACTGTAGTAGCCTTTTTATTGTATGTAGGGTAAATATATATTTTATCTGTCCCAAATTATAAGTTTATTTTGGAGAATCCAATTTTTTAAGAAGATGATTTTTGTTATAATGTTAGTGAATGAAATACCAATTTTACACATGGTCTCACCATAGTGATGTGATTACTTATAGTGTTAGTAAATTGTTGAAGGTTAAATTGATAAATTGACCAAATAAAGTGCTTTGACTTTTCAATAGTAGACACTTATTTTGGGATAAGGAAAAAAGAAAAAGTGAATCTATAATTTGGGACAGAGGGAGTAATAAATTCCATTTTGCGTTCTAAATAATAATGAGAGACCGAAAGAGAATTTTTGTTTTTGGTCAAATACTTAATGAGAATTGAGATTATATATGTATATCACATATACATATATATATATGTTTTGGGATAAACAATTAGGGTATGAAGTGTGTATGAGTATTTTGGTAATTTTAATTGCAAAATTAAGGATAAATGTGTCATTGTCAATATATTAAGGGTAATTTGAGTATTTTATCTGAAAAACTAATTTTATTGACTAAAATGTCAAATTCCGGTGTTGACTTCCGATGAAAGGGACTAATTATTACACCGAAGTTAAAAATAAAAGAGGATAGTGGAATTTCAAAAATGTTGAGAGTATTGCATTCAATTAAACCTAAGTACAGGAAAGGTTTGTGATATTTACCCGTGGACTTTATATAATAAAGAAAAAATAAAGAGAAGGAGAGAGAAAGAGAAGAAAGTGGTTCACAATGCCTTGTATAAATATATATGGCAAGCTAAAATGGATTGTACCATACTATGAAGACTTGACTAGATAAAATGGGCTGACCATATTTGATGATGTGACTAGCTAGAAAAAGTGACATAACTAGCTCAAATGGCCGGCCCATACCGGATGTCAAGTAGGATGCTTGGATTGTCCATAAATAACAAATGTAGAATAGTAAGATTATACCTATTTATTATTAAATAATTTTATTTAATTATAAAAAAAATAATATTTCTATAATACAATAAAAATATATTAAAAACATCATTCTAAAACCCAATCAAAATGCAAATCCTTGAATTCTATCACATTTCTCCTTACTTAAAATTGTTATAATAGATCAACAAAATAAAGATAAAAAAATAACTCAATATTCAAATGTTTAAATAAATACGATTTAATAAAATTAATTGCTTAATACACAACAAATAGTATCAAATTACATGTATCATGCTAAGCCAAATTTGAATCTGACACTGGATATTGTTTTCTTCATTTCATTTTCGCGTAAAAGTTGTTACAAACAAAAATTACAATAAAATATAAATGATTATGTAGCTAAAACTATAATATATTTAATGTGGTTCATTTGTGAATTGTTTTTAGAATTACGAAATTCATAGTTTAAGGTTATGAAAATGGATATAGATGTGCAACAGAGATAATTCTAAAGAATAACAAAAAAGTATTTATGGTAAATGGTTCCTTCATTTTTTATTTTATGTTTTTCAAAATGATATTGTTCATTCAAATAAATGTATTGAAGTTTTTTAAAAAATAATCATATATTGAGATATTGGAGTAAATCATTAAATTTGTGGGCCTTTTTATATGGATAACCCAATCCTAAAGCCATTATTTTAGCCCAAAAAAACGTAATCTATTACTACTCTACCACGATTCTACTATGATTCTACCTATTTTAACCCAAAGAATTATTAAAATTATAGAATCATAGAATTCTATGCGATCATACCTCCACATATGATTTTTATGTGATTCGGATAGTTTAGGGGTCCTACAATTGTAGAATCATATGATTCTAAGATCTAGAATGACGATTTTGGCAACTTTGATTTGATTATACATCCTTGAAAAATCTAGAAATCATTTGGAAGAAAAAGAGTAAAAAGTATAATGAAAGGGTAAATTAAGATTTTTTTTCTGAAGTTTGAGTAAATTAGACATATATTGGAAGTTCAATATTTGTTATTTTGATTTATTTTGAGATTTGGCAGTCGGGTAATAAATTTGGTATAATCTTGGACCATCCAAGGCCAAACATGCAACTTTATGCTATCATAAAATCAGTACAATTCCTAACTTAATGTTGTCATAAAATCAATACAATTCCTTATTTAGTACAAGATAAGATGCAATATCTTATACCAGTAACATGAAAAGTCACTCATTATATTTGGCAGAGAAATTTAGGAAAGGTATTAAATATTGTGCTATTAATGAAAATAAAAACTTTCCTCACTTGTTCACTGAATATTTGTTAGACAGTGGACATATAATTTGAAGAATTAAAATCCAAGCTTAAGAGGAGAGAGACCATCACATTTTGGTTCTCTCTTTCCTTGTATAGGAAAAGAAAAACCCATATGTGAATTTATGTATTTATCACGTTTCTTGGCTTAAATCTTGAAAAAGAAGATAATAAAAATAAAAAAGATTAGTGGGTTTTGTATATTGAGTTGTGTTTGGGTGGTGATGGATGGTAGTGATCTTTACAAAGCAAGCAGTTCCAGTTTCTCGGGATCTTCGCAAGAAGAAGATGATGAAGAAGCTCTGAAATGGGCTGCCATTGAGAAACTTCCCACTTTCAACGCATATGTTGAAAGTCCCCGTTACATTCGTTGAGGACGATGTTTGGGTGTTTTTGACTTACTATGCCATCGGGTTTGACGCATATGTTGGCAGGTAAGAATCTACGTACGAGAAAATGTATATAGATGTGTTTTGCTGCAAATAATAGTTATCATATTGTCTTTTGTGCAGATTGTTTAGAAAGTACCTGCTCCTCTTGCTTCTCCATCAAACAGCTTCTGGATTGTTCCGATTTATTTCAGCAACCGGCAGGAACATTGTTATGGCAAATACATTTGGATCATTTGCATTGCTCACTTTTTTCGCATTGGGTGGCTTTATCCTATCAAGACGTATAAAATGCAGAAATAAGATTCAAAAATAAAAATTTCTCATACTTGGACCATTGGATAATGCTTTTTTTCTACTTTATTTGATGCCATAGAGGATGTGAAGGGTTGGTGGATTTGGGGTGATAGGATGTCACCCTTGATGTATGCGCAGAATGCAATTTCAGTAAATGAATTCCTTGGCAAGAGTTGGGATCGGGTAAGTTTATTTATATGTCCTTGCAAGCTCAAGTCATGCTTGTGTCTCTCAAAATAAATCAGCTGACGTTTGAATTCACTTTCATGTCAAAGATTCTTCCAAATGCAACAGAGCCACTAGGAGTCATGGTTATGAAGTCTCGAGGTTTCTTCCCCGATGCATACTGGTACTAGCTCGGAGTTGGGGCATTGCTTGGATTTATCTTGGTTTTCAACTTCTGTTTCAGTCTCGCTCTCACTTATCTGAACGGTAAGCATTTCTGCTTTTATTTTCCGCTTGATGTCTTTTTGAATCTGCGATCGAGTTCACTAACAGCATAGTAAAAATTGTGCAGCTTTCGAGAAGCCTCAAGCTGTTATACCAGACGAAGAACAAAGCAATGCTGAGGGTGATCAAAATAGAGGAGCCATTCAGTTATCATTAGTAGGAAACACATCTGTTGGTGGAAGTGCATCTGAAGGTTAAGAGGGTTTTTATGTTTAAGATATTGTGACTCCATGCTATTAATACTCTGAATATATATTAGTAAGATTTTGAATTAACATTTGCAGAGAGAGATCAAATTAGGAGGAGAAGTATCTCATCTGGCTCCTCATCGCGGAGAGCAGATGTTATTGTCGAGGCCAATCAGAATAGAAAAAGAGGAGTTATTCTTCCATTTGAACAACTTTCCATTGTTGAAATGTAAACTTGATATTGATCATCCATATCCATTCACCACATGCATGCATCAATCCAAAATGTCAGGATTAGCTGCAAATAATCATGCGTGAGAATTGATCGCTCAAATCTTCAAAAGTCAAGAATGGCTGCAACGAATATTTGCTTTGTCAGTTTATATATTTCAATCCTATATATAGGTGTGTGGTATTGTATCATCATGGTTAGTGAGGAAATTGTTAGAATTAACACGTATTGTTTTCATCTTCGTTATTTGACTGCACCTGAATATTTTTCATATATGCAAATGCTATGTAAAACTTGTCTTGTGACTGTTTATAACTACAGGGTATGTGTGCTGATTTTCTTCACTATCATGTGTATAATAGTTAAGTCAAATATGCGAATATGATATGTTAATGATTATCTCATTGTCTCTATTGCCCTGCTTACATGTTTCTAAGAACAATTTTGTTTTTTGTTTTTTTTTATTCATGACATTTTGCATTCATTCATTTAGTAATAGGGTCATGCATTTTAGAGATTTATGTTACTAGAGAATGTGGATATAATCTTATAGAATACTTTATCTTAGTATTTAGTATTTGGCTTAGATTCTCTAGAGTCTCCTTTATGATCATTTCCCTATGTTTTCATCTTGAGACTTTCCCTTGTTTCTCTCATGTGCTTTGATTGTTTTTATTGTTCCTTGTCATTTCAATGACAAAAAGGGGGAGAAATATTGAGTAAGGGGGAGTAATGGTTTTAAGGGGAGGAATATTGAGCAAGGGGGAGAAGGAGTGTGTGTTTTATGATCATTATGCTTGCATGAATATTGTGTTTTTATTATAATCATTTTATATATGTTTTTCACACTTGCGTTTAATGGTTTGTTTAGTGTTGTGGTTACAGGATTGGTAGACCGTCATGAAAGCAAGGTGACTATTTATATCAATGTTTGTCGGTGTGTGTTCATAGGTATAGATGCTATGTTATTATTTGTGAGGCTATATTGTAAAATATGGTTTTGTTTCAGAAATGCCAAGGGGGAGATTATAAGAATATTTTTTAGTATTGTTTATTTAAGGCATTTTCTAGACAATAACCATGTTGAGTGTTAGATAAGTCGTTTTGGTTTCAACGACATCTACAAGCTTTGAAAAAGGCAAAATCAAGCATTGAAGTATTAAAGAATACAAGTGAAGTGCAAAAGTGAGTGTATTGAGTAAAAATGTCTCTCGGGGGGCATAAACGGCATTTTTCAAAGTCGTCAATTCAAGCAAAAAGTCTCGGGGAGTCAAGAGGGTCATTTTGGCACAGTTGTGGAGAAAAAAGATTTTCATGGAAAAACCTACGCTCAAGCCAATGCCTACAGAAGCAAAATGTGGCTAGAAAGTGGATATCTACGCTCAAGCTACGCCTGAGCCTACGCCTGACCTATTGATAGGTGTCAAATATTAAACATTTTGACACCTTAACTCACTATTGTTATGTTCTTTCATTCCATTATTTTGTATTTTTATATTGTTTGCGTGTTAAAGCATGTTTCAGGAGCTTAATGAAGAAATAAAGCTAACTTTGGTGAATTAAGTAAAGAGTGTGTAATTTCTATTCAAAAAGGAGAGTCAAAGAGGTAGTCTGAGACAAAAATGGCTCCCGGAGGCCAAAAATGTCATTTCCAGAAGTTGCCATCTTAAGTAAAAAGTATGGTGGGTTCAAGATGGTCGTTTCGGTACATTTACAGAGAAAAGTGGTTTTCCATGAAATACCTACGCTTGTGCCTACGCTTTCAGTTTTAAAAAGTGGCTAGAAAACACATTTTCACGCTTTGAGGTACGCTTGGACCTACGCTTGAAGCGTAGGACAGGTATGCTTAAAGCGTATATGCGGCAAGTTTTGTGGATTTTCGATGGTTTTTGCTTGTTCTACCCCCGACTTGATTTGAAGACGTGTCTGTGACTCTAGACCTCTATATACATGTATATATATATATATATATCAGATTTTAATGTTTATATGAGGTTTAGTGTAAAAAGACTGAAAATGACTTTTCTACACCATTGACCATATATACATGATCATAAATCAGTGTTGGGGTTTCATTCATTCATGGAGGTTGGCTGGTTCATGCAGAGAGTTTTCTCACGTTCAGACTTGCTGCTGTTGAGAGCCATATTCAAACCCAGAGATCCGAAGAAGAAGACCATGGAGAGCATTTCTACATCACCAATGCAGTCACCTTCCACTATGGCCAACTAACTCGATATCTAGGATTTTCTAGCAAAACAATAGCCAAGTAATATAGTTCTTTCATTATTTTCAATTATAATGAGGGGAAACTGTTGACCATATTGTGATGATTGTAGTAGTTAAGAGACCGTACTTATTTGCAATATAAAATTATATGTTTGTTCTAAATTCTTGTCTTAGATGGAATGATCATATTACTTTGCATAATTATGATTTTCTACACAATGTGGTAATGAAACTTGAAACCCTAGGTTGACACAGGTCGTGCCTTGGCGATTTAATATAGACATACTTTAGTTTATTTTCATACAGTATAAGTAGATTAGAGTAATATAATTGGCATGTACTGGTAGGTCAGTCATGAGACGGGTTATTGCAATTCGGTTCATGGTACTCCTTTTTGGGGTCGTATTTAGCTATTTGCGAAATGACCTGATTCACAGTTATGGATTACCCTCTTACAGTTGATACATTGATGAGCTATATTATGCGGTTAGTAGTGGAGAGATGAAAATCCTAGTTTTCTCTCTCATGTAGAATCACAATTCTAGATAATTTTAGTTAAAATAGATAATTTATTCTTTGACCACCCAAACAAATCATTCTTCATAAAATATAATTCAATGTTTTTGAACTATTAAAGTGAACAATCTCAGTCTCTGTGGGATTGATATCCCTTACTCAAGCCATTTGCTATTCTACAATTGATACGTGCGCTTGCGTAGGGTAAAACCTACAGTCGTTAAGGTGTCATTTTTAACCACATATTTTTATACACTTGACGTCACATCAAGTTTTTGGTGCCGTTGCAAGGGACTAAGCATTGTTCATTAGTTTTAGTAGTTTATTCACATTGTGTTATTGTAGTGTACTAAAATTTTGAATTTTTATGTGATTGATAGGTACTCTAAAAAGTATAAATGGATTTGGCAGAGCGGAAGTTGCGTCGTTGGACCTCTGGTGAGTTTTAGTTTATCTTAATTTCATGCATAATTTTAGCTTTATTTTCTGTTAATATTTAGAATAGTCTAGAAGTAAAAAAAAAAATTATTTGGTGTATGACCGATCAAAAATCACATTTTGATCCTAACGTTGAATTAAAACCATTTGATCCTAAGATCGAACAGAATTTTATTCAAAAACGTCGAGCTATTTAAAAGCATTATCGTCAATCAGAAGAAGCGATGGGTGACCAAAGAGTCAATCTACTAAGGACACCAGCCACATCTTTGAAATGATACTATGCACTGGATGCGTATGATTCCTATGTTGATTTCCCAGAGGAAGAATGTGCGAAGCACTTCGAGATTAAGTCAAGTGTTATCAATATGCTTCCAAAATTTTCTAGCCTTAGGATAGATGGCTCATATCAACATATTAATGATTTCTTAGAGGTTGCCTCGACTGTTAGGTATGATAATTTGTCTAAGAATGATTTGCGAGTGCGTCTATTTCCTTAGTCTTTGAGAGAAAAAGCTAAAAGATGGTACGTCAAATTAGATAAGGCAATTAAAATTGATTGGGAAGCCCTTAAATCTGAATTCATAGGGAAGCATTAGCCTATAGGAAAGACCTTAGAGGCACAAGATGCGATCAAAAGTTTTAGAGAATTGTCTGGTGAGAAGTTCCATGATGCTTGGGAGAGATATAGTGAAATCTTGTATAAGTGTCCCCACCATAGGTTTGTTGAGCATGATATATGTAATACCCCATATTTAAATAATTATGTTATTTCTTTATTTATTTTGGATGGCATAGTGGGTATTTTAAATTATTGAGTAAGGGTACTCTAGTCATTTTATAACTACTAGGTAAGTTGGTTATTATGGGATTTGTTAAGGGCATATTAGTCTTTAAGATGAGTGGCAGGATGGTTATTGTGGCAGATCTAGCTTCCCCTATATAACCATAAGGATATTCAGTATATTATCTTAAGACTAAGAAGAATTCAGACTTCTCTCTTCTTAGTCACTCACCTATATAAGTATATATATATATATAGAGAGAGAGAGATCTATAGAGATAGCAAAAACTTGGTTCAAATCTGGATCAGTGGTGTAGTAAGCTCTCCAAATCAGGCAAGACATATGTTCTACTCTTCCTCTTTGTACTAGAATTCGTAACCTTTGTTTGATACTCCTATAAACTATTATACATTAATTTCGTATATGTATACTTATGAGTATTAACATGTTCAAATATGTATTGATATGTAGTTATATGAATATGTATGTGTAGATCCGTAACTATATATGTATATATGTAGTTATATGAACATATATGTGTAGATCCGTAGCTATATGTATGGATATGTAGTTATATGAACATGTATGCGTAGATCCGTAACTATATATGTATATATGTAGTTATACGAACATGTATGTGTAGATCCGTAGCTATATGTATGGATATGTAGTTATATAAACATGTATGCGTAGATCCGTAACTATATGTGTAGATGTGTAGTTATATAAACATGTATGTGTAGATCCGTAGCTATATGTGCAGATATGTAGTTATATGAACATGTATGTAAAGATCCGTAGCTATATGGTTATATGTATAGATCAGTAACCATGTGAGCATATATGTATAGATCTGTAATTATGTTAAAAACATATGTATAGATCTGTTATAATATGTTGGTATTTACGTATATATATGATGATATATATTATGTTATACATATATGTATAGATCCGAAAGTATATGTATAAATCATGTGTATATGGATAGAATTGTGATATTTATAATCACTCATGTATAGATCGGTTATTGTAGGTTTTGATTTATGATTACATATGATAGTATATATTCTGTTTATATGTATATATATTTATTTGTAGTCATATGTACAGATCTGTTTTACCATGGTCATGTCCATGAATATATACGCAATTTATTATATTTTATGTAGACTTGTATGAATTTATATGTTATTATGATTCACCACGAATTTTACAAAAATATGTATATTCGACCGTATAAATGAATAGTTTTGACCATATAAATATATCGTATTTCCTGGCGCTAGGGCGCTGCCCCAAACCTCGCCAGGGGGCGCTTAGGAAAGCGTCGTGCCGCCCCCCTGGACCCCCCAGGCTCAACCTCATAAATTGTTATACGTTCCCGAATAAAGAATACAAGTGAATTAATAAATTCGTAAAATCATAAGATTTAATTGAAGGGAATATGGTCGGGAGAGTCAAAAAGGAACCACAAGTAGGTTGACTAATAAACGCAGTCTCACTAGTACCGCGTGACTTGGATGAGTTGTCACGGCATGACTGAGTTGTCGAGTACGTGGTTATGGTTGGAAATGGAGATGATGGAAATTTGATTTATGGAAGGAATTTATGGTATTTGTTTTATATCTTCACGGTGGTATCCTAGTAAATATAAATAGAAGTTATGAAATTAATTATATTTTCATGGTGGTATTCGAGGGAATATAAGGTATAGTAAGGTATATTAATATTTATTAATATTTTTGGGATAGGTGTCACTAGGAAAGGGGATGGTTTTTAGTACTCTGTTTGGGATCATGTAGAGATGTACTTGCTCGTGGGTTTGACCCACCTTTGTTGATATTTTAGGTCCTCGGTAATTGCATCCGTAGGTTTGAGGATTTGTCTCTCCTGTATTCTCGGTCCCGCAGTTTCCTTCCACTACAGGGTAGGAATTCAGTCCTGATGTGGTTAATATAATTTTGTGTGGTCTAGGGGTCCATGTTATGGGATTCCCAAGTTATATAAATTTGAAAACTTAAGTTATTTCAAAGATGTATTGGGTGTGGGATCTTTCCTGTATAAGTGGTATCATCAACTCTTATTATCTTATCTCTATTTTATGTCTTATCATCTGTGCTTATTTTTGTCAATTGAAGATAGTCTTAGTTTTTGTGTATGGGCCTGGTCAGCCTGTACATGGAAATTGTGGGTGTTACAATATAGCTAAGAATTTTTATATGGGACTTGGAGATAAACATAAGAATTTGTTAGATGCGGCGACACAGGGAAATTTATCCTGAAGCCAGCGAAAGAACTCTTAGACTTGTTTGACAGTATTAGTGAGAATACAATTTAATATTAATCTGAGTTGAGGTCTAGAGGTGTACTAGATAGAAAATCTGAGAAAGCTTATGTTGTGAATCATGATTATATGAGAGATTCAGTGGCGTTGATAGGAGATAAATTAGAAAGATTTGAAAAGTTTATTTAGAGAAATCATTCCTCTAGAAGAGAAGTGTCAGAGGTAGAAGTCGATTATTCCCACAATGAGTATCAAGGTGGTGAAATTATTGCTGCCAATGCTAATATAACATGGAACTACCCAAACAATGCTCCTTTCACCAATTCATACACATCAAATGTCCAAAATTATCATTCTCTTTCATCTCAATCTTCGAATGTCGAATCAATGTTCCCTCAGAAACAACAATCATATAATTCATAACCAAGGTTTCAATAGATTCAACAATCATATCAATCCCCACCAATAATCATGGCTCTAAACTCTCAGTTAAATTACCAACCCAGACAGTCATCCACTAATTCTCAGGCTCTCCAACCATTCAATAATAATCAGCCTGTCCAACCATATAATTATCAAACTTAGCCTCAAGGAAACCAAAACCCAAGGATTCAATCCAAATCAAGCTTACCCTCTATATCCTCAAAACCATCTCCAACGTCAAAATTCAATTCAAAATCCAACACCGAGACAACCTGGCTTTGAAGAAGAGGTGATGAGTGCCCTGGGGGTGTTAAAAAATCAATCTAATAATTCTCAGGCGACCATCCAAATAGTGAACTCTCATTCCCAAGTCCTTGCTAAAATGGGAGCTCAAATGGTACAACTAGCGAATGTTGTGGATAGGATAGAGAGAATATTGCCTAGTCAGCCAGTGGCTAACCCAAAGCCGCAACAAGCATTGGAGCTTGAATCATTTGTTGAGACCCGTCATGAGACAGTCCAAGTGGTCACAATTTTGAAAAGTGGAAAGGAGATGGAAAATAGGGCTGAGGAGCAGCATGAGGAGAGGCTGAAGAAGCAAAAAGCCCAAGAAGTTCAAAGAAATATAGAAGAAGAAGCTCAGAAGAAAGAGGCTGAGAAAGTTCATAAAAATCAACCTTAAGAGGAGGAAGAACAGGATGAGACAATACCAGGAAAGTCAGATAGGGCATACTATGAGAAGGCAACACCATTCCCTCAACGTCTTAGAGAGCTAACCAAAAATGGAAAGAATAAAAAGTTAGACATGTTGAAGACATTCCGATTAGTCAAGATTAATCTGCCTTTCTTAGACATTATAGACCGAATACCACCCTATGCTAAGTTTTTGAAGGACCTCTGTACCCAAAAGTGTAAAAGCAGAACTAATGTCCCGAAGAAGATTTTGTTGACTGAACAAGTAAGTTCGATCTTACTGAGTAATACTCCACCAAAAAGGAAAGATCCCGGTGCTCCCATTATTTCTTGTGTCATTGGTGACCAAAAGATTGGTAGAGCTCTTCTTGACCTTGGTACGAGTGTTAATTTATTACCTTACCCAGTCTATCAATAGCTAGGGTTGGGAGAGCTCAATCCTACATCGGTGGTGCTTCAATTAACAGACAGATCAATTGACAGACGAGAGGAATTCTGGAAGGTGTCATTGTTCAAGTGGGTAAGTTTTACTATCCTGTGGATTTTGTGGTGTTAGACATGGAACCTGACCGCAGATCAAGGAGACATATCCCTGTTATCTTAGGAAGACCCTTTTTGGCTATGACAAATACATGCGTTTATTGTAGAACAGAGGTTATAGAATCTAGAGATGAGGATGTATGTATTTGATATAAACCATCAATTACCGAAACCAACCGAGTGTTTTAATATTGATAAGATGGCTGAGGAAGTGGTACCTCAGAGGAGTCGAGCAAGGAATGACTTGGATGCTGTGATTGAAAGGTCAAATGCAAAGTTTGACACGTGGGAGGAGATAAGAGATTCACCTGAATCTCCATTTGTGTCACCAGCGGCATTGGTGCCCGACAACTCATTTTATAAGATTGGGTTGTATGACGGCACTGAAGGTCAAGAGAAGAGCGTAGTGACGAATAAGCAAGATGTGGAGGCTTTTAGAGATGATCAATTGTCACGAACTTTTAAAGAACCTATTAAGGATGACCCCCTCTTAAGGACACCTTTCTAGATGAACCAGTGTTAGGTATACACATGGTAGAAAACCTATATGCCTTAGAAGATCCGCGATTGAGAGATAAGTGTGAGGGGATACGGAGTTGTGCGTATAAGGATCCTCGAAGATACATAGCTCGAACAAGAGTACATCATGCCAAACATGTTCGTCTGAAGTTCCTTAAGCTTGGCCGGAAAGGGCAATGTAATCCAAAGCTGAAAGTGTTTCTAGGTAAATTCCGACAAAGATGGGACGGACCACACAGAGTTAGATCGGTTTACCCCCGCGGAGAAGTAGGATTTGATAAAAGGTTCGGGATACATAGGCAGAGATTGAGATATTATGAGGAGATTAATTCTGGACCAGAATTTATGGCATTTGTCAGTTTAATGAAAAGTGGTGAATTGGTGGAAGGAACAGTACATAAAGTGTTGAAGGAGGATATGATGGACACATTGCCTGTACATGGGGTGCAGTTAGAACATGATAGAGGATGTATTTTATATGGTAATTATTGTTCTATATTTGATGTCATGGATAATACTAATTTTCTACAGGTGAGAGCACTGAGGGAGTTACTTATTACGTTTTGTCCTATGAGTAGGAGAAGTGTTGCAAAAAGGAATGGTGTTGTATAACCCTTTGAGTGGTCATGTTGTGCCGACGACGTTAAATATTGGTCATAGGTTGTGAAAGTTAGTTTCTAGCTTCGGTTTATAGAATAGTAGGCCATTTAATTTTTACAAATTTCAATTTTTAGAGATTGTAGGCCCTTAAGGCCAAATCTTTGCTGATTTTATTTTAATTTCATAGGATTGTAGGCTCTTAAGGCCAAATCGGAAAACAAAAAGGAGAATTTTTAATTCCTTGAAATTTTTGTGTGAATTTCTGGATATTTTTAAAATTTCTTTTCCCTTGCTATGATTGGGTATTTGTGCTTTGTTTATCATATCTACAGGTGATCCAAATCAAGTTTGGGGGAGGAGATCAAGTGTTTCAATGTTGAATTCAACATTGAGCTTTAAGGGTAACTATATCAGTTCTTATACTTTATTTTTGACCATGCGGACATGGTCTCATTTAGGTTTTGGGCTGAGGGTATAGGATTACAAGAAAGAAAAGTTTTGGAAAATTTTAAAATTTTTAAAAAAAATTGGAGAAGTTCTTTATTTTCACGCATGATTGATTTGCATTACAATTTGATTGAGTTCATGTTTACGATGTATGAGTAGTATGTGATGTTATATTCCCATTCATGAGAGTAATGATTAGATTGAGTTAGTGGAGTGATGTGATTTTACATGGGTGAGTGAATGAGTGAAATTGAAATCAAGAAGGATGGCTTTTACCTATAAGCACAAACATACATTCACTATGAGAAATTGGTTGATCTTTGACTATGTAGTTGAAAAAATAATTTTGCCACAATAAAATGGGAGATGTTATGGTTGAAATGGAGAAAATTGAAATTTTTTTGAGAAAATAAAATGCAAAAAGTAGTTCTTCGATATGAATAACCGGGTCTTGGTATCACCAATATCACTGTTCATGTTTAAATGGGAAAAAAACTAATGAGCATAAATCCCATATAAGAAGCTCGGGCCGAGTTGGTCAGGATTAAAAATCCTCGCTGGAAAGTCCGGAGCTTAGAAAGACAAAAAGGGATGAAAAGTAGAATGATGGAAAGAATGATTTGTATGAAAAATGGAAAATTTTGATCAACGAAGTAGGAAGAAAAGATATTGAAATACCATGGTAGAATGTGAACAAAAACATGGAAGATTGTCTGGATTGGGAGTAAAAAGTAGCGAAATCATTCACTTTAGTGGGAACCATTTATGACACGAAGCTCGAAATAGTTATTGTTCGATAGTGAGTGGGAGTATTTATCCATGTTGTCTTTTGCATTATATCATGACTTAATTGAACTTGTGTGTGGATTCATGACTGCGTGATTACAAAGAATTGAGATGTTTGTAGGTACCATCACTGGAAACCTTCACAAGACTTCACTCGTCCAGTAGGGGTAACCTAGGGGTTTAAAAGGCTTGTTACACGTGTTAAGTGTAATCGTCGACCCTCACGAAAGCAAGGGATTAGGTTAGATTAGCTAGAATAGATAGATGAGAAATCATCACGAGAAAGTTTCATGAGTTTATTGCTAAAGGACTAGCAATATGTAAGTTTAGGGGTGTGATAGACGTTAAATATTAGACATTTTGACCCCTTAACTCACTATTGTCACGTTCTTTCATTCCATTATTTGGTATTTTTATGTTGTTTACGTGTTAAAGCATGTTTCAGGACCTTAATGAAGAAATGGAGCTAACTTCGGTGAATTAACTGAAAAGTGTGTTCTTTTTATTCAAAGAGGAGAGTCAAAGAGGCAGTCGAAGACAAAAATGGCTCCCGGAGGGCAAAAACATCATTTCCAAAAGCCGTAATCTTTAGCGAAAAGTATCGTGGGTTCAAGACGGTCATTTCGTTGCATTTACGGAGAAAAGTGGTTTTTCATGAAATACCTACGGTTGTGTCTACGCTTTCAGTTTCAAAAAGTGGCTAGAAAACACATTTTTACGCTTGGAGGTACGCTTTGACCTATGCTTGGAGGTATGCTTCGACCTACGCTTGAAGCGTAGGCCAGGTACGTTGGAAGCGTATTTGCGGCATGTTTTGTGGTTTTTCAATGGTTTTTGCCTACTCTACCCCCGGTTCGATTTAAAGACGTGATTGTGACTCCATACCTCTATATACATGTATACACACACACACACACACACATATATATATATATATATATATATATAAGATTTTAGGGTTTACATGAGATTTAGTGTGAAAAGACTGAAAAAATGACTTCTCTACACCATTGGCCATATATACACGATCATAAATTAGTGTTGGGGGTTCGTTCATTCAGGGAGGTTGGCTGGTTCATGTAGAGAGTTCTCTCACGTTCAGACTTGCTATTGTTAAGAGTCATATTCAAACCTAGAGATCTGAATAAGAAGACCATGGATAGCGTTTCTACATCACCAATGCAGTCACCTTCCACGATGGCCAACTAACTCAGTATCTAGGATTTTCTAGTAAAACTATAGCCAAGTAATGTAGTTCTTTCATTGTTTTCAATTATAATGAGGGAAAACTGTTGACCATACTGTGATGATTGTAGTAGTCAAGAGACCATACTGATTTGCAATATAAAATTATATGTTTGTTCTAAATTCTTGTCTTAGATAGAATGAATATATTATTTTGCACAACTATGATTATTCAATATGAGCAGGAACTCGGATGCTTAATTATGGTTTTCTACACAATGGTGGTAATGAAACTTGAAACCCTAGGTTGACACAGGTCGTGCCTTGGCAATTTAATATAGACTTGCTGTAGTTTATTTTCATGTAGTAAGAGTAGATTAGAGTAATATAATTGGCATGCACTAGTAGGTCAGTCATGAGACGGGTTGTCATAATCCGGTTGATGGTACTCCTTTTTGGGGCCATATTTAGTTATTTACGAAATGATTTGATTCATAGTTATGGATCTCCCTCTTATAGTTGATACATTGATGAGCTATATTATGCGGTTAATGGTGGAGCAATGAAAACTATAGTTTTCTCTCTCATTTGAAAACTATAATTTATATTCGACCACCCAAACAAATCATTCTTCAAAAAATGTAATTCAGTGTTTTTGAACTATTAAAGTGAACAATCTCAGTCTCTGTGGGATCGATATCCCTTACTCAAGCCATTTGTTATTGAACAATTGATACATGCGCTTGCGTAAGGTAAAACCTCATTAAGGTGTCGTTTCTAACCACATATTTTTATACACCTGATGTCGCATCACCTAAGCCTAAGGCGTAGCTGCGGCAAGAAGTTTTTTTTTAATTTATGTTGCAATATCGATTTTGTCCTGGTTTGATTCTATGATGTGTGGATGACTCATACACTTTGGTATACATGCAATGCACATAATATACATCAGAGATTAGGGTTTATTGAGTTGGATGTAAAATTACGAGAAATGGCAAACTTAGGGTTTCCCTCAGTTATGGTATATAAATACCAAGGTCTTCTACACATGAGAGGCAACCTTTGAGCCATTGAGAGATCTCTGCAAGTTTTCTACAGATTTATATTCTTCTATAGAGATAGAGATAGTGAGTGAAAATATCATTGAGTGATTCTTCTAGTTATCTCTTGTGTTAGGGTTGATTCAATTGTGTTTCTACCTCGACAATCTTATGCATGATTGAATGACCTAGATTCAGAAAAATCTACACACCGTTGATTGCAACATGATTGCTTAGATCTGTTTGAGAAGCAGAGCCGTCTGAGTGCAGAGATCAGAACAGTAGGCTTCTTGGTTATCTCATCTGTTGAGAAATGGAGCCGTCGGAGTACGAAGCGGAACGAGAGCTTCGTGAAACGCGAGTGAATCTAGACATTCAAACGTTGAGTGAAGAACAACATATTACATTAGTTGTAAGTACTGTTTCCATAGAGTCTATACAAATTCTCTGATTCATAGTGCATTGATACCCGAGTGTATCTGTGGTTTTTACTTGGAGTCTTTCCAAGGTTTTCCTCATAAAAATATAGTGTCTCTATTACTTTATATTCTGCACTTAGATTTATCTTTTCATGATTTATCTTGATAGAGAATCTGATTAAAATTAATTTTTCCATAATTATTATTAATTTGTTAATAAATCCACAAAAAGCCTATTCACCCCCCTCTAGGCTATTTTCATTGATTGTCTAGGTAATTCCATGGACTATGTAATTGTCAAGGGTTACATCCTTTAGCATAAGTGATGTAATCCTTTAAGATACCTGGCCAATAATAACCATATCTTCTAATTAAACATCTCATGTTTCTTCCAGCTTGATCTGCTTCACACAATCCTTCATGCATATGTTCCGTGATCTTCAAAGCTTGTTCTTTGGATATGCATTGTAGGAGGAGTCCATCTTCCTTGTTTTTCTTGTACAACTCCCCATCCAACAACACATAATTTACTACCATCAGTCTTATCCTTCTAGCAGTAAGGAAACTTTGATTTGCCAGATAATTCAATATAGAACTCCTCCAATCTTTCATTCCAGCTTAAAAAATATCAATGACAAACGATTCTGCCATCACTTATTTCCTCATTTTTGTTGTTGGAAGAGCTCTCCTTTTAACTTTCACAAATATTTCTTCTATGCTTTTAGGGACCCTAATACCATATGCAATTTGGGCCAAATTGTTTTCTTATTTATTAAAAGTCATTGGCATGTGTTCCATGTTGACTTAATCAAATTGTTGGATGAGTTGAGTAGCCAAGGAATGGAATGGTCTTAGCTTTCAACTTAAGCACCTGAAGTCTTCTGATACTTTCACTAATCACCATGTTGGAATCTCCCACAATGTGAACATTTCTGACTCCCATTTCCAATAGGATTTCAAGGCCGATTATCAAGGCCTCATATTCGGGCAGGTTGTTAGAACATTCAAAATCCAAGAAGAAAAAAAATGAGGTTTTCCTTCCATGAGGTGACAAGATCAATATTCTAGCTCCAGAGCCATCTATTGTACTTGAACCATCAAACATTAGGGTCCATGGGGTTATACTTATTACATCCACATCCAATTCATCAAACACTTGTGGCTCCACATTAGTGGAAGGATGGGCGGCCAAAAACTCAGCCAAAGCCCTTCCTTTCACCGATTTTTGAGGAACATAAGTTAAGTTAAACTCCATCAAGGCCAAAGTTCACTTGGCAATTATTCCAGTGACTAAAGGCCTTGATAGCATATACTTAATCATATAGTTAGACAAGTCACATAAACCTCAACAGGGAGCGTGTAAACTATTAATTTCATGGAAGCATAGTACAAAGTCAATCATAATTTCTCTATAGAAGAGTATCTACATTCCACTGGAGATAAAATCATACTTAAGCAATATATGACATGTTCTCTTCCAGCCTCATTATTCTGAGCTAGCATATTGCCAATAGACTCATCAGCGGTCGATATGTATAACTTCAATCGGTACTTCTTCCTAGAAGGCATAAGTACTGGAGGCTTTGTTAAGTATTCCTTGATTTTATCAAAAGCCTCTTGATGTTGCTCTTCTCAGACGAATTCTTCTCCTTTTTTCGGTCTTAACAAGGGAGAGAACTTGTGGAGCTTTCCTGCACAGTTAGTAGTAAGTCTTCTAAGGAAACTCACTTATCCAATCAACTGCCTTAGCTCCTTCTTGTTCCTGGGAGGTGTTGCTTCCATGATTTCCTTAGCCTTGTTTTTATCCACTTCTATGCCTCTTTGGTAACTTGAAAGCCAAGGAAGCTTCCATCTAACACTCCAAAGGCAACTTATGTGGATTCATCTTCAGCTTGTAATTTCTCATAGTGGTGAATGCTAGCTTTAGATCCCTTAAGTGTTTGCTTCTGGTTGCTGATTTCATAACTACATCAATGTAAACTTCCATGAATTTTCCAATCATGTCATGGAAGATGGTATTCATGGCTCTTTGATAAGTTACTCCAGCATTCTTTAAACCAAAAGGCATAACCACCCACTCAAAAGCTCCAATTGATCCTGGACATCTAAATGTAGTCTTTGGGATATTTTCTTCAGCTATGTAAATCTGATTGTACCCTGAATGACCATCCATGACAGATATGATTTTATGTTTGGAAGCAACATCCACTAGCTGATCGGCCACTGGCATTGGATATTCATCCTTTGGAATGGCCAAGTTTAAGTTTCTAAAATCTACACGAACCCTTATCTTTCCATTATTTTTTACCACTAGAACCACTTTTGATAGCCATTCCACATACCTAGTTGTCCTTATGAACCCATCCTTAAATAGCCTCTCTATCTCTTCTTTCACTTTTAGGATAACTTCTTGAGACATCCTCTTGGGGCTTTCTTGAATGGCCGAAAACTTCTTTTATAGGCAGCTTATGCTCCACCAATTCCCTAGATAAATCCTGGCATTTCTTCATAACTCCAAGCAAAACAGTCCTTAAATTCTTTAAGTAAAACAACTATTTTTGCCTGGAAGTTTGGTTCCAAAAAACCACTTACATAATTCGGCCTAGAATCTTCCTCAATTCCCAAATTCACTTCCAACAGAGGGTCTTGCATTTCAGCCAACCCATCATCCATTCTTTGAGGTGCTTGCTCCAAATATTCTAACTATATGACATCCATCCTTCCTGAGTTCCTTCCAAAACTTCATCTTGGGCTTCGGCCAAATTGGCCGAAAACTCAATTTTTTCCTGACTTTTTAGGTACATCCTCTTCTCAACTAAGTAAGATTCAATTGAATACAGGTAGCTGCATAATCCTGCTCTCAGAGCCTCTGTTCCTCTTCCTCATTCAATTCTTCAATAATCATAAGAAACTGATTTGTTATGAAGGGCCTGAAGTTTTACCTTCGGTCTAGTGGTTTCTAGAAGCAATTCCTCTGCCTCTATCCCTGTTAATCTTCTTCTCATTGTAGCTGCAACTGGCCTTCCAAATTCATTCACCTCAATAAATCTGATTGACACACAATCTTCCTCATATAGAGCAGCCTCGACTAAGCACACTTTAGCTACAAAAGGCTTGTTGTCTGCTTCCATAATTTTGACCCCATCTCCATCCCAAAATATTAATATTTGATGAAGTGAGGAAGGTATACACATGTTTGGGTGAATCCAGTCTCTCTCAAGTAAAAGGTTATAAGTGGAAGAGGTGTCAATAGTAAAAAATGCTACATAGGTTATTTTTCCTCCAATGGTCACCTCTAAAGGCAAGACTCTTTTTGTGCTTACTTTTCCTCCTCCTACTCCAGTTATACATGTTTGACTAGGGATAACATCTACCATGGATTTTCCTAAAATCTTTACCGTTTACTAGGAATTATATTAAGAACAAATCCATTGTAAACCAAAACCCTATTCACAGGATGACCCTCTATCCATACCTTCACATATATGGGCCTCAATTGTTGAGTCATAACAATAGAGGTTTCTAGAATATTACCTTGTTAGAGACACTTTCCTTGCTAGAAGAGGCTAGATTTTTACTGGTAGAAACTCCTCCAGATTTGATCTGTATGTTTTGAGCAGCCCATTTCACCAATGCACCTTCCACACTTCCACTTGGTTCTTCTTCTCCTTGGCTATCTGGTGCTTAGAAAATAGCTGGTAACATAAAGTCTATATTACATGCAACCTTTGCTGGAAAAGAACTAAACGGAATCCTTCTCCTTGGAGTGTGTCTTGGGTTTACATTTTCTAAGTCACTCCCTTCCATACTTGTAACTTCCACTCGTCCCACAAGAATTGACTTTTTATGTTCACTGCCTCATCTGATTTCCATATTCTGGCTACTTTCAGCTTCCATCTTCTGTCATTCAGCTTTATTCCTCTGAAGCCTTATTTTAGTTGACTTAGAGATTCCTTCTTCCTGAGGCTTTTCTCCACTTAGGAATTTTGGATGACTTAACCTCTGCCAGACATTTGGTGGAACTGGAAGAGGCTTGACCATCCTAACTCTATGAGAAGTTTCTCCCTTATGGATCCAAACTTCCTATTGCAAAGGAGGCCTCCTATGGAAAACGGGCTTATTCTTCCAGCTTGGTTTATCTCTTCATGATGAACTTCTCTTGACCGAATAACTGTAACTCCTCTCGCCCTATATTCAATGAAACTAGGCCGAAAGTCTCTCCTTTCAGGTTGTAACGTTACCATTTCATGAACACTGGGTCTGGAAGTTTGGTGATAATGTGGATTCTCCATAGGCCAGCCTCTTACCCTTATCTTTAGGTTCCTTACAGCTTGGACAATAACCATGATTAATGAGGGCAATCTCAACTTCCCTTAACTTCCTTTCAAGTTCTTCCACTCTGCTCTTCACGATGGAACCTTGACATCCAAAGTGCTTATTGGCAGTTTCTGTTATGCTTGTTTGTTATCACCACATGCTAACATAATCACATTGCTGCTGGCTATGGAAGGGAATGAATTTTCATCCACAACCATCACTTCCTTCTTATTTTTTGGAAACTTCATCTTCCTTTCATCTATGGCTTTCTGCAATGCATTCCTAAAAATATAACAATTGTTAGTTGTATGATTCTAAGAATTGTGATATTTGCAGTACTCCTTGCCCTTCATTTCACCAACTGATGGAATTGTGTGCCCTTTTGGAAGAATGATCATCTTTTCAGTCATGAGGTGATCAAAGATTTGTTTTATTTTGGTGGAGTCAAAGGTGTATGTCTTCCTAAAATCGGTCATACCCTTCTTATCAGAATTAGAAGATGTTTGAGAACTACTATTGGAAGGTTTTGGCTTGGATAAAATCTCACAAACATAAGGCCTTTTAATGCTAAGTTATGCTAGATTGGCCTCCAACTCTTCCTCTGCATCGGCCACGAAAACTTCATAGTTTGGATCTCTATAATAAGTTCATTTCGAAGCATTCTTCTTGTCCCTTTCTTCCTTCAGGATAATCTCATATGTGGTTGCATGATCTGTCAATTCAAAGAGATCCCTAAACTCCATACCTTCAAACATCTTCCTTAATTCAAACTCCAAACCATTAAGAGCAAGTCTAACATATTCGGACTCTGGAAGATCCACTATGCATTTCAATCTTGCCCTTCTGAACCTGGAAATAAATTCTTCCATAGACTCAGATGATAGTTGAGAGAGCTTGGACAAATCTGCCAAGGTTGCCTCTAGCTCTAACCGGTAAACTGTGTGTGGAAGAACTCCTCCATTTGTTGCCAATTCTAAACAAAACTTGCTGGAAGATGAATGTACCAAGTGAAAGCTGGCCCAGTCAAGGAATTGGGAAAAAGCCTCAACTTCAACCAAGGATTCGCTCTTGCTTTACCACATTAGACAGTAAATCTTTCAACATGCTCAATAGTGGACTGGTTTCCTTCCCCTCCAAAGGTCACAAAGTCTGGAACTTTGTATCCTCTGAGAAATTCAATTTCATCAACCACTTCTGGGTAAGGCTTTTTATAAGCAAGCCTACTCAGTCTTCTTCCAGCAAGACCATATTCCTAAATAATCAGATTGGCTAACTGGCCCCTGTCCAAATTATTGGCTGGGCCGGTTAATTTGTTGGAAGTGGAGGATAATTAGCATTCTGCCCCCCAGGCACTGCTGGAAGATGCGCCTCAGGAAAAAAACAAATAATTTGGACGTCAACGATGATTATTGCCCCCTGGGTCTGGAGTATCATACACTAAAAGATTTTGAGGGAAAAATGGCCGGCGAAGAGGTTGAAATGGATGGTGTGTATGGTTTGGTGGTAGATAAGGTAAAAGTTGTGGATTATTTGGGAATATTAGTGGAAGATTTGGTTGTGGACGCATCTCCGGCCATGGAGCCACATGCTTGCTGGAATGTTCACACATGGAGGTGTGGTAAGGTAAATAGTTTATGGAATGTTTTGGCTAGTTGTGGCTGCCACAACAGAAGTGGCCAAAGGTGGTAAAGTAACAGAGGCCTGCACATTTGAACATGGTGTTGGCCAAGAAATTGACCCTATGCTATTGGAAGATGCTTTGAGTTCAACGATAGATTCTTCCAAAACATCAAATCTTGCATAGAGTCCTCCAAATAATTCTGCCAAAGATGATGTTTGGATTCGCGCAAATGACTCATCTGCTGGTAATGAGACTTCACGCTCTGGTCTAAGGTTCGAACTTCTAGTAGAAACTGGTACTATAACTTACTGTTCTTCTTCATTCATCATAATTTTATTTGCATACCTTAGCCTTGATGACATATGTTCCAAACTTCAGCACGTGTCTCGCTGCGGGCGTGCCACTCAATGTTTGCACAAATCTTCTCCAAATTTAGTGAGCGTGTGCGTGCCATATTTAAATTGAATCAAAGTAAATTTCCTAAGGAGCTAAAGACTATTCCCTTGGAAGATGATAATTATCAAGCGATTGCAAATGGTTCTTTTTGCCTTAGTCAAAAGGACTTGAATGTTGAAGTGTTTGAGAAAGATAAATGGACTAAACAAAGAAATTACTGAGGATTAAAATTGAAAGAAAATGACTATAATTGAAATAAATTCTAATTGGATGAAAGGAAATGGAATTGAAACAATATTACTTGAAAATAAATTACAAGATAATGAAATTGCTTAATGAAAGATAAAATTACAATTATGAAATTGCAATGTATTATGTATTTTGTGATGTTGCTGGAGAGAGAACTGAATTCTATTAAGTGTTGCATTTATACGAACACTAATTGAATTTTGTAACTGCCTCTCAACCGTCTCCTATTGATTCGCTATTTGTCCCTCTCGTTGTATGATTTCCTTCCACATGTCCTATATCTCCAAGACATCTTCCCTACGTTCTCCATGATCCACATCACTTCCCACCATGTTTAGACCTCTTTGTGAAAGATATATATGCCAAACCCTTTATACAAATTTGGACTCAATTTGGGCCGAATTTATTACCCTTTTAAAACTAAAATCCCTATATTCTAGGCCTAATCATCTCAACATTCTACTATCTACACTCCAATCAGAGCCCAACACTAATAGTTTTGTCAATTTACCTTCTTGAGCCCAACTTTTCTTTGAAGTTTTACACTGACGCATGTGCCCTCTCACTGTGCCATGTGGCCTGCTTCCCTAATGCCATGTGGCATGGAATTTTGTGTACCAACATTTGGCCCCCAAGCTTCCATGGCCTTATGGACTATTTCCAAACATGGCCTTGGAAGCTTTAAAATTTAAATCCTTGTTTTATCCACCCAAACAAATCTCATCTCTTTATGAATATGCACTCTTTATGATCCAATCTGCTTCTACTCATCTTCCATCCACGTGTCTGCTATTCATTCGTGGAGCACTAGCTTCGCACCATTTAACATTTACCATTTTGAAAGTAATCATAGCAGCTATGTTCTTATAGCTTCCAACTTCTCCTTGGAACTTAAACCTCTTCAAACCTTATCATTCTACCAGTTTGAAAATCTAATCACTCCATCTTCTCATCTCTTTCAATTCGAATTTTAATTCGTGTACATAAACATCCATATAAATAAATATATATATAATAAAATACACACACACATATATATATATACATATATTCATCCCTAAATTACTCTCCTTTATTTCTCCATTATTCCCCAAATCCTTTAAACCCTAAGAATTCCACGTTTCTCAGCCTTTCCATCAATCATGCCTCGAAAAGTTAGAAAACCTAACCCATATTGTGAGTTCATCTCACATTCGATCTCTTCCTCAACAATTGCTCGTTAAGTGGAAGCAATTGTGTCCGAATACTAGGCCACGATTTCTCAACCACTTTCATCTCAGACTCTGATCGACAAAAGGCTCCTGGTCCTGCGTTCGTTGAGGTTCCCCCCGTCACACTAGATCCAGTCTACCCCATGGTTGATAAACAACTTATGTTTCTCAGGGAGATTCCTCCAGAATCCAATGGTGAACTTCCATAGTTCTTCTTCAAAGCATGACCTACTCATTTGAAAGGTTGGTCTGCGTGGGTAGACAAAGGTTCACAAGTGAAGGGGGAAACATGGAAGGAACTGGGCATCTTTGACGCCATCCATCTAAGAAAAATCGCTTCAATTCCAGATAAGTCTTTAATATTCTCTTCCATTTTTTTTGGAGCCCCACTACAAATGCTTTTCATCTGAACTTTGGCATGATTTCTCCAACCCAGAAAGATATTTGCCATTTAACTGGACTTAAACCCTCTTGGCTATAAGTCATTTGTCTACTCCCTGAAGAAGAGTTTGAATATCCTGCTAAGACTGGTGGCTCAAAACCTCATATTACTACATATTCATCCTTCATGAAGCACTACAATAAGCCTGAAGAACCAGTTACTGATAGGGAACACACATCACTTTGAATTGTTTGGCTCAATAGGTCTTTTTTGTCTGTTCCTTCCGTTTACGTCACCAAAAAGCTAACCAATGTTGCCATAACCTTGTCTAAAGGCAAATGATTGGACATGGCTTCATTCCTTTTGTCTTATCTTTATCGCAGTCTCAACGATATGGTTTTGTCTGACCTATCTAGAGTTGGAGGCCCTTGGTGGCTCCTCTAAGTTTGGCTCCAAGTGTACTTCCCTGAACCAAGTCCTAAAGTGAAAATTTCTCCCTCAGATACTTTGCACAAATCTTTTCCAAAATTAGTGAGCTCGGGCATGCCAGATTCAAATGTAATCAAAGTGAATTTCCTAAGGAACTATAGACTATTCCCATGGAAGATGATGATTATCAAGCGATTGCAAATGGTTCTTTTTGCCTTAGCCAAAATGACTTGAATGTTGAAGTGTTTGATAAAGATAAATGGACTAAGCAAAGAAATTACTGAGGATTAAAATTGAAAGACAATGACTAGATTTGAAATAAATTCTAATTGGTTGAAAGGAAATGGAATTGAAACAACATTACTTGAAAAGGAAATTACAAGATAATGAAATTGCTTAATGAAAGATAAAATTACAACTATGAAATTGCAATGTATTGTGTATTTTGTGATGTTGCTGGAGAGAGAGCTGAATTCTATTAAGTGTTGCATTTATACGAACACTAATTGAATTTTGTAACTGTCTCTCAATCGTTTCCTATTGATTCTCCATTTGTCCCTCTCGTTGTATGATTTCCTTCCACATGTCCTATATCTCCAAGAAATCTTCCCCACGTTCTCCATGACCCACATCACTTCCCACCATGTTTAGGCCTCTTTGTGAAAGAAATATATGCCAAACCCTTTATACGAATCTGGCCTTAATATGGGCCAGATTCATTACCCTTTTAAAATTGAAATCCCTATATTCTAGGCCTAATTATCTCAACATTCTACTATCTAGACTCAAATCAGAGCCCAACACTAATAGTTTTGTCAATTTACCTTCTTGAGCCCAACTCTTCTTTGAAGTTTTACACTGACGCACGTGCCCTCTCATTGTGCCATGTGGTCTGCTTCCCTAATGCCATGTGGCATGGAATTTTGTGTACCAACATTTGTTCCCCAAGCTTCCATGGCCTTATGGACTATTTCCAAACAAGGCTTTGGAAGCTTTAAAATTTAAATCCTTGTGTTATCCACCCAAATAAATCTCATCTCTCTATGAGTATGCACTCATTATGATCCAATATGCTTCTACTCATCTTCCATCCATGTGTCTGCCATTCATTCATTGAGCACTTGCTTCGCGCCATTTGGCATTGACCATTTTGAAAGTAATCATAATAGCTATGTTCTTACAGCTTCCAACTTCTCATTGGAATTTAAACCTCTTCAAACCTTATCACTCTACCAATTTGAAAATCTAATCTTTCCATATTCTCATCTCTTTCAATTCGAATTTGAATTTGTGTACATAAACATCCATATAAATATATATATATATATATATATATATATATATATCTGAAAATACACACACACATATATATATATATATATATACATATATTCATCCCTAAATTACTCTCCTTCATTTCTCCAATCTTCCCCCAAATCCTTTAAACCCTAAGACTTCCACGTTTCTCAGCCTTTCCATCAATCATGCCTCCAAAAGTTAGAAAAACTAACCCAGATTGTGAGTTCATCTCACCTTCGATTTCTTCCTCAATAATGGCTCATTTAGTGGAAGCAATTGTAACCGAATACCAGGCCATGATTTCTTAACCACTTTCATCTCAGTCTTTGATCGACAAAAGGCTCTTGGTCCTGCGTTCGTTGAGGTTCCCCCCGTCACACTAGATCCAGTCTACCCCGTGGCTGAGAAACAACTTATGTTATTCAAGGAGATTCCTTCAGAAGCCAATTGTGAACTTCCACAGTTCTTCTTCAAAACACGGCCTACTCATTTGGAAGGTTAGTCTACATGGGGAGACAAAGTTTCACAAGTGAAGAGGGTAACATGGAAGGAACTGGGCATCTTTGACGCCATCCATCTAAGCAAAATCGCTCCAATTCCATATAAGCCTTTAATATTCTCTTCCTTGTTTTTTTGGAGCCCCAATACAAATGATTTTCATCTAAACTTTGGCATGATTTCTCCAACCCTGAAATATATTTGTCATCTAACTGGACTTAAACCCTTTGGGCTATAAGTCAATTGTCTAGTCCCTGAAGAAGAGTTTGAATATTCTGTTAAGACTGATGGCTCAAAACCTCATATTACTGCATATTCTTCCTTCATGAAGCACTACAATAAGCCTGAAGAACTAGTTACAGATAGGGAACACACAACACTTTTAATTGTTTGGCTCAATAGGTCTTTATTGTGTGTTCCTTCTGCTCACGTGACCAAAGAGCTGACTAATGTTGCCATAGCCTTATCTAAAGGCACCCGATTGGACATCGCTTCATTCCATTTGTCTTATTTTTATCATAGTCTCAACGATATGGTTTTGTCCGACCTATCTAGAACTGGAGGCCCTTGGTGGCTCCTCCAAGTTTGGCTCCAAGTGCAATTTCCTGAACTCAGTCCTAAAGTGAAAATTTCTCCCTCAGATACTTTGCACAAATCTTTTCCAAATTTATTGAGCACGGGCGTGCAGATTTAAATTGAATCGAAGTGAATTTCCTAATGAACTAAAGGCTATTGCCTTGGAAGATGATGATTATCAAACGATTGCAAATGGTTCTTTTTGCCTTAGTCAAAAGGACTTGAATGTTGAAGTGTTTGAGAAAGATAAATGTAGTAAGCAAAGAAATTAATGAGGATTGAAATTGAAAGACAATGACTAGAATTGAAATAAATTCTAATTGGTTGAAAGGAAATGAAATTGAAACAACATTACATGAAAAGGAAATTACAAGATAATGAAATTGCTTAATGAAAGATATAATTACAACTATGAAATTGCAATGTATTGTGTATTTTGTGATGTTGCTGGAGAGAGAGTTGAATTCTATTAAGTGTTGCATTTATACGAACACTAATTAAATTTTGTAACTGCCTCTCAACCGTTTCCTATTGATTCGCCATTTGTCCCTCTCGTTGTATGATTTCCTTCCACATGTCCAATATCTCCAAGAAATCTTCCCCACGTTCTCCATGATCCACATCACTTCCCTCCATGTTTAGTCCTCTTTGTCCAAGAAATATATGCAAAACCCTTTATACGAATCTGGCCTCAATATGGGCCAGATTCTTTATCCTTTTAAAACTAAAATCCCTATATTCTAGGCCCAATCATCTCAACATCCTACTATCTAGACTCCAATCAGAGCCCAACACTAATAGTTTTGTCAATTTACCTTCGTGAGCCCAACTCTTCTTTGAAGGTTTACACTGACGCACATGCCCTCTCACTGTGCCACGTGGCCTACTTTCCTAATGCCATGTGGCGTGAAATTTTGTGTACCAACAATATATAGCCATTCCGTGTTTGTTTTCAAAAAAAAAAAAAAATTGCCCCCACCCACACGTATTTTAGAAAAGTTGATTCGACGCTCGGTATTTATTTTTGGAATGGTAAGGTCTTTTTTTTTAATTTTTTCCCCCACCCACACTTATTTTAGAGAATAAAAGGCGTCTATGTTTAGCCAATCCATCTCACAATGGTTTTCTATGTAATGTTCTAAATTTCTAATAGTTAATGCTCTCTTTTGGGGTGGGAAAAACCATTCAGGTCACTCACTAAAACTCTTGTAATAAAATTTTAGGGTAAAAATATCAATGCATTACTGCATCCTTATAGAGAAGTATTCAAGTAGTTTGGCGACAATAAATTCCAAAGACCCAAACTCGAATAGTAAATTTATATGTGACATTTCTATATCAATTCTCTTACATACGAGTCTAATAATAATAATAAATTACAACATGTAACTACTTATCCCAATTTCAATAAGATTCTTAACCCTAATTTAATTTCTCAATCCATCAATAAAACAACAAAAGAAACAAATGGATGGACCCACATGTTACCCATCTTTGGTTTAGTTAGGGTAAAGAAAATCAAAATTTCAGCAGTTCCCGTGAAACTTGTGTCTATAAAATTTTTTATCCAATTTGACCCTATTATTCACTATTATTCACTTTAATAACAACTCTCATTTATTCTATGTATATATATACACATATATGTGGATATTAACAAGTCTGATTAATGAGAGATTATAGATTTATCATCATAAGTATTTATTTAAACATGAACTTCTATTAACTTTAGGATTACCTAACAAATTAACTAGATTCTATGTATTTTATTTAGTCAAGACTCTTGTATATATTATATCTAGGGTAATTTACATAAAAACCCCCGAGGTTTCATGATTTACTCAAGAAGCCCCATGTAGATAAAAAAAATCCTATTGATTTGCATTCTAGTTACAATTACCCTCCTCCCTCCAAAAAAAACCCAATTTTTCGGTATCAGAAAGGTGAAAAGACTTAAATGCCCATCAACTTAATATAATTCAAGGGTAATTTTCATAAAACCCCAAGCAGTTTCATGATTTGATAAAAGAATAAACATTTCGAAAATTTTATTTCGCAAAAAATATATATATTCCGAAAAATATATATATAAATTTTGGAAAACATATATATTTCGTGAAAAATATATATTTTGGAAATATATATATTCCATAAAATACATACATTTCGGGAAATATATATATATTTCAGAATAGATATATATATATTTTGGGAAAATATATCTATTTAAGAAAAATATATATTTCAGAAAAAGATATATATATATTTTGGAAAAACTATATATATTTCGGAAAAATATAAATGTATATATTTTGGAAATATATATATATATAATTTGTTTTGAAATATATATATATATATATATATATATATATATTGGAAACAAATATATATATTTCAGAAAAATATAAATATATATTTCGAAAACCCTTATTTATTTTTTTTGAAATATATTTATATTTTCCTGAAATAAATATATATATATAATTTTTTCCCGAAATATATATATATATATTTAAAAACATATTTATATTTCTAAAAAAATTATATATTTTTCAAAAATATACATTTTCCCCAATATATATATATATATATACATTTACAAAATATATATATTTTGAAAAATATATATATATTTAATTTTGAATATATATATATATTATGAAATATATATATATATTTCCAAAATATATATTTTTTCCGAAATAAATATATATTTTCCAATATATATATATTTTTATTAAATTATGAAACTGCAGGGATTTTAATGAAAATTACCCTTGAAATATATTAAATTGATGGGTATTTAAGTCTTTTCACCTTAACGGTACCGGAAAATAGGGTCTTTTTTGGAGGGAGGGGGTAATTGTAACCGAAATGCAAATTAAAGGGTTTTGTTTTAACTATAGGGGGTTTCTTGATTAAATTATGAAACCTCATTGGTTTTTATGTAAATTACCCTTATATTTATGACAAAAGTAATATATTAATCTGTTGTGCTCACTATTTTTGTCAATTTTGTATTTTTATTTTTATTTTTGTCCATTAAACACTATTTCATGATTGAATTTAAATTTAAAAAAAGAAAAAGAATAAGTTTCAAAAGTGTTACAGAGTATTTTTGATAATTATAATCACTTTCTTTTCCCTTTCTTGGTATCCAAACTCACAAAAACTTTCTTGTTACTTTCTTGAATTTTTTTTTACCCAACGAAATGCATGGTAGAAAATACATTTTCATTTCTTTTCTTTTTACTTTCCATCTTAATTCTGCCTAACCAAATGGACCCATAGAGAAATAGCAGGGGGGCGGCCTCTCCACAAACAAACATTTAGGGTTTATGATAAATGATTAGTAATTATAATTCAACGGTGATTGTTACACTTGCCAATTAGACCATAATCACAAGTATAACCCCAATTTATTAATTATTAATAATTACATTGCAATCATATTTTATATAAAACTATACATAGAACCACAAAATAATTTTTAATATATTATACATTTAAAAATTCCAACAGCTACGGGTAACAATAACATCGATATACTTGGTGTTAGGCCACAGTCTAGTTATGATCCCTTTCCAAGATTCTTTTCTGCACTTGGTCTGGATCAAATCGGCTAAATCAGCATCCGGTTTGAGTATTTTCATTACGGCCTCTATGACTGAGGTGTCAGTAATTTTGGTATCGATGGTTCCATTTCGGATGTACACTATTAGTGCATGTTTGGTAGAGGGAATGGAGCCAAAATTTTGGGTTTGGTTTGAAAAAATGGCACCAAACCATGTTTGGTAAATGGTGTGGAAATTTGGTACCAACACTATAGCAACTCCATGGTGCCAACTTTGTGAAGGAATTTGGAACCATTATTTTTGATGGTTTTGGTTAGGTGCGACTACTGTAGCAACACTGTAGCAATCCGAAATATATATATTATATATATATATCATTTAATATATAATATATTTTAATATATTAATATTAATATTTATTAATAAATAAAATGTGAAACCCATATATTAATATATTTTAATATATATTAATAAATAAAATGTGAAACTCATATATTAATATATTTTAATATATTAATATTAATATATATTAATATTCAGAATTTCAACCCATCCCAACTCTACTAAACATGGTTTGGTTTTTCAGCATCACTTTTTCTCACACCAAAATCATCTGCACCAAACATGGTTTGGAACCAAAATAAAACCACACCAACTCCAACCAACCCAACTCCAACCAAACCAAAATCAAAAACCAACACCACACCGTCTACCAAACAAGCACTAAAGGGTCCAATGTTCCACGAGGAACCGGATCGCCTGGATTAAAGCAAAGGCGAAAACCGCCCCAACCCGGAGGACTTCGTTCCTAAGGCATTACCCACAAAGTAATTAAGCGTGCATGCTTTGATAGAGTCTAGACAGAATGGTTTGGTTGGGGCTAGTGTAGCTGGTGTATTTCCCCTTTGATTTATCTCCATTAGTGTTTACTGCAAACACAAATAAAATCAAAAACTTTGTAAGACAAGTAATATATGTGAGTGTATATGTATTATATTCATATATATATCTATGAAATGCCGAAGAGAAAACTGATTGATCTTTTAGGCAGGGAATACATAAACGTACATGGCCAGCAGTTGTCCATGATCTCTAACTGTCAATCTCTCTCTCTCTCCCTAAAAATATAGATTCTATATGAAATTTGGTTTAGTGTGATTTATAGAGATATGGCCTAGGGTGGCGGTAATTTCTGGGAAGCTGAAGATGGATGGTATAGACAAAATTGAGTCTCCTCATTTTACAAACATTCCCTAAATTAAACCTAACACATTGATTGGCCCTTCAAGATAGAGGTGGGTGGAGTAATTTTACAAACATTCCCTAAAATAAATCTAACTGTAGATACAATATTTGCACAACACAAAAAAATCCCTTCTCATTACTTTTCATTGAATTATATACATCTTCCCAATGGGCCTTTGGCCCATTAGGGCAACTCTTTCAACTTTACATAATATTTTGCTTTACACGTCAGCTATGTAGATCCTATATCATGCTCTTGCCTTGAACCACAAGTATCTTCTAGAACTTTCGAGTTCCTCCCAAAAATGCTCTTCGGGTCGGGGCAAAATGGGTATGATGGTCGGGCCAAGATATTTCTCGGACCAGGGGCTGATGTAACGGTCGGGTTATGACGCGGGCACGATGATCGGGTCACAATCTCGGGTCATTCCTGGACCGATCCGGTCGGGATGGACTTTTCCATGGGCCGGGAAAACTCACATGTACACTAACACATTGACTAAGAGAGGTCAATTGAGTTTTCTTGGAGCAGGGGTGCAAGTTGGGCCAACTCAACCCCAATGCCAACCCGGATTGATTTTAACACAGCCCAACCTGCCTGAAGTAAAGCTTGGGTTGGTTCAACCCGAATTGTTCGATTTTTTTTAAAAGAAAATTAAAAATCTGCATAAAAACATTATCCTATTGTAAATTAAAATAAAATTTTGAAAACCTGTATGTATGTATGTATGTATGTATACTTCTTATTTGATGAACAAACTATACAAATAATTTTTTCTTTTTATAAAAAATAAAAATAGTTAAAAAAAATATAATCAACATAAATATCTCCTTTCTTCCATATATTACATTGTACATATACAAAAAATCAGATAGGTTATATATAGGGATATTATCAGTAAATTCCCTGTAGTTTTATTTTTGATCAACTAACCCTCTTTCAGTTTAGAAAATCCCCATATGGTTAGCAAAATGTATTAACTTGCCCCCCTCCCTATAATTTTTGACCAAAATACCCCTGAAATTTTATTAAATTAAAAAAAACATATAAAATTCAAAAAATATATATAAATTATTCGTAAAAAATATATAAAAATTTAAATATATATATATAATTCGTAAAAATACATATAAAATTTGAAAAATTTTATAAAATTCGAAAAAATATATAAAATTTGTATATATATATTCGTAAAAATATATATAAAATTAAAAAACATATAAAATTTAAAAAAATATTTAAAATTTGTAAAAATATATATAAAATTCGAAAAAATATATAAAATTCGTAACAAATATATAAAATTTAAAAGCATATAAAATTCGAAAAAATATTTAAAATTCGTAAAAATATATATATAATTCTAAAAAGCATATAAAAATCGTAAAAAATATATAAAATTCATAAACAAATATGTAAAATTCGAAAAAACCATATTAGCAATCAAATAAAATATCTCGAAAACATAAACATCATTTTAATTTTAATTAGGAATAAAATCATATAACTTTCTTATTAAATCACATGAATGAGTAAATTATGTTGGACCATCCATATTAAAAAGGGGTTAGTTCAATATGTACATTGTTTATTGCATGGAAATGGAAAAAAACAATTGACTTCTAAAAAAACACTTTTAATACCACAAATTATTTTAAAACTATGACTATACTCAATTGTGACATCTAATTTTGTTTGAAAAAAAAAAAATCAAATATAGTGGAAGAGCACTTTATTGGATTGTATTATAATTTTTCCAAATATAGTGGTAAAACACTTTTAACCTACCCCCTTTTTTTTTTAATAATCTTATTTGAATATACTATTGTAGTGTGCCAAATGATTATATATATATATATTTTGAATTTTATATATTTTTAACGAATTTTATTTGTTTTTTTTTCAAATTTTATATATATTTTTTGAATTTTATATGATTTTTTTTATTTTATATACTTTTTACTAATTTTATATATTTTTTACAAATTTTATATGTTTTTTTCAAAATTTATATGTATTTTTTACAAATTTTATATATATATTTTTTACGAATTTTAGATATATTTTTAGAAATTTTATATATTTTTTTGAATTTTATTATTTTTTACGAATTTTATATATATTTTGAATTTTATATGTTTTTTAATAAAATTGCAAGGTTTTTTTGATCCAAAATAATAAGAATGGGTTAAGTTGATATATTTTGCTAATCAGAAAACTTTATGAACAGGAGGGGGCGCTAGGGGGGATTTACTGATAATATACTTATATATATTATATAACTGGATGAGAGAAATTTGTATGTACCTTTGGAAGAAATTTGTTTAATTTGATTTGTGATTCAACAATCTGGAAAGCAACCCACCTCTCCAATCTCTAAACTTTGGTAGCTTGTGTAGTCGGTGTTGATTGTCTGTTTCTCCGGTCGGCCGTCAATGACCAATCTTTTCGATCGTAGTGGTCGGTTTTGGGAGTTTTCCGGTAGGTTGCGCAGCGCATCTGTCTTCCAAAGACTGTAAAATCTAATGCCAGACCGTCGATTTGGACTTCATCTTGATGGTATTGATATTTTCTGAAAGTGGCACCACAATGTTACATACATATATGTATATATATCTATGTGTGCGCGCGAGCGTATGTGTGTGAACTGCAAGAGAAGATGAAGGGATGAATTTGTGTTTTAGGAGGGGTAGTGGAGTGAGTGAGTGAGTGATGTCTTTTTGAAGTGCTTGTTTATAATAGAAATGTGGAAATCTAGGACCACATGAATCTGCAGCAGACACGTGAATTTTGACTATTTGGGAACGACATATCCATACCGTCTCGGAGAAGATGTTTCTGTTTTTGTATAATGGAGTCAATTTGTTGTTTTGTGCTTGTTGCTATATAGCTCTCTATATTAAACAAGATTTATTTATTGTAATTATATCAGATATATTCACACTCCAAGATTTATTTTGCTTCGTGATTTCATACTATTCACAATCCAAATCACCAAAGCACTGCTTGAGAACCGATTCTATTTCCTCCAACCCAAATCATCATTCCAATTTTGGACTCAATTTAGAATCACCATTTGAGGTGATTTTGTGTGATTTCATTATGTAATTAGCCCAAACCAAATCAACATATCCAATCATGCTTCCATGTCAATAGTTCATAAAAATATAATAATAAATAAATAGTAATTATTAATAAATAAATAAATTAAAAAGAGTAATAAATAGTTAAAACTAATAAATAAAATAAAACAAAATAAATAATGAAAAAAATAAAAAAATTATAATTAATAATATTTAAATATTAAATAATTTGAAAAAATAAATAAACTGAAGTACATATACTTCATTTAGGCGTGCCATAACCCAGGGTCGGCCCTGACCATAGAGAACTTAGGCGGGTCGCCTAGGGCCTCCGGTCCGGGGGGCAATATATACTTTTTGTATATATACTTTTTAAAATTAGTACTTTTATAGCCCTTACAAAAATTAATTAATTTTCATCTCAATTCAAATAATTAATTTTTAGCTCAATTCAAAATATAGCTTAATATAATTAAACAATTTAGTGCGCCCAAATTTATTTATTTTTAAAAATGATTTTACTATAGGTCCAAAAAGAAACTAATTTGTTTAACAACTCAATTCGTACTAAATTCAAATCCAATTTAACAATATAAGGCTCCAAAATTTTACATTTCACTTACTATTACTATAGACTCCAAAAAGAAAAGAAAAAAAAATCTCAATTTTGTAACACAATGAAACTAAAGTCTAATCTAAATCAAACCATTATTTTGATTAGAATTACAAATTTTTTATCGGCACAACATTTGACGACTACACTTAGGATTTCTCACGATTACCGCACTCTCACAACAATAATAAATTTTTACGTAACTACACTTGAGGCTTTCACAACTGCTGCACTCACACACAACAACCACAACTTTTCATGATAACACCAAGATAGAGGTCATTTTCAAAATTATTATATTTAATGTGTTTTTTAATATATATATAGTCTTACTTATAAAGGGTCTCACATTTTTTCTTGCCTAAGGCCTTTACATATTTTTGGAATTTCAGAATCGGACTTGCCATAATCGTGTCAGATAATCTAACACGCAAAGCGACATGTACGTGCTCAACACAGCTAAAAGTGTCCTAAAAGTATAAATTTTTAAGAAGTCAGATTTTAAGATTTTATTTCATATGATATATTTTAATATTCTTAACAGGTATATACCAATTTTGAAAAAGTGTCAAAAAATAGAAAATAGATAAAAAAAAAAAATTAATTTGGAAAAAAAAGAACATTTGACCAGTAGTTGGGCAGGAAACCGATAAGTTTGACTTTGCAATATTTTTCAATCCGACCGTCGGATTTGTGATCCGTCTTCACTAGCGAGTCTCGATAGGATTTAACCTTGGGGAATGCTCTCCAACGACCAATCACATACATACCCACCATTGAATTGCAAAAAGTCACTTTTAGGGTTTTGACTTCTGGGTGCGATATCTCTCTTCTCCGATCTCCGATGTGTACGTCGTTTTCGCATACGTTCATGTTTTTCATTATCACACACGTCCCTCGGACCCGATCGACCAAAGTCTATGCACATGGGTCATGACTCCCCAAATAGGGGATGTGGGCCCCAAAAATTACTTCTTGATCACCAGAACCACCACCACCATTGTCCCACACTACCACCACCACCCACCACCACCACCACCATTGTAGAGAGAGAAAACAAGAGTTCTAGAAAGAGAGATGTTGGCCACATATTGACACCTGGAAGGGGTGAATATGGTCAATTACAAACTTTGAGACTTTTTCGGTTTGACATTGTTTTAACAAGATAGACATTGTAGAACTCTAGTCAAACACTTAGCAAGATAGATGATCTCTTAAGTGACTAACTCAATTCATACTTTGAATAGTGCATTGGTGATTTACACAATTAAATACATGCATCATTGATTCAAGTAGAATGAGAAATAGTTCAAGCACCCAAGTAATAAATTCAACTAACAATGTATAAACATTTTTCTCATACATATAGACATAATGCAAAGTGTTATTTGTCATAATAAACATCTTGTATAGTTTATGAAAGGTAATCAAACATTGAGTATAAGCATAAACTCTCAAATATAATGTTATGTTGAATATGCATTGTGTTAAACACATGGGGTGCTTATGAACATTTTATGCTATGGTGTGTTGAAGATAAGTTTTGTTAAACACTTGGTGAACACTTAGATTATAGATGAATAAGAGAGTAGATAAGTTATAATCTATACCATATCTAACCAAGTTCACAATTCAATTCACTTCAACTATACATTTTCTAACCACATTGTTAATACATAAACACAAGCAATTTCATAACATTAATATATAAAGCTTAAGATTATAAATGACAATTGATTTTATGTTATGGTGTGGTGAAGATAAATTATATCAAACACTTGGGGTGCAACTAGATTATAGCAAACTAATAAACAAGTAGAGAATTTATAATCTAAGCTATAATCAAGTTCACATTACAATTTACTTCAACCAAGCATTTTCCCAATCTCCTCATGAATATTTAAGCACACACAATTTCCAAGCATTGATAAATAAAGCTCAAGATTAAAATGAAATTGCTTATAAAGTTAGGAGTTAAAGGATAGAGAAAATGCAAACCAAGACACCAAGATTTTACATGGTTCAACCAAAGCTTTGGTCTACGTCCATGCCTTGAGAAAACCTCTCAAGGATTCCACTATCGTATTTTTCTTGCGGGTGAAAAACAAACCCTTACATGTTCCTTCTTCTGGGTGAAGAGCCGACCTTGCTCATTCTTGCGGGTGGAGAGCCGACCTTCCATCATTCTTGCTTCCGGGTGAAGAGCCGGCCTTTGCTCACTCTTGCGGGTGGAGAGCCAACCTAATCCTCTCTTTTTAAGGTAGAGAAAAACTTTTACATAGCTTTAACAAGCCATTCCCATGCCAAGATAACTTATTGGTCTTTCACTCATAAAGGATAAGAATTTAAGATAGAGTGGTACAATATTTTCTCTCAATATATAGATGAAGAAATCAAAGTTCACTTCCTCACACACTTAGAGTTATAGATGAAATAATCAAATGAAAAGATCAACTCAAGTATGGAATATGAATCATAATGAATGATATGAATGATGCTCAATGATTCCATATTTGGAGATTTTCTACCCAAAAATAAATTCAAGATTGAAGCCCAAATGGTAGATTTTACTCATACAGCCATCTCCCTCTTCTCCAACCCTCTTTTGGCTCACATATATCATATATATACAGTAGGAATGAATATAGCCGTTTTGGATGATTTGGGGGGGGAGGGGGGGGGGGGGGGGGTTGGAATACTTTTAGTTCAAAACTAGCCGTTAGAGTTCAAGATTCGAAGCTAGAAGTCGGCTTCCCATTTTGAGTAGTCGACTGCCCAATATACACCCTCAACACAAAAACCTTCATCCCTAAGCAGTCGGCTGCCAGAGATGGGCAGTCGGATGCCGAAGAGAAAATAATTTCCTGGAAAAAATATTTTCAATTTCGACCATGTTTCGACGTAGTTTACGCTTTTGGTCATAACTAGAGTTCCGTAACTCGGATGGAGGCGTTCTTTAGCGTTTTGGAAAGAGGACTTCAAGATGTTGATTCTAAGATTTTTAATCGATCCATTTAACCTATTTTTGAGTGAGATATGATTGTTTAAATGTGACACTTCATTTCAAACTTCGAACCCACTTGACGGTTTTTCGTGAAATCTTTTGAGATTTTTCCGAAATGACTTAGACACACTTCTAGGATGTCTTACAGACTTAATAAGGTCCTTGAAATGCCTAAAGTCAATATTGAGATCATAAAATGATTTTCCAATTTAAACAAATTCTCAATATTAGACAAAAGTTTTTCATGATATAAAAATTTTGTTTAAAGCCTTAATATACATCTAGAATCCATTTCAAGTGATATGAAATTAGTTTATGGTTCTAGGACAATATCCTTGTTGAGTTATTCCATAGCTTATGAAAGCTTGAACTAACTCAACTTAGCAAAGACTATATATATAAATGTATCATCAATGATGTTTATAGTCTAATGCTAATGATGCAAGGACTCATGAATGATGTTAATGATATGCATGGTCCTATATACTAGTTTGTCAAGAGTTAAGCTTTCAAATAAGTTATTTCAAAAATAACTTTATATTAAATCTAGCACTCACCCAAGCCTACTTTACCCATTTCTTTGATCTTCAATTTCTTTAAGCTTTTGGGATAATGTCTCTATCCTTGTCATCAATGTCATTTGAGTTAAAAACACCTTTTCTTGATCTTCTCATGGATTCACTAGCTCTCTTGAGTTTATCTTGAATCAACAACCTATTAAGCACAACTCAAGTAGACATTAAATTCACCACATTCAATGGTTTGTTATCATCAAAATATCATGTTTACCCATGGTGAAAAACCATAGGTTAACAAGAGAGACCATCGGTTCGCCTTCGACCCACCATAACCCTTTGATTCCACCTTCTCCGCCTCCATCACCGCTGAATTGATTTGATGAAAGTGCCGCTTATTGTGTTACCAATATGGTTTGAAGAGATGAAGTGATTTCTCATATGGATCAAGCTCTCCAAAGGAAGATTTCTATGGTGATTGAACCAGATCTGAAGAGCGATGATGAAGGTGTGTTTCGTGGGATTCGTGTGAAGTTAGTGGTTGTATTTTTAATGCTTTAGTATTTTCTATGCTTTAATAGGGTTGTTATGTTAGGGTTGGTTCGTATTAATAGGGTTGTTATAAAACTATATGTATATCTATGTATAGAGTAGAGAGAGGTGTATTACTTCTGCACACCCTTCACCCCATTTATAGGCGAAGGGAGAAGAGAGAAAGTATAATGGGGTGGTTGGCATTGGTCCCACCACCATATACTTTACAACACTCTCCCTTGGTGTCAATGTACTAAGAAACATGTCTTAGTAAAAAAACTGATAAAAATACAATATTCTTGTATTGCTGCATGGGATAAAGTCTGTCTCATTAAAACCTTTGTCTAAAAAATCCAGTGGAAAAAAATCATGACAAAGGAAAAAGAGTACAGTTATTTGGTGTAGCTGGAAATGTTGCATCATATCTGCCTCGTTAAAAACCTTGCCAAAAAAATCCAGTGGGAAAAAGAGTGCAGTATGCTGATGTAGATGAATATAGTATTGCATTATAGTTGCCTCGTTAAAACCTTGCCAGGAAAAACTCAATGGGAAAAAACCTGGTCGAAGGAAAAAGAATATAACATGCAAATACCTCTTCAAAATATTTATTCCTCCTCATTAGTAGAAGTATTAGCAATAACTCAATATGATAACTTCTTGAGTTGATGCATGCATATTATATGCTTTGATGTTGAAGCTCAAGACTCAGATCTTAGGAGAACATCCAAACAGAGCTTTGATATATCTGAATATAAGTGTTGCATAATATATCCATGGTATAAACATTCTCAGTTTGCTTCATGAATGAATGAATGAATTAAATAAGTGGCAGTGATAGATCTCCATGAGATAATGATGTTTTCATACACATAGTTTGACTTTCTTGATGTGTCTATGCACATAGAAATATAATGTATAGTCGTTGAGGCGACTGTATCACATAGAAATAGAATAATCCTCCTGTAATGTATAGTTGTTGAGGCGACTTTGTACAACGATAGTTGTAATTAGATAGAATACATTGCACGTGGTTTTGAATGAGTTGCTTCAGGCAACTTAATCCTTTTGAAATATCAGTATCAAGTGATCCATGTAAATATATCATAACCACGTTTATTGGATGCATGTCCAGATTTACTGCAACTGCAAAACTTGTTAATAAATAAATACAATTTCACATATTATATAAGAATAATTTTTCTTATATCAATACCAGTTTTCTCTTGGAAACCGTGAGCTAACAGTCCTTTATTGAGTTACCAGTCCTCTGTTAGAAACCATGAGTTACCAATCGGGCTATGTATCTCAATAATTGATTTTGACCTATCATTCACATTGACATTATTCGACACGAAAATGCTGAAATCCTCATCATATAATTCATGAGTGTTCACAGGTGTCTGCAACCACCTTATTGCGATACATACTCTTTATTGATAAGTACGAATATTCACCAAGGTCATGTCCCTCCTTGATGGTATTATTCTCATTCGATATCTCACCCATATCAAGGGTCATACCTATAAGGGCTCTATATTGATTGGTGGATCATTTTGAATAGATCACTTCCATGAGTGGCTGCTCACGAGCACCAACTTCATGTTGAGCATTCCTTCGCTGAGGAATAATACATCTACACCGACTAGCTAACCACGTTTCAGATGAGTTAGAGATTCATTTTTCATTGACTGGTCAGAAAGATCATCAAACTCAGCAGTTGGTATATGTGATTTCATTTCACTTTCTTTCTGTCAATAAAAACATCAATTCATTATACTTCCTGTATATATTGGTTAGTACGAGCATCAAAATAAAATAATTGATGTATAGAAAATGATCTCACCATACTGTTCTGAATTTATTATTTCTCCCCCTGATAATGGGAAAATTTGCTTTACAATAACCTGTAAATTTGGGCTTGAATAAATCACCTGTCACGGGTTAATGATTTATAGTAATAATCGAAACCAATATCAATTGCAGGATAATGTTAGAACTAATTTTAGTGTGTTGTGAAACAGAAATATTACTTACAATACTGTTTAAAATCTGTATAAATAAAACATGTATAATATATATATATATATATGATGCAGAGAGAGATCATGATAGAGTGATAAAAAGAGAGAGAGATAAAGTTGCCTTTTATAAAGCCTTTTTTAGTTCTCATATCGTCTCCCTACTTCCTTCTTTCAGATGGATCCCATTGATAATACTGAAAATCACGATCTCTCATCTCCTTTAGGGATTCCCATGGATGACCTCAATGAGATTTTTGTCACAGATGACTACTCGTGGCTGGAAGGTACTTGGACAACCTTCATTTTCAATTCTGCCCCTAGTAATTCTTTATAAATATCTCACTTCTCAATCATCCTCTTCATTAATGACCTATAAATATCTCATTTCTGTAGATCCAAAATTTGCCTCTCCTTCACCACGAATGGATCAAAATCAGCCTTCGTATGATTCATCTTGTGAGGATAATATGTCCATCATCCATCACAAGATGCAATGAAGTATCACACGCAGAAGGGTAATTCAATCCCTTCCATCTCGGGCAAATAATCCTCCTCCAAATGGGGTTATCACACATAGAAGGGGATTTCGATCCCTTTTAGTTTGGATAGATATTCCTCCTTCAAAGAAGAAGAAAGCTGTGATTTTTTCCGGCACCTCTGCCCCTGTATCCCGCTCTATGCGAGGAGCCAGTACTGTAGGCGCCCAAGCCAGCATGGATCCTATAGACTTGGATCCCGAGAGGTACACTCCCGTCATTTCTTCGATGGTTCCTTGTACCTTTCCTACTGCAGATATGCCTAGCTCTTCCTTGGGTCCTGTGATCGGATCTGGGACATTTCCAGTACACGCTAGGCGTCCTTACCGGAGAAATCCTATTAAGGATTTGATAAATTGGGGTCACCTCCAATGTCATCTCTGGAGTGTAAATACTCTGAATCATATCCAGAGTAGATATCCAAAGACCTTTACTGGTTTTAAATCTAGGGTGCCTCTTTTTCTTCAAGCCTTTGCCTTTGATAATCTGGCTAGCTATGTTAAGAGAACAAGCTTATTTTGCTTGGTTGATACTACGCCCAATGAACTCGAGATTGCACATGTTATTCTTGCTAATGCAAAATTCATTGGTATCAACCTTGATTGGCTTGCGTATCGGGTCTAGTATATCAAGGAAATAGCGCGGGATGACGATACCTTTCCAGGGGAGAAAGCCAGTGCAAAGTCTAGAAGATTGATTGAGGAGGCCATTCGATATGAGACTCATGCTTAAGAGCTTCGTGCAAGATTAGCTAGTGAGAGTTACAAGGTTGATTGTCTTGATGAGAAGATGAGTGCTTTGAGGTCCGCCCAACGTCTGTCTCCTACTGAACCCTTCATAGGCCATTTTGTGTAGGATAATGGTAATATAATTCTCTTTTCTTTAACATAGCTTTTCTTGACCATATTTTTCTTTTTCTTCTTCTCAAAACATGCAATAGATAATGAAAATGGCTAAATATGTAACACATTAAGCACAAACGTTAGTAACGTAATAATTATTTTGAAGGATAATGAGAATTTTTTTCTCCACACATCTTTCTTATAATGCATAAATCATAAATGCAAGTAATATAACTTCAATTGACAGATTTACCCACCAATGTAACATATAGTAACTTGGTAGATTTACCCACTAATGTAATATAAAGTAAATTGGAAGATTTACCCACAAATGTAACATAAAGTAAATTGGAAGATTTACCCTCCAATGTAACATAAAGTAAATTGATACATTTACCCATCAATGTAACATAAATTAAACTGGTAGTTTCATCTACCAAAATAACATAAATTAAATATTAGTATTGTTAGTAACAGAAAAATAAATGTTAATGACAAAAATTAAATGTTAGTGACAAAAATATAAATCAATAATATATATAGAGCTCACTGTCCTTTTATGTCCTTGGAGGTTTAAGGTCCACAGTCCTTTTATGTCCATAGAGTTTAATGTCCTGTAATTAATGTCCTCGGTCCTTTTGTCCTTGAAAAATAATGTCCTTGGTCCTTAAGTCCTGTTATTTGGATTTTGTCAAGGAAATAATCTTTATTTTCTAGATATTATATGATTGATTAAATTAAATCCAGAGACGGTACAACCAATTATATAAAATAAATATAGGGGGTAGAACCAACCATTCCAGATGAACAATTTAAATATTATAAAGTTCAATGATACAAATGTAATTTTAATAAAGTTCAGGGATTGAAATATAATTTCAAAAAACTTTAGGGGCAAAACCATAATTCTGATAAAGTTACAGGGTTCCATATGTAATTAATACATATATATAGGGATGTGAGTGTAAGAAATGCACAATGGTATGTGTGCAACCCTTTATATATATATATATATTAAAACACACACACACAGACCCACGCACACATATATAAACTGTATATATGTAGATATATATATATTATACAAACATGTATATAATATAATATCCCAAAGAAATCAAACCTGAACATGAGTTCATTATCTAGAAAGAGTCCAAGATCATGCTCTGCGGTGTAGCTGCAGTGTCACCGAGGAAGGTGGTGGCGACGAGGTGTAACACAGATAGTTACTAATACTATATAAATTTTCAAATATTTTTATAATAAACCAACTATAATCCACCTTAAATAATATATAAGATTTTCAAAAACAAGAAATATTTTTGCAGGATTGGAATAGAAAATATAATTTTTTTTTATATAAAAATATCACGAGCTCAGATATGTAGAGACTCGTGCTGATAACGTTTAATAAACTATATGTATATCTATGTATGGATAGAGACAGAGTATAGAGATATAGAATAGAGAGAGATGTGTATTACTTTTGCACACCTTTCACCCCATTTATAGGTGAATGGGGAAGAGAGAAAGAGAAGGATAATGAGAGACAAAGTATAATGGGGTGGTTAGCATTGGTCCCAGCACCATATACTTTAAAACTGGGGTCATTAATTGACCATGTATTTGTACCCTTTACTTCTTTTTTTCTCTTTGTTTTTTCTTTTTCCTTCTGGGGTTAATTGCCCCATTTTTTTGGTGTTCTTATAAAGCATTTTTGGTTTTCTATTAATTCATTTATTCACCTAAAAAAATATAAATATGTGTATATATATATGTGTATATATATATATTAAATAAAATTTGAAACCAGACCAAACCGCTTACCAAACAGAGTTTCATATCAGGTCTGGTCGCTGATCTGAAACTCTGTTTGGTAAGCGCTTTAGTCTAGTTTCAAATTTTATTTAATATATATATATACACACACACATATATATATATTTCCCTTTTTTCTGGTGAATAAATGAATTTATAGAAAACCAAAAACATATTCCAAGAAGTGAAAAAATTGGGGCAATTAACCCGAGAAGGAAAAAGAAAAAACAAAGAGAAAAAGGAAGTAAAGGGTACAAATACATGGTTAATTAATGACTCCATTAATATGAACCAACCCTAACACAACTATCCCTCTATACTTTCACAAAGCATAGAAAATATTGAAGCATTAAAAATACAACCACTAACTTCACATGAATCCCACGAAACACACCTTCATCATTGCTCTTCAGATTTGGTTCAATCACCACAAAAATCTTGCTTTGGAGACCTTGATCCATATGAGAAATCACTTCATCTCTTTAAACCGTATTGGTAACAGAACAAACGGCACTTTCATCAAATCAATCCGGCGGTGGTGGAGGCGGAGGAGGTGGAATCAGAGGATTATGGGGGTCGAAGGTGAACTGGTGGTCTCTCTCTCTCTAGAACTCTCGTTTTCTTTCTCTACAATGGCCAAGTGGTAGTGGTGATGCCGGTGGTGGTGGTGGTGGTGATGTCGGGTGGTGATGGTGTAAGCAAAGACAAGATCACAAAAATCAACATTTTGTTGCTTTTGGAAAAGAGGATTTTTGGGGGTTTTGGTTTTGGTGGTCATGTCTTGCATTTTTTAGACTAACCTTATTAAACATTGTCTGATTTAAAAAATGCAAGACAAGACGAAAAAATCTAAAACAAAACCACCAACCAAACAGGAAGATATAGAAACTACAAGCCAAAAGAACGTGCATCAATGCTCGTGCTTGGCATGATCAAATAATTAAATTTGTTGAAGACAAACAAAGATGCTTCTCTTCAGTAAAAAATACCAAGAGGAAACGAATCACATTCAGCCAGCTTAGTAATAGGATATAGTTCCTGCTTTCTGCTGTCAAATGTAAAGTACAAATATGATTAGTAAAATAATTTCACTCTCTCTTTTAGAAACTACTTCCATATTTAGTGAAGAGAAAGTACGAAAAAGGTACTTGCTCTACTTCTGACACTGTATACTTTCTTTTACAAGAGTGCAACTTCACCAGCAACACTAAAAAATATAAAAAATCTGAAAAAAAATGAAATAAAATTTTAAGCAAACTTAAAAAAATTTCCGTCCATAATTTTTTTTTTTTGTTCAAATAAATTAAAATAAAACAAAAACTGAAAAAACTGAAATAAATTTTTCTGAAAAATATTGTAAATTATTTTTTAGAAAAAAATTATTCTTTCTTTGGTATATTTTTGTAATAAAAATTTAATTTAGGTTTCAATAAAAACACAATTTATATACACACTTTATGTGCCTTGCTTTTAACTTTTTGAAAACAATTTGCAATTAATAAACATTATTTTAATGTTGATTTTGTCCCAAGAAAATGAAATCACGATTCTACTTTTAAAGAAAGTGGAAGTAGGAAGTAAGAATTGCTAGTAAATAACCCCATTAATTTCACATACCATAGATATTGCTATCCTCTCCAAAGCTTGACGTACTGTAAAGAAAAACATCCCGAAAGTTCATCAGTTCGCCCCCCAAGTCAGAGTCAAAATAGAGAACCAAGAGGATGCCACATGAATATTCATTTCATGTCGGAATTATACTTTAACTAGAAGAAATATAGATATCAGGGTCAAAAATTTTAGAAACAAAATGAGATTTGTTCGAAAAGTACGGAATTGGCAACGAAAGTATAATTTGTTGTAAATAAATTTTTTTTGAAACAAATATATGATTTTGTTGCCTAATGTTTAACTTTTTGCAAAAAAATAATAATTTGTCACTGTAAGTGTGGAAATCTCCAGGCCCATAGAAGCCCATTAGGTGTAGGGCCCATCAGGGCTGACAGCCCGATAAGGTCATCGAAAGCCCGAAGATTAGGCCCATTTCAGCTTATAATTCCTTGAAAATAAAAATAATGATGTAAGCAAAATAATGTTGCCCTAATGCGCTCGAAGTCCAAAAAGGGAATGCATATAAAGGAAGCAAAACTAAATAAGAGATTCTATTATTGTGTTGTGCATTTTTTGGCATTTACATATTGACGCTGCCTGTGGGAAGATCGACAAGGATTTCTTGATTTTTTGGATCTATTCTTCGAGATTTGTAAATCATCTCTTTGTTCCCATCTATTTAAGCTGAGTTTGTTTTGTTCAACCCAAAGATCTGAAAGCTTGCTCCTATTCTTCAGCACCTTCTAGGTACTCCATTCACACTGACCCACTACCACCCAAGCAAACATGTCGGTCACTCGTTTGCAAGCGGACATTTTGACCACCGGAGACAGCCGTGTAGAAGGTCCTCAAACCATTGAGCAAATCCTGCAATGCCTGATAGCCGCTGAGGAACATAGCCAAGCTCTTGAGAAGCAGAATGCAGAGCTCATGGAGAGATTGGCTCTACCACCGTCTGCCCCTCCGTCAGCGGCGCTCGACCACTTTTAGAGCCAAAAAGATGGTGACAGACTGGAAGAGCATGCTGAGTCTTCCCAACGCTTAGGAAAGGCTCTCGCCGCCGCCGAAGCCATGACCCCCTAAAAGCTCAAAGCAATGATGGCCGAGTTCCAAAAGAAAGTCCTCGGGGACTTGAGAACCCAGTCTACTGATGACCTGGCCATCTAGGCATCAACCGAGTTGATACAATCATCCTTCGTCCCCGAGATAACCCGATAACCTTTTCCAAAGAAGTTTGTTATTCCTCGGTTTACCCCCTACGATGGCACCAAGGACCCCGAGGAGCATATTTATCAGATTCATCAAAAGATGACCATTTACGTTGAGAACGAGTCCTTGCTTTGCAAGGTATTTTCTATAAGTCTTGCTGATGCAGCTCTATTATGGTTTAGGAAGCAGCCGCCTCGATCCATCGACAGCTGGCAATAGTTGACCAGGCTCTTCGTTGCCCAATACTATAGGAATAAGAGACAGAAATAGACCATATCCTGCCTCTTCACTATGATCCAGGAGAAAGGAGAATCACTGAAGAGTTTCATATCCCGATTTAACATTGAGTCTTCTTCTATTGATAATTGTGACCAACACTCTGCTGTTGAGGTGTTCCGGATGGTCCTTATTCCAGGAACCAAGTTCCATTAGTCTTTGGTGAAACGCCCCCCATCGGGTATTGGGGAGTTAAACTCCAGAGCCCAAGGGTACTTAAGGATTGAAGAGGAGGAGACCATCAGACAGAGGAGGGCGGCCTTGGTCAACATTAACGCCTGATCAAAGGATCAGGCGACCGATCGAAAGCGTCCAACACCATCAGGGCCACCGACTCCTTCAGGACCTCCAGCCCCGAACCCTTTCAAATGTTCCAAATCTAAAAAGAGAGCAAACCCCCTGAGGGTCAGCCTTGCCAAGCTCTACCAAGAGAATAAGGCCAGAGGGATCTTCCAACAACCCCCAACCATCAGACAACCACTAGACCAAAGGGATAAGTCAAAATATAATGCTTTTCATGGTGATTTCGCGCACATCACAAACGAATGCCGTATCTCAGACAACAGGTAGAGGCACTGTTGCTTCACGGCGAGCTCCGGGATTATATCCAACGGAACAGGCCAAGGGCCGATCAACGTGCTCCTAATGCCCCTCGGAACCCCGCAGCCGCACAGCCAGTCAGGATCATCAATATGATTCTTGGTGGCCCCAGCTCCAAAAGAGACAGAAGGATCCTGCCGGAGCCAGCTGCGAAGAGCCCGCAAAATGAGAAAAGTCAACAAAGTCAATAAAGTCCACCACAGGACAGGAGAAACACAGATTATTTTCTCTGCATCATACCTTTGGAACATCCAGACCCCACATGATGACCCTCTAGTTGTGACACTGATGGTGGCCAACTGCCTTATTAAGAGAGTCATGATCAATCCTGGGAGCAGTGCAAACATCATTACCAAATGGGCTTTTGAAAAGCTTGAAATTGACCCGAACGAGATTGTGGCATCCTGGTGCCCTATTGTAGGATTCGATGGGAAGCAAATCGAACTGATCGGGGAGCTCAAAGGACCCTGACCGAGACGTTTATTGTAGTGGATGTGAAGCCTTCGTACAATTTGCTCATGGGAAGGGGATGGATTCACCGGATACAGGGCATGCCTTCAACCTTTCACCAAGTGATGAGATGTATAAGCCCGAACGGTTTGGACATCATTGATATTAGGGATGACCAAGTGGCCACCAAGGAATGCTATGCGGTCACCCTGAAGGAGATCAGGAAGGGAAAAGGCCCAATGGTCTCCCATTCCAAGGAATAGAATTCAGGCCCCAAATAGTAATCAAAGGAAGGGGATCCGGGTACCCTGATCGTAGTTAAGCCATTACAACCAATCTCTGTTATACCCGATAGCCCAAAAAAAGTTACTTTTACAAGTACAAATCTTACCAACTTTGAATTGAAAGAACTGACACAATTATTGCAAGACAACTTCGATATCTTTGCATGGGAGCATACAGACATGCCAGGTATCGATCCTATTAGTTCCCAGAACTCATTACACATCGACCCGAACATAAGACCGATCAAGTAAAGGAAAAGGCGCATGGGAGCATATCGGAACCAGATCATAGCGGACGAAGTGTCCAGATTGCTCCAGGCTGGTTTTGTCAGGGAAGACAAGTACCCCGAATGGCTTGCCAACGTAGTGGTCGTGCAGAAGAAGAATGGTAAGTGGAGGGTTTGTGTTGATTTTACTAACCTGAACAGGGCATACCTGAAAGACAGCATTCCCCTGCCGAAGATCGACCGGATGGTTGACACTAGCACCGGCTACGAACGTCTAACTTTTTTAGACGCTTATTCGAGATACAATCAGATAAAAATGAACATGACGGACGAAGAAAAAACCTCATTCATTACTGAAATAGGTACTTACTACTTTAAGGTTATGCCCTTCGGTCTGAAAAATACAAGTGCCACTTTCCAGAGGTTGGTCAACAAGATCTTTAAGGGAATGATGGGTACAGTGATCGAGGCTTATATTGATGACATTGTGGTCAAGAGTAGAAGAAAAGAAGATCATCTTACACACCTACACCAAGTGTTTGACACCTTCAGAATGTATGGCATGAAGCTTAACCCGGAGAAATGCTCCTTTGGCGTGTCATCCGGATAATTCCTGGGACACATCGTGGACCGGACCAGGTTCCAAGCCAGCCTGACACAAGTCAAGGCCCAAATGGAAATAAAAGAGCCCCGGACACATAAAGACGTTCAAGTCCTGATGGGAAAAGTGGTTGTCCTTAGCAAGTTCATTTCACGACTCACTAATCGATACAGACCATTCTTTTAGGCAATCAAGGGAAAAAGGGGAGAAGTTTAGGATCCTAAGCAGTTTGAAGCCCTAGCTTGGTTAAAAGAGTATATGACCAGACCCCCGATCCTATCCATACCAGACCCGATGAATGTCTTACATCTGTATCTAGCAATATCATTCGACTCAACCAATACATCCCTCATCAGAGAGGATGGGAACCTGTAGATGACAATTTTCTACACCAGTAAATCCTTGGCCGAAGCGAAGACCCGATACAGCAGGTAAGAAAAGTTAGTTCTATCACTGGTAAATGCCTAAAGGCGACTGAGGCATTACTTCGAGGCTCATCCAATCATTGTCTCGACCTCCACGCCTCTCTAGGTTATTATCTCAAAACCTTATCTTTCAGGCAGAATCTCCAAATGGGCCATCGAATTAGGAATATATGACATAACTTACATACCCCGGGTTTCCATCAAAGGACAGGCGGTGGAAGATTTCTTACTTGAAGATAAACTGAAGAACCCGACCAGCAGACTAAGCCAGACACTTGGAAGCTTTTCGTGGACGGATCAGCCAGTTCTTCCGGATCGAAAAATCGGCTTGGAGATCCAGACACCCGATGGCACACACCTCCACATGTCAGTGCAATAACAGTTCCCAGCCACAAACAATGAGGCAGAGTATGAAGTGATCGTATCTGGCTTGAGGTTAGCCCGAAGCCTCAAGATTCAGGCCCTAGTAGTGCACAACGACTCTCAGCTAGTCATTCAACAAATTAAAGGGGAATACGAGGCAAAAGACCCTAAAATGGAGTCTTACCAGGAATTTGTGTTGAAGGAAACATAGAGCTTTCAAAAAATAACCTTCACTCAGATCCTGAGAAGCGAAAACTCTGTAGCTAACCACCTAGCCAGTCAGGCGTCCTCAGCTGGAGAGGACTTGACCCGGGTTATGTTAGTAGATTTTATAACCAGGCCAACTATTCAAGACCCCGTACAAGTGATACTTATTCTATGGGAGCCCAGCTGGATGGATTCCCTGATGAATTACCTGAGAAATGGGACACTCCCGGAGAATAAAGCTGAAGCTCATAGGATCAGGAGGAATTCAACCCGATATTCAGTCATAAACGGGAAACTCTATTGAAAGTCCTTCTCGGGTCCTTATTTAAAATGCATTACGCCTTCAGAATCAAGAGCAATGATGCTGGAGATCCATAATGGATCTTGCGGGAACCACTCCGGAGGAAGGTCCCTTGCCCATAAAATACTTTCCCAAGGATACTTTTGGCCCTATCTGTTACGGGATGTCGAGGATTATGTTCGAAGGTGCAAGGCATGCTAGATGCACGAGGACGCTATCCATCGACCGTCGGAGTTCTTACACCCAACCATAGTCCTACATCCCTTCACCCGATGGGGAATGGATATCGTAGGACCTCTCCCGAAGGAAATTCGATCAAATTCTTATGTCATCCTGGCCACTAATTACTTCACCAAATAGGTGGAAGCTGAAGCCTATCCCGCCATCAAAAGTAGCCACGTCATCAAGTTCATTTTGACCCACATAATATGCAAATTCGGGCTACCAAGGACAATTATGATGGATAATGGAACAAATCTTGACAACAAGGAAGTGAGAACGTTCTTTGCCAAGCATGTTATCAACCAGAATACATCCTCCATCGGGTACCCACAGGGGAATGGATAGGCCGAAAGAACAAATTGAACCATATTCAACACCTTAGCCAAAAACTTGGGGAAGCAAAAGGTGCATGGCTCGAGAAGCTACCTGAAGTGCTCTGGTCATACCGAACAACCCCCATGAAACCCACCGGAGAGACCCCCTTTGCCATGGCTTATGGCGCTGAGGTTATGATCCAAACGGAGGCTAAAGTCCCAACCCTTCAGAGCCAGGCCTGGGTGAAAGGCCCAAATAACCAGCACCTGGCTTACGACCTTGATCTACTAGATGAAAGAAAGGAAGTTGTCGGGATCAGGCTGGCCACCTACCAACAACGTGTCCGGAACCACTTCAACTAAAAAGTTAAAAGAAGTGAGTTCCAGGTCGGTGACATGGTCCTCAGGCAAAAAATTGAACTCGTGGGTAAGCTCAGGGAGCCTTGGGAGGGCATGTACACCATTACCGAAGTCATAGGGCACGGAGCATATCGCGTCTGAAGGAACAAAAATGGTAGAATGGAACCAAACTCCCAGAATGCCTATCGTCTGAAGAGGTACTACCTGTAACAAGCCAAGTTTACTATTTACTTTGATCACTTTTGTAAAAATGCCCCCGCGTCAGATCAATAAAAAATATTCATCAGTAAAATTATTTTTCATGGAAAAATAACTTATATATCTACTGATGCAAAAAATAAACCAAGTGTTGTCATGTCTCTTGCATGGCCTGAAGTGCCCGAAAGACACAACACTGATCCAAAAGAGATAAAAAAATTTGCAAAAAATAAACCAAGTGTTGTAATGTATCTCGCATGGCCTGAAGTGCCCGAAAGACACAACATTGATTCAGAAGAGATCAAAACTTTTGCAAAAAAATAAATAAACCAAGTGTTGTCAAGTCTCTCGCATTGCCTGAAGTGCCCGAAAGACACAAAAAATAAAATAAGTGTTGTCATGTCTCTCGCATGACCTGAAGTGCCCGAAAGACACAACACTGATCCAGAAGAGATTAAAAAATTTACAAAAAATGAACCAAGTGTTGTCATTTCTCTCGCACGGCTTGAAGTGCCTGCAAGACACAGCACTGATCCAGAAGAGATCAAAAAAATTTCAAAAAATAAACTAAGTGTTGTCATGTCTCTCGCATGGCCTGAAGTGCCTGAAAAACACAGCACTAATCCAGAAGAGACCAAAATTTTGTGAAAAGTAAATTAAGTGTTGTCATGTCTCTCGCATGGCTCGAAGTGCCCGAAAGACACATCACTGATCCAGAAGAGATCAAAATTTTATGAAAAATAAACTAAGTATTGTCATATCTCTCGCAAGGCCTGTAGTGCCCAAAAGACACAACACTTTTTGGGTAAAATAATCTAAGCATTGCAGAAGTCAATTGGAAAGGAACCATGATTGTCATTCAAAATATAGGCCCCGATGGCCAAGGCTTACAAATGTTTTACAAAAGAAGAATCCTACGGTCTGTTATCCTAAAACCTAGGAGGAAGCCCGATAGAATTCACTATCTATGTGCCAATATCAGTGCCCGCCGCATTCTAGTCCGCAGGAGCAATTGTTGGGTCCAAAACTTGGACAGGAGCGGGCTGCACTGAAGGAACAGAATCAGGAGTAGGCCCCAGAAGAAGTTTGGTCAGAAACTCACAAAAATGAATATCATCCGGACCTCTAACCGGATCATCATACGGTAGAGCAATGCCCAGAGACTCATTGAATTCCTCCACTGAGGCAAAGTCCCTCTCCTCAACAGGTTTCTTGATGTCCTAGAAGTAGGTCCTCTAACCGAACTCGATCCGGTACTAGGCAGTGTTGCAGAGACGCTTATACATCTTATTGCCATCCAATGACACATTTCCACTATTGACCTCTCCACTGCCAGGAAATTCTAGATTTCAACCTTCTCCTCTAGAAACTTCTCTTTAGAGGCCCTCATTCTCTGCATTCAGGCCCTCGACTTCAGCAACTAGGGCCCAACGAACTGCCTCCATCTCCTTGATCTTCTCTTGGGCTGCCTGAAGCTTTTGATCCGTAGAGATTGTCCTTGTGGTCTGGACCTCCAGCTTATCATTAGATATCGATAGCAATGTGGCCACCTTTTTACTTGCATCCTCTTTCAACCTCAGGAGCTCTGAAGATTTATTAAGCAATATGTTGTCCTCCTCTAAGTTTGTATTATAAGCTTGGGTTAGGTAGAACACTTGCCAAGAATACAAGTCTTAGCCAGATCAACGAATAAAGTGCAGAAATATGAAGTATAACTAAAGAAATAGCATGTCAAAAATGTACCTTCATGGCAATCTCCGGACTGGTCATGGCCAAATCTGCCCGATCAATCTGTGTATACTTCTTCCAGTCTGCGGGGGTCCAGATTTGGAGACCCATTTCCCGAAGGGCAACATCATTATCAATGGTCTCATGCCCCGCGACCAAAAAGCCACCACCCAAAAGTCTTATCTTTGGTGCCCATAGGACGGGTTGTTCCTTTTCGGATGCAGCCCCAGACTCCGCCACTATGCTTGGCGATGATGCTGTAGTCAGACGGGGCCGAACCAATTGGTCAGGGACATCTTCCTTAGACTGGGGACATTGTGTCCCCGCCAGAATGGGCTCTCCTTCAACTAGTCGGGATCCTGGAACAGGGATTTCCCCCGAAGAAGCGATAAGGGGCGATTCGGTAGTACCCTCCCCCAAAGGAGGAGGTGGAATAATTGGAGGACTTCCTGATGGTGGTGGAGGAACCATCCCAGAGGGAGGAATTGGAATACCTTGGGGCTGCTAATTGGCTTGGGTATTCCCCGGTACCAAAGGGTTTGTTTGAAAACCTGGTACTCACTTGACCTTCTTCCTAAGGATGGGTGGCGGGATCCTCAACATGGTATTTTGTCCTTCTGATGTTAGTTCCTGTAAATTAGAACCCGTTAGGTAATTGCCACACATCCTCAGGGGCTGGCCCCAAATTTTAGACTTAAGGATATTAAATCAGGATGAGATGTAATTTGGAGTTTTAAATCGGTCGGGCGCTCCCAAAAACTCTAACACATGATGACCCAACTTATCATTGCACTGTTCATAATAGCACAACCCTCTATGATAAGGTTTTAAGGAAGGGAATAAATGTTTGTCAAATTCACTAGGGACTACAAATCTAGCTGAGCCGGGAAGCCTCCAATTCCCATTTACCAGGATCATTCTCTCCTTCCACCCTTTATTAGACTTTTCGGTGCCATCGCACATCTTTCTCCCACTTAAAGGAAAAAGATTGTACCAACCCCTACAGTACTTCTAGTCCTGTATCTTGTAACGGAATAGGAGCTCAGCCAGACCCAGATCAAAACCCATCTTCCGATTAATCATCATAACCATAGCCATGATCCTGAAGAAATTTGGCCCCGCTTAAAGCGGAGCTAGACCCAGGGTACACAGGATATAAAGAAAGAAAGGGTGGATTGGGAATCTAAGAACCTGAAAATGAAAAGCCGACAACAAGATCTGATCATCCCTAACCCCCTCCCCTGTCCTGAAGTCGTACAACTTGGGATAATTCTTAACTATCACCTCATCGGGTATCCTACACTTAACCCTCAATTCCTTCAGCACCGTATCTACCCTATGAGCAGGGGGAAGGGGATTGGCATAAAATTGATCTCCGATCTTCCTACAGCCGGATCCCCACGCACAGCAGCGTTTTGCGTAACCTCAGGAGGACTCGATCTGACCCTCCTAACCAACTCTACCGATGGAGAACTAAGGGAAGCATCGAGATCTACAGAGGAGGGGAGACGGTCGCTACCCGACCAAGTGTCATCGCTATTAGACATATTGACAGAAAGGTAGGAGAGCTGGAAGAAAAAACTTACTCTAAGATGGATTCCGATGAGATTTCGTGAGTTTTCCTGGAGAAAGGTGCAGATTCTGGCAATAACAAGAGGAGAAACCAAGTTGTAGAGAGTTTTTGAGAGCCAAAAGCTTTGAAATGCAAGGAGTGTTTTACAAATGGACCCTGGGGTATTTATAGAGGTCACCGAAGGATGCGAGGAGTTAGGCGCACAGGAAACGAAGCATCAGGCCATCTCCTCAACCCCATCGCGTGAATTGAGGCCACCTAAGCTATGAATTTGAAATGTTAATGACGGCACAACTGTCGTATTGAATGAACCTGCCACGTCACCCCGACAGGGGTGATATATATATTCCCTCCCACACTTTACCTTCTCGGTAATGGGCCTGACTTCCCGAAAGCCCATAACCAAGAAGAGGGCATGTGTAAGTATGGAAATCTCCAGGCCCATAGAAGCCAATCAAACGTCAGGCCCATCAGGGCTGACAGCCCGATAAGGTCATCGAATGCCCGAAGATTAGGCCCATTTCAGCTTATAATTCCTTGAAAATAAAGATAATCATATAAGGAAAATAATGTTGCCCTAATAGGCTCGAAGCCCAAAAAGGGAATGTACATAAAAGAAGCAAAACCCAAATAAAATATTATATTCTTGAGTTGTGCATTTTTTGGCATTTACAGTCACTGAAGGCTTTATTTTGGATATAAAAAATAATTTCGTAACAAAAAATTTACAATTAGCAATAAAAAATAAATTTTTGCTAAAAAGTAACCTTTTGGCAACAAATTTTTTGTTGCAAATTAATTAATTTTTAATGACAAATAATTTTGTTGCAAATATTAAGGTTTTTGGAACAATTTTTAGGTTTTTTGCTATAAAATATGATTTTTGCTACAAAATTTGAGTTGGTTGCAAAATGCTTGCATTTAAGGAAACAATTATTACTTGTTCCAAAACGTAAACTTTTAGCTACAAAATATTTTGTGGCAAATTAGTTAATTTTTAGTGATAAATGATTTTGTTGCAGATACTTACTTTTTTGGAATAATTTTCCAGTTTGTTGCCTAAAATGTGACTTTTGGTACAAATTTTGAATTTGTTGCGAAATGCTTGCATATTGACAAAACTAGCATTTGTGCCAAAAGGTAAACTTTTAGGTACAATTTTTTTTTGTTGCAAATTAATTTATATTTAGTGACAAATTTTCTTTCCAAAAAATGTGTTTTTTGCTACAAAACTTGAATTTGTTGCAAAATGCTTACATTTAGCAAAAAAATATTATTTGTGCCAAAAAATAAATTTTTAGCTACAATATATATTGTTGCAAAAAAAAATATTTTTGTTTTTCATTTTGCCATACCAATATATAATATAACCAATAATTCATAAATAATAAAACATTGTAAAGGGGGATTCGCATTAGTATAATTCGTGAATCCAGGGGTCTGGTAAGGGAAAGTTGGAAAAAGGCCAGGGGTCTGGATGAGGTTGAATACGAGATAAAGCTCTACAGAGAGGCAATCGTTGAGGGCTGACAAAGGGGGTCATAGCCAAAATTCAACCTCGCGATCCTATGAGCTTATCGCGTAGGGAGTATTATTTAACTGACCTAGGGAAATATTTTGAGATGGTGAATGGTGGGTCGCGACCTCATTCATCAAAATCACTCAAAATAAAGTACTTAGAATGTGTCAAATAATGCTCAGGGTCATGTAAATGGAAAATATGCATAAAGGACATGACCCAGGAAACTCCGACATCAAATAAAGGAATCCGCAAGAAGTAACCTCCTGATATCGCGAGATGGTAAGTTCGCGGATTGGTAATATCGCGAGCTGAAGATCGCGACATGGGTAAATTATGGAGGCCACCTGTGGATCGATATCGCGGATGATCATGCTGACGTGGCAATAACTTATGCCTAAACAATTGCCTATGAATAAGAGGCCAAGGACTCATTCAATGGACTTTTCAGAGACTTAGAGAAAGAAATTCCTAGAGAGAGAAAGAGTGATTCCTAGATCTTTTGTTGTGTAATTGTTTTTCTCTTCTTTTCTCTTTCTATAATTTTATAATCATCAAAGGTATTCAATAAAGAAATCATTTTTTGAATACCTTTGATTTCCAAATCATATTAAATCTGAACCCAACATTAAGGTGACTCTGCTAGGGAGGAAATGTCATCCGCACAAGCTAATCCTGGTAAAACTCGCCGGAGAAGACGTCCACCTACCCGGCATACCGAGAAAACTGAGGAACAAGAGGAGGCGCCAGTTAAGGAAGCTGAACCAGCTTTGCTAATACAGAGGCAGCACCGTCGTGCAACTGCAAGAAATGCACAGACAGAGGTTCCTCTGGTGGATGATCCAGCACCAAAATCACCAAAAATGCCACCGATTTTGCTACAAGCCTTTCTCAACATCCAAGAGACTCAAAAGGCTATTCTCGCTATGATGGAAGCCTTTCAGGTAGCGGTACTACGCTCAGAAGTACCACGAACTGAAAATCGAGCTCCGTCAAAAATTGCAACACTAGGAGTTTCACGAGAAGTGCCCGATGAGCAAACAGAGTCACTGGAAAATGAGATCTATATCACTGGGGATCAGCTGCGACCCATTTTAAGTGAAAATATTGATGTGGAAGAAGTTGAGATATCACCACCATATCATCCAAGTATCATAACCTTACCGTATCCAGAGGATTATGTTACGCCAAGTTTTCAGCAATTCGACGGCAAGGAGGGAAACTCAAGAGAGCATGTTTCTAGATTCGTTGATGCTTTGGGGCCTCATAGAAATAATGAGTACCTAAAACTTAGGGAATTCTCTAAATCCCTGATAGGTACCGCGTATACGTGGTATACTAGCTTGGTTTCGGCCTCGGTAACAAGCTGGACAGATTTGGTAGTAACATTTTACACAAAATTCTTTCAAGCAGACGAGGAAGTATTGATGCTCTCACTCACCAGGCAAAGACATCATCATGGAAAAGAAGTTGTTGCTTATGTCAGGAGATTTTGGGAGAATGTTTTACAATGTCTTGAGCCTCTCTCTGAACTTCAGTTAATTAAAATCTGCATAGAAGGAATGTTGCGCGAGTATAAAGTGCATTTGGTCAAAAATATTTCAGCACTAGTGGATAATGCACAAAGATTGGAAGAGGTCCTAGCACTTCCGAAACGTCCTAGCATTACCACAAGGCAAGTAGCGATGGTGGCAGATACACAGGATAATAGAACAAGAGGAGACCGCAGGGACCGTACCAGAAAGTCTGAGCCACCTCCTTTTCTTTTTGGTGAAAAAAAGGCAATTGCCTTGCTTAATTAGTGGATTACTGATGAAGTTATAACACTACCCAGCTCCTGAAGGATGACAACAAAGGAGGAAAAGATGAGAAGCAATTACTGCCCTTATCACAGATCTATTTGTCATTCCTTAACAGGATGTTGGGCATTTCACATGTTAATGCACAAAAAGATAGCGTCAGGAGCCCTGGATGTGGCTAAAAATATAGCTAATGAGCCTTTTCCATCACACGTGGCAGTAGTAAGTGCTCATGATGATACTGAGATGGTAAGTGTTGTCAAGTGCGAGTGTACTCTAGCTCACGAAATAATGAAGTCCACTAAGTTCGAAGTTTTCTTCAACGAACTCCCAATTTAAGAGCATGTGAAGGAGTTTTCTAAAGAAAAAATGATCGTTGCTCTTAATCATACTATTATTATCCCACAGTAGGAAAAGGTCACAGGAGAAATTACATTCTCGGAGAATGACAGGCAAGTCTTGTTTCCTCACAACCGACCCTTGTATGTACCTGCTACTGTCAATGGTCGTGAAATGAAGTGAGCTTTTCTGGATGGCGAAACATCTGTCAATTTAGTACCTCTCACGACCCTACTAATGATTAATTTTCTTGAAAGCAAAATCGTGACTCATGTTATCTCAGTTACTGATTTCAATGGAGATCAACAAGCGACTATGGGTTTCGCGACATTGGATCTCAAGGTTAGGAAGATCAGGGCTCATACCAAGTTTCATGTCATTAAAGGTGAACCTTCATATCAACTGCTATTGGGAAGACCATGGCTACATCCATATGGTGTAGTGCCTTCATTATATCATCAAGTGATGAAAGCCAACTGGGGAGAAGCCATAATGACACTTAAGGCTACCAAGAGCCCCTTTTGTGCTTCTGAGACTCACTTCGCAGATGTAGTTTACTTTTCTGAATACGGGGAAGAAAGTGGTCCGGGTGTGTATGCCACACCTTTACCAAAATGGGAAGAATTGGAAGTTGAAGTCATGCATAAAAGAAAAACTAAAGGAGGTGATTTGATCGCGAGTAAAAATGCCGGACGGACTTGTAGTATACAAGTTGTGACGGGGTTGGGCGTCAAAGGCCCGTACAGTTGGCACTGGCCCCGAGACATCAAAATCAAATTCGCGACTAGAGCATGGTTTATGCGAAGTTAACATTGGAGATGGAATAATTCCGCGACCAACCTTCATAAGTCATAGTCTAAGCAAAGAAACCAAAGAATCCTTGGTAAGTCTGCTCAAAGAGTATCGCGATATATTTACATGGGAGTATGGTCAGATACCAAGACTCAGCACTGGATTAGTTAGTCATAATTTGAATGTACACCCTGCATCAGACCCAAATAAGCAAAAACAACAAGTATTCCACAGAGACTTAGAAGTACAGATTAAAATGGAGGTGGAGAAATTGTTGAAAGCCGGATTCATTAAGCCAACTCAGCATCCAACATGGCTCACAAATATAGTACCAGTAAAGAAGAAAAGTGGGCAGATTTGAGTCTGTGTGGATTATCGCGACCTCAATAAGGCATGTCCAAAAGACGATTTTCCTTTGCCCAACATTGATACTATGGTGGATGCAACTACAGGGCATGAGATGCTTTAACTTATGGATGGTTTCAGTGGCTACAATCAGATGAAAATGGCACCAGAAGATGCTGAGAAAACAGCACCCCCCAATGGGAAATTTCCACTACATAGTGATGCCATTTGGACTCAAAAATGTTGGAGCTACATATCAACATGCCATGACAGCTATTTTTCATGATCTAATGCATAAAACAGTGGATGATCTAGTAGTCAAGTCCAAGGTGGTGCAAAATCACTTGGAAGATTTAAGGAAAGTACTGCAACGGTGCCGTGAGTATAACTTAAAAATGAATCCTCTGAAGTGTGCTTTTGGGGTTCCGGAAGGGAAGTTCTTAGAATATGTAGTGCATCCACAAGGAATAGTTAGATCCAATAAAGGCTAAAGCGGTGTTGGAAATGGCACCTCTTAAGACTCGCAAGTTACTAAAAACTCTTTTGGGGAAAATTTCATATTTCATAAGATTTATTCCATCACTGGTAGAGGTCACACACCCTCTTATGCCATTGCTAAAAGAAAAAATGATATACAATTGGGAAAAGGAACAACAGGAGTCTTTTGAGAAAATCAAGCAGATTCTGACATCTCTAAAAACAATAGTGGCACCAAAGTCGGGAAAGCCATTAATAATGTACCTCACCTTTACCAACATGTCGATAGGAGCTTTGTTAGCTAAAGAACATGAAGGGGGGGAAGAAACCAGTGTATTATATCAGTCGAACACTCAGAGAACCGGAGTCGCGATACACAGTTCTAGAAAAGCACTATTTGGCTCTAATATTTGCGACACAAACATTCTGACACTACCTATTATCCCATCCATTGGAATTGATGACTAAAAGTGATCATGTTCGATATCTGCTCACAAAACCAGTTCTGAGTGGGAGAACGACACGATGGTTGTTAGCATTATTTGAATACGAGATCACGTGCTCCAGGCCAAAGGCAGTGAAAAGTCAAGCATTGTCAGATTTATTGGCTCTATTTCCATGAGGCTCTGAGTCCAAAGATGAGGAAATAGGAGTGGTGGGAAGCACAAAGTACACATTGGAATTCAACGGCTCTTCCATAGAACAAGGATGAGGAGTTGGTTTTGTGTAAGAAATGAGGAAACAAAATAAGAGGTGGTGATGGCTTATAAGCTTGACCTTCCTTGCACTAATAACATAGCAGAATATGAAAGTTTGGCACTGGGATTGCAAATGGCTCAGCAATTGAAGATAAAAGCTCTCCATGTAAAATAGGACTCTAAGCTTATCATCAAAAAAATGAAAGGATAGTATGTTATGAAGGAACCTCATCTTGTACCTTACAGAACCCTCATTAAACAGATGTTAGGAACTTTTAAGTCTATAAGTTTCCAACACAAGCCGCGAGAAGGCAATAGATGTTCTAATGCGTTAGCAACACTGGGCTCGCAACTATAATTCCAAGGAACAAACTCCACTTTGCAAATACTACGTAGAACCAGTTCAATGATCAGTCATGAGGCAAAGCCACAACTTTACTCAAAACCAGATTGGAGGGGAGACATAATTCAAGCTTTGATTAGCAATGATAATACTACCCTGAGGCGGGGCTATCAAATCATAAAGGGAACATTGTATCATAAGGCCGCAGAGGAGATGCTAACTAAATAAGTACCAATAGAAAAAACACAAGGGTTATTGCACAAAGTTCATAAGAAAATATGTGGACAAATGGATGTGAATCTCTACCGAAGTATACAACGAGAAGGATACTTTTGGCCAAGTATGAAAAATGATGCTACAGAATTGCAAAGTAAGTGTCAAAATTGCAATGCTTACCCATCTGCAAATGAGGGGAACTTCGCGGACATTATTGACTGGCGGGATAAGTATGTGTTTTGATGTGACGTTAGGTGTGTAAAAATATATGGTTAAAATGACACCTTAACTACGCTAGGTTTTACCCTACACAAGCGCACGTATCGTATTGTAGAATAGCAATGGCTTGAATAAGGGATATCGATCCCACAGAGACTGAGATTGTTCACTTTAGTAATTCAAAAACACTGAATTATATTTTCTGAAAATAGTTTGTTTGGGTACTCAAATACCAAATTATCTAATATTAACTAAATTAACTAAAAAACAAAGTAAATTGGTTGTGATTCAGATGAGAGAGAAAACTAGGATTTTCATGCTCCACCATTAACCGCATAATATAGTTCCTCACTGTATCAACTGTAAAAGGGCGAACCATAACTGTGAATCAGGCCGCACCGCAAATAGCTAAATACAACCCCAATAAGCAGTACCATCAGCCAGACTGCGACAACCCGTCTCATGACTAACCTAACTACTACATGTCAATTATATTACTCTAATTTACTCATATTACATGAGAATAAACTAAAGCATGTCTATATTAAATCGCCAAGGCACGACCTGTGTCAACCTAGGGTTTCAAGTTTCATTACCACCATTGTATAGAAAACCATAATTAAGCATTCAAGTTCCTACTCATATTGAATAATCATAGTTATGCAAAATAATATATTCATTCCATCTAAGACAAGAATTTAAAACAAACATATAATTTTATTTTATAAATTAGTACGGTCTCTTAACTCCTACAATCATCACAGTATGGTCAATAGTTTTCCCTCGTTACAATTGAAAACAATGGAAGAACTACATTACTTGGCTAGGGTTTTTCTAGAAAACCCTAGATACCGAGTTAGTTGGCTATGGTAGAAGGTGACTGCATCGGTGATGTAGAAACGATCTCCATAGTCTTCTTCTTCGGATCTCTAGGTTTGAATATAGCTCTCTACAACAACAAGTTTGTATGAATGAACCCCTCTGAATAAACGTGAACCTCCAAAACTCACGACTGAATAATCACAAAACCAACTTTCATGAACCCCCATTTTCTCTGATATATGATCGTGTATATATAGGCAATAGTATAGAAATGCCCTTTACAGTCTTTTTACTCATCATGCAAATCCTAAAAATTGATATATATATATATATATATATATATATATATCAATTTTTATATATATATATAAGTGTATATACATGTATACAGAGATCTGGAGTCGAGTCGGGGGTAGAACAGGCAGAAACCATCAAAAAACCACAAAATTTGCCGCAAATACGCTTTAAGCGTAGTTGACCTACACTTCAAGCGTAGGTCTAAGCGTAAAAATGTGTTTTCCATCCACTTTTTTAAACTGAAAGCGTAAGCTCAAGCGTAGGTATTTTATGAAAAACCACTTTTCTCCGTGAATACACTGAAACGACCATCTTGAACTCACAATACTTTTTGCTAAAGATGATAACTTCTGGAAATGTCATTTTTGCCCTCCGGGAGCCATTTTTGTCTCCGGCTACCTCTTTGACTCTTCTCTTTGAATAGAAAGAACACACTCTTCAATTAATTCACCAAAGTTAGCTTCATTTCTTCATTAAGCTCCTGAAACATGTTTTAACACGCAAATAACATAAAAATACCAAATAATGGAATGAGATAACATAACAATAGTGAGTTAAGGGGTCAAAATGTCTAATATTTAACACCTATCACACCCCAAACTTACATGTTGCTAGTCCCTTAGCAATAAACTCAAGGAACTTTCTTGTGATGATTTTTAATCTATTTACTCTAATTAACTTAACCTAATCTAACATAATCTCTTGCTTTCATGAGGATCGACGATTACACTTAGTACGAGTAACATGCCTTTTAAACCCCTAGGTTACCCCTAGTGAACTAGTGAAGTCTCATGAAGGTTTCCAGTGATGGTGCCTAAAAACATCTCAACTCTCTATAATCACGTAGCCCTGAGTCCACACACAAGTTCAATTAAGTCATGATATAATGCAAAAGACAACATAGATGTAAATACTCCCACTCACTACCGAACAATAATTATATCGAGCTTTGTGTCATGAATGGTTCCCATTAAAGTGGCTGATTTCACTACTTTCTACTCTCAATCAAGACAACCTTCTGTGATCTTGTGAACACTCGACTATGATATTTCAATTTATCTTCTCCTACTTCATTGATCAATTTTTTGTCGTTTTGATAAAAACTTATCTTTCCATCTTTCCACTTGTATCCCTTTTTATTTTTCTAAGTCTCCAGACTTTCCAGCGGGGATTTTTAGTCTCGGCCAATTGGGCCCGAGCTTCTTTTATGGGATTCATGCTCATCAGTCTTTTCCATTTTAAACGCGAACAATGATATTGGTGATACCAAGCCCGGTTACTCAGATTGAAGAATTGTTTTTTGCATTTTATTTTCTCAAAAAAATTTCAATTTTCTCCATTTCAACCATAACATCTCCCCATCTCCCCTTTTATTGTGGTAAAATTATTTTTTCAACTACATAGTCAAAGATTAATTATTTTTCCTATAGTGAATGTATGTTTGTGCTTATAGGTCAAAGTCGTCCTTCTTGATTTCAATTTCACTCATTCATTCACCCATGTATAACCACATCACTTCACTAACTCGATTTAATCATCACTCTCATGAATAGGAATATCACATCACATACTACTCATACATCATAAACATGAATTTAATCAAATTGTAATACAACTCAATCATGCGTGAAAACAAAGAACTGCTCCAAGAGTTTTTAAATTTTCAATTTTTTTTCAAAAATTTCCTTCTTTGTAATCCTATACCTTTACCCCCAAACTTAAATGAGACCATATCCTTATGGTTAAAAAGAATACATGGGAATGGATATAGTTACCCTTGAAGTTCACTTTTAGATTCAAAGCAAAGCATGAATCTCATTCCCCAAACTTGATTTGAATCACCTGTAAATATATGCAATAAAGCAGAAATACCCACAATCATAGCAAGGGAAAAAGAATTTTCAAAACTATCCAGAATTGCACACAAATTTTCAAAGAATTAAAAAATCTCTTTTATTTATTTATTCATTTTTTTATTTTTATTTGTTCTTTTTTTTACATGATTTGGCCTTAAGGGCCTACAATCCCTAAAAAGAATAAAAATAAAAGCAAAAATAAAGATAAAGACATGGCCCTAAAGGTCTACCGTCACTAAAAAAAAACACACACACAATAAAACAAATCAAACCCTAATTCTAAACCTAGCCCCACTTAGTACTCATCCTCCTCATTTTCTTCATCGCTAGCCATGGCACTCTTCAACCAAATCCGAAAATCCGCTGTCTTTTTCAATTCAGCAAGATCCTCCTCTGGATATATCTTCGTAATTATCCATTGCCCCTCATCCAACTCTTATATCCTCTCACCCAATTGCTCTGCAATGATCTTTGATAATAAAAATGGGTATGGAAGATAATGTTCAAAGTCATCAGCACCCGCCTATTCTCTACTCATAATTGCACGAGCACTAGACATCTCGGCCATTATCAATGTTGGAATACACATTCTATACCCATGAGTTAGGGCATACAACGTTTTAAGCATCGTGTGTTCCCTCACACTAGTCCGAGTATTCGGCCGAATTTGAGTTGCAATGAAACAATCCAAATAAAGTAGATCCGACTTCAACCACCAATTTTCACACATCTTATCTCCTGGATCGAACATAGCACACAATTATTTCACCATCTGCTCATCTGTATGAGGCCATACAAAAGGGCACTCCTTTAGTTTGACTTCCAAGTGTCTCGGACTACCAATCGGTATATTCCACGAATCGATAATACTTCTCCTTCCTATTACTATTGGAGCACTCCACTGAGTCACTTTAGCCGACATAACCTCAAATCCTGGCGATCCGGTAATCTTCATATTTTGATAGAACCTTCGAACCAAGCCCGGATATATTTTTTCTCCCGCCGATTGCTCTAAACTGCGCAATCCTCGTTCCTTAAAGATTCTCCTTCCAGGCGCAGTTAATACTCGGCTCATCCTCTCCGGATGAAACACCTCCTCAAATTACATCCTGCACTCAAAAAATGTTCTTGGTGTGGTTTGTCTTCTCTTCCGGCTTGTTGCTCCATTGTTTGAACTTTTAGCCTCTACATGCTACTCTTCACCCTCAATGAACTCCTCCGGGTCAGAATAATTCTCATGACCACTAGCCATATTCACACCCCCGGAATAGAAAAAAGAAGAAGAAATAATATAATAAGAGAATCTAGCCTTATTGCTCAATTATTGTGAATTGTGTATTGTGCCTTCTCTATGGGTGTATTTATAGATAGATGTCTTAGTATCAAAGTGGAAAAGGATTTAAAACCCTTGCTTGAATAGGAAAGTGATAACAACTCCTTTTTCAACTCTAACTTGAATTTCCATTCCACTTCCTTGTAGGACTAGGACTACTCTAAAACCTCTTACAAAAATTCTACAAAAAATCCTAAAAATGTCTTGAACAAATCCCAATACAAAAACATGTATAACTTAGGCCAAAACACCCCACAAACGAGTCAATTTTTAACTTTTTCAAAATCACTCTCGTGGTAGCCTACGCTACAAGCGTAGGCTGAAGTGTAGGTTGGCTTGAATTTTTTTTTTTTCACATAGCACTCTTCCGATCAATCCAACACATAAACCACATACACCCCCAAACTTAAACGCACAAATGTCTGCATAGTGCGATATAAAATTTTGAAAGAATTCAAACTATCAGCATATGTAAAATAAGCAGAAAAATCCGGGGATATGTCTAACATAATACAATTGATCATAAAAACTTCTATTTTATACACTAAGAAAATAACAAGAAGAATTAGAAAATAATTGTCCAAGCAGTCACATAACTCCCTATACGAAACTATCCGATCGACAATTTATCTCCAATGTATAAAAATGAAACAAAAATAAAACAAAAACCTAACTAAAACTATATTAAGCTTCATCATCAGAGGTCGGTGGTGTGGGTGGAATCTGCACACCCATATGCTGACTCATACGATTAATCTTATGAAATAACTGTCTCTGATCTCGCCGACGGTGCACTGTCTCACACTGTCGAGCATGTCTCTCTTCTGCCAATGTCTACTCTAGCCCCTACTTTCGTGCAATAAGAGCATCAAACTGCGCCTAAAACTGAGTAACAGTACCACCCACAGGTGCCTCTGGCAACACAACCTCATCATCAACAATTGGCATCTGTGGCATAACAACATCATCATCAGTGGCCTGAGCCTCCTGTGCCACACCCGCATCAACCTAACCAGCATCATCAGCTTGCGTCTGGGCCTGTGCATCCGGGGCTGGTAATAGACCGAACCTTGGTCTCCGTCTCATAATAACATCCCCATGCAACCAGGTTCAAACACCAGTCCATATTCCTCTGGCATACGGGGAAACATCTCTGAATCTATCTCGCTCACCCGCATCCATCTTAATTCTGACATCCATCATCAGCTTCATCACTAAGCACGGGAATCAAATGATGAATAGACGTTGCCGAACCTTGGTATCCTTACACAAATGGATATAATGTGTATACAAGCCCTCCCACAAAATTCGGGGAATAGAAATCCACCGCCCGAACTCGAAAGCATAGTGGAGGGCCGGAAATGGTGCATATTACATGGTAGAATGATTGTGAGGAAGAATCTGGGACCGGACTATCACATCCCAAAACCAAAATATCGGGTGATAGCTCATCTTCTTCATGGAGTTCCGATGCCCATCAGCCCACTGCCCTGCAGTCTGAAGGACAACAATATCGGAAATAGATGGGAGTATCTCGGGCATAGATGGGAACTCAGTAGCTAACTTTGGCAGACACCCATCCGGAATACCCCACGCATCAGCAATAGTCTAGGGAGTAATCTTAATCTCAGTACCTCGGACTACTATCCGTAGTCTCGTCCCTATACTGAAATGTTGCATGTGTAACCAAAACTCCCAGATCATATCCTCATAAATATGCGGGGAAGCTAGGGCAAGAATAGGTAATAATCATTGGGCCCTTAACGGGCCTATCGTCCAGGCAGGTACTGGCTATAATCCCTCAAATATCCTCAATAAATATATACGCTTCTACTGATATCCTTTCCGGATCGCCTGACCTAGTAAACCCTCAACCGATGTTGTCTGGGGCACAAGTAAAAATGTAGTCAAAACTCTGATGTCACCCTCCACAGGTGACACAAGTACCCCTTCATCTGTACAATAGTATCCTCATCATCAGCATCATCCTCCTGCTCAACACTATAACTCTCAGTATCCTCATCTATCTCCTCAGCCTGCGGCTTAGGCATAAGTGGTGGTGATGGTGCCCATGGAGCAACTAGATCAGCAATAAGTTGACTATGTGGTAAAAGGAGATCGCGTCCCTATGTAGAACTCTCTGGTACATCCGCCTCAAAAGATGAGGAAGATGAGGATGCCGAGTCAACATACTGTGGTCTTACGGCGCGTGTACTCTGGTGGTGAATAGGTGCTCAATTGGGAGACAATGATCTTGACCTCTGTCGAACATCATGCTCTACTAGTCTAGACGCCTCGGCCAATAAAACCATGTTGTGCCCTTAACCCTTGCCATACCTATAATATCGAATTTTCAAAAAGTAAGCGATATTGTTCCGGACACCGAATCAAAATCAAACTAATTTAAATATATCCAATACGATAATTAAACAAGCCATCATCCCAAAAATTTGATATTCAATCCGCTTTCGAAGTCGAAAAACTCATTTTTTTAGAAAATGAATCGAAACATGATTTTGATCGGACTCGTTCGTCCATACTAGTTTAGAATAAATCTAGAATTAATATGAAAAAATCAAGGCAACACTAAAACTCACAAAAGTTCCAGACGCAACTTTAGAAGCTCCGTTTTTCCCTTCTATGTTCTTCAAAGTACCTGTCAATCACATAAAAATTTAACTTTAGCTACAGCTACAATAACGCAATGCAAAAAAATTATTAAATCTATTTGAACAATGCTTCAGTCCCCGACAACGATGCCAAAAATTTGATCTGATGTTAGGTGTGTAAAAATATATGGTTAAAAATGACACCTTAACGACACTAGGTTTTACCCTACGTAAGCGCACGTATCGTATTGTAGAACAACAATGGATTGAATAAGGGATATCGATCCCACAGAGACTGAGATTGTTCACTTTAGTAATTGAAAAACACTGAATTATATTTTCTGAAAATGGTTTGTTTGGGTTGTCAAAGACTAAATTATCTAATTTTAACTAAATTAACTAAAAAGAAAAGTAAATTGGTTGTGATTCAGATGAGAGAGAAAACTAAGGCTTTCATGCTCCATCACTAACCGCATAATATAGTTCCTCACTATATCAACTATAAGAGGGCGAACCATAACTGTGAATCAGGCCGTACCGCAAATAGCTAAATACAACCCCAATAAGGAGTACCATCAGCCAGATTGCGACAACCCGTCTCATGACTAACCTAACTACTACATGTCAATTATATTACTCTAATCTACTCATATAGCATGAAAATAAACTAAAGCATGTCTATATTAAATCGCCAAGGCACGACCTGTGTCAACCTAGGGTTTCAAGTTTCATTACCACCATTGTATAGAAAACCATAATTAAGCATTCAAGTTCCTGCTCATATTGAATAATCATAGTTATGCAAAATAATATATTCATTCTATCTAAGACAAGAATTTAAAACAAACATATAATTTTATTTTACAAATCAGTACGGTCTCGTAACTCCTACAATCATCACAGTATGGTCAATAGTTTTCCCTCGTTACAATTAAAAACAATGGAAGAACTACATTACTCGGCTAGGGTTTTGCCAGAAAACCCTAGATACCGAGTTAGTTAGCTATGGTAGAAAGTGACTGCATCGGTGATATAGAAACGATCTCCATAATCTTCTTCTTCGGATCTCTAGGTTTGAATATGGCTCTCCACAGCAACAAGTCTATATGAATGAACCTTTCTGAATGAATGTGAACCTCTAAAACTCATGACTGAAAAATCACAAAAACCAACTCTCATGAACCTCCCTTTTCTTTGATATATGATCGTGTATATATAGGCAATGGTATAGAGAAGTCATTTCCAGTCTTTTTACTTATCACGTAAACCCTAAAAACTGATATATATATATATATATATATATATATATAAGTGTATATACATATATACATAGGTCTGGAGTCGAGCCGGGAGTAGAACAGGCAGAAACCATTGAAAGACCACAAAACTTGCCGCAGATATGCTTTAAGCGTAGCTGGCCTACGCTTCAAGCGTAGGTCCAAGCGTACCTCCAAGTGTAGGTCCAAGTGTACCTCCAAGCGTAAAAATATGTTTTTCACCACTTTTTGAAACTGAAAGCGTAAGCTCAAGCGTAGATATTTTATGAAAAACCACTTTTCTCCGTGAATGCACCGAAATGACCGTCTTGAACTCACGATACTTTTTGCTAAAGATAATAGCTTCTGGAAATGTCATTTTTGCCCTCCGAGAGCCATTTTTGCCTATGACTGCCTCTTTGACTCTTCTCTTTGAATAGAAAAAACACACTATTCAGTTAATTCACGGAAGTTAGCTCCATTTCTTCATTAAGCCCCTGAAACATGCTTTAACATGAAAATAGCATAAAAATACCAAATAATGGAATGAAAGAACGTAACAATAGTGAGTTAAGGGGTCAAAATGTCTAATATTTAACACCTATCATGCTTTATCTAAAGGAAGGGATTTTGCCTAATCGCGGTTTAAAAGACTGGTTTCGCGATATGTCCTTCATGATGAGAAGTTGTTTCCGAAAAGCTTTGAAAGGAAATTATTGAAATGCATTGGAGAGGTGCTAAGGCAAACTCATGAGTTTGGGCATCATGACCAAAGAAAAGTGTTTTAGTAGCTTTTGTTGGCTGGGTACTATTAGCCAACAATGGAGAAAGATTCTGGAGATTTCGTCAGAAAATGTCATACATGTCACGTACATGGGAATCTTATTCATGCCCCAGCAGCAGAGCTACACAGCTTGTCCACCCCTTGGCTTTTCCACACCTAGGCCTTGGATATAATTGGGCCAATCACACCATAGGCTCAGGGTCATATGTGGGTGTTGGTTGCAACTGAATTGTTTACAAAATGGGTAGAAGTAATTCCATTACGGCAAACGATAGTTGATAAATAATAAAAGAAAATATTATTTATCAGTTTGGGATACCAAAGGTTATACTGTCAGATAATGGGACTCTTTTTGTCAACAACAAAGTTGCAAGTTTGCTTGATAGATATAATATAATTCATCACAAGTCAACACCATATTACCCTAAAGGGAATGGACAGCCAGAAGCATTGAGCAAAGCTTTAATCAGGATATTGAGTCGTTTGGTGCACTATAATCAGAAAAAGTGGATGGAAGAGCTTCCCATAGCTCTATGGGCACAGCGGACATCCTATCGTACTGCTACAAGAATGGCCCCGTACTCCCTAGTGTATGAGGCAGAGGTAGTATTACCACCACAAATAGAAATCGCAGCTAAAACATTGACCGCGGATAGCAAATTAGAAGAAAGAATACTACAAGTTGAAAGTCTGGAAGAAAAAAAGGATGACGCATTTATGAATTAAAGGGCCTATAATAACCAACAAGTAAAGGGATACAACAAGAAAGTACAATATAGATAATTCAAAGAAGGGGATAGGGTGCTGAGGATAGTACCAGCAATAATGCGAGGGCAGAGGGTAAGAAAATTTGAAGTAAAATGGGAAGGCCCTTATGTGATTACCAGTGAAAGCAATAGTGGGTATTACATATTGGAGCATGAGATTACTCGCGAAAGAATAGGCCCGCTCAATGTGAAGTGGATAAAATTGTATCAATCTTAAAAATAAATAAATAAAAATGTGTGTAAAATAAATATACACAACAATGAAGTAAGACTGTTGTCATTACAAAAATATGTGAGATAATATAGTTGAAAGCTAGCAAAATATGTGTGCAAATCATGTATAATGCAACAATCACTAGTACAAGCCTCTACCAATGGGGGATGAGACATGAAGGTTCTCATGTTCCTCCTGAAGCTCACGAGAACACAGTAAATGTTCCACGTCCTCCTTCAACTTTTGACTGTCCTTTTCCGCAGCAGCTAAAAGTGCACGAGCTTCCTCCACTTTCGCGATGCTTGCCTGATAGTTATTAAAGGCTTTGACCTCATTACAGTGCTTTGCATATAAATGTTGCACTTGCTCCAGACATGTTTCCCACCAAGTCACATTCATCTTCATATTTCTCCAGTTCTTGATACAAGCATGGCATAGGGAAAAGGTGTCAGGAGCAAGGTCTCACGTGCAAGTCGTTGTTAAAGAGGAAAAAGTATCCGCGATAATGTGAAGGAAGGTTGCTGGAAAAGTGGATCATAGAGCTCCATATGCTCAAATGTCTCTGGATGATGACTCTGAACATAGCATAGACAAATATGCCAATATGCATAATTCTTTGAATAAGGGTTTGACATGACTGGTGCTGATGAGAAATTGGGAATGGATGAAGATGGAGCTCACTGAGGCAAAATTGAACTCTTTGATGGAACCAGCTGAAATTTTTGAGTCCGGGGTGCTGGTGAAGTCTGAATATGCGGTTGCTGAGAGTGTATAGGAAGGAAGAATGATTTTGAATTTGGAAAATAGAGGTTCTGCAAAGTGTTTGGAGGTGAAGGAAAGTCATCAAAAATTTCATTGACGATCAAATCTTCGGGGTCTTGTAACATGGATTTCGGAAAAGAGGGTCCATAAATGATACTTGAACCCACGACATGAGCATGCCAAGCATCAGCCATGACATGAGCATGCCTAGCATCAGTCTGAGTATGAGAACTTGTATTAAGAACACCCGCAACATGAGCAGATTCATTTATGGCAGCATGGTCTTGACGTGTGCTCAAATTTGCGGCCTCAGAAACTTGGTGTTGACGAGCGCTCAGATTAGTGTTCTCAAAGGATTGATCTTGATGAGTGATGTTGTCATCATCATCTGTAGTAATAGGGTTTTCGATAATATTCTTAATGTCAGCCATAAGACCTCCAAAAAGACACCGCTGAATTCGCGGACCATCCTCTAGAGTAGCCGCCATCTCTATCGCGATATCACCACCAAGAGGTTACATATGTCGCGTATCTGACTCTTCATTACTGGGTACCTCTATTATGGGATCAACTTCAAGATTAGAAACCAAAGGGTTTGTTACTTCTTTGAGGTTGAGATTAACATCAGACCCTACATCTACTCTTTCTGTGATAGGAACATTTTCTGAAGAGTCTTCGCAGATTGCATCTCTGATGGATGGAGCATCTTGCACAAGGTCATCATGAATAGTGGATTTCTCTGAAGAATGAGTGTCGCGAAATTCTTCAATAGGCTCAGTATATTGAGAATGATCATCGTGAGAAGTGGCATTGTCCATAATCTGATCATCCTCGTCTGAATCATTGAAAATGACTCTCTTCACGAGTCTAGAGGGATCCTGTGATTTCTCTATTCCATGATCCTGAAAATCAGAAAGTATGTTAGCCACCTCGCGATCTGAAGCATCAATTCCTTCAAAGTCTTTTGATTCGCGGTGTCACTAGGCAAAGTTGTATCTTCAGAAGTGCCATTAACTGAAACATCATTAAAAGAATCAATAATAATTTGTAGAAATAAAAGAGAGGCAAAAGTTATTATCCTATACCAGAAAATAAAGGATTTATAGTTTGAATATCTCCTACCGCTTATGTAACAGTATCAAGTAAATGACCACGCTTAAAAGGAGACAGGGAGGCAGCATGGATTGGTCTCCCTTTTCGCGGAGAATTACCTATCCGCAGAGACTTATCTTATCGTGGAGAGTCACCTTGAATAGGACCAACACCCTAGGAAAAAATATTTTCTACTTCAGGTGAATCATGGGAAGGATTTTGAGTACGAATGCCTGACCTTTTTTTACGGATTAGGGGAATCTCCTTTACCTCATCTTCTGAAGCTAATGTTTGTCTGATGGAAGCCAATATTTGGGCTCTCTGAGTATCTCTCCTTTGAGACAAAGAGACATAATACAAAGTATCATCATCAGTAGTTGCCCTTTGTTGAGTCAAGGGAACGTTGTCCAGATCATCACTTGCATCAATAAAAGAGGTTTTAACATTGGAAGTTACTTTCACAGAGGTATTCGCAGACTGCTGAAAATAAAGAGAAAGTCAGAATGATTATGAACATTAGAAGCATATTACACTATATTAACGGGAAGGGATTGTTACCAGTATTTTTGAAATAGGTTCATCACGGATAGGAATAGCAATAGGAACTTCAACGCGTTCTGAGCGTTTTCGCTTGGGTGCAAGGGGAGGAACCTTTGCTTTTCCTTTTGGATCTTTTAAAGTTTTCTTCTTCTTAGGAAGAGGAGTTGAAGACTCTGGTGTTTCAAGATGATTAAAAGATTGAAGTGCCAGCTTACTAAAAAACCCACGGGAACCGTGAGGCTTATGGATTTTAAGAGAAGAATCTTTTGAGAATATATTCGCAGGCTCGACTGGTCTAAGGGGGCCCATCATGTAGGTATGAAAATCTGTAATGACTTGGATCCAAAAATCCACAAAAGTCGCGGTTCAACCTCCTGCCCGTGATCGTGAAGGAATGTAGATTGCAAAAGAAAACTGTTGATTTGTTTTCTCATACTCCTCGCGAAAGCATATCTAAGCAACATCATAAGCATTAGGAGAACTTCCCTCAAAAGGGGCAACATAGATAAGGATTGCTTGATCGAAACCCAATTGACGGGCAACCTGTGAAGGGTTGTAGACTGAAACTCACGAAAACGACTCATCAAAAATGGGCAGACAACACTCAAAGGCAGCAGTAGAAAAAATAAGCTCCTCATGAGATTAATAACTGTATGAAGACATGTCCTCCTCAGGATAAAAAGAAGGGAAGTAAACCCCCTTTAAAGGTACTGAGTATGGTCTTCACAGAAAACCACGGCTGCTATCTATAAAATCTTTAAGCCTTTTAGTTGAAAAAAGACCTGACCAACGGGCAGAGCGAGATTTTGGAAAAGTGGCATTCGCGGACTCAGAGTTTGCCACACTTGCGGAAAATTCCAATGGCTTGGGGGCATACTTAGGGAATCTTTCAAATAAAAACAGCATCAAAAAAAGGCAGGGGATATGTGTGCTGATAATATATCGACCCATAGATCTAGAAAACTTATTGGCTAAAGTATCTAACTGAGAATATAAAGTGCAAGAAAAAATGGAGCTAAGGGAAGAAGGATACCCCACGAGATGATGGAAGCCATTAAAAACATTGTTTTATTTGGGTCATCCTTAGGACTCCTTTGAAAGTTACAGCGATTCAGCTAATAGGCTTTGCCAACTCATACTCACTATTGAATTATGGGCCAGGCACAGATTGGCGATCTTGGCCGCGGATGAGAGAAAGTTTTGGCTCATATTCTCTAAAAAAATGATGACACTAGTTAGAATACTTCAGTTTTGCGCTTTTAATAATAGGAGCTTCATTAAGGATTGTGCCATTTTTAAAGCTGATACACCTCTTCGCGACATAGGCAACATAAGTCTAGAGGTGTAAATGAATTTTTTGATCTTTATCATCAAAAGGATGTACATCCTGAGGCCGTGAATAAAAAACTGGGAGTATAAACAAAACATAGACGTCCTCCAGAGTAAGGGTAAACTCTCCCCAAGAAGCTACAAAGGAATGAGAGGCGGGACTCCAATGTGATGCCAAAAGGGTGAAAGCATCAGTGTCGCGACGGACATAAAGATCAAAGAACAATTCTATTGAATCCAATAAGCCTGCCTTACGAAGGGTGTCACGGTGTCTATCTTGGTTTAGGATATGACTGGACCACATCTTCCAGTTTGTAATGGGGGCCACGTGACCTTTCTATTCAACAAAAGAGAAGGGAATGTCTCCTCTTTCGATAAGTAACCGCAGCAGAGAAGATCACAGAATAGTAACTAACGGAGCCTCACCATCAGAGTGAATGAGCGAAGGATCTTCAGTAATATCCCCCACGGGAGGAAGGTTCTCAATTAAGGTCCAGAAGCTGTCATTATCATTATCAAAGAATGGAGCTTTTCTCCATTTTATTGGTAAAGGGACAGAAGAAGCAACTCCGGAATGAGGGGCTAAAAGTTTAAAGAGGAGGAAGAAGTTTTGGACATGGTGAGGAAAAAGAAAGAAGGAACAAATATGAGAATAGGAAAGATAAGATAAAATGGGTACTACGGATATGAATAAGGTCAGTAGATATAGCTATAAGAAATAGGTATGTGGTAGAAAGGGTTAAAATATGGGATAAGGGAAACAGAGAGATTGGTATCGCGGATAAGAATGGGATTGAAATATATAATAGAGATGAGGTTTGGATATAGGCAAAAAATTTGGTATATGGGTTAGAAATAAATCAAGTGAGTAAAGGCAAAAAGAATTGACAAAGAATGTTGAAGGAGAAATAGAGAAAATTTGGAGAAGGAAGGAAAAATGGAAAAAATGAAGTATGGGGGGTTTATAAGGGAGGGGGCACAAATTTCTAAGAGGTGCAATTAATGCCCACAGAAGCCGAACCGACGCCAAGGCTACCGCAAATCAGAATATCGCGGATCGTAATCAAGGAAAAATGTTGGCAAGGCAGAAGCGCATTTCAAAAAGGAAAAATGAAGAGAATCATAAATATAGTCCAAAAGGCTAAAATAAAGTATGTGAAAATACATATATAAAACAATTTCTCACATAATGCATATGGGGATAATTGTCCCCATGAAACTGAAATGAGGTTTTGGTGGTTTACTCTTTAGTACTTGGCTAAGTACTAAAGTGTAAAAGGAAAAAATGTAAAAGGGGATTCGTGTTGATATAATCCGCGAATCCAGGGGTCTGGCAAGGGAAAGTTGGAAAAAGGCCAATAGGGTATCTCTGGATGAGATTGAATACAAGATAAAGCTCTACAAAGAGGAAATGGTTGAGGACTGACAAAGGGGGTCATAGCCAAAAGTCAACCTCGCGACCCTATGAGCTTATCACGTAGGGAATACTATTTGACTAGCCCAAGGAAATATTTTGAGATGGTGAATGGTGGGTCACGATCTCATTCATCAAAATCACTCAAAATAAAGTATTTAGAATGCGTCAAATAATGCTCAGGGTTATGTGAATGGAAAATATGCATAAAGGACATGACCCAGGAAACTATGACATCAAATAAAGGAATCCGCGAGAAGTAACCTCCCGATATCGCGGGATGGTAAGGTCGTGGACTGGTAATATCGCGAGCTGAAGATCACGACATGGGTAAATTATTGAGGTCACCAGCGGATCGATATCGCGGATGATCATGATGACGTGGCAATAATTTAAGCCTGAACCAGTGCCTATAAATAAAGGGCTAGGGACTCATTCAAGGTACTTTTCAAAAACTTAGAGAGATAAATTTATAGAGAAAGAAATAGTGATTCCTAGATATTTTGTTATATAATTGTTTTTCTCTTCCTTTCTTTTTCTATAATTCTGTAATCATCAAAGGTATTCAATAAATAAATCATTTGTTTAGCGAGTATTAGAGTGTGCAGACACTATTTCCAAATCATATTAAATCTGAACCCAACAAACATAACAATCTTTACAAATATTATCAAATTTGTAAGTATACATATGTTTTAAATATGTATTCACTTTCCTAATTCAATCTAATTATAACTCGGTGCTCTATTTAAATTTGTAGTGTTTATAACTTATAATCCTTTAATTTCTCATTGTTATACATAAATATATATAACCACACACTTGTAAACATTATTATATTATTAAATAACTTGGATCATCGGGGTTTACTTAATTGAACTCGAATTTACTCAATTGAATTTGGGTTTTACTTAATTAAATTCGGGATTTACTAAATTGAACTCAATTTCTTTCAATTGAATTGAAGTTTTACTAAATTGAACTCAATTTCCCTCAATCGAACTGGAGTTTTACTTAATTTTACTCAATTTCAATCAATTGGATTGGAGATTTGACTAATTGAACTCAAATTCACTAAATTGAATTTGGGTTTTACTTAATTGAATTCAATTTCACTCAATTGAATTAGGGATTTATTAAATTGAACTCAATTTCCTTCAATTAAACTGAAGTTTTACTAAATTGAACTCAATTTCACTTAAGAATTAAGGGTTTACTTAATTTTACTAAATTCCAGTCAATTGAATTAGGGCTTTACTTAATTGAACTCAAATTCACTCAATTGAGTTTGGGTTTTACTTAATTGAATTCAATTTCATTCAATTGAATTGGGGATGTGTTAAATTGAACTCAATTGAATCAGGGATTTACTAAATTGAACTCAGTTTTCTTCAATTGAATTGGAGTTTTACTAAGTTGAACTTAATTTCACCTAATAGAATTGGGGGTTTACTTAACTTCACTCAATTTCAGTCAATTGAATTGGGAGTTTACTTAATTGAACTCAAATTCACTAAATTGAATTTGGGTTTTACTTAATAGAATTCAATTTTATTAAATTAAGTTGAGGATTTACTAAATTGAACTCAATTTCGTTCAATTGAATTGGAGTTTTACTAAATTGAACTCAATTTCACTTAATCGAATTGGGGGTTTACTTAATTTCACTCAATTTCAATCAATTGGATTGGGGGTTTACTTAATTGTACTCAAATTCACTCAATTGAATTTGGGTTTTACTTAATTGAATTCAATTTCACTCAATTTAATTGGGAATTTACTAAATTGAACTCAATTTCCTTTAATTGAATTGGATTTTTACTAAATTGAATAAAATAATTAATTTTAAATATTATCTTATAATTACGTTAAAAATCAAAGTCATACTATAATTAATCTCATAACCAGTTACTTGAATTTCTTAATCATCAATCTGAGAGTTCCTATAATATCGAATTACTCAATACTATTGAACTAATGATATATGAATTTAGATGAATTAATTGGTTTTCAGAAATAACTCTAAAGCCCGTTTACTAACATGAAATGTTTCATGTTTATTACTTTTACTTCCTGAAATATGAAAATAAAAGTAAAATTACGTTTCTTAATTTACTTATATTTTCTAACTTAAAGGAAACGTTTACTCAATTAACAAAGAAAATAGAAAGTAAAACAAAAAGTAATTTCTAATTTTGTTTCGTCTCACTAACTAGGGGTGGACAAAAATCCGGCAAATCCGAAAATCCAATCCAACCAATTCGATCCGGACATATTGGATTGGTTTTGTTATGGATTGGATTGGACATGGATCCAAAAACACTCAATCCGGTATTTTATGGATCGGTTTTGGATTGCATTTATAAAAATTCAGTTAATCTAATCTAGTCCGGTACTGTTCATATATATTTTAATATATTATATTAATAATATATCACATAATATATTATTTTAATCTAAATTATAATATCTTATATCACTAATATACTACTTTAAACTAAATTATAATATCTTATTTTACTCTAAATAATTATCTATTTATATCTAAATCTATAATATTATAAAATAATATCTTATTTTATTATTTCTATGTATTTATCTACAAAAAATAAAAATAAAAATAATTAAAATATAAGATTCGAAGAACTATATCATTAAAGTGTATTATTACAATCTATTCTTTCAATATATGCATCTTCTTCAAGTAAGTAATTATAATTAAAGTATTTTGAACCCTTATAAAGAGAGATAAAGGAGATAGATATACGCCCAAATTTAAAATTTAAAAATAAATTATATTCAAAGGACTATAATTAACCCTTGCATTTTGGATGTAATATAGCTGTTTTTATATGTATATTTAGTAAATGTATCTGCTTCTAGTAAAATAACTATTATGTATAACATAATTCATCTTCCATCGTATACATATTTTCTTCTCTAGAAGATTTGAGAATCAAGTTACTGTTGAGGCAATTACAATTTAATTGTTAGAATATATTTTTTACTTTTCATTCAATTTGTTTTTAATTTAAAAAAAATGTGTGATGCATACAGAAGCTGGTGATTAGGACGAAAAGTGTGGAATATATGCCAATTTTTGTCTCAGTGGCATCATTTGTTAATTTTATTATCTGGACTTGCTACGACTCCATTCGCTTGGATCCATTCGTCCTTGTAAAACTCTCTCTCTCTCACTCACGGTTTAATATAGCATTTTTTTCTATATACCTTATATTCAGTGACTATAGTTATATAAATTCATTTGTATGTACTTCTACAAAAAAAAAAAAAAAAAAATTCTTTTCTAAGATGGTTTTACAAATTCAATTGTGAGCACGTTCAGGAAGAAGTTTATAATTATATCAATTATAAAAATCATCCACCTGATGTTTTTCATTTATTTTGAAAGAAAGTTATCCCCATAGATTAACAATAAAAAAAATTGACTCCATAACTCTTTTCAATAGTAGATTTTCGTGTTATTATTATTAGTATTGCATGTTATGAAGCCTCTTATAATGGTAAATCTAGTAAGAGTATAAATTTTGTCATTTCTTCTCACATGTTGATTTAGCATGTGAATTTGTGTTTCAGGTATCTAATGGATTGGGCACACTATTATCGTTTGCCCAACTTGTTCTCTACACTAGGTTTTACAACTCCACAGAGAACTAGATAATGGAAAACCAAATGACAGCTATACACTACCTTTTCCAATTCTATACCGCAACAAAAAATGCACCTGTTGTTTAATTTTTTTAGATAGTTGTTTGGTATAGATAGGTTGTTTGACTAGATAAGTTTTATCTTATCTAATTTTATAAGTCTATGTAAAGGACTGCTATAATCAGATTGTAGTGCAATGAAATTTTTTTTTCTTCTTTTGTCATCTTGGATTCTATTTTTATCCTTCTATAGACCCTCGAGGTTGAAGCCACTGTAATATGTGTGGTAGTGAGAATGATCCTAATGGGGAGGGTAACCAACAGAAAGTGTCGTCAAATGAGGATATTTATCACTTGGGTAAAAGATTGAGGCTTTGAGAGTATTAAAGCTATAGATTAGTGTGTATACTATAACTCTTTATCACAACAATATCATTTTTTGGAGGGGATTACGTTGAAACAATTCACTCTATTTTTTTTAATAAATATTATAGGCATGAAAAGTAGCTACATCTCGCTATAAAAACAGGTGGGCTGCTGGTGGGGCTATGCCCATTCTCCCTCTTCTTCTGCTTAATACACTACAAAAAGCTAAATATATAATACACCAGCATACAACCTTTCGATAGTTAAAATGATTTCTGCCCATAGTGCTCTAAAAGTATTTGGTATTGTAACAACCCCCTCCCAATCCAGGCACAATACTGTCCACTTTTGGCTCACCCGGACCAGAGACATTCCAGGGGGGTCACCCATCCTGGTACTACTCCACGTCAAACACACTTAACTGTGGAATTCTGATGGGTTCTCAGCCATCACGGTTTTAAAACACGTCGTGTCATAGAAGGGTATGAAACTCATATATAGCACATAGCATTTCCTTACCCAGGAGATGTGAGATTGTGCACTTGGACATAGGTTAAACTATAGAAACAAACTGGATCTAAATCAAAGCCACGAGGCGAGATATATGAATTTTGGAAAACGGTATCGGACAATGCCGACCAAAACATAAATTTAAAGTACCCAACTTTCACTAAGGGTAAAATAGTCATTTCAGGGATAAAATAGTCATTTCAAATTACCATTACAAAGTTTGGACCTAGCACAAGCCGTAGGAACAAACAGAACCCAATTCGGAGGTGCGAGGCAGAAAATACGAAGGTTTGAAAATCGATCGTCACAACTAGTTGACCCAGTCGACTAGGTTAAATAGGTCAGTCGACTCGATGCCCAGTCGACTGCCCTGAGGATAGACAGAGATAAAAAAAAAAAAAAACAAAAAATTGCGGAAAGACCTCTTGGATGCCGGCAATAGACTGCCTAACCTTGGGGACTCCAAAAATGACTTTCAAACAGCTTCTAACCCTTAGGAATCATGCAGTAAAGGTTCCACCTCATTTAGGAGACTTTAGAAATGAGAAAATATCATCTAATCTCATTTTAGTTTTATCAAAGACACTTCCTTGAAAACCCGTAAAAATAACCGTCTTACCCCCGGTCTCCGTTTTATACACCGCCGACTTTCAAGGGTCTAAATATTTTATAAAAATGAATTTAAAACCATTTCAAAACTCAAAGTTTTAGTCAGGGTTACGGGGTGAGCGAAAACGGATTTTTCAAAAACTGAATGGACCTAAATGTGAGGCACTATAATCTGATTACAGCAGTCCTTTACATAGACTTAGAAAATTATATAAGATAAAACTTATCTAGTCAAACAACCTATCTATACCAAACAACTATCTAAAAAAATCAAACAACAGGTGCATTTTTTGTTTCAATATAGAGTTGGAAAAGGTAGTGTATAGCCGTCATTTGGCTTTCCATTATCTAGTTCTCTGTGGACTTGTAAAACCTAGCATAGAGAACAAGTTGGGCAAACGATAATAGTGTGCCCAATCCATTAGGTACCTGAAACACAAATTCACATGCTAAATCAACATGTGAGAAGAAATGACAAAATTTATACTCTTACTAGATTTACCATTATAAGAGGTTTCATAACATGTAATACTAATAATAATAACACGAAAATCTACTCTTGAAAAGAATTATGGAGTCAAAATTTTTATTGTTAATCTATGAGGAGAACTTTCTTTCAAAACAAATGAAAAACATCATGTGGATGATTTTTATAATTGATATAATTATAAACTTCTTTCTAAACGTGCTCACAATTGAATTTGTAAAACCATCTTAGAATAGATGAAAAGAATAAACAACAACAACAAAAAAAAAAACATTTTTGTAGAAGTGCATACAAATGAATTTATATAACTATAGTCACTAAATTGAAGGTATATAGAAACAAATGCTATATTAAATCGTGAGAGAGAGAGAGAGTAAGAGTTTTACAAGGACGAAGGGATCCAAGCTAATGGAGCCGTAACAAGTCCAAATAATACAATTAATAAATGATTCCACTGAGAGAAAAAAAATGGCATATATTCCACACTTTTCGTCGTAATCACCTTCTTCTGCATGTATCACACATTTTTGTAAATAAAAAAAAAAGTTGAATGAAAAGTCAAAAACATATTCTAACAATTAAATTGGAATTGCCTCAACAGTAACTTGATTCCCAAATCTTTTAGAGAAGATAGTATGTATGCGATGGAAGATGAATTATGTTATACATAAAAGTTATTTTACTAGAAGCATATACATTTACTTTGTATACATATACAGGGCCTGTTTGGTAGTCATTTTTTTGTTTATGTTTATGTTTTTTGTTTTAAAAAGCTTGTTTGGTGCATTGTTTTGGGCCCAAATGATTAATGAACAGTAAAAAAACACATACCCAATTTTAGGCCCTTTGAAGAAACACGGATTTGGTGTTTTTTGGAGTTTTTGGTACTGTAGAACTTAAACACTTTAAAAATAAAAATAAAATCATGGAAAAACACATTTGAAAATCGTTTCCAAAATCACATTTCTTCTTCTCTCCATTTGTGTCGAATCAAGGCGACAGTTAGGGTTTTTCCAAAAACACATTTCCTTATTCTCTCCTACGTGATTCTTCACACGACCTCAGATCCGACCATGAAATCGTGAAGGCTATCATCACTTTCGCACGATCTAAGCTTTGACGAAGAGAGGCGACGACTAGAGTTTTGATTGGAGAGCAATTTTCTTGTCGATTTGAACTCAGGTTTGCTTTCTTTCACGCTTTTCGTGTTTACCTTATCCACTTTTCCCCCATATCTGTATATGTTGTGTTTTTCGAGCTCAATTTACGGGTTGTATGTGTCTCTATGTATGTCTGTGTGTGTTTCTGTGTATGTGTGTATCTGTATCAATGTGTGTTTCCGTGTATGTGTGTGTGTGTGTGTTCGTGTCTCTGTGTGTCTGAAAAAATCCCAATTTTTGTTGTTTCAATTTACTTACTTTTAATTTCTGAATGTATCTGAAAAAACCCTTAATTTTTTAATGTATGTGTGTGTTTGCTGTCGAAATGTGGAAGGAGAGTTCATGTTTAATTTGCTGTCGAAATGTTCAATTTAATCTTTGAGTGAAATTGATTCCAAATATTGATTCCTTGCTTTAATTCTGTCTTATTGAGGTGAATTCTGTCTTAGCTACCTTTCAAAAAAAATTATGTCTTAGCTTCAATTCTATCTTAGCAAAAATGTGAGGCAAATTCTGTCTTAGCTTCAATTCTGTAGCAAAAACATTTCAGTTTCCCGAGGTGAATTTATGTAATTATGCCCAACATACAATTCAATTATGTCCAACCTATAATTCTGTCCTAGTTTTAAAATCAAATATGATGGTCGTATTGAATTGATGTGATTTAAAATAATTTAGATGGATACCACTAACATAAAAAATGGCTACTGATACTGATAGTCTCCATCATCATCACTCTTATAGTTGATGGAGTTGTTGTTGAGTTATAGTTGATGGAGTTATTGTTAAGTTCTAGTTGAATGAAAGTTCTTTTATGTGAAATTATTTAGTGTAAATCTTAAGGGATTGTATGTTTGCTCTTCAATCTTAATTTTTTTTCAGAAGTTATAGAGAATCTGTAGATACTACGTTTAGAATTTGATAATTAATGCAAAAATTGAGGAACACGGGGAATAGGCAAGTTTGACTGAGAGAATTTCAGTGTTTTCTTTTTGGTTTCATAATCTTGGTTATCATAGCATGTGCCTAATACAATGTTTTTGCTTGGCATAAAGATTTTATAGTCTAAAGCATCTCTCTCAGATAATATATGTGGAGAATCTCTCTCAGATGATATATGTGTAACCCTATTTTTTTATCATTGCGAAATTGTGAAGGATGAATCCCATGCTGAACTAATTGTGTATTTCCCCTTAGAGGGAACCCAAAACAAGCAACTGATCATTTGCTAGGATATCTGGAGGGTCTAAGGCTTGAATATCAGCTTTTAGTTTCCTAAGCCTTACATGTAGCTCAGGCATAACCCAAGGTGGATTTCCACACCCACCACACCTTAATAAAACCAAAATGGACGAGGCATTTTGGTATCAGAAGGTGATTTTGGTTGGATGAATACTTTATCATCAGGATGAAGCATTGAGATGCAACATCACTTTGTATTGGTTTATACATGGACGAGGCATTGTTGATTCGAGTCAAGGATCTTAATTGCAAACCATGTGTGATACGAGCCCAAAAAATGTGATAATTTTCTTCTTATTAATCATGAAAATATAATACATTTTGGACTACAAATGAAATCAATTAATATAGTATTTTTCTTTCAATGATACATGTGATGGAGCTACTTGGAGGATGTTCGAGTTGAAGTCATAATTGGAGGATGTTCAAGTTGGCGGATGTTCATGTTGAGCTATTTAGTGTAAAGGAAATGACATTGATGTAATAGCATTTTCTCATTGTTTTATGTAATCTAATATGTATTATATGTAATAGCATTTCCAATATGTAATAGTATTTTCAGTATGTAATATCATTTTTCATATGTAATTGATGTCGTGTGTGTGGTGTTTGGATGATTTTGAAATTGAGTTATTTTTTGGATATGTCTTGTGATATTTCTTACTATCAGGTGAAAAAAAATATTGGACTTGTCATTTTTATGGGGAGGTGCTGCCGAAATTTTTTCATTTCCAAAACATACCAATATTTCAATAATATTATTGACTTCAATGTGCTCATGATGAATAATACCAACTTGTGGAAGAAGACATTTTGGTACAGAAGTGCCTTTCAATTGCCAAATATTTGTCTTCATTAATTTTTGTACTTGAAATTTAAAAAATATATAATTGAAGTCACCAAACGTGTTTTTCTGTTTTTGTTCTCTGAAATTCAGAATAAACAGACTATGTCAAACGTGTTTTTCTGTTTCTGTTCTGTAAATTCCTGAAAAATCAGGGCTCTGCCAAACGTGTTTTTTTGTTTTTAATTTTTAAATTTCCACACAAAAAACATCCGTATCAAACATACTTATGTTCTCGGATGAAAAAACATAAAAACAAGAAACGTGTTTTTTGTTTTTTTCAACAAAAAACACAAACACAAACACAGTATGCCAAACAGGCCATTATAGTGTGAGAGGATCTTTTAGTTCACTAGAATGACCATTGGACCAAATTATTAGGGGTGCAATTTGGGTCGGCCCAACCCAAACCCGGCACAAACCCAAGTGTAGATGAACTCAACCCGACCCAACCCGAATTTCAAATCGGCCTCAACCCAACCCAACATACTCGGGTCGGGTGGGTTACCTGGTTTCCAAGTTCTTTTTTTTTTTTTTTTTTTTGAAACTGAATTTCTGATAAAAAAAAAATTTGAAATTGAATCTCAAATGTGAAGTTTAAAACTACTGGAAAAACTTGACTGCACTGTGCAAATGAAACAAAAAAAAGTAAAATCTAATTATAAGATAAGAAAAAAATTAAACAATAATTTGAAAATGATAAAAAATGAAATTATAACAATGAAAACAAAATTCAAGATTTAATTTATATATATATATATATGTATAAACCACTTTGTGTATATATATATATACATGTATATATATATATATATTATTACAAATCAGTGTGTTTTTTCCTTTTCTCTGATCTGTATTTTTTTATATATATATAAATGTGGCAAACATGTATATATATATATATATATTCTCTTATACATCTATATACAAAGAGCATCATAGAGAGATAAAGAGAGGAGGGCGAGAGAGACAACAACGGCCATGGACGGCGGGGAGAGAAGGCAGTGGCAGGCGGCAGACGGCGGGGAGAAAAGGCAGCAGCGAGGTGCATAACCAGATATATACCAACATGAACATATACATATAAATATATATATATATATATATATTATTGAGCACTTCTCCATGAACAGTGAACACTACACTTGCAATACTATATTCTTTTTAATGGCTTATTACTATCGCACATATATATATATATATATATGAAGAGATATCTGAAGAAAGAGATCTAAGGTTTTGTTCAGTTTTAATTGGATTTGTTTATACTGTTGGATCAATTGATCAGCGGCTGAGAATTAAAAAGAACAAGTTATCCCGGTTTCGAGCTAGATTTGGGTTGAATTAGAATGAAACTCAATCAGGGCCAACCCAAATTGGGCCCGAATTGATTTTTGTCTAACCCAAGCCTGAAATTTTAGAGTTGGGTTAGGCTAAACCCGCCCAAGTTACAGGCATGCTGATTATTAGGTTTTTGTTGGTGATTACTTTTTATTTAGATTAATGCATGATTGATAATTAGTAATTACCATGTTCCATAATAGCGACCTATATGTCACGGCATTAGCAAACAGAGCAACAACTCCGATAACAATGTGGCGAATCCTTGTAGAATGTTCTAGATACATAATCTATCGGCCAAAAACAAGAAGGAATATGGCTAGAGCGATTAGTATCAAGAACACTTTAATCTTCTTATCTTGATTAGAGTGTGCGAGATACAGGATTATATACACTCCCTCAATCAAAATGCCAATACCGTTAATGGTTAAGAGAATGGTGTTGTCAGGCATCACTGTAGGTAGTCCATAAAGGACGTTCATAACGCAGCAGACCAGTGTGGTCACTTAAGGGAGTAACGAGTACTCCGCCACACCTCCTTACGAATTATAAGATACTTACATAATTGTAGACATGGCGTGGATTATTGTATTAGTGCAATAAAAAATAAAAATGTAACATGCTCACATTGGTGACAAGATCATCATAACTGCCCGTGATGTTGCCTGAAAATTAACAAAATAGTATAGTTAAAATTTCAAATGTTTGACAATTAGTAGAAGGAAATAAAGAAGTTGTTGTTCTTAAAAATTAAAAAGAAAAAGTCATAAACTCTAAAATTCGTACCCAAGATACCAAATAATTCTAGAGCACTATGGGTAGAAATCATTTTGTATGCTAGTGTCTGTAAGACTAGCTTTTTGAAGTGTATATACATTGAAAGGTTGTATGCAAGTGTATTGTATATATATTTGGTAATCTGTAACACTAGGTTTTTGACTCTATTTATAGTGATGTAATGGTTTGTTATAGTCATGCATACAGCATTTGTCTAATATAAAAATTATTTTTATGTTTAGGAGGGGATTATGTTTAAACATCTATCTAAACATTGTTTAACTTAGAACTTTTTTGAAAATACAACTTAAAAGTATGACAAAGAAGAGATGGTCTCTATCTTCCATATGCATAGAACAAAAAACACAAGATGCATAGGTGAGTAAGCCAAAAAATGCTTTGTGTTGATTCTATTATGATTCACTAACCATAGCATAAAAGAATGTTTGGGCACATGGTAGGGAAACCAAATGGCATCATACCAGGGCACTTGATCAATTTTAAACCTTACAAAATCCCAAGCAGGAGCAATAGAGAACCCACCATTGTTAGGAGCCCAAATGATGGAATCCCTTCTATTTGGAGCTGGCTTAAAAGAGGCTGGAAAACTGGCTTTGAAAGGGACCCAATCATGTGAGTTGAGAGTTGGAAAATGCCAACCAGAACTGCTAATAAGTCTACTAACTGAAGCATTTGGGCCCAAACCAGAAGATTGAAAAAAGATATCAGAGGACCTTGTGGATGCCAATTATCAAACCATAAAGAAGTAAGCTTGCCATCACCAATAATTAGCACTCTTACTCAATCTGAAGCTCTTTTTGAACCAGGATGTATTATTCCAAGTAAAATGCAGCCCTGTGGACTTCAAATCAAGAATAGAAGCCTGTTGCAAACAATTACTACACTCTTGCATAGAAGAGTCCCAAAAAGAAGATCCACCATACTTGTCATGAGGATATCTAAGGGCATTCAAGGCATGCTCATAGTTAGAGATCACTTTCCAATCCTTTGAAAAAGAATGCATGGTTCTGACAAAGTTCTTCTCCTTTACCCTAGTTTCAACAGCACAGAAAAGAGATAAGCCAAATTGCTTAATGACTTTCCTAGCTTCCATATGCCTACTAGAGGTATTAAAACCCCTTATATTCCATATTCCAAACTGCATGGAGAAACAAAACTTAGATACAATACCCAAAATACACTAGGGCTTTAAACCCCATTGCCACTTCCTTTCGGAGAACCATGCACCAAGCCTCTTCTAGTTTTAACTCCAGTATTAGGCTTAACCTTAGACTTATCAGTACCTCTAAGATTCTTAGGAGGAATCTTGTTTAGAGATAATTGTTTAATGAAACTGTTTAGAACTAACTCATCATCCACAGGACTCTTTTCCATCTCATTGGCTGCAACATTTATTGTTGGTACTGAAGACAATTCAGCATCAACTGTCACATTACTCTGGGGAGGTAAATCCATTGTAGTAGCCATAAGAGACCCAAGAAAACTAAGACAAAAACTTACCCAAATTTGCAAGAAATGCGTACAGACCACAAACACACCAAAATCACATAAGAACTCGTTAATTGAAATCCTATAAGAACTGTTCTTCCAAAAATTATCAAGTGATTTGAGATTATTCAGTTCGTACGGGAAAGAAGGACTTTCTGTCTTTGAGTTCAACAATATATAACTACGCCGTGATCCTTTTTTCTGCACAGCAAAGTGTATCACCAATCATGCACATCCGCCACGTAATGCATTAAAAATAAATAATTATTAAAGAAAAGGCCATGACCATGAAAGAAAATGGAATTGTAGATTATTGTAAGAGGTTGCCCTGTCAGAGACCCCAAGTTTCACAATCAGAAACATCAATGTTAGCTAGAAGTTCAAAAGCTTAAAGAAAACGAAAAGTCACCAAAGGGAGATGAAGTGTAAAGGTGATGCATCTTAACCTCATACATGCATTCTAAGATATTGAGCATGTTATAGCAAATCCTCACTTGCTTCAACATTGTTAATTTTCAAATTATAAGTTAGAGAATTAAAAATAAAATAAAACACAAAAGAAAAGACTTCAAGAGAGAGCAATGTACTTAGTCTTAGCATTAACAGATCCTAAATAGCTCTTTTGAAAGGTTCGCTATATTAGTCTTGCTATATTGGTATTCATGTAATTTCATGTTTTGGCACGTCTTGACATGAGAACCGGTATATTTGCTATAGGAAAAAAAAATCATATTTTGGAATATAATATATATTTTTCAGAAAAAAATCATATTTTGGAACATAATATATATTTTTTGCAAAAAAATTATTTTTCAAACAAAAAAATCATATTTTGGAATATAATATATACTTTTTCGCAAAAAAATTATTTTTCGAAAAAAAAATCATATTTTGGAATATAATATATACTTTTTCGCAAAAAAAATATTTTTCGAAAAAAAAAATTCATATTTTGGAACATAATATATACTTTTTCGCAAAAAAAATATTTTTCGAAAAAAAAATTCATATTTTGGAACAAAATATGATTTTTTTTCGAAATTTTTTTTTTTTGCAAAAAGTATATATTATTTTTTCCGAAATAATTCACTAAACCCCCTTATACTATTAATTTCACTAAACCCCCTTATACTATTGAGGGTAGTTTAGGCATTTTGAGAGGTGAGGGGGCATATTGATGAAATTGAATAGTATAGGGGGTAAAATGGACACAGTAAGGGTTAGTTGATTAAATTGGATAGTACAGGGGAGTTTACTGAAATTAACCCCTTTTAGAAAGTACTTCCATATTTAGTGAAAAAAAAGTACGAAAAAAGTACTTGCTCTATTTCTCACATTGTATACTTTCTTTTAGGGTAATTTGCAGTGAGACTCCCTAAAATTTAGGTTAATTGTACCTAAAAATTGGTCAACTCAATTTTGATTCAACAGCCCTCTAAACTTTCAATTTTCTTGCAGTGACACCCCCTGGAAGAGTCACTTCTTCCATGAAAAAACATATATAGATTTTGAAAAAATATAAAAAATTCAAAAATATATATATATAATTCAAATAATATATATTAAATTTTGAAAAAAATGTAAAATTCGAGAAGAAAAATATAAATTTGGAAAAACGCATATAAATTCAAAATATATATATATAAATTTTGAAAACATATATAAATTTTGAAAAAAAATATATAAAATTCAAAAACATATATAAATTTCTGAAAAAAAATATAAAATTCAGGGAAAAATATAAATATCAAAAAATATATATTATATTTCGAAAAACATATATAAATTTCAGAAAAATATATATAAAATTCGAAAAAAAATATAAAAATTGAAAAGAAAAATATAAAATTCGAAAAAATATATAAATTCAAAACTATATATATAAATTTTAGAAAAAATATATAAAATTAGGGAAAAAATATAAAACTAGAAAATATATATATTAAATTTCGGAAAAAATGTATAATTTGAAAACATATATAAATTTCTAAAAATATAAATAAAATTCGGTGAAAAATATAAATATAGAAAAATATAAATTATATTTCGAAAAACATATATAAATTTCATAAAAATATATATAAAATTTGAAAAAAAATATAAAATTCCAAAACTTATACAAAATTCGGAAAAAATATAAAATTCGAAAACTTATATAAAATTCGGAAAAAATATATAAATTCAAAAATATGTATATAAATTTTGGAAAAAATATATCAAATTAGGGGGAAAATATAAAACTCGAAAAAATATATATTAAATTTTGGAAAAAAATGTAAAATTTGAAAACATATATAAATTTGGAAAAAATATATAAATTTCAATAAAATATATATATATAAATTCGAAAGCAAACTTGTATCTTGGCTATTTGAAGTTTTAATTATTGTATAATGTATAGTTATCTAGCTTATGTTCATGTTCGAATTTTATATATTTTTTCAGAAATTTATATATGTTTTGAAATTTTATGTTTTTTTCCGAAAATTCATATATTTGTTTTCGAATTTTATATTTTTCCCCGAATTTTATATATTTTTTCCAAAATTTATATATGTTTTCGAAATTTTTATATATTTTTTGAATTTATATATGTTAACCCGAATTTTATATAATTTTTTTATTATTATATTTTTCTTTTCGATTTTTATATTTTATTGAATTATATTTTTTTTTTGAATTTTATATTTGTTTCAAAATTAAATATATATTTTTTGAATTTTATATATATTTCAAATTTTAGATATATATTTTTTGAATTTTATATTTAACTATGTTTGGGAGGTGGCGCTGCCTTCGTGTTGGTGGAACTAGCTTAGGCTCCTCATTTTGCTCTCCTCCTTGCTCTATTTCATGTTCTTCATTTTGCTCGATATGTCGTGTGGGCAAAGGCCCACTTCAGCGAGTTGAACAAGGATTAGCTTGTGCAGAAGACATCTCTTCCCCAATAGAGTCACCTTAAATGTAAGAGTTCTAATTTAAATTGATATAGAGATAGTTTATACACTCGCTAATATAAAAATTAATAATGATAATTTTATTGCTATTTCCTGATTGCAAAACTGTAGACAAAAGAAAAGAGAAGAGAAATGGTACAAACAAACTTGAGAATCACTCTTTCTCTCTATGTGAATTTCTCTCTCTAAATCCAAAAAGTCTTCCATAAATGAGACCCTAACCTCCTATTTATAAACCTTTGGTCAGGCATAAGTTAGTGACATGTCAGCACCAATCCGCGAACACCCCTCCTCGCGACTATTCTCGCGAGGCCTTTTTTTGATTCTGCGACTAAGGTCTCGGGATCCATATTCATTTGGGCATTTTATACCTTCCATTTCTAATTTCATAACCTTTTCTTTTCCTAGGTCACGACCTTTCGCGCGCGTGTCCCTTTTCGTTACCTTGAGTGTCATTTAGTTTTCCTAAAGTACTTTTCTTGAATAATAACAAGCAAGGTTGCGATCCTATACTGCACTTTCAAGTTGTTCCTTTAGGCTTTCAATATAGCACTCCCTATGCGAGTAGCACATAGGGCATTGGGTTTTGATCACAATTATGCCTTCGATCAAATCCCCAAAGATCACATCTTTGTAGTGTTCTTTACTCACATATCCCCCTCAAAATGCTATGGGCCTGTTCCCAGCCTTTTAGTACTTTGATCATGTCATTACACGGCCTTATCCGCGTAACGACCTGTAGCTCGTGAAGTACCCTTCGCGAGCCTCCCTTTACAGATCCTGTCATTACGTAGCTTTATCCGTGTAACGATCTGTAGCTCGTGAAGTACTCTTCGCGAGCCACCCTTTACATTTTGCCCATTTGCACTTTAGTACTTGGTCAAGTACTAAAAGGCATTTACTCTTTCTGAATCTGAAGTCTTTTCTTTAAAATTCAATCTGCGACCAACCTTTGTGCGGCTTGCCTTGTGTCCGTTCGCCTTTCGCGGTGATTTATGACACCTTCTCGGTTTTCGCACCCTCACCTTATAAAAGCTCATACTTCAATTTTTGTCCACTTTTCCATTTTTTTATCCTCTTCTCTCCTTTTTCACCTTTTGCTTCATCCCTTCTCACCTTCCCCATATCATAACTTCTCTTTTAATTTATCACTTATACTTCTTTCCCTAACCCCCTTTTCTTTTTCCTTCCCCTTACCACTCCTGTTACTTCGTTTTCCTCCTACCATGCCTAAAGCTTTCAGTACCCTTCCTAAACTACTCACCCCACTTTAGGAAGGGTATTGGAAAAGTGGGACGAAAGGCCCATTTTTTAAAATTCAGAAGGTTTGCACCTCGTTATTTGACCTATATAATAACTACCTCGTGTTGCAGTTACACCTTTAATGACACTTAAAAACTACAAGCCAAAAGAACGTGCATCAATGCTCGTGCTTGGCATGATCAAATAATTAAACTTCTTGAAGTCAAACAAAGATGCTTCTCTTCATCAAAATACCAAGAGGAAGCGAATCACATTCGGCCTGCTTAGTAATAGGATATAGTTCCTGCTTTCTGTTCTCAAATGTAAAGTACAAATATGTTTAGTAAAATAATTTTACTCTCTTCTTTAGAAAGTACTACCATGTAAAGTGAAGAGAAGAGAAAGTACAAAAAAGGTACTTGCTCAATTTCTGACACTTTTACAAGAGTGCAACTTCACCAGCAACACTAAAAAATAAAAAATCTAAAAAAAATGAATTAAATTTTTTAGCAAACTTAAAAAATTTCAGTCCATAAAACTTTTTTTTTTGGTTCAAAAAAATTAAAATAAAACAAAAATTGAAAAAACTGAATTAAATTTTTCTGAAAAAATTTGTAAATTATTTTTTAGAAAATAATTATTCTTTCTTTGGTATATTTTTGTAATAAAAATTAAATTTAGTTTTCAATAAAAACACAATTTATATACAAACTTTATGTGCCTTGCTTTTAACTTTTTGAAAACAATTTGCAATTAATAAATATTATTTTAATGTTGATTTTGTCCCAAGAAAATGAAATCACAATTCTACTTTTAAAGAAAGTGGAAGTACGTAGGAAGTAAGAACTGCTAGTAAACAACCCCATTAATTTCACATACCATAGATATTGCTATACCCTCCAAAGCTTGACTGTAGAGAAAAACATCCCCAAAGTTCATCAGTTCGCCCCCAAGTCAGAGTCAAATTAGAGGATGCCACGTGAATAATATTCATTTCATGTCAGAATTATATATACTTGCATTTCATAAGTTATTATTCTCTTCCAATAAAGTCATAAGAAGATTAGAAATATGTAGAAATGCATTTTGAAACAAAGGATTAAGAATTACTAAGACTAAGGTAGATTAGATGGAATCTGAACTTGATAAAGTCTCAGAAAGCAAAACTACAAGATTATTATACAAATTGGATAACGATATGACTAGAAAAATTGGATAAGATGGACAAAATCTAGACAGCTTTGTGATATTCCATCTCCATTTATACTAATGGCATTCACTTATTTTATTAATGGACATTTGATTTTCAATTTACAATAGCTGCAATATTTTAATTATTGAAAAAATAAATGTAAATCGAGGTGTTGAGTTCCATTTTGATCCCACCATATAAATCGCTCCAGCCTCAACTTGGATGAATAAATAATTAATTTTCTGATTATATATATATATATATATATATATATGCTTAATACATGATATAATTTGTGTTGTGCGGATAACCAATTCTAAACACAAATACACACACACATGACACAAGATATTATAGTGGTTCCCCAAAAACAAGGGTACATCCACTTTAAGAGTTGTTTCAATAATTTGGGTTGACAACAATGGTGTTCGGGAGGAGAATACTAAACCGGTATCGACTCGACTCAACCGTACACACTCACAGAAACTCACAAGGTTTCTAACACTTCTATCTTGAGTGTTTTCTCTCAACTCACGTGTATATCTCTCGTGTATACTACAACATATATTACAACCTATATTCTGCTCTATATCACTACCATATATATAGGCAAGGCAAATGAATCAGACAAAACAAGCTACCACTTGAAGTTGAGTGGGTTTTATCTTCAGCAGCCTTAGAGGACTTTCATGGAGACGTGATTATCTCATACTCTGTTGATGGTGAAGTTTGATGTTGAGAGCAACCCATAGTTTTGAGAGAGAGAGACATGCATGCAACAGTTGATAGTTTTGCATGCATGTGGTATGGAACCTATACTGTCAATTCTCCCTCTTCCATACCAATCGGAGGGGAACGTTTCCCGCTGCGCTTCAGTTGATGTCCATTCGGGCTATGTCTCTGCATAGCTCCAACTTATCTCGAGTAACAACTTTAGTCAACATGTCTGCAGGGTTCTTGTCTGTATGGATATTAACAATCTTCAGTAATTGTTGTTCCATCACTTCGCGTATCAAGTGATAGCGAATGTCAATATGCTTCGTACGGGAATGGTACATTGCATTCTTGCTCAAGTCTAGAGCACTCTGACTGTCACAATGTACTCTGTATTCTTTCTGAATAATACCCAGTTCTTGGAGAAACCGCTTCACCCACAACATTTCCTTTCCAGCTTCCGCTACAGCAATGTATTCTGCTTCTGTTGTAGATAAGGCAACACACTTCTGCAATTTGGATTGCCATGACACGGCTCCCCTTGCAAAAGTAAAGAGAAATCCCGATGTAGATTTCTTGCTATCAATGTCGCCGGCCATATCTGAATCTGTATAGCCTTCCAAGATTGGTTCTGCTCCCCCATAGCACAAGCATAGTTTTGATGTACTCTTCAGGTACCTCAGAATCCACTTGACTGCTTCTCAATGGTCTTTGCCTGGATTCGAGAGAAATCTGCTCACAACACCTACAGCGTGAGCTATATCCGGTCTGGTGCAGACCATTGCATACATCAAGCTTCCAACCACTGAAGAGTAAGGAATTAATTCCATCTCTTCCTTTTCTTTCGTAGAAGAGGGACGCGATCTTTTGCTCAGGTTGAAGTGATTAGCCAGCGGAGTACTGACTGGCTTGGCATTTCCCATGTTGAACTTTGCAATCACCTGTTCAACGTACTTCTCTTGTGACAACCATAGTTTCTTGGCTTTCCTGTCACGAACAATCTTCATACCCAATATCTGTTGAGATGGGCCTAGATCCTTCATATCAAAGGACTTGGACAGATCTTGCTTCAGCTTGCTAATCATATTAGCATCATGTCCAACTATCAACATGTCGTCAACATACAGCAATAGAATAACGAAATTACCATCCGGGAATTTTTGAATGTAGACGCATTGATCTGCAGAAGTCCTCTTGTATCCATGACCCACCATGAATGAGTCGAACTTGATGTACCATTGCCTCGGAGCTTGCTTGAGGTCGTAAAGACTCTTCTTCAGTTAGCAGACCATATGTTCTTTCCATGGAACATGAAAACCTTCTGCCTGGTCCATGTAAATTTCCTCCTTTAGATCTCCATGGAGGAATGTTGTCTTGACGTCCATCTGTTCAAGCTCAAGATTCAGACTAGCTGTCAATCCGAGTATCACTCGAATTGAGGTCATTTTCACAACTGGTGAAAATATCTCGTCAAAGTCAATGCCTTTCTTCTGTTGGAATCCTTTGACGACCAATCGGGCTTTGTGCTTTATCGCCTTTCCGTTGGAGTCTTTCTTTAGCTTGAACACCCATCTGTTCTTCAATGTTTTCTTGCCTTTCGGAAGTCTCACCAAATCATAAGTTTGGTTCTTCTGCAAGGAACTCATCTCTTCTTGCATAGCTTCTACCCATTTACCTTTGTCTGTATGGGTAGTTACTTCCTGAAAGCATTCTGGCTCTCCTTCATCAGTAATCAAAATGTAGTCTGACTCCGGATATCTCGTCGACGGAATCAGAGGTCGACCTCTTTCAGATCTCCTTGTCTGAGGCTCTGGAGGAGCTACTTCTGGTTCTGTAGCTTCTGGTGGAGGGGTTAGTGGCTCCCCCTGCTCTACACCTTCAGGTTCCTCCTCTGCTTCTGGAATTTCATCTTGCAGTTCTTCATTGTCGGGGATGAACTGTACTGGTACAGGATCTGGAATGATATTTGTAACACTGGAACTCGCACCACTGGACTCTGTGGTTTCTTCAGTGTCTTTGTATGTCTAGTTCTCTTGGAACACAACATCCCTGTTTCTGATGACTTTCTTTGCTTCTGGATCCCATAGTCTGTATCCGAATTCTTCGTCTCCATATCCGATGAAGATGCATGGAATTGATTTCAGATCGAGCTTCTGTCTTTGCTCCTTGGATACATGTGCAAATGTTTTGCACCCAAATACTCTCAAGTGAGAATATGAGGGATCTCTTCCAGTCCATACCTTTTCCGGTACTTCGAATTGGAGCGGTACTGATGGTGATCTGTTGATCAGGTAAACAGCGGCTCTAACGGCTTCACCCCAGAATGGTTTTGACTACTTAGCCATACTGATCATGCTTCTGGCTCTGTCCATAATGGTCCGATTCATTATTTCGGCTATACCATTATGTTGCGGGGTACGTGGGATCGTCTTCTCATGTCGGATACCGCGTTCAACGCAGTATACTCGGAACTCATTGGAAGTGTACTCACCTCCATTGTCTAATCGGAGGCACTTCAGCTTCTTTCCAGTTTCCCGCTCAACCATGGCGTGGAATGCTTTGAAGTAATCGAGTACCTGGTCTTTTGTTTTCAGAAAATATACCCACACCTTTCGTGAAGCATCATCAATGAAGGTGAGAAAATATTTGATACCGCCTAAAGAATCAACTTCTAAAGGACCACACACATCAGTGTGAATCAAACTCAACAACTCTGATCTTCTGTTGGCAGTTGAGTTGAAAGAGACTCTATGTTGCTTTCCAAATAAACAGTGATCACAAGGGTTTAATTGAATACCTTTTGATACTGTGATTAGCTTCTTCCGAGCTAATGTAAGCAACCATTTCTCTCCTATGTGACCGAGTCTTTTGTGCCACAAATTTGGTGAAGTCGCATCTTCAACTGCATTGAGACTGTCTGAAATCACCTTCACATGGGTAGTGTATAAAGTGCCGTGTATCTTTCCTCTAGCAACAATCATGGCTCCTTTTGTCAGCTTCCAGATGCCATTGCTGAAGTAGTTGCCGTAGCCTTTCCGGTCTAAAGTTATACCTGAAATAAGATTGAGACGCAGATCTGGCACATGTCTCACATCTTTTAAGACCATACTGCAGCCAATACATGTCATGATCTGGATATCGCCGATACCCACGATCTTCGAGAAACTTGTATTTCCCATTCTCACTGTACCAAAGTCTCCTGCTTTGTATGTGGTGAAGAAATCACTGTGGGGAGTGGTGTGATAAGATGTTGTTGTGTCAATCACCCACTCGGCTTCATTGCTTCCAGCGTGAAGACATACCTCTTCATCGACTGAGCATATAGTGATATCTCCTGCAACAGTGACCAGTGTGTTGCCATCTTCATTCTGTGGTTGGTGGCTGCTTTGACCTTGCTCCCTTTGGAGTTTGCGGAAATTATTTTTCAAATGTCCTGCAATACCACAATGATAACAAACATAGTTATTCTTTTGTGGATTTTTGTCGTTGCTGGGTCGGCCGCGGTTTTGGGACCTTCCTCTACTTCTGCCTTTACTTTTGCCTCTACCATTTCCGTAAAATCGTCCGTGACCTTCGGTGACAAACGCATGTGTTTGATTCATGTCGGTTTCCTTTCTTCGGGCTTCGTCACTGAATATAGCATCCTTGACTGTCGCCATAGAGAGTTTGTGGGCTGAGTTACCGAGGGAAACCACCAGTGTCTCCCAATTGGGAGGTAAGGAACTCAACAGAAGTAGTGCATGAGTTTCATCGCCAATATCTAACTCTACAGATGCAAACTGGTTCGCCAGGCTCTGAAACTCGCTGGTATGTTCGGCTGCAGAAGCTTCGTTCTTCAGCTTCAAATTGACAAGTCACGTCATAAGAAGTGCTTTGTTTCGAGTTGTCTTGGCCTGATACATATCCTCGAGCTTCTTCCAGAGCTCGAAGGCGTTGGTCTCTTGAGCAACATGGTGAAAGACACTGTGGTCAATCCACTGTCTGATTTGGCCAATCGTCTTTCTGTGTATCTTGGTTCAATCTCTTACTGTGATTGATAGTGGTTTTTCGCCTTCGTTTTCTAACGGGTCTGCCAAATCCTTGCAATTTAGCAGATCCTCCATACGGGGTTTCCATATGGAGTAGTTTGACGCCGATAATTTAATCATGGCACCGGATCCTGAATCTTCCATCGAACCAAATCAAATTTAGGCTCTCCTTGGCTTGTTTGACATGTTCAGAGTAGAATCACGCAAAACGGAGTGTACCGTTGCGTCCGAAATGGTCAAAAACCTTAAGATCGCCTCTGACTGCGCTCAAATCCGAGTTCGGATGAGTCAGGAACAGCCGAAACACTGGTGAGGGGCAAAACTGTAATTTTGCAAAGCTGAGGGGCAAAACTGTAATTTTGCAAAGCTGAGGGGCAAAACTGTAATTTTTCAAAGCTGAGAGACAAAACTGTAATTTTGCAAAGCTAAGGGGCAAAACTATAATTTTTGCAAAGCTTGCGCGCGTGAAATGCGTGATGCACGTGGGATTCACGCGCGTAGCACGGTGGTGGCGCGTGGTGCGCGTGGGACTCACACGCGCTGGAGGTTGATGACGCATGGGCGCGTGACACCATGAACTTCCACGCGCGGTGGAGCGTGAGGCTGTTCTCGACGGGGTTAGCTTCCTCCGGAGATGGGTCAGCCTAACATATAGGTGGTGTGATGATTTGCGTAGAATTGAGCTTCGAAATAGAGGATAAACAATCGACTATGTTGTTCGAAAAAACAGCTCTGATACCACTTTGTTGTGCGGATAACCAATTCTAAACACAAATACACACACACATGACACAAGATATTATAGTGGTTCCCCAAAAACACGGGTACATCCACTTTAAGAGTTGTTTCAATAATTTGGGTTGACAACAATGGTGTTCGGGAGGAGGATACTAAACCGGTATCGACTCGACTCAACCGTACACTCTCACAGAAACTCACAAGGTTTCTAACACTTCTATCTTTAGTGTTTTCTCTCAACTCACGTGTATATCTCTCGTGTATACTACAACATATATTACAACCTATATTATGCTCTATATCACTGCCATATATATAGGCAAGGCAAATGAATCAGACAAAACAAGCTACCACTTGAAGTTGAGTGGGTTTTATCTTCAGCAGCCTTAGAGGACTTTCATGGAGACGTGATTATCTCATACTTTGTTGATGGTGAAGTTTGATGTTGAGAGCAGCCCATAGTTTTGAGAGAGAGAGACATGCATGCAACAGTTGATAGTTTTGCATGCATGTGGTATGGAACCTATACTGTCAATTTGTCACAACAAAACATATGTTTGCAGAAAAATGATTTATGATTAGACATAATATAACATGTACAATTTGATTTCGTATTTAAAGGTCACCTTGCCATATATGATTCAAGGGTAATTTGCACTAACACCTCCTGAGGTTTAGGTTAATTTCATATTTGTGCTGGTCAACGAAATTTTTGCACTAACACCCCCTGAGATTTGGTTTTTCTTGCAATGACACCCCTGAGCCAATAAAATGACCAGAATACCCTTGAGAGAAATATATGTAATGTGAAATGACCTTTATGCCCCAGCCCCAAATATATTAAATTTCGAAAAACATATCTATAAATTCGAAAAAATATATAAAATTCGAAAACAAATATTTAAATTTTGAAAAAAAAATACAAAATTAGAAAAAATATATATATATTTCAAAACTATATATATATAATTCAAAAAAATATTTAAAATTTGAAATATATATAATTCGAAAATATATATAAATTTTGAAAAATATTTAAATTCGAATATGTATATATTTCAAAACAATATATATAAAATCAAAAAATATATATTTTCAAAAACAAAATTCAAAAAGTTATATAATTTCAAAAAATATATATAAATTTCAAAATATATATATATAATTCAAAAAAATATATAAAATTTGAAATATATATTTAATTTGAAAATATATATATAAAATTCGAATATATATATAAATTTTGAAAAATATATAAATTCAAAAATATATATATATTTCAAAATAAATATATAAAATTCAAAATATATATATTTTCAAAAACAAAATTCAAAAAATTATATAATTTTAGAAAAATATATATATATATATTGGTAAAATGTCATATCTTTTCTAATGAAGTGAATCAAACTACTTACCACCAACATCAATTAGTGGCCTTCTTTTATATATATTTTTCCAAAATATATATATTTTTTCCGAAATTTATATGATGTTTTCAAAAGTTATATAATATATCCGAATTTTATAAAAACAATTCAAAATTTATATATATTTGTTTCAAATTTTATATATTTTTTTTGAATTTTATAATTTGTTTTTGTTTTTTTTTAAAAAAATTTATATTTGTTTTTTGAATTTTTTCCCAACAACTCAGCTTGTCATAGATGAATTGTCCACGAATTTTTTGAGATTACCCATTTTATATATATAAATTCGAAATATATATAAAATTATAAAAAAAAATCAAAAACAATATATAAAATTAGAAATATATATATATAATTCAAATATATATAAAAATTTTGAAACAAATATATATATATTTTGAATTGTTTTTATAAAATTTGGATAAATTATATAAATTCAAAAACATCATATAAATTTCGGAAAAAATATATATATTTTGGAAAAATATAAATAAAAGAAGACCACTAATTGATGTTAGTGGTAAGTAGTTTGATTCACTTCATTAGAAAAGATATGACATTTTAACAATATATATATCTTTCTAAAAGTATATATAATTTTTTGAATTTTATATATTTTTCAAAATTTATATATATATCCGAATTTTATATATATATATTTGAATTATATATATATATATCAAATTTTATATTTTTTTTAAATTATATATATATTTTTTGAAATTTATATATGTTTTTGGAAATTATATAATTTTTTGAATTTTTTTTTGAATATATATATATATATATTCGAATTTAAATATTTTTCAAATAATGATCATTTTATTGGCCCAAAGGGTGTCATTGCAAGAAAAACTAAACATCAGGAGGTGTTAGTGCAAATTACCCATGATTCAAAGGTTTGCACATGACATACATGTGAATGAGTAAACAAATTTGGTGATGATATAATATATATTTAATAAATAAAAAACTATGAGGGGAAGACCTCCTCCATAATAGCATGTTCTTTAAGCTTGCTCGAATAATGGTCTTAAGCGCAACTTCTGTGCCTTGGCGGTTAGATATTTACCAATATAATTGTTATTGGCCACACACATGAATCAAATGATAGGGATTAGCTAGGGACCATGTATTTATTATTGTTGAATATTTAGGACCTAGTTGATGTCAACTTCCCATAGAATCTTTAATTTGAATATTATAATATACATAGGTATTTTTTTATTTTTTTTGAATGTTAAGGAACTCACATATCCTCACATGAGTCCTATAAGGCTCGAACCCCAGACCTTTCCCAATTTTGGGGATAGGGCTTTTATTAAGCATATATAGCTTACATGCATATATATTATTAAGGTATATATGTGTGTGCTCTCTTTGTGTGTGTATAGTAGTATATATATATCATCGGTTAATAGAGAGAAAGTAAAGAAGAGAATAAAGAGAATGAATATGAATATTGTATTATGTACATTGAAGTATATCATTAAAATAGGGTCAACACCTATATATAGAGGAGAAGGTGTGGGGAGCAAAATAACTTGAAATGAGGAACAAATTATACAAATTAGGTAAATACAAAGTGGGCTGGGCAATCTAGATGTGCCTAAGCCTATATAAATTCTAATACAAAATGATTTTTAATTATTGAAAGGTTGTATGCTAGTGTATTGTATATTTAGCTTTTTGAATTGTATTAAGCGGAAGAAGAGGGAGAATGGACACAGCCCGCCTGTTTTTATAGGGAGATGTAACTACTTTTCATGCCTACAATATTTATTTAAAAAAAAAAGAGTGAATTGTTTCAACGTAATCCCCTCCAAAAAATGATAATATTGTGATAAAGAGTTACAGTACACACTAATCTATAGCTTTAATACTCTCAAAGCCTCAATCTTTTACCCAAGTGATAAATATCCTCATTTGTCGACACTTTCCGTTGGTTACTCTCCCCATCAATATCATTCTCACTACCACACACGTTACAGTGGTTTCAACCTCGAGGGTCTATAGAAAGATAAAAATAGAATCCAAGATAATAAAGGAATAATTTTTTTGTTTCACTACACTACAATCTGATTACAGCAGTCCTTTGCATAGACTTAGAAAATTAAATAAGATAAAACTTATCTAGTCAAACAACCTATCTATGAAAGGGTAGTGTATAGCCGTCATTTGACTTTCCATTTATCTAGTTCTCTGTGGAGTTGTAAAACCTAACGTAGAGAACAAGTTGGGCAAACGATAATAATGTGCCCAATCCATTAGGTACCTGAAACGCAAATTCACATGCTAAATCAACATGTGAAAAGAAATGACAAAATTTATACTATTATTAGATTTACTAATATAAGAGGCTTCATAACATGTAATACTAATAATAATAACACGAAAATCTACTCTTGAAAAGAATTATGGAGTCAATTTTTTTTATTGTTATTCTATGGGGAGAACTTTCTTTCAAAATAAATGAAAAACATCATGTGGATGATTTTTATAATTAATATAATTAGAAACTTCTTCCTAAACGTGCTCACAATTGAATTTGTAAAACCATCTTAGAGTAGATGGAAAGAAGAAACAAAAACAAAAATATTTTCGTACAAGTGCATACAAATGAATTTATATAACTTTGGTCACTGAATGAATTGAATGCATATAGAAAAAAATGCTATATTAAACCGTGAGAGAGAGAGTTTTACAAGGACGAATGGAGCCGTAGCAAGTCCAGATAATACAATTAACAAATGATGCCACTAACACAAAAAGTGGCATATGCTCCACACTTTTCGTCCTAATCACCAGCTTCTGTATGCATCACATATTTTTTGTAAATTAAAAACAAATTGAATGAAAAGTCAAAAACATATTCTAACAATTAAATTGTAATTGTCTCAAGAGTAAATTGATTCTCAAATCTTCTAGAGAAGAAAGCATGAACAAAACAAAGATGAATTATGTTATAGATAATAGTTATTTTACTAGAAGCAGATGCATTTACTTTCTATACATATAAAAGCAGCTATATTACATCCAAAATGCAACATACTTACATGGGTGACAAGAACACCAAATGAACAAAACAAACCCATCACAGAGTTAAACTTTCAAATGTTTGACAATTAGTAGAAGGAAATAAAAAAGTTATTGTTTTTAAATAGTAAAAAGAAAAAGTCATTAATTCTAATATTTTAGAAATTTTCATATGCATATAACTATACAAATAAAAGGAAAAAACAATCAAAGTATTGCACTAGGTGCATAATTTTTTAATGTTGTCGTTATTTTAATATATGCTTTAAAAGTTGTGGTTTTTAAAATTTTCTTTTGTTTTTTTTTTTTATTCCAACCTTGGAGATTGTTAGAGAAGTCTACAGGGTGTACCAAAAACAAACAGTACTTTACTCTAAACTTTACTGGTTGTAAACATAGTGCGGCTTCTATAGACTTTCTTGGTCTCTGTTTTCCATCTTCATATATCTAAGTGCCTCAAGAATTTAATTGCATATTTGTAGGGCAAGCTTGTCAGAGATTGGAATACCAATATATATATATAAATATAAATTCTCAAAGAGCCTCGCCCATGTCTTTTCTGTTGGAATGAGGTTTAGAATGCATTTGGAAACAGAAGATGCATCAGAGAGAAGGTTAGTTATTTTGTAATTGTATATGCATGTGCTTATAAATTCATTAAATGAGGTGCCTATTCTTTCAGTTCAGTTGATATGTTTATTTTTGAATGTTTAATGTTTAATTAGTTAATTAAACGGAAAAAAAAAATTATGTGTCAATAGTGATAGAAATTAGACACACCTGAAAGCTTGCATGTGCAAGGGCTCCACCACTGAGGTCTATATAGACTTGTCAATGGATCGGATTTTGATCCGAATCCGATCCAAATCCGATCCGATTAGCCGGATATGAATTGAAAATAAAATCCGATAATCCGATTAGGATCCGAATCCGATAATCCGATTTCTTAACAAATTGGATTTGGATTTATGTCATCCGATCCGATAATAACCCGATCCGATATAAAATATATTTAAATATATATAAATATATATTTGATATTTTTATGTGTATATATTTAATATTGTACATGTATATAAATGTTAGTTGTTAATTATTTTATTATTTATTAATAATGATTGATCATAAATACAATTATTAAAAGTGTAAATAATTTAGTATTTCAATATTTATTGATTTTTGTATTTTTTTAATTAGATATTCGAATCAAATATTCTATAATGAAGAAATTCGAATATGAATTAACTAAGTGAAAATCCGTCGAATTATCGGATTCGGATCGCGGATCGGGAGTTTTTGTCATCCTTATCAATATACCTGTCAATAATCCGATTATGATCTGAATCCGATCCGAATCCGATATTAACTGGATATGGATTGAAAATAAAATCCGATAACCCGATTAGGATCCGAATCCGATAATCCGATTTCTTAATAAATTGAATTTGAATTTAACTGATCCGATCCGAATCCGAACTATTTACATGTCTATGTCTATAGCTAGTGGATCATACCAACAAGCATTGGTACATGATATAAGAGAGAGAGAGGGGGAAGAGAAGAAACAGATCACTCATTGTTTAGTACTTGATAATGTCTAGAAGAAAACGAGATTGATGATATATATATATACTACTATATATACACACACAAAGAGAGCACACACATATATAGCTAAAGAGACGTTTGTCACATAAAGAAAGTGGAGAAATTTGTTGAGTCATGCTTGATGCACCAACAATTGGTTGTTAAAGACGTTGTTGAGTCATGCTTGATGTGCAACAATTGTCAAAATGCATAAAAAAAATGACATGTAATGTTTCTCCCTTTTACTTTGGAACTTAATTTATTAGTAAAAATAGTATAAATTTACATCTATATATATATTTATATATATATATATATACCTAGATCTCAACATTAAAAACCCAACTTACCTCTTTACAACACCTATCTAATACCTAAAATTCATGAAATCTACATTTACAAATTCAACAAACATTTCTAATATTGTAATACATAAACAGACTTCTATATATATATATATATATGTAAATACAGATACTTGAATATACATAAATATTTATTAAGCATATTATCTCTTAATTTTTTTATGCATAACTGAACCCACACATACATATATACACAATGTGTGCACATATATATACTTAAATATACTACGCTTTTTTTTGTTTTTATTATTATTATTTTTTATTATTAATATTATTATTTTCTTTTTCCTTTGATATAATATTTTTAGTAGAGTAATAATTTGGCCAAACCAAAAATTTACCTCCACTTGTATTTGGGCTAGATATTCAAAGAGAATACACTCTCTTCCACATTAATGCTAACTTTATTTTACATAATAAAACATTCACACTAGTCCTACTTTTCACACCAAAAATAAATAAGTGTGACAGTTTTAGAGAATTTTGGGGAAACTATACCCTTTTTTTATTAACAATTGCAATATGTTTGACAATGTTAGAGAATTTGAAGAGTGTTAGAGAATTTGAAGAGTGTGAGAGACTATTGGGGAAATTATTTCCTTTTATTAACAATTGCAATATGTGTGAGAATGTGAATGAGATAGAATGTTTACGGGAGTATAATAATGTAGGGGGGTCCGAGTCAGACGATGCCGAGCTGTCAGATTGCTCATTGATGGCGCTGGATTACCTGGAGCGGGAGAATCAGCGCAAGGATGACAAGAAATCGTGATCTAGCCTAATTGGGACAGTTTCCGTGCACGCGTCGGTTTTTTGGCCATAACTGAAACTACAAGTGTCAGATTTGCGCCCCGTGACCCCAATTCGGAAAGCTAATCTTGGCGCGGACGTCGTGGCCACCGAGCTATGCTCGGTGCACATCGTTTCGAGCCCCAAATCCGATGTTTTCCTTTTTAAATATTTATTTTTAGTTTATTTTTGCTATTTATGGTAATATTTTATTTGTCAATTAGGAGATGATTCTGAACCCGATTTGGGCCAGATTTTTGGCAATACTTTTAGGGTTTTGCTATTTTTGGCAAAATTCAGCTATTTTAACCCGATTTGTGGGTTGTTTTTCATCATTCTTGATTATAAAAAATTTTATTAAATTCTAAAATGTTAATGAAATTTTGGGTCGAAATTCTCTTGTTTTTCCTTACAAAGTACATATTGCACTAGCACGCAGAATAATCTCTATTCTGTTCGGCGTCATATAACCAACAGGAAAGGGCTGACTAGCATAAATAGATACCTATACCCTTTCTCTAGTTACAGATAAATATACATACACCCTTTCTCTAGCTACAGATAGATATGCATATACTCTAGCTATAGATAGATACATATACCATTTCTCTAGCTTTTTCTCGTGACACCCATGATTTCTTATACTCCCTTAAACATTCTATCTCACTCACACTTTCATACAGATCACAAGTTCAGCTAATACAATTAACAAAGGATGCCACTGAGCACGAATATATATGTGGCTTCTTTGTCAATTGTCACTACAAGAAATCTGGCTTTTAGCGACAGTCCAAACTGTCGCTAAAAGTTCAAAAACCGTTTCTAATGCTCATCAAAGACCGTCGCTAAAAACTGCGTCACAAAAGGTCACAAAAGGTTTTTAGCGACGGTTATTTTATACCGTCGCTAAAAGTGAGGTTATTAGCGACGGTCAGACCGTCGCTAATACTAGGACTATTCACGACAGTCTAGACCGTCGCTAATAATAACGACTATTCGCGACGATCTAGACCGTCACTAATACTATTACTATTAGCGACGGTTTAGACCGTCGCTAATAGTCCTAATTTTTAACGACGGTCTAGACTGTCGCAAATAGTCCTAATTTTTAGCAATGGTCTAGACTGTCGCGAATAATACTTATTATTAGCGACGGTTTCAAATTGTCGCCAAAAATCATGTTTTAGGAACGATTTTACTGTCCCTAAAACCCATTTTTCTTCTTTTTATTTTGTCCCTTTTTTTCTGGCATTAGACTATTTTGTTAGTGATGTACTTCCTTATTATTATTATTTTTCAATAGTTGGATATTTTGATTTCTTAATTGCTAATTTACATCATTTTTCACATTCACATACAAAAATAAAAGAAATGCTCAAAAATTGAAGGTAAATACAAAAAAACATTCAAAAACTTTGAATATATGTTAACTTTATTCAACAATAGAATGCTTGTACGAACATCTAAATTAGAACCAAATAAAATCTTCAACATTTTAGAGATTGCAAAGAATGAACTCTATCACAACGATTTTTTTACGATTGGGTATCGATCCTTGGAATAGAGAGGAACATGCGAAGGCTTCATCATTCTCCCTGAAATACAAATTAAAACTTATTAGGGGCATCAAAGTTTCAAGAAACATATTTGAATCTAGTGAATTAAATACCAAAAATAATATTTTTTGTAAGTGCTAAGAATTGTATTAATTTCTAGTCCACCCAACACATGCCCTTCAAAAAATATAAGTATAATAAATCATAAAGTTAGTTAGTAGTTTGAGGGCAAAATAAAATGAATCAAAATTAAAGTGTAACCAATGCAAATATTGCAAGTGACTATTACTTACCATTTCATCCTCTTGACGAGCAAACCCCTTTCGACTTGTTGTTTGTGGCATCGTTTGCATATTTCGTAGTTCTTGAGATTTTTGTCTCTTTGCCTATTAATACATAAATAAATATGATCATTAACATACATGCAAAGTTATGGAACTTGATCTTTGCGCCAATGACCAACTCACAAGAATGGTATATACTTGTTCATAAATTCTAGCAAAATTCTACTTTTCATCTAGTTATTAGACAAAATGCATCTACTTTTCATCAAGTATTCATCTAGTTATCAGACAAAATGCATCTACTTGACAACTAGTGAAGAAAGTTATGACCTTCTAGGAAGATAAAGCAGAAAGGGAATCACAACTGCCACAGATATTAAGATACTAAAATAATACTCGATTGTGGAACCATATTTGCTTCAATCAAATACTTCTGAAAATGCATCAGAATACACCATATAATCATTGGGTCCTCCAAAATACTATTACCAGATTGCAAAACCTAATCTTAATTACCGAACAGCATTGAAATAGAACACCATCAATATCAGACTATAAAATACTCACACAACACCATCGATATAAAACTCATAAATACTCAAAGCACATAATTGAAATGGGGGGGGGGGGGAGGGGAGGAACAAATTATGGTTAAGAACAATACTTGTGAGAAATTATGTCTAGGACTCCAACCAGAGTGATGATGCTGAAGTCATTCCTGCAAAAGGAAGCAGCTGAGTGACCAAGCAGTGATAGACAATGATGAGACCATTTATAATTATGTTTTTAGTTCTTAACCACCAAGGTTATTGAATAGAGATAATTACAAGAGGCAATTAGACATTTTAACAGCATATATAAATCTAAAGAAACCTGAGAAAGCAACTGTAACTCTCAGCGTATATACAAATTTTTCAATGAAAGTTGAAAACCATCTTTTGACCATGACTCCTTTCCATTCACGAATGTATATACAAAGAAAAGACTGCACTCACTTGATGCCTGTGATCATCTGATAAGAAGTTAACCTTTTTTCTAGCAATAACCGGCAGAGTACTGTAATTTAATTCATTAATTTAGAAGCAGAATGGTGCAGTCAAATGATGCATTGTAAGTGCTTGAAGTTCAAATTCAAAAAATCATCAGTAAATGTAATTAATTCAGAACAATACCTGAATAGACAACCAGATCGCAAAATTACACAGACCTTCCCCAAAAATTACAGAAGAGGCACAATTTCAGGAAAGGTAATGTTTTACCGACCTTCCTGAGGCCTGGCAAAATTACACAGACCCTTAAAAACAAAAGTTGGTAATAGTTACTGTCTGCATCGGCCAAAAGGAAATGTTTTTAAGTTAAAAAACAATAATTTCTGGGAAATTTTAGTACTATCACATTAACACTTAACCTTGTTAAGCAACATCACTGACAGGGAAGATTAGTGTAATTTTGGAAACAATTGCCCAAAGAAATTGAGGGCACTATTACAAGTCAAGAAGAGGCATCACTAGTTGTGCATAGTACCCACCCCTCATATTAAGTGGCCTTATGATCATCAAGCAACCAAAAAAATCATCACGCGCCATAAGGGTATGTATTTGCACCATGAACGTCTGAATTATCATTGTTCCTCAATAAAGGTTTAAACAAATTCTTTTGAAACCTCCATACAGGGTCTACAACTTTTCAGAAGGTTCTGTGACAATCATCACTCTTTCATGAGAGAATCCAATTCAGAAATCAACTTCAACAACTAATTTCTAAACTATAATATATATATGTACCTAAGGCCAAAACACAGAGCCAAAAATCACAATACAACTTCAAAAAATCCAACATCATGAATTTCTTTCACAGTAATATCATGTAGAATATCCCCCGTCTGTTCATACCAACAAAACAAAGAACCAAACTAACTCAACATACATTTGCATTTATCTCTTTGTTAATGTACTGACTTCCAATTAATTGACAAATTGCAAAACAGAAAATGAGCTAACAAATTATCTTCCAACAAATTTGTACATGAAACCCTAACTATTCAACAACACTATTGTAACCCACATGCGCATATGCACAATCAGATCACACACTGGAAATAAGCACAATATTCATGGACAACAGTATATTTGATGACAAGCCACAAAATAGAAACAAAATATATAGGTATTTTATGAAGAAACCGAGAATAAAATAGGAAAAAAAAATGATACCTCTCAGCAAGATCTTTGATTGAGTACTGAATCAAGTTGCCAAAGTGCTATAAATCCTGTATTGAAGTGTTGATTTAAAGTTGAATGGCGATTCCTCCAAGATATTGAAGATCCGAATCAAATGGCGAGAGATTTGTTACCCAAAATCAGATCACACACTGGAAATAAACTCAAACACCTCCAAAATGAACCACGGACAAAAATCGATATAAAGAGAGAAAGAGATGGCGAACGAAGTAGAGAGAGAGGTGAGAGCTGACAATATATATACATATATAGAGAGAGAGAGCTGGAAGCTGACGATATATATATATAGAGAGAGAGAGTGATAGCTGGGAAGAGATGGCGATAGAGAGAGCGAGAGATAGAGATGCGAGAGAGAGGGTTGAAATTAGGGCTCAAATGTAACCCCAATGTTTATCTCACATATTTATAATTACATTTTACACAAATATATTATTTTTCACAAGTTCTTAAACTTTATATTTATTTACGAGGAAAAATAAGTCCCGTAAATATATTTTGGTGGGAGAATAAACATTTTTAAGAGTGATGAGTACTTATTCACGAGTACAAAAACACTCCGTAAATAAAATTGTTATTCAATTATTTACGAGATGTTTTACCTCCCGTTATAACAAAAAAATGCCCTGTTAATAATAAAAATATTAACAAGATGTTTGACTCCTCGTGAATAAATGTATTTATGACTATTTTACTAGTTCCTCGTAAAAACTACAATTTTATGAATTTATTACGGGAAATAATAAATTTTAGAAAGGAAAAAACTAAATTTTTGTAATAAAAAATAGTATTTATTACGAAAAATAAATTTTGCAGCAAATATTATTTATTTGTTAGAAAACATTTTCATAGCAAATAGAAGAAAATTAACTACGAAAATAAAAAATTCATAAAAAATTAACTACGAAATTAAGTAAGTCCCCCGATTCAAAGTAATTTAATATAGTAAAATTGATAAAATCATTAATTCAAAATAGTGAATTTGAGTGAAATTAAGTTCGATTAAGTAAATCCTTAACTCAAAGTAGTGAAAATGACTTCAATTGAGTGAAATTGATAAAATCTTCAATTCAAAGTAGTGACTTCAATTGAGTGAAATAAAGTAAATACCTAATTCAAAGTAGATTAGTTCAGTGAAACTGATAAAATTCTCATTTGAAAGTAGTGAAATATAGTAAATTCTCAATTCAAAGTAATTGAGTTAAATTGATAAATCCCCAATTTAAAGTAGTATAATTGATTGAAATTAAGTTCAATCCCCAATTCAAAGTAGTGAAATTGAGTAAATCCCTCAATTCAAAGTAGTTTAATTGAATGAAAATGATAAAATCTCCAATTTAAAGTAGTGAAGATTGAGTAAATCCCCAATTCAAAGTAGTGAAATTGAGTAAATCCCTCAATTCAAAGTAATTTAATTGAGTTAAATTGATAAAATATTTAATTTAAAGTAGTGAAATTGAGTAAAATTAAGTTCAATTGAGTAAATCATCAATTCAAAGTAGTGAAATTGAGTTCAATTGAGTGAAATTGATAAAGTCCCAAATTTAAAGTAGTAAAATTGACTTCAATTGAGTAACGTAAATCGACAATTTAAAGTAGTGGAATTGACTTCAATTCAAAGTAACGTAGATGATGAAATATTAGAAATATTTTATATTTTTTATAATAGTACTAGCCAATAACATGTGCTAATGTACTATGCCCGAACCAAATTATTTTTTGGTTGTGTGAGAAATTAATTAGAAAATGAGGTGAAAAAATGGGTCTTTTAGTGATGGTTTGATTGGACTGTCCCTAATGGACACCCTTTCGTGACGGTTTATTTGGACCGTCACTAATAGACACCCTTTCGTGACCGTTTATTTGGACCGTCACTAATAGACACCCTTTCGTGACGGTTTATTTGGACCGTCACTAATAGATACCCTTTCGTGACAGTTTATTTAGACTATCACTAATAGACATTCTTTAGTGACGGTTTATTTAGACCGTCACTAATAAGCAACTTTACCGGATTTTACCGACGGTTTTGTGCCTTTAGTGACGGTTTAAAAATCCGTGACTAAAAAGTATGAGTATTAGCGACAGTTCGACATTTCCGTGACGAACAAATATGACTTTTAGCGACGGTTTTCTACCTTTACCGATGGTTTTAAAGTCTGTGACTAAAAATATGAGTATTAGTGACAGTTTGACATTTCTGTCACTAAAAAATATGACCTTTAGTGACGGTTTTATACCTTTAGCGACGGTTTTAAAGTCCGTGACTAAAAATATGGGTATTAGCGACAGTTTAAAATTTCCGTGACTAAAAAAAATGACCTTTAGTGACAGTTTTGAAGCTTTAGCGACGGTTTGAAAAACCGTGACTAAAAATATAACCTTTAGCGACGGTTTAATGTCCGTGGCTAAAAATCTGCACCTTTAGCGACGGTTTAAAATTTCCGTCGCTAAAAATGGACTTTTAGCCACAGTTCGTGAGAGTGTCTCTAAAGGACCGTCGCTAAAAGTCCGATTTCTTGTAGTGTATATTAGCTGAACTTTTGTTATGGCCTCATTTGATCTCTTTATCGCTGCAGATTTCTCTCTCTCTCTCTCACACACAGACACACACTCACACGGTTTAATATAACATTTTTTCTATATCAATTCAGTGACTATAGTTATATAAATTCATTTGTACGCACTTGTACTAAAATATTTCTGTTTTTTTTTTTTGTTTTTTTTTGTTTCTTCTTCTCATCTATTCTATGGTGGTTTTACAAATTCAAGTGTGAGCACTTTTAGGAAGAAGTTTATAATTGTATCAATTATAAAAATCATCAACATGATGTTTTTCATTTCTTTTGAAAGAAAATTCTCCCCATTGATTTATAAAACTCTACCCAGTTGTACCATGCATGAAGGAGAATATTATGCTTTGTTTTTGTTTTTATTAATATTATTATTTTATTTTTCCTTTGATATAATATTTTTAGTAGTAATAATTTTTGCCAAACCAAAAATTTACCTCCACCTGTATTTGGGCTATATATTCAAAAAGAAAACACTCTCTTCCATATTAATGCTTACTTTACGCTACATAATAAAAAAATAAAAAGAAAATTTCCACCCCACTCCTACTTTTCACACCAAATATAAATAAGTCCTACTTTTAATTAAGTTGTATTTTTAAAAACTTTCTACATTAAATCTAATACCACTATTACCCTTTTAATTTGTTACCTATCAGTTTTTATTTACTGTTTTCGCATTTTGTTGGCCAAGGGTTTCTTAAAACATGGATAAGCTTAGTGCCTCATAAATTAATCATGTCATGTCACCTCAAGGGTCGAAGTGATTTAAATTAAAGAAAAAATCACTTAGGCCATGTTTGTTTATTGATTATGGTCTCATTTTTTTTAGTATGGTTATAATTTTTTGAGATCAGATTATGTTTGTTTTGCATTAGTCTCAACATATATAACACCAAATTGAACTAAAATAATTTTTAATATGACAATAATTTTTGGTGGTTCTATTTGGTCTGGTTACAAAATCTATCCAAAATTTAATAAAAATGTTCTCCAATATTAAACAACATCTAACCAATATATAAACCAAAATACAAAAATCAATGAATGAATTAAATAATACATAAAAATAAAAATCATAAATAAAGAAATTAATAAATATAAATTAATAAAATAAATTTATAAATTAATAAAAATGAAATGAAATATATTTATGAATAAAATAATAATCTAAATGATAATTTAAATAAAATATATTTAAAAATTAATATAAATAAATGAATAAACAATAAACTAAATAATGAATAATAAACTAAATAAATTAAATAAAACATAAAAATAAAAATAATTAATATATATAATAATTAATAAATTAATAAAATATATTTATAAATTTATTAAACAAATAAATAATAAATAATAAATGATAAATGATAAATTAATAATATAAATAATAAATTAAATAAACCATATTTATAAATAAAACAAAAATGAATTAAATAATACATAAAAAATAAATAATAAGAAAATTGAATTAAATAATACAAAAAAATAATAATAAATGAATAAATAAATATAATAAAATAAATAAATAAATGAATAAATAATAATATAAATAATAAATTAATAAAATATATTTATAAATTAATTAAAATAAATGAATAAATAATAAATTAAACGAATTATATTTATAAAAAAATGAATTAAATAATACATAATAATAATTACTAAATTAAATGAATTAAATCATAAACAAAATAAAATTAATAAAATAATACATAAAAATAATAATAGATAAATAAATATAATAATAAATTAATAAAATATATTGAGAGACAAATAAAAATAAATAAATAAATAGTAATAAATAATAAACAAATTAAATTAAATAATATATAAAAATAAGAATAAATAAATAAATAATAAGAAAATTGAATTAAATAATACATAAAAATAATAATAAATAAATAATAAGCAAAATGAATTAAATAATACCTAAAAATAATAATAAATAATAACTAAATGAAGAAATATAATAATATAAATAATAAATGAATAAAATATATTTATAAATTAATTAATATAAATAATCAATTAGTAATATAAATAATAAATTAAATGAATTATATTTATAAAAAAATGAATAATAAACAAAATGAATTAAATAATACATAATAATAATTAATAAATTAAATGAATTAAATAATAAACAAACTAATGAAATAAAATGAATTAAATAATACATAAAAATAACAGTAAATAAATAAATACATTAATAAATAATAAATTAATAAAATATACTTATAAACAAATAAAAATAAATAATAAATAATAAACAAAATGAATTAAATAATCTATAATAATAATAAATAAATATTATAATAAATAATAAATAAATAGCAAATAGTAAATGATAAATAATAATAAATAATAAGTTTTTTAAAAAGCCAAAACATCATAGTGCATTATTTGCATGTTATCGATAGTTGAAATTGTTATGTAATATTAGTGTGTGACTTGTGAAATTTGTGTGATCATAATTTTTGTATAATAAAAAATGTGGCTTGTATAAAACCTATTTGTTATTATATTTGATAATTGGAGTACAATAATTATACTCTAATAAATTTTTACAAAATCAATATAACATTATTATGTAAGAAATACATAATAAAAATTAATCAAAAAGACTTTAACAAATGTTCACAAATTAAATGTGTGGGTTTTAAGGTTATTAGATCACATAAAGTATATTCAATATTTTCACAGTTTATTAGAAATTTAAGACCGGATCAATTTGTCAAACATGGTCTGGTTCAAAGAAGTTTGGAACCAGACAGTTTGTCAAACATGGTCTGGTTCCAGTTTTCTCATACCAAGATCATCAAACCAGGCTGCTTATCAAACAAAATTTCAGAACATCACCCAAACTATATCAGACCAGAGGTAACCGGACCAGACTGGTTACCAAACGGGGCTTAGTGTATGAAAAATGATCACACCAACTCTGTATGTTTTTCTCCAAACTTGGTGCGGGCAACAGTGGTTGCTGGCAAAAGTGAAACATGCAATGGGTGTTCTTTTACTAATGGGTTTTGAAATTGCCATCACTTTAGGCTTATTATTGTTTACAATCTAAAATTAATATTATTCTACCACAATCATGTTACAAAAACTGAATATATATATATATATAAAAATCAAATAAATATGTAATCTTTGTAAGTAACTTTAAAATTTAACGGTATTATTTTTAAAAAAAATTGTTCAAAAATGAAAGTTTTAATAAGATATTAAGCCAATTCATAAATGTGAAATCTAAAGAAGTGAATAATGTGTAAATATATAATAAATTTATTTATTCATAGATTAATATTAAAAGGGTAATATCATAAGAAGAGTTTACGAAATTTCAAATTTGAATTTATCCATAAATAAAGGTAAAAGGTAGGATTTACTTGTCCTACAAAATTATTTAGGACTTATTTGACTTTTGTGTAAAAAAAAGGACTAGGGAGCAATTGTCAATGTTAAATTACACGACAACAACTTCACCACATTCAGAATTTACATGCAAGTTTAAAATTAAATTATAGAACGATTACATTTTGAAATTAAAACAGAGATACATAATTTTGAAGTATAGATTTGATAATTGATATGGGTAAAATTTTACAGTAAATTATCAACAAAAAATTTAAAGAGTGGAGTTCTGGAAAACAAATATCATCATTAATAATAGCTTTTAAACTCCACAATTTTTTTCATATACTATTTCCTTCAGTTTTGTATTGTCTCGTTGTATAAATTTTTGGCCTAACATATAACTTTTGCATGAAAGGATAGCATTTTATATTGGTAAAGGTTGTAATTGTATGCTGATTCTTTAATATTTCCTATTCTTAATCTTCATTGCATTTTTTAAACCACTTCTAACCAAAAGAAGAAGTATGATATGTTTGAACTAGTTGCACAATGAAACTAAAATACCTATACATGTGAAAGGCTTCTCCCCATAGATTAACAATAAAAAATTTGACTCCATAATTCTCTTCAAGAGTAGATTTTCGTGTTATTATTATTATTATTATTGCATGTTATGAAACCTCTTATATTGGTAAATCTAGTAAGAGTATAAATTTTGTCATTTCTTCTAACATGTTGATTTAGCATGTGAATTTGTGTTTTAGATACCTAATTTTCCAACTCTATACCGCAACAAAAAATGTAGTTGTTGTTTGATTTTTTAGATAGTTATTTGGTATAGATAGGTTGTTTGACTAGATAAGTTTTATCTTATCTAATTTTCTAAGTTTATATAAAGGACTGCTGTAATCAGATTGTAGTGTAGTGAAAAAAAAAACTTCCTTTGTCATCTTGGAGGTTGAAGCCACTGTAATGAGTGTGGTAGTGAGAATGATCCTGATGGGGAGGGTGGTAAAAGATTGAGACTGAGAGTATTAAAGATATACATTAATGTGTGTATTGTAACTCTTTATCAGCACAATATCATTTTTTGGAAGGGATTAAGTTGAAACAATTCACTATATTTTTTTTAGATAAGATAAAACTTATCTAGTCAAACAACCTATCTATACCAAACAACTATCTAAAAAAATCAAACAGGTGCATTTTTTGTTGCGGTATAGAGTTGGAAAAGGTAATGTATAGCCGTCATTTGGCTTTCCATTATCTAGTTCTCGTAGAGAACAAGTTGGGAAAAAGATAGTAGTGTGCCCAATCCATTAGGTACCGGAACACAAATTCATATGCTAAATTAACATGTGAGAAGAAATGACAATTTATACTCTTATTAGATTTACCAATATAAGAGGCTTCATAACATGCAATAATAATAATAATAATACGAAAATCTACTCTTGAAAAGAATTATGTAGTCAAATTTTTTATTGTTAATCTATAAGGAGAACTTTCTTTCAAAATAAATGAAAAACATCAAGTGGATGATTTTTATAATTGATATGATTAGAAACTTCTTCTTAAACGTGCTCACAATTGAATTTGTAAAACCATTTTAGAATAGATGAAAAGAAGAAACAACAACAACAACAAAATAATAATAATAATAATACATTTTCTTAGTAGTGCATGCAAATGAATTTATATAACTATAGTCACTGAATTGAAGGTATATAGAAAAAAATATTATATTAAACCGTGAGTGAGAGAGAGAGAGAGTTTGTTTTACAAGGACAAAGGGATCCAAGCGAATGGAGCCGTAGCAAGTTTAGATAATACAATTCACAAATGATGCCATTGAGAGAAAAAGTGGCATAGATTCCACACTTTTCGTCGTAATCACCTTCTTCTGCATGCATCACACATTTTTGTAAATAAAAAACAAATTGAATGAAAACTCAAAAACATATTTTAACAATTAAATTGTAATCAGTGTTGTCACGGGCGCGCCTAAGCGCTAGGCGACGCGAGGGTTTAGCGCCTCGCCCTAGGCTAGGCGAGGCCACCTTTGAATGGCATCGCCTGGGCGCTCGCCTGGGGCACCTAGCGCCTAGCGCCTAGGCGCGCCTATTTATTTTTCTGTTTTGTGGTGAATTTTTTAAATGTCTTCTATTTCATATTTTTGTACTTCTACATTTTAATTTATTGATTTTTAACTTTCTTAGCAATGTTTTATTAGTTTAAATGTCTTATATTTGTTATTTTTAATAATTTATTATTGAGCACATCGCTTCACTCAGGCGAGCGCCTCGCCTGGCGCCTAGCGCCTAGGCGATAGGAGGCCTCTAGCGCCTAGGCGGCCCCACGCCTTTAACAACTATGATTGTAATTGCCTCAACAGTAACTTGATTCTCAAATCTTCTAGAGAAGAAAGTATGTATACCATGGAAGATGAATTATGTTTTACATAAAAGTTAATTTACTACTTTCTATACATATAAAAGCAGCTATATTACATCCAAAATGCAACATACTTACATGGGTGACAAGAACACCACGAGTGTTGCGATGTTCCGTGAAAATGAACAAAACAAACCCATCGCAAGAGTTAAACTTTGAAATGTTTGACAATTAGCATAAGGAAATAAAAAAAGTTACTGTTCTTAAAAAGAAAAAAGTCATTAATTCTAATATTTTAGAAATTTTCATATGCATATAACTATACAAATAAAAGAAAAAAAAAAACACAGTATTGCACTAGGTGCATAATTTTTGAATGTTATCATTTTTTTAATATATGCTCCAAAAGTTGTCGTTTTTAAAATTTTTCTTTTTGTTTTTTAATCCAACCTTGGAGATTGTTGGAGAAGTCTGCAGGGTTGTACACCTTCAAAATAATAATAAGTAGTGACAAGAGAGACTGATGATGCTAGTACCCCTGATTTTATATGAGTTAATGCCTAATGGCACTACTCTTACTAAATCTTCTTGTGTTGGCAGGATTGGCCCAACCAAAGACAAACAACACTGTACGAGATATTGAACGACTCATTAGGTTTTTTATTTATTTTTGTTGGTTTTTCGAAAGATGCACAAAGAAAAGGCATAGTGCTAGTGACCATCTTGTATCATTAATGGGTCACGCGGGGCAACCCGCGGGTCATTTGACCCGCCAATTTTTCCCCCAAAAAAAATATATCACTGTATTAAATAATGTCAAAATGCATAAAAAAAAATGAAATGTAATGTTTCTCTTTTACTTTGAAACTTAATTTGTTAGTAAAAATAGTATAAAGTTACATCTAAACACACATATATATTTATTAGGCCTGCAATTGGGCGGGCTCAGCCCAGCCCAGCCTAGTCCGAAATTTTTGAACTCGGGCCCATTAAATATTCAACTCAAGCCTAACTCGGGTTGGGGCATTTGGATTTCACTTAAATTCGGGTTGGGACCAAACCCGAAACCGGATTTAATATATATGTATCTATGATCAAACCCCAGCGGCTAACAATGCCTCCTCCTCCTATTGCCGACCTTCTCTCTCTCCTTCCTCTCTTTCCTTCTCTCTATACTGTATATATGTACACAATTCTCATATGAGTTAGATCTCTCTCCCTTCTCTCTTTCTCTCTCTATTCTATGTTACTTATATTTATCTGTATACACACACATTTGAAATATCCATATGCTCATAGTTAGATCTTAAACTTTTATTTTTAACCAATATATACATATATACATACATATACATAGATATATAGAAAAATAAAATCAATTTTGATTTTTATATATACATATATAAAGATATAAGAAGAGATAGTATTAGATCTTGATTAATGTTTTTATTTTATAATTCTTTACCAAAAACAAAATATTTGAAAGAAGGAATAAATTTATTTATTTTTTTAGATTATTTTCTTATGATAGAACTTCAAACAAAAAAACTTCAAACAAAATTTTCTCCTAATTTCAAACCTAAATTCAGTTTCAGTTTTTAACACAAAATAAATATAAATAAATAAAAAACAGATTGCTCAAACCCGACCTGACCCAACCCAGCCTATTAATTTTGGGATCAGGTTCAACCCGAATCCGAGATTGGTGCGAATTTAGCCCGACCCGACCCGGAATCGGGTTCACCGGCTTCGGGTTGGGCTGACCCATATTGCAGCCCTAATATTTATAGATATACATAGATCTGAACATTAAAAAAACCAAAGTTGCCTCTTTACTCTCTTCAGCACCTATCTAATACCTAAAATTCATTAAAGGGTAAATTACACAAACCACCTCTCAACTTTGACCTAATAACAGGCACTACCCCTAACGTTTCATTAATATGAGTTACCCTGAACAGAATCGGAATAGTGATTCAGTTGTTAGTAATAGGGAAATAACTAATATACCCTCACATATATAGAGATATTTCAAGAGTTTCTAGAGCCATGTGAATTTACATAATTACCCTCAAATTAAAAAACAAAAATAATGTATAAATATATATTTTTTATATATATTTATAATTCGGAAAAAAATACTTTTTATATACTTTTTATAAAAATATATAATTTCGGAAAAAAATATTCGGAATATTTCCGATTTTTTTTATTCCAAATATATAAATTCCGGAAATTTCCGAATATATAAAAATATATAATTTCGGAAAAAATATAAAAATATATATAAATTCGGAAAAAAATATAAAATTCCGAAAATATATAATTTTGGAAAAAAAATATAAATTCGAAAAAAATATATAAAATTATAAAAAGTATATAAAATTCGGAAAAATATATATATTCAAAAAATACTTTTATATTTTTATATTTTTCTACAAATTTATATATACTTTTATAATTTTATATTTTTTTCATCCAAGTTGATGCTGGAGCGATTTATATGGTGGGATCAAAATGGAACTCAACACTTTGGTGTTGGACGAAACACCTCGATTTACATTTATTTTCTCAATAATTAAAATATTGCAGCTATTGTAAATTGAAAATCAAATGTCTATTAATATAGTAAGTGTGAATGCCGACAAAGATTAATTATTGTTCGTTCCAAAAATTATTCATCATCGGCCGAATAGTGGGGCTGATAATATTCTTGATATCCATAGGGTAAATAATCATCGGCCGAATAGTAGGGCCGATATTAATATTCTTCGTATGTTCTGTAGGGTGCGGACGTGCTAAAACCGGTGATGGAGTTCAACCGGTTCAAAAGGAACGATTCTTCGTCTCTTTTGAACATGGGGAATAGAATCAGACGATTTACAAGAGAGAACTCAATTCTCGTGAAGGGTTCTGATTGCCTCAACAAATAGGACTTTTGGGTAACCGAAAGAATATAAAAAGAAATTGAAGAGAAATGAAAGTGCAATTGCAGGGAATTAAAGAGTCTGGTATTGAAAGAAAACAAATAAATGACTTGGAATTTAAAAGAACTGAAATAGTCGATGTTGATAAAATAAAGGATTGCCTAATGAAAGATAAAAAGGGGCTGTTAAACGCAAAGAAACATTGTGTGTTTGGTCGGAACCCTAAAACAGATATCTACGTACCTTATTTATAACATAAAATTGTTTGTGAAATATAACCTAGAGATAAATAACTAAAAATAAATGATAAAAACAACCTAAATTATAAACCTATCTAAACACTAACACTAACTCAATTGCAATTCAAATTTATCCAAAGTATTCAATACTCCAAAAACTCTCTAATCTTGGTCAGTAAGAATTCTTCTTTTCAAGTGGTCTTCCGAATTGGGCCAAAAACTCTCCAGCAAAAAAAAAAACCATCTTCTAGCCCAATTTTCCCAGCTCAAATTTGGCCCAAATTCTGGCCCATATTTCAGCCCATTTTCTATCCCAATTTCGGCCCAACTCCTAGCCCATATTTCAGTCCAGTTTTGGCCCAACTTTGGACCAGATTTGTGCCATATTTTGTCCATTTTGCTTTGCTATGTGTTGGCTCATTTAGGGTGTCAACAATCACAAAAGATAATAAAAATTAAGATGATAACTTCTGTCAAGTGTTAACAAATTTTTTTAAGGGTAATTTGCATTGACACCCCCTGAGATTAGGGTCAATGGCAATCAGATTACGGTCAACGTTTTTTTGGCACTCACACCCCTTGAGGTTTCAACTTCGTTGCAATGACACCCCCTAGCCTGGTGAAATGACTATAATGCCCCTTTAATTGTTTCACTTATTACATTAGGGTAATATATAAAGTGTGAAATTACTCATACCTCCAAACACTTCACCCCTCTGAAATTACTAATTACACTTTCACCCCTTATTACAAAAAATATATATATATTACGAAAATTACAATTTAATTTGTTTTCTTTATAATATAATTTGTATATATAATTACGAAAATTAAAATTACGAAAATATATATAATTTGTAAAATATATATAAAATTTGAAAAAACATATAAAATTCGAAAAAATATATAAAATTTGAAACAATATATAAAATTAAAAATATATATATATAAAATTCGAAACAAATATATAAAATTCGTAAACAATATATAAAATTCGAAAAACATATAAAATTCTAAAAAATATATAAAATTCAAATATATATATATATATATATATATAAAGTGTGACTGAAGTTTAAGTGGACAAGCTTCAGAGTCATTAGCCAAAATAACGGATCCTCTCCAACTCTCTGCAGAGCTATTTCAATGGCCACGATGGCGACACATGCCCCACGATGGTGACCGAAATCGGAATCGAACCGATATTTTATTAAAATATTTTGATCAAAATTAAATATATTAATATTTGGATCAAAATTAACGATTCGGTTCAGGTTCTCATTTTTAAAAAACCGAAAGTATCGGTTTGATTCCGGTTTTGGTCGGAATCAAAAGTGAACCGCATCGTGAATATATTAATATTTGAATCAAAATTAACGATTCAGTTCCAATTCTCATTTTTAAAGAACCAAAAGTATCGGAACCGAACCGTTAATTTTGATCCAAATAAAAATTTACTTTCGGTTCTTTAAAAATGAGAACCGGAACCGAACTGTTAATTTTGATCCAAATATTAATATATTTAATTTTGATTAAAATATTTTAATAAAATATCGGTTCGATTTCGATTTCGGTCACCATCGTGGGGCATGTGTTGCCATCGTGGCCATTGAAATAGCTCTGCAGAGAGTTGGAGGGGATCCGTTACCTTGGCTAATGACTCTGAGGCTTGTCCACTTAAACTTCAGTCACACTTTATATATATATATATATTTGAATTTTATATATATTTTTAAAATTTTATATGTTTTTCGAATTTTATATATTGTTTACGAATTTTATATATTTGTTTCGAATTTTATATGTTTTTTCAAATTTTATATATTTTTTACAAATTATATATATATATTTTCGTAATTATATATACAAATTATATTATAAAGAAAAAAAATTAAATTATAATTTTCGTAATATATATATATTTTGTAATAAGGGGTGGAAGTGTAATTAGTAACTTCAGAGGGGTGAAGTGTTTGGGCATATGGGTAATTTCACACTTTATATATTACCCTAATGTAATAAGTGAAACAATTAAAGGGGCATTCTAGTCATTTCACTAGCCTAGGGGGTGTCATTGCAACGAAGTTGAAACCTCAGGGGGTGTGAGTGCCAAAAAAACGTTGACCATAATCTGATTGTCATTTACCCTAACCTCAGGGGTTGTCAATGCAAATTACCCTTTTTTTAAAGTCCTACTGAAATTTCCTTTTTCTCACCTAAATCACATAATTCTTCTAAATTAAGGTCGACCTTGCACTCTTCCCGCGCTTTTTGCTTCCACTCAACTGTATTATGTATAATTTTAAAACTTTTACACCCCAACAACAACTTTGTGTAACTTAACTTTGAACATATTCAATTTGAACTCAATAAAAAATTGTAACCTTAAAATTTCTTCAATTATATACGAAATAAAATCAAGATTATTAAAATCGGGAGTCTACGCAGGATCCATAAAATCGGAATCATAAGATTCTACTTCATTATTAATAAATAATTTTGTTTACTTTTTTAACATATATATATATATAATATAGCAAAAATATTAAAATTTTAGGTGTGTAATTATTTTCTCATAAGTTTGAACTATATTGAACTAAATCATTAAGATTTTGAGTCTTTCATATGGAGGACCTAACCATCAAACCATTATTTTAGTTCGAAAAAATTTAAAACACATGTACATAGAATCATGATAAAATCAAAAAAATCGTATAAAATTACATAGAATTGTAAAATCGTAAATCGCAATTCTGATAACTATGGTTAAAATATTATAACCATCTTAACTTAAAAGAAAAAATGATGTTATTTTTTCAGTCATTAAATTTAAGTTCAATTGGAGATCATTGGAAAGATTTCATGCTCCAATTATTGAACCTTTCTCTAAACAAATTATGTAATCACTTACTTGTAACAAGAAAAAAGAAATTGACTTGTGCGACAAAATAGGCTAACAAAATAAAGCCAAAATTCTTGTCTCATTCTATCAACTCTCCTCTAACTGGGAAAGAGTTAACATAAAATACTTTTATACATTGTTTTGATGTGTTTTGGAATTCAAGTGTAATTGAAATTCAATTTCAGACTCAATCCAAATTTGAATGAAAAATATCATAACTTTAAAATTAAATTCAACAATATAGGTTAATATATATATATATAGGTATAAGTATACAAGTATAAATATGAATTTATATACGTCTGTATGTATGGGTGTATATGTTTGTGTATTGTGTGTATACATGTATGTATGTGGATGTGTATATATGTGTGAATTTATATGTATGTGTTTATGTGTATATATGTATTCATATTTGTATATATATGCATCTATGAATACATATATACATCTGCATACGTATATATATATATGTGTGTGTGTGTGTGTGTATTTATATATATATATAAGCTTGTGTATATAAATTCGTATATATATTGACGTATTGATATTTATGTATATATATACATATGTTTGTGGTTGTGAAAAGTTTATTATTAGAGAAAGAGTATTTAGTGGGTCAAAGTTTGAAGAAGATGTAGAATTAGAAATGATAGGAGTTGAATGTCGTACATTATAGGCCCCTAATTTGTCATTGTTAGTTTACATATATCATTATCTTGATATTTTTATTCGGTTTGTGTATTTTGAGACATTTCAGGTTCAATATATGTAAAGTGAGTTAATTTTGGTGAAATAACCAGAATAACAACTCTAGAGAAGGACATAGGTTATATCATTTACTATAATCCTTCACGTGAAGGAAACTCTTTTATAGGCTCATGGAAGGGCTTGATCGTTATTTCAAATAAGGGAACATCTTTATGCCCATTGGTTCAAGTTTCTAACCAAAAGGTACAAGAAGTGCAATGGTCAGGAATTTATGACACACTCTTCCTCGCGTGCCTATCTTTGGCTCTTTTTCAGACGGGTAGTTTGCAGCTGCTATGCATTAAATGCTCCCATTGTACTATTCTTGAGATATCCATTTCTCTATTCCCTGACCGAGCTCTTCCTCGAGCATGCTGAAATTACCTAAAAGACGGTGAACTAAGCCTAGTGGGGGTGAATATATTTTTAATAAATTAATTGATAAATTAAAATTTTAATTGCGGAATAATCAATTTAATTCAATTCGATCACAATATAAACCATGTAATAATAAATATAAGTGAAGAAAATAAATCAGAGACGAAACCAATATTTTTATGTGGAAAAATCTTGGAAAGACTCCAAGTAAAAAATCACGGATACACTCGGGTATCGATGCACTATTAATCAAGAAGTACAAAACTCTATAAACTTTTAGACTTACAAATCACTCATGATTTGCCTTTCTCCACTCAACGTCTGAAAGTTTTGAATCACTCGCGCTCCACGAAGCTCTCACTTCAATCTCCACACTCTGACGGCTCCGCTTCTCAACGAATCAAATAGTCATGAAGCCTCCTACTTCGATCACGGTGGTGTGATGATTTTTCAGCAACTAGATCATCCAATTGTGCATATCGATCTTTGATGTAGAAACACAATTAGCAAAAACTCAAACCAAGAGAGAATTAGAAAATATATAATCACTCAATAATTTTCTCTCTATATATCTTTGTAGAAGAATATGAATCTGTAGAAGAATTGCAGAAATCTCTCAAAAAGTCACCCCATTCTCTTAGGTTTAACTCATATATATAGAGAAAAGTCTTCAATTAATGGTAAGAATTATTTTCCAATCAGGATTCGTATTTTCACCATTAAGTCTTCCAAATATAAATAAATGTCAATGATAGTCCAATATACTGATAATAACTTCAAATCATGTCCCAAAGTTGTTAGGAATTGATTGCATATCAATTTAATACCTCCAAAAAATAAATCTGCGTAGTTTTTTTTATTAGTTGTTTTACCGAGTACTCGGTGAACACGCAAGTGTGCGAGAACTCGCACAACTCTCTGAAAATTTATGCAACTTTGAATCTTACCGAGTACTCGATAATATCCCCACCGAGTACTCGGTGGAACAAACCATTTGTGCAAACATAGTTTTAATACGTTGTCGCTTCCAACCGTTGTTCCACTCCTATATCTTCACCACTTTATACTTGATTTGACACATACACTTTTTATCATACAACATTTTACCAACTCGATCTAAAACACACAACTCTCAACATAGTTTTTTTTTTATCATAATCACGTTATTACATAAATAAATGTTCTTACAATCTCCTTCTTGGCATTTCTAAGACAAAATCATATTTTACAAATATATTCTCGCGATAAACAAAATAAAATATATACATATGAACACACATTGACAAACATAGACATAAACTTTTCTCTTAATCTGATGATGATCTACGAATCCTGCAATCACAACACTTAAACAAATATACCTGTGAAAAATAAGTGTTGAAAACAAATAGCAGGAAAAATCAATATTAAATGATCATAAACAAAATAAATAACATGAAACATATGATCATGAATTAATAACAATTAATTATCCCCCTCAAATAAAATATTTCTCCCCCTTACTAAATACTTCTCCCTTTTCTAAACTTCTCCCCGCTTCCCTTTTGTCACTGAAATGACAACGAATGAAAAAATAATAAAAATAATCAAGAGAATATATGGGAAGACTAAAGAATCTAAACAAAACTTATATTTAAGACATAAAACTTTAAATAATATATCCAGATTATCGAGTAACAAATATCTCTATAATGCATGAACTTAAATTTAATGCATGAATGCAAAGTGCTAAAAAAATATATTTTTTTATTCTTAGAAACATGTGAGCAGGGAAGTAGAGACAATTAGCTAATCATTAGCACATCATATTTGCATATTTGACTTAGCTGTTATACACAGAGTAGTGGAGAAAATTAGCACACATACCTTGTAATTATAAGTAGTCACAAGACATATTTTACATAATTTTTGCATATATAAAAAAATATTCAGGTGCAAGCAAAAAACTAAGATGAAAGCAATACGTACTAATTCTAATAATCTCATCACTAACCATGATGATACTTCGGTCCAGAACCTAAACTATAAGTCAAATCTTTAGCTCGGACCTTATTTCTTTTTAAGTGTCTCACAATTTAATCTTTTATACCTTTTCCCTTTATCCCTTTTTGTCTTTCTAAGCTCCAGACTTTCGAGCGCGAATTTTTAGTCCCGACCAACTGGGTCTGAGCTTCTTCCTTGGGATTTATGTTCATTAGCTTTCTCCTCTTTTTATGCGAACACTCTGCTACTTTGTGGTAGGAGGCCCGGTTACTCAGATCGAATAACTACTTTTTGTATTTTTAATGTTTTCATATATTTCATTATTTCTTCTTTCAACATTACCCCAACATTCAAAATCATACAAAAGGTATTCAAAAACATCGATCAATCTAATATAGCTCATGAACCTAAATATCACTTCGGGTTAGATAAGAAAGACTAAAAGTTTTAGCAAGTATTACAATCATCTCCGAAGTAAAACAAACACCCAAGTTTAATGAGTTCTAAAAATAATATTTAAACATTTCAAGTGAATAACTTATATCCTCAGGTCAAACTAACAACTTCAATTCCCATAAGCATAATAAGAAAAATAAATATGAGAATAAAGTGAAATATGACAACCATTTGTACCCTTAGCCAAACTCAACATGCTAAGAATTTTCATTTTATAATTTTTACGGTATTTTTTGTCGTAAAGATGCATGCATGAATAATCCTAATAGTAGCAAAACATGATGCATGCATAATAAAAAACAAAATAAGAATGCATGATAATGTATCAATTCTAGGATAAAGAATAATATAAGATATTCCTAGAATGATACATATGAAGACATCTATTCTAATGAGAACATGCCACTAAATTTCTAAGAAAATATAGTCTTAAAATTTTAAAGAATATAATTCAACCATAAAGTCCAATATCAATTTCAATTTTGCTATAACTTCAATTTATTAAACATAAACTAATAAACACTTACATAAATAATTAAAAAAAATTAATAGAAAAAAAGGAATCCAACAAAAAAAAAGAGTATGTAAGAAAAAAAGGAACACATCTTAATAAAAAAAGAATTAAAATAAGAAGAATAATATAATCAAATGTAATAAAAAAGTATAAATTATATTGTCAACAGTTCTGCGGTGAATTCAATTCATATAATAAATAACAAAAATAATAATATATGGTGCGTTTGGAAAGCCTTTTTTTTGTATTTGTTTTATATCTTCAAATATAAAAATTGTTTTTGTATTTGTCTTAGTTTTTTCAGCAAAAAACTAAAAACAAAAAAGCGTTTGGATGAAAATTTGTATTGAAAAATAAAATGGTATTGGTGGGCGGCGGTGGTGGTCGGCGGTGACCGGCGGCGGCGGGGGGCGGTGGTGGTGGGTGACTGGCGGTGGTGGGGGCCGACGGCGGCGACCGGTGGCGGGGGGTGGTGGTGGTTGGCGGCGGCGGCGGTGGGGGCGGTGGCGGAGGTGGTACCCTAAACAGTGAAAAAACTCAAAAAACTACTAAAAGTTGTATTTGGTGTTTTCACCACTTTTACACATTATTCACAGAAAACAGTTTTCTTGGAAAAAAAAAGTGAACAGTAAACGCGTTTGCTAAATGTGTTTTTTTTTTTAACTAGGTGAATAGTAAAAAAACAAAAACTATTTTTCCGTATCCAAACGGACCCATAATAAGAAATACAAAAAAGGGAATATAACAAATATCCTTAAACTAAATCTGACCTAAAAGTTCAAAGGGAAGAAAAATAAAGAAAAGGAAAAAAGGAAAACAACAAATTAATACATATAGGTATAAAAACATAAAATATAGAAATAAAAATAAATTAATGCATCCAAAACCCATATAAAAAGGGTAAATTATTCTGACCTCCCTTAAAATTTCACATAATTACTCTCAGATTAAAATTTATGTAAATTTACTATTACTTCTCCTGTAAGATTAATATTACATTAATATTTTTGTGCATACTGTAAAAGACCCCTAACTTAAGTGTTTCAAACTGAATTAATTTATAATTTACATGTCTAATGACCTCCCATCATTTAAACTACTAAAATACCTCTCATTTGACACCACTCAAAATATCATTATCTCTTCATATGCAAATTAGTTAGGTTATTTTAACATAAATTACTCACTTTAAAACACTAAAGTTATGTGTATTTTAGTAAATGCACACAAATATTAGTGTAATATTAATCTTACAGGGAATGTCAGAGTAAATTTATACAAACTTTAATTTGAAAGTAATTACATAAAATCTTAGGGGAGGTCAGAGTAATTTACCCTATAAAAACAATCCTCATACTCAAACTAATATATATTATAAGGATTAATTTCAACAAACCCCCCTATACTATCCAATTTAATCAACTAACCCCCATTGTGTCCACTTTGCTCCCTATACTATTCAATTTCTTCATTATGCCCCCTCACCATTTTCGAAAATCAATTATATTTTTCGCAAAAATTATAAATTCAAAAAAATATATATATTTTTCGCAAAAAAATTATTTTTCGGAGGGAGTATATTATTTTCCCAAATATGAATTATTTCGGAAAGATAATATATATTTTTTGCAAAAAAATTATTTTTCGGAAAAAAATCATATTTTGGAATATAATAGTATATATTTTTTGCAAAAAAAATATTTTTCAGAAAAGATCACATTTTGGAACATAATAGTATATATTTTTCACAAAAAAAATATTTTTCGGAAAAGATCATATTTTGGAACATAATATATATTTTTCGCAAAAACAATATTTTTCGGAAAAAATTCATATTTTGGAACATAATAAATACTTTTTTGCAAAAAAAAATATTTTTCAAAAAAAATCATATTTTTGAACATAATATATATTTTTCGAAAAAAATTATTTTTCGGAAAAAATTCATATTTTGGAACATAATATATACTTTTTCGCAAAAAAAATATTTTTCAGAAAAAAAATTCATGTTTTAGAACATAATATATACTTTTTCGCAAAAAAATAATTTTTCAGAAAAAAATCATATTTTGGAACATAATATATATACTTTTTCGCAAACACAAATATTTTTCGAAAAAAAAATCATGTTTTGGAACATAATATATATTTTTCACAAAAAAAAATATTTTTCGTAAAAAAATCATATTTTGGAACTTAATATATATTTTTCTCAAAAAAATTATTTTTCGGAAAAATCATATTTTCCGAAATATATATATATATATTTTGAAATTTATAGTTTTTACGAAAAATATAAATTATTTTTATATATATATTTTGAAATTTATAGTTTTTACGAAAAATATAATTTATTTTTGAAAAATAATTTTTTTATAGTTGATTTAACTAAACTCCCTTATACTATTAAGAGAGGATATTTTAGACATTTTGACTCAAAATGTGAGGAGGATGAGACATAGTGATGAAATTGGATAGTATATGGGGCAAAATGGACATAGTAAGAGTTAGTTGATTAAATTAAATAGCATATGAGGGTTTCTTGAAGTTATAAGATAAATGAATAAAATTTCAAACTCAATTCCTCAAACTAAGACTAATGTATCAAAAATTAAACATAACGGAATGTAGAAACTTCTCAAACTAAGACTAATATTGTTAATAAAATAAAATAAATAAATAGACATTCGCTCCCATATGTGAGAATAGGGCTGTAAACGAGCCGAGCCGAGCCGAGTAGTGACTTGTTCGAGCTCGGCTCGACTAGTTTGGAAGAGTGTTCGAGCTCACATGTTGTTGTTCGAGCTCGGCTCGAACCTAAAATAGCAAACTCGAGCTCGGCTCGTGAGCTTGTTATCAAGCTCGGTTCGTGAGCTTGTTATCGAGCTCGAGCTTGTTATTAAGCTTGGCTCGTTTGCATGCTATTGGTATATCATTATTTCTTTCTAATTTTTTTCTTCTTAATAATAATAATAATAAATATATAAAAAGTAAACCATTCAGGAAATAAAAATAAAGAGAAAGAGAGATTGATGCCTTTAAGTGCATTACATTATTTACATACAAAACTAGCATCACCAGCAACACCACACCATCACCATTCATTGAGCATTGAGGCTGGAGGACATCAATCAAACAACATGACCCATCCAGAAACAAAGTCTCATACCAAGAATACATTGAAATTGAATATGAGGGACACTAAGTAGCACCAGACCAGAAACAAAACAACAAACCAGCAACACAAGACAACACCATCACCTTAACAAACCATCTCAGTCATGCCATCAAACACTGAATCAGGAAGGCTCCAAGCCAAAAGGTCAGTTTTCTGGATTTGAAGCAGCCTTCGAATTTGATTGAAACCAACCTCTTCGAGAAAAATCAGAGATATTGTACTTGGGTACATAAAAATAGAATTTTTTTCAATATGAATGATTAAATGGGCATGTCTTACTCCTCTTCTGCTCTAATTTGATCATATGGTAATCATAAACATTATCAGCATTCACCTATAAAAAAATCAGAGAAATTTTAATCGACTAGAGAGAATGTGTTCATGTAATTAAGTGCGATAGTATGTGTATATATATAAAAGTCTTACCCATCTTCAGCTTAAGAGCACCAGCCTTCCAAACTGGAAAAATCAGAGAAATTGAAATTCAGTAGTTGGAAACAGATTAAGTGCTAGAGTCTATTCTTCTTCTTTAACTTTAATATAAGTTCATCAAAAGTAGCATCGGCATGTCCGGAAAAAACCAGAGAAATTGTAATGCACTTCAATTAACAAAACATAGAATCGAACTAGAAAAAAAGTAACCATGTATGTATGTCACATGTCCACTCTCTTTCAAGCTCCTTCAACCTCTGCCTCTCCTCGTTCCTCCGAACCTCAACCAACTTCTTATTCTCATATTCTGACGCTCCTTATAGATACAGAGTGTATATAAGTAAAAATAAATAAATATATAGATTATATATGAGCCCATCCCTACCCTAGAGGTATTGAAAAATTAGATAAAATCAGAATATATATGTATATATAGAGAGAGGTACCTGTAGGAAGGTCGGACGAGAAATAGCTGCTAGAAGAAAAAGATATGTTCTGCCTCTTTCTAGCATATTATCTGAACCATAACTAACACCTTATATCTGATAATCTTTCCAAAAGGTTCCTGGATAGGAGGCAGATCCCCAAAGCATTCTCTTGCAGAAACATCAAAATCGGCAAAAAAAAAGTCTTTAACCTGCATATTAAAATTAATATCAAGCATAACTTAATATAATACCAAAAATAAGTATTAATTATGGTTAAGATAATATGCCTTTGACACGGGAAGACTAGTCTCGAACATTCTCTTGCAAAAAAATCAAAATGGGCCAAAAAAGTCTTCAACCTACACATTAAAAATTAATATGAAGCATAACTCTATATAATACCAAGAAGAAGTGTTAATTTTGGTTTAGATAATATGCCTTCAACATTGAAGACATGTCTCGAACATTCTCTTGCAAAAACATCAAAAGCGGCAAAAAAAAGTCTTCAACCTACACATTAAAAATTATTATCAAGGATAACTCTATATAATATCAAGAAGAAGAATGTGTATGAAAATAAAGTACTTAACATATGTTATTTGGGAACTGGTATCTCAATTTCCTTCATGGTAATTTTATTTTGCATATAAATTATTATAAAAGTTAAATGAGCTCAAATGGAAACTACTCACACAAATAGAACTTATACATTCAACGAGAATCTGAATCACATGAGTTAAAATATAGATAAAATTTTAAAAGCTTAAGATAGACACATACTTTTGGTGTTTTCTTGATTCCATGAAGTGCACGGATCCAGTCTCCCCCACAAATGAGAGCTTATATAGTTTTTGTCGACAATGAAGAACGATAAGAATCAATCACTCTACCTCCAGTACTGAAGGCAGCCTCAGAAGCTATTGTTGTAATGGGAATGGATAAGATATCACTTGCCATCTTTGACAACACCCGAAACTTGAGATTGTTAGCCTTCCACCAATTTAAAGCATCAAAGCGACCATTAGAATCATCACTACAAATGAAAACCCCCTCTTCAAGATAAACATCCAAATCTGATTTTATAGGTTGAACATTTTCAGTTTCTTGAACAAACATGTCATATTCAGATTGACCCTTTGATTTACCTCTTCCTTTTGAGCCACCAACCCCAAGATTGCCACTAAAATTACTCACTTGACCTTCCAAAGAGTCGCCTTGATTCGAGCTGCTTGAAGAATAATTTATCACATAGTCATTGTACATTTCATACAAAGCTTGTCGAATGGACTCAATGTGCTTGCTAGCTTCAACAGCTTTGTAAATCTTTGGAAAACAAAAGTTGACCAATCTCATCTTATATCTTGGATCAAGGATAGCAGCAATCGCCATTAAAAAATTACACTCACCCCAATATTTATCAAACTTGTCTTTCATTTTTCTAGCCATTGCCCTTAAATAGATACTTTCATGATTAACATATGCATCCAACTCCCGCTTTATCCTGGAAACTTCAGTGAGGAACAAGTTTGATGTCGGATAATCACTTCCAGAGATGATATTTGTGACCTCTTCAAATAATTCTAAAAACTTACATACGTTTTCTGCTTTTTCCCAATCATCCGCAGTCGGCAACCACTGATAACTTGGATCCCTATCTTGATACCTTGGAAACACTTCCTTAAATTGTAATGTTGTACCTAGCATCTTATATGTAGAATTCCAACGGGTTGAAACATCCAAAATCAGTTTTCTTCCAGGTAGGTGCAGCTGTTTAACAATTTCTCCAAACTTAATAAGTCGTGCTTTTGATGCTCTTAAATATCTCACACTTTCCCGAACATTCTCGATCACTTTGGAAATTTCATTTATCCCATCTTGCACCATTAAATTTATAATGTGCGCGCAACATCGTACATGAAATACTCTTCCACCTAAAAGAAGTTTATGTCTCCTTGCAAAATTATCTTTCAAATTCCTCACGGCAGCATCATTACAACTGGCATTGTCCAATGTTATAGTGGACACTTTGTTTTCTATTCCCCAATCAATTAAACACCGGTAGATAGCATCTGAAATAATAAGGCCAGTGTGTGGAGGCGGAACGTCAAAGAAATTCAATATCCGTTTATGCAATTTCCAATCCGAATCTATGAAGTGACATGTGAGGCACATATATCCAATGTACTGTCCAGATCTCCAACAGTCTCCAGTAAGTCCAACTCTCCCAATATTATTTAGTATCCCCTTCAATTTCTTCTTTTCAATCTCATATGTTGTCATACAATCAGCTTTGGCCGTAACACGTGATATCTTTTGGTAATGAGGAGTGGCTGTTTCCATAAAACTATTGAACAATTCATGCTCCATCATGTTGAATGGATACTCATGCACTAAAATCATATGTGATGCAGCTTCCCTCACTTTTGCATGGTCATACTTGAAACTTGCAACACTAAGCTCACCCTTCAACCCATGTGATAGGACTTTTTGCTTCTTATTCGATAATTGACGACGTTGACAAGTTTCCAAATGTCTCCGATATTGAGTTGTGGTACCTTTAGGGCTCTTGTTAAGTCTTTTTTTACAATACATACATTCGACCTTCTTAGAACCATCCAGAAGAACTATTTCTTCAAATTCATTCCAGACAACAGAAGTTCTCTTCCTTTTCTTTTTCTCAAATGCTTGGTCTTGGTTATCACCTTCCTCACCTTCAACGTCAATAACCTTATTTTTTCCAGCGACTTCGTCCATTTTTAATGTTGATGTAGATGAGCTATGATCTGATCCAAACTCCTCACTTGTCATATCTGCAAAGTTACACCAATTTTATATAAATCCTTTATGTATCCAATCCTATAGGCTATTGTATATCCATTAACTAAATTGTTTAAAAAAACTACAACTATGAAAAAACCAACATTTGAACTGAACAATCGATCAATTTCTTGTTACTGTAATCAAAATAAAATAAAACGCAAGACAGCTTATACCAAAATTTATAAACATAGATACCAGTACAATTACCAAAACAAGGTGTCAACAATCCATAAAAAAACCATAGGAATAAAATAAAGACATTTTCCAAAACCCAAAATAAAAGAATATAAAAAGCAGAGATCGCAACTTAGGTGATGGATTATTTTCTCTTTGGAGTTGGTAACTTTGAAATAAATATAACAATTTTACAAGAAACAAAAACAACAATTTTACAACAGTATATGAAACCCTCACTAGCTGCATGCACACTTGAAATCTATATGTTGTAACAAAGCACATACATACACAAACACACAAAATAAGTAGTATAATTTCGAAGATCAGATAAGTAGTACAAATTTTAACACATATCATATCATGCATGAAACTGATCTACAACAAAAAATCAAAGTTATAGATTTACTTACCAATAACAATAGTAGGTCCGAACAATACACTCCCAAAATCAAACTCCTTAAAACACCATATCTACAACAAAAATATTAAATCAGTATAGAAATATAAAATCCTAAGAAAATATACCCCCAAATCAACAAAAAATCAAATTAAAACCCAGTACAGAAATAGGAAAATATATATAAAAAATTAAACCCTAAACCCAACAAAAACCAAACCACAAATCATAAATTAGTACATGAAAATTGAAAAATAACAACCACGAACACTTGATTTCCGATACATGCCATCACATATGTAGAATATTGAAACAAAACATCAGCAACAACTTGTTTATTTTCTCCAATCTGCAGTTCCATTATACTTTTTAGTACTGGAATGGTGACGAAGACCATCAATACCAAGGATTTAGGTAATTTTATTGAGTCTGACCTATCCAACATCTTACCACTTCCCAGTAAATTAAATTTAATACCATCAAAAATATGAAGTTTAGAGTGAAAAATGATATTTCTCATGTCATATAACTCTCTAATTTTCATAACTTTGTAAGGTGCCAAGGGCTAAAGACTCAAAAACTATTAACAAACAAACATTTGAATGAACTTGATATTGAAGTTAAAAAGGAAGAAAAATTCTATTAAAAAAAAAAAGGAAGAAAAATTACAGTTGCTTATGAACATGCAATAAACCCAATTTCCTACCAAAACAAGCAGAACATTAGCCTAAAAAGGAAACACCATTCAATTACTCAAATTCACAGCTTTAAACGAGTTCGTACAATATAATCAAGTATGTGCCAATAAAAGCATGCTTAATGTTCAAATACACCAAAATTGAACACATTAACAACAATATTACTAATTTAATATAGTAAGAATAAACATTAACAACCGAACAAAGACTAAGGTACAGAAATATAAAAATATTAAATCAGTACAAAAATATAAAACCCTAGGAAAATATACCCCCAAATCAACAAAAAAATCAAATTAAAATCAAATTATAACATAGTACAGAAATATACAACAAATTAAACCCTAAACCGAACAAAAACTAAACCATAAATCATAAATCAGTACATGAAAATCAAAAAATAACAACCGCAAACACTTACCCCAAAGCGACTATGAGATACAGGCATGCAAGTCCAGATTCGTGGCGATTTCCAAGATATCAGTTTCTATGTGAATGATGGACTTCAAATCATGAAGAAATCCACAAGATCGGAGAAGTGGAAACGATTCAGAGAGGTAACAAAGAAATCCACAAAATGAGATTTCCACAAAACGATCGGAGAAGTGGAAATCCACAAGATCAGAGAAGAAATCGATAAAATGAGATGAATCAACCCATCCTTTATGGTTGATTTTGTGATGAACAAATGAGATGAGAAGAGCCCAAAAGCGAGGTTCGGTGGATTTTTAGGTTTGGTGAAAAGAAACGGTGGGAAAGAAAGGAAGATAAGGAAAGATAAGGGTTGGTAGAGTAGTGGGACACGTGTAGCTTGTGTAGGGATTGGTTTTGTGTATAAATAAATACATATATATATATATATATAAATAGATATAATTATAAGTTGATAAATTAATATTTAATAAAATTATAAAATAAATTGTTAATTATTTTTTTGTTTAAAAAAATTATTTTTAAATTTTAAAATAGAATTTAAAGGATTCACACTTTTATAATTAATTGAACTAAAATCATATTTTGATTTGAAAAATAGAATGCATCAAATGAGTTCAATTGAGTGGAATTGATAAAATCCCCAATTCAATGTAGTATAGTTGATTAAATTAAGTTCAATTGAGTAAATCCCCAATTTAAAGTATTGAAATTGGCTTCTTGAGTAAATCTCCAATTCAATGTAATGAAATTGACTTCAATTACTGAAATTCAGTAAATCCTCAATTCAAATTAATATAATTGAGTGAAATTAAGTTCAATTGACAAAATTCCAAATTCAAAGTAATTAAATTGACTTCAATTAAGTGAAATTGAGTAAATTCCCAATTCAAAGTAGTTTAATTGAGTAAATCCCAAATTTAAAGTAGTTTAATGAATTAAATTGAGTGAAAATGATAAAATCCTCAATTCAAAGTAGTGAAATTAAGTTCAATTGACAAAATTCTCAATTCAAAGTATTGAAATTGACTTCAATTAAATAAAATTGAGTAAATCACCAATTCAAAGTAGTGAAATTAACTTCAATGGGTGAATTTAGTAAATTCTCAATTCAAAGTAGTTTAATTGAGTTCAATTGAATGAAATTGATAAACTCGCCAATTCAAAGTAGTGAAATTGAATGAAATTAAGTTCAATTGACAAAATCTCTAATTCAAAGTAATGAAATTGACTTCAATTGAGTAAATCCCCAATTCAAAGTAGTTTAATTAAGTTCAATTGAGTGAAATTGATAAACTCACCAATTCTAAGTAGTGAAATTGAATGAAATTAAGTTTAATTGACAAAATCTCTAATTCAAAGTAATGAAATTGACTTCAATTTAGTGAAATTGAGTAAATCCCAAATTTAAAGTAGTTTAATTGAGTGGAATTGATAAAATTCTCAATTTAAAGTGGTGAAATTGAGTTCAATTGAGTAAATTTCCAATTCAGTAGTTTAATTGAGTGAAATTGATAAAATCCTCAATTCAAAATAGTAAAATTAAGTTCAATTGACAAAATTTTCAATTCAAAGTAGTGAAATTGACTTAAATTGAGTGAAATTGAGTAAATCCACAATTCAAAGTAATTTAATTAAGTTCAATTGAGTGGAATTGATAATTGAGTAAATCCTAAATTTAAAGTAGTTTAATTGAATTAAATTGAGTGAAATTGATAAAATCCTCAATTCAAAGTAGTGAAATTAAGTTCAATTGACAAAATTCTTAATTCAAAGTATTAAAATTGACTTCAATTAAGTGAAATTGAATAAATTATCAATTCAAAGTAGTGAAATTAATTTCAATGAGTGAATTCAATAAATTCTCAATTCAAAGTAGTTTAATTGAGTTCAATTGAGTGCAATTTATAAAATTCCCAATTCAAAGTAGTGAAATTGAATGAAATTAAGTTCAATTGAGGGTGGAAAGGAGCATAATTCCAAAAACCAATACATTTTTTGGAATAATGTAAAGGCTAATATTATTTTTTAAATATTTTTTTTATCAAATAAATTAATAATTACAAACCTGTTCGCGAGTATATTCGTGAACATGTTCACGAACAAACGAGCCGAGCTCATGGATGTTTGAGCTCGGCTCGTTTAATAAACGAGCTGAAAGATTTTGTTCGAGCTCAGCTCGTTTAATAATCAAACGAACACGAGCCGAGCTCTTACCGAGCCGAGCCTCGAGTAGCTCATCGAGCGCTCTGTTCGTTTACAGCCCTATGTGAGAACGGAGAAAAAGATATAGTTAAAAGGATTAACATATGTGATTTTATAGTAAATCAATTCCTCAAACTCAATTTAATATATATAGATGTACCACATAAAAATAAATCAACAAAAATTCATATTAATATATGAAAAACTCAAAAAATATATAAGAAGTCTTCAAACTTGAACTAAATAAATCAGCAAAATATATCAAAAACATAAAAGTACATAATATAATTCTTTTAAAAAAAATTCAAGACAACAATTTAAAGAATACGCACCTATCAGGGGATCAAAACACATCAAAATTTAGAGATCAATGATCATATTACACATATTCCTTCACAAAGAAAAACCCAATTTGAACCTGGTGCAACATAAAAGTACATAATATATTTTTTTAAAGAAATTTTTAAGAGCAGAATTTAAAAATACACACCTCATAAGGGGATCAAGACACATCAAAATTTAGACATCATATTAGACATATTCCTTCACAAAGGAAAACCCAATTTGTACCTGGTGCCCTGTGTAAACCAACGCTCAAGTGTGTGTATATATAATATTAATCATTTACCCTATTTTAGAAAGAGTTTGTGCTATATTTTAACAAGTAAAGTGTTTCATAATTAATATATAATTATATTAGTTCAGTTAATTAGTATTTGAAATTGAGAAGAAACAAGATAAGAAGGAGTGATATGGAATTCTAATGTAACTCTTATTGATCATTCAATTTTATGAAAGAAATAAAATGAGATTGATTGCTTGTGGGAAGAAAAGATAGAATTCTAATATCTCTCAACGATCCTATGCCTTTGTATTGGTATATATAGTGATAGAAATAAAGTTGGATATTACTTTACTATTCAATAGTAAAATATAAAATATATATTATAAAAACACCGAAGATAGCTCTTGGTCTCTCGGTCAAAAAATAAAATGTTTAACTGCAATTGGTTAGTAGCACAGTTATAGATGTAAAAAGTAGAACTGCTATTGTAATTAGGTTTGAATTACACATATAACATGAAATTTAAAATATAAATACTAAAATACTGAATTTTTGCACTTTCATAATAGTAAGTAAAAAGATAATTTAAAATCTATATCATAAATAAATAAATTATACATATTAAAAAAAAAGTAGTACCATTGTAAAATGTTATAACTCAAGTTGAAATTAGGTTATGTTTTCGAATATGATTATACTTTAATTGAAGTTATAGAATTCAATTAAATTTGTAGTTATAACTCAAGTTGAAATTGGATTACAAAATTATATGATTTTTTTTCTAATTTTCTATTATAATTAAGTATTTAGTTTAATTTAGGTAATTAATTAAAATCAAAAAATTGAGTTTAACTATAACTATATTACAATTAATATATAATTTATAATTTAAAAATAGGTTTGAAATTTTTTGCTTTTAATAGTAGTATAAATATATATATAGAATTTTGATTTATGTTTGCACTGGCTTTGTCATTTCATTGACAAATGGTTCCTTGTCAACAATACGGCCCTGTTTGGTAGGTGGTCTGGTCCCAGGTGGTCTGGTCTGGTCTTGCGTTTTATGGGATCAGACCGTGTTTGGTAGCATTGGTCCCAAATTTTTGGTTAGACTAAGTAAGACCAAATAAGACCAAAATGGCCTCATTTCAGACCAAAAAAAAGGTGGTTCCTGGTGGTCCGGTCTGGTCTTATTAATAAAATATATTTATAAATAATTAAAAATGAATAAATAATAATAAATAATAAATTAAATAAAACATATTTTAAAAATAAAATATAAATAATAAATAATAAACAAAATAAAATAAATGAATATAATAATAATAAATAAATGAATAAATAATAAAATATATTTATAAATAATTAAAAATTAAAAATTAATAATATAAATAATAAATTAAATAAAACATAATAATAATAAAATGAATACAATAATAATAAATAAATATAATAATAATAAAAAATGGACTAAATAATAAATAATAATAATAAATTACATAAAACATATTTAAAAATATAATAAAAATAATAAATAATAATAATAAATAAATATAATAAATATAATAATAAATAATAAATAAATATAATAATAAATAATAAGTAAATATAATAATGAATAAATACTTCATAATAATAATAATAAAATGAGTATAATAATAATAAATTAATATTAAATTAATAAAATATATTTTTAAATTATTAAAAATGAATAAATAATTTATAAATAAAATGAATTAAATAATGAAATAATAATAAATAAATAGAATATATTTATAAATTAATATATAAATTAATAAATAATAATTTAATAATATAAATAATAAAATAATAAAGTGAAGAAATAATAAATAAAGAAATAAATAATACATAAATAAATATTATAATAAATAATAAATAAATAGTAAGACCAGACCGCTTACCAAACAGACTTTTCCAGATCAGATTAGACCAGACCAGACCAAACCGGACCAGACCAGACCAGACCGGACCAAACCAGACTAGACCAGAAAGACCGCCTACAAACATGGCCTACATGTGTAGAGTATTAGGTCTCACCTCTCCCACTAAGGAAACCAAAAACGACACCACTTTGGCTATTGACGAAAACCGTCAAAAACCCCAAACAGAAACTCTGGCGTGCACCATCTCTCTCCCCCTTTCACTTCGATAATCAACCAATGTGTCTACATCTGCCTCATCATATACATACATATACATATATATATATTTCAAATTTAGCCTGATTTGATTCGATTTAACCCTAATAACAGTGACACAGTGCGTTGTTAGCTGCTGCAATGTCGTGGTTGCGATCTGCAGTGAACAAAGCCGTGGAGGTTGGGAACAAGAACAACCTCACTCGCACCGTCAAGAACTACGCCGACACCGTCGTCCAACACGCCGGTCAAGCCGTCGCTGAAGGCGCCAAAATCATCCAAGATCGTATTGTATTTCTTTAGCTTCATTCTGAATCATCTATTTCTATTTATCTATTATTATTATTATTATCATTAATACAATTATTGTTATTATTATTTTTCCTTTTGGGTATGTTTTTGCATTGAATTACTTGATAATTTATATTTAAACTGTCACTATTAATTACTAATTTATTTTAGTTTATTTATGTCCATTGGGTTTGCATGATTATGTATGTTGTAACTGTCATAAATCAATTTTGGGGCTAAAATCATTTATGCTTATTTGAAGATTGAAACTTTATTATGGTGTATATAAATTAAATGAAATTGTTTGGTTTCTGTAATCACTGTACATATAAATATGCATACATTTATATGTTGGAACTCAGTGAATTGAGCTAGATGAGCCGAAAAGCACGAGTTGTAAACTTGTAATGTGTATTCTGATTAGAGCATTTTATGCGAAATTCGGGGGTCTAGTCACTCGTGTGATGATATTATGGCGCATGGCTATTGTATGAATCGTTAAGGGAAATTTAACAGGTCATAGATGTCGTCTCGAGTGAACTCACAGTCTTGAAGCGCTGTGCTGCCTTTTTTTTTTGAAAGTAAGTCAATTTTATTTAGAAAATAAGAGGCTAAAGCCTACAAAGATACTTGGGGCATACCCCAAGGGTGCTATCCCCAAACCCACCAAGTAACAAGACTAAGCTTTCCCAAACAATAAAGGAAATAAATACATCAAAAAAGATTGCCTGGGGATAAACATAGCCTTTACAAATGAATCCATGATAACCCCTATCATCATCTCCATTCTGAACAGAGTAATACAAAACATTAAAGTACTGCTGCTCATATAGATTCACCTTATTAGGCTTCTTAACCACACAGCAAAACAGAAAAATAGAGAACATAACTCTATCAGCATTCCAACAAGAAATGGAATAAAGCATCATAATAACTTCTTCATCAACAGTAAAGGTCCAATGGTCCAGAACAATAGCCTCAATGCTCCTAACCATGCCCCAGTAGTATACCAATAAGAAACAGAACAAACATTCCATAGGAGACAACTTAAGAAGCTGACCATAACCTACACTACTCAACGGGATCAAAATACCCATACCCAATAACATTATAACATGCCAACTTTGCAGAATTGTCTCAAGGTCTCTTCCATAACCAAAATTACAAGCATCCCACAAATATCCAGAAATCTGCCTAATACGAATACTCAGCAACACCAGAAATTAAAATTATGAAAAAATGCTATCTGGTAATTCCCAAAGCTCCATTAAAGAGCAATTCTCATCAGAGATCTTGATCTTAGATAGAGATAACAATCTGAATCTAACTGTGTTTTGAATTTCATGGATAAGCTGGTTCTCATTTCTGCATTCATTAGCAAACTATCTCCTGTTTCTTTCACTCCAAATAATGTAAACAGCAGCTGCAAAATTTAGCTTGGAGATAATAGCAGCTAAAGATTTACTTTTGGCATTCACGTTACACCAACTAAGGATTTCAGACCAAGTTGGAGCCATCCCAGCGAGACCAGCTTTATGGGTAATAGCAGTCCATATTTTATGAGAGAAATGGCATTGGAAAAACAGATGCTCTCTAGATTCTGAGGGAGCATGACAAAAAACACATTTAACAGTTTGAATTATATCAAATTGGACCAGTCTTTCCTTGGTATATAATCTGTTTAACACCATAGTCCACAAAATAAAAGAGTGTCTGGGAATAGATTTTGCAAACCAAACTGATTGAAACCAGTCCTCTTTGTTTGCTCTATTTCTCAACAAATCCCAAGCTGATTTAATTGTGTAGTTACCATTTGTGGGTCTCCATATTCATTTATCATCAACTTGCCAATCAGGGGGAGGGAGGGATAACAGGTCAGTCCTCATCTGCATGATCTGATGAGAGTTGGCAGGGGGTGGATGCCAACCATTAGCATCTATGATTGAAGCCACTTTTGCTGATCTCCTCAGACCTGACTCAATAACAATTCTGTCACCCAATTCTTCAATAATTGATTATCATAAAGCCAACTATCATTCCATAGAAACACATTGTTAACATTTCCAATCTAATACTTGAATTGGTTTCTAAACCTTCCTCTCATCCTCAAAATTTTCTTCCATGCCCAAGAGCTTTTTGAAGGAATATTAATAGTCCAAAAGTTCATGTTCTTTATAAGCTCAAGTTTGGCCCATTTACTCAATAAATTAGAAGCAATAGGTTGAAGGACATTTCCCAATGACAACAATATTCCAATCCGCAAGATTTTTAAGACCCAATCCTCCTTAATCTTTTGGAAGACAAGCAACATCCCAAGCCACTTTTTCCCCACATGAGTTCCTCTCCACAGAAAAATCCTCATAATGTCTTGAAGCTGTTTCATTATAGACTTAGGCAAAATATAAGAGGAGCTCCAGTATACTTGCACAGAAAACAAAACAGAAGCTATTAAATGCAACCTACCAACAAAAGATAAGAACTTGCAATATCTTGCACCCTCCTTGTAAGCTTAGAAATCAGATCTGAACAATCAGTAGCCTTGAGCTTTGATGCTAAAAGAGGAACCCCCAAATATCTAACTTGTAGAGTTCCTAATTTAAAGCTGGATATGTGCAAAATAGAGGACAAATCTTCATTCCCAACACCAAATGCAAACAAGAGATTCTTTGAAGGATTAGGAATTAAACCAGAAAGATCACTAAACTTATTGAGAGCATGTCGTAAAAATTGAACTGAGTTAGAGTTTCCAGCACAAAAGAGCAAAAGATCATCAACAAACATTAGGTGGTTGATGGCAAGCTTTTTACATCTCCAATGGAACTCAAACTGATCTCTAGGGACAAATTTGTTCAATAATCCAGACAGAACCTCCATTGACATGACAAATAGGTAAAGAGACATAGGGTCTCCTTGCCTCAACACCCTACCACTTTGAAAGAACCCCTCTAAAGCTCCATTAAGATTAATAGAGAATTTGGGAGTAGAGTAGCAAATGTTAATCCAATGTCTCATCTTCTCAGGGATGCCAAAACCTCTCAACACCTCATCAAGAAACTTCCATGATATAGAGTCATATGCTTTCTTCAAATCTATCTTCTTAGCAACTCTAGGATGACCATTATCCTGATGGTAATGCAACATTATTTCTTGGGCCAAAAGCACATTGTCACCTATATTTTTACCATGAACAAACCCAGACTGATTCCCACTAAAACATGAGTTCAAAATAGGCTTCAATCTATTAGCAATGATCTTTGCTATGCATTTGTAAAGAACATTACATACAGATATAGGTCTATAGTCACTAACATGAGTAGGATTATCAGTTTTAGGAACCAAGGAAATAGATGTGGAGTTAATTTCCTTAAGGATCATACCTGTTTCAAAAAAATCTTTGGTAGCTACAATCACATCATCACCAATAATATTCCAAGTTGCTTTATAAAAGACTGGATTTAGCCCATCTGGACCAGGCGCTTTATCATCCTTCATGGCAAAAAAGGTGTTTTTGATCTCCTCTTTTGTAATGTCTCTGCACATTTCAATCCCTTGCTCAACAGAAATCGGATTAGCTATATAGCTACTTAAATCACTAGGGTTAGTATCATTCTGCTGTCAAAACAATTGCATAAAATAATTTATAAACTCAGTTCTGATTTCAGCTTGATTTGTAAGCACAATACCCTCTTCAGTAGTTATACAGTTAATAGCATTTTGAGCCCTTCTCTGAGTAGACACCTTATGGAAGTAAGATGTATTTTGTTCCCCCAATTTCAACCGTTGGACCCTTGATTGCTGTTTGTATAAACACTCCTGAGCATCAGAAGCTCTGTAAAAAGTCTTCAAACAATCCCTTTTCATACTCTTAAGAACTGTATTCTCAGGGTCAGAATCTACAAGCTGTTGAATATTCAACAGCGTCCTCCTAGAATCAGCAACTTGATCAGGAAGCTTTAAGTAATGAGCCCTGTTTAATTGCTTTAAACCTTGCTTAACTAGCTTCAACTTCTGGACAAGAATAAGCATTTTAGACCCCTCTATGTGAGACTGCCAGGCTCTATTAACCACTGGAATAAAATCCTCATGCTTTGCAAGGAAGTTATTGAATCTAAATGGTTTTTTAACAGAGACTGAATCCAAGTGAATATCAAGTAAAATACTTGCATGGTCAGAGACTCCAAGAGGAGCAAAAGTAACAGTATGTCTAGGCACACATTCCATCCATTTCAAATTCCCCAAACACCTATCCAATTTCCTATAAACATGCCCATTTGACCAAGTATATTTAATACCAGCATATTTAAGATCAAACAGTCCAGCCTTGTCAAGAGCTTGACCACACTCCTTCGTAGATTCTGGCCAATGTGACATCCCACCCCAATTTTCATTTTTGAAATCTCAAGGCACTAAAGTCCCCAGAACAGAACCAAGGGAACTTTTGAATATCATCAGATATAGTACAAATTTTGCCATAAAATTCTTCTCTCAGTAGTTTCATTGCTTCCATATACAAATGTGGCAAAACAATGAAAAGAATCATTCTGTCTAGCTACCTTGCAGTGAATATGCTGAGCAGATTTATTTATCATTTCCACTTTAACTTTGGAAGCATCCCAACATATCCAAATTCTCCCTAACTCAGCATATTCATAGTTGTTGAGATTAGACCATCCAGGGCAAATAAAATATAAAACTTCACTAGCATTTGTAACTTTCACCTTTGTTTCAACTAAGCAAATAACTGAAATATCAAGATTTGTAACATTTGCTTGACCTCTCTCTGTTGTGTATCACCATTCAACCCCCTTATATTCCAAGTGCATATTATCCCCCCCCCCCCCCCCCCCCCCTCCGAGATTCACCCTTCACCATTCTCCCTGTCTTATATTTTGTAGAGGGAGTTTTACCCATAACACCTACATCAGCAAGAATATTTATAGGGCTCTTCAATTTGCCCTTACCCCTCACAACAGATTTATCACCCCCCACAATTTCCAATGGAACATATGGACTAAGGAATAGCATCATGCTTTTGTACAATACTAACATTAAAATTATCATCAACTAAATCTGTTTCTTCAAGATCACCAAGGCATTGATATTTATTGGGAGATAAAATTTGTACCTCATGCTGTTGTTTATCTGACTCCCCATCTGCATCTATAACAGACTCCCCTCTTGCATTGTGATCATTTGCACCCTGGTTATGCTCCTCACCAGCAATTTGCTCCAAAGTTTGTACCATAGGAATCTTGACAGGTTCCTCCTGCATAGCAGTTTCAGCAATATGATCTTCCATTCCAGTTTGCATAGATATCTTCATAGGCTTATTTTGATATTCTACAGTATTCTTTGCTCCATTTTTTCCAACTGCTATTCAATATTGCTTAACCACACTGGTCTTCCTTTGTTCCTCCGCTTTTTTCTTCTGTAATGGACATTGTTTCAAATTGTGCCCAAAAACTTTACATTGCATGCATCTCATTGGCACCCACTGATATTCAATTCTGATAGGAATGATACTGCCCTCATTTATTTTCAACCCAATTTCTTCCTTAAGCTCAGTTTGGACATCCATTTTAACACACACCCTAGCAAAATTTAATCTCTTCCTACCCTCTGTAATAGAATCTGCATAGAGTGGTTTGCCAATATCACTTGCTATATAGCTCAAACCTTCCTCTGTCCAAAATTCTAGTGGAATATGGTAAAAATTAGCCTATATTGGTACTGTTTTTGGAATATCCTTTTGTATACCCATTCCTCTCCATTTTTGCAAAACCATCAAATGGTTTGCAAAGTGCCAAGGACCTTTGACCAGCACTATATCTCTTTGTTCAGCAGAATCAAATTTAAATAAGAAAAAGCCCTTATCAAGACTCAAAATCTCCTTCAAACCATCCCTTTCCCATAATTTTTTAGCAATGGACTCTACTGTTAGATATGGTAATTTCTTATCTAAGAAATACCCCACAAGGCTATTATTCCAAAGAACACAACCTTTCTCACCAATATCAACAGGAGGTTCAACAAAATTACTATTCAAATTAGGGTAATACCTCAATTTCATTTTGTCTCCTGCAATACTAGATTGAAGCCTAGATGCCCATGAAATTGGGGTTGCTGCACCATTCTCCTGTTTGTAACCATCAGATACAGTCCCATTTACCCCCAATTTTGTGCATTCATTCCCTTTCTGAAAACTAGATGAACCCAAAACTGGAAATTGCCCTTCACATTGCAATAAATCAGTTGGATCCTTGGCTTTTTCAACTTCAATCTTCTTCCCCTGAGTCATATCCCTATCATCCCCGTTCAGAACAGAGCTCTCAACCCCCTAAATTAAGAACAGTAGCAGCAGTAGATGATTCCACTATAGCTTTCATTCCCTGTATATTACCCCTTTTGGAATCCGATGTCTCTGAGCCCCCAACAGCAATTTTTCCTTTCCTCCCCATCAAACTCATAATCGAATTTGTATTTCTCCTTCAATTCATGACTCGCCTCCAAAGCAATTTGAAGATCTTCTATCCTCTTCATCAATTTCTGAACCACATCACTGTTTCCATCAATCCCTACGTTAATCGCCATATCAGAACCCCACAGAAATCCGAACTTGCAACAAATTACGATCTATACCACTTGATCGAACCCCCCACAGCAAAATCGCAAACAACCAGAACCTACAAACCCCATTTCAGCAACGAAAATCAGATCCTACTCAGACTCGGATCTGATCTTCGCCCCAAAATCAGAGTGAAAGTCGACGAAAATGGTGAGAACGAACTCCTACTCAGACTCGGATATGGTTCTAACACCAGATCGCGCCCCCCCCCCCCCTCCCCCCGCACCAGTACCTCACGAAGATGAGATGGAAATCAGTAGAAACTAACAATACAAACACAAATCAATCGATTCAAAACCCTAAACACCAACACAGAAATCAAGAAGAATGAGTTGACTCGGTCAACTCAGTGAATGAAGTGTATAAACTCAGCTTGACTCAGTGCCTTATCCATGTTCCCAAACAGACTACATTCTAGAGAGAAGTGCTGGCTTTCTTTTGCAAGTTTCATCACAGTTGTGTCGAGATTGAACTTATTTCTGTTGATCTTGTGAAGATACTTGTAATCCGAATCATAGAAATTGGGGATTTATTTTGAGAGAGAGAGAGAGAGTGGTTAATTGGTGATCCAGCATTGGCTCTGCGCAGTGCTGGCCTCCAGAAGAGGGTGGCTGGTGGCCTTGTCATTGGTCATGGATCTATAGTACTCTGAGAGGATGTAAGAGGTGGAGAGCATCTTGAATCCTTGATGAGGCGGTTGATGATTGTGTCTTGGGTGCACCGTGTTGGCAGTTGGATGTTGCAATTATTTTCTGTGTTTCTTTTTCTTCTTTGTTTTTTTGTTGTTGTAGGGGCTTTTTAGTTTTTGCTGTTTTTGGGGCTTTTCGGCGTCTCTTCATTGTTATCATTCTCTTGCTTAACCTAAGTATCAAAGAAGGATTTCTTGGCAATAAAATATTGATCTCATATAGACATCATTCTCATGGCTCAGAATTGGTAAGTGATGGCCCTTAAAAGTTTCAGCTGAGATAAGATACTTGAGCATTTCATTTTTTATTTGGTTCTGCTCTTTAAACGATTGATTGAATTCTTTCTCCGAACAAAAGACGTATTCATAAAAAACGTATAGAGGAAATCCGTTTGGGTGCCTTTTCTTTTATCAAAGACGTATTCATATCTAGTTTGTTTTGTTGGGTGGAGGGTCGGAATTGTAAATCTATAGAGTAAAAAATAGAATTTTTGGGTTCTCTTGGCCCCTGGGGGCTCTTTGTACATGGGACGCACTCCCCGTTTGGGTGCTTTTTATTTTGTAAAATACTTATAAAAAAAAAAAAAAAGAGTACCTTTTTGTGTGTGTGTGTTTGTGCATGTGTGTGTAAACAACAGCAACCAGCACAAAGTTGTACTTAAAGGCTGTAAATTCCAGTAGAATTAGTGTAGCATATTTATAGCTGCCATACCATTTATTAATACCAATTAGAAACATTTATGTGTGACACATTGTGTGGCTTGTTAAGACTTGAGAGTCTTAGAGATAAAGAAATTGATACTTTCGATACTGCTGAATCATGGCCTTGTTGCGTCTGACGATTTAAAACTATGTTATTAACTAAATACTGAAAGTCAAGGGAACTATCAGTTAAGGCAACTTTATAATATGAATCTGAGGCAATGAAAGAGACACGTTCTTGTTCTTTGGAACTTGAATTCATATTTCATGAAGACTGGATTTTTCTCCTCTTATCAGAGTATTATTCACCTAATTTATTTTACACGTCCATGGCAGTAGGGGGAACATATCATCTTGCATTTCTTGTGCAGCTCTTACTGAATTTTAGCTTTCTGTATTTAATTACTGGATGTATTGTTTTGCAATTTATTTGCCAATTCTTAATAGCATGTATTAGCAGGGAACACGAAATGTCAAAAGCTTTAGGATTACTGTCAAAAGATTAGAGGAAGCTTCTGTTTCTGCTAGGGGACCAGAAAGAATGCAGTTGGTGAGAAGATGGTTGGCTGCACTGAAAGAAATTGAGGAGTTATCTCAAATTCCCTCTGAAAATAAAGAAACAAACACTGAGCAACAGCATCCATCTGAAGAACTGAAGGATACTCCTAAAAAACCAACTACAGTGAGTCTCATTTTAGCATATTTGGATTTTTATCTTCTCTCGCTGATAGAATAGCAAAACTTTATATGTTTGGCAGAGTCACTAACTCCAGTCTCACTTCATAAGAAAAATTGTTTGACACGCATTATGTCATTGATGCCAAATGCATTGGTAATTCAACATTTATCATGTAACTTCATTTCTTTGTTTCCTTTTTCATAAATAAATTTGATTTTTTCAGTATAGAATGCATAAATTACTTGTGGTGGAGCAAATTATATTGTTTTTGAAGTGACCTGCCTACTTTACTGTAGTTGGCTTTACACATTCGGATTTTTTTTTTAAAGGACCCATTACTCGTTGGAGATTATGTGTAGATATCTACTTAAAGTGATCTCACATTCATGAGTCTTGTGGCTGCTTTTGTGAAATTACGGCTTTGGGGCGACCACTTGCTCGACCATTATTACATAACAAGTCTGAAGAATTGTGTTAATGTGGGTACTGCCCATCTAGTCTTCTGGAAATGAAGTTTTTAGTGAACAGATTTTGGTGCTTAAACTATACTCAATTATTCAGGCCCTGGATGAAGGCGGTTGACTATACAATTCTCTCTCTTTGTTTTTTATTTTATTTTTATTTTTATATATTTTTATTCTGTTTTTTATAACAGACCATGTCGTTACTTATGTTTAAATTTTTTAAATCTTTTCTAATTCCTTCATACCCCTTGGTGGCCTCGTGGTGTCTTACCGTCTATGCAAACTAAATTTCGTTTTCTTACTAGTGCAGTCTATTGCACCTGTGGGTCTGCGTGTTATATGTTTATAGCGTCTTAGCGTATATGCTCTTATTTTGTCACTGCAAGTGCTATTACTAATCTTTTTCACACTTTTATCAATAAAATCCCCTCTTCTCTTCAATCCTATCGTACATTGCAACACTTCGTTTTAGGTACATGAATATGTTTTCTTATTCCTTTTTTAATGGCCACCTGTGTCCTACATAAGGTATCTAGCCTTATAACCATTGCATAAATTTTTACTATCACATGGAATATCACAAATCTGTCTAGATTTTGTCCTTCTTATCCAATTTTGCTAGTAATATCGTTATCCAATTTGTATAATTTTGTAGTATTTCTTTTTGAGACTTTATCAAGTTCAGATTCCATATAGTCTACCTCAGTCTTAGTAATTCTTAATCCTTTGTTTTCAAATGCGTTTATACATATTTCTAATTATGTTCTAAGACTTTATTGGAAGAGTATAACAACTCATTAAATGCAAGTATAATTCCAACATTAAATGAATATTCATATGTGGCATCCTCTTGATGAACTTGCTTGTCTCTAACCTTGCTAATCATGGATAGGTCCTCTATTTTGACTCTGACTTGGGGGGCGAACCAATGAGCTTTCGGGATGTTTTTCTCTACAGTCAAGCTTTGGAGGGGATAGCAATATCTATGGTATGTGAAATTAATGGGGGTGTTTACTAGCAATTCTTACTTCCTACTTCCACTTTCTTTAAAAGTAGAATCATGATTTCGTTTTCTTAGTACAAATTCAAGATTAAAATACTGTTCAGTAATTGCAAATTGTTTTCAAAGAGTTTAAAGCAAGACACATAAAGTGTGTAAATAAACTGTGTTTTTATTGAACAAAGTTATATTCTTATTACAAAAATCTGCCAAAAAGAAAGAAGATTTTTTTGCTAAAAAATAAATTTACAATTTTGTTCAAAAAAGTTTAATTCAGTTTTTCAGATTTTTTTTTTGAACAAATTATACAAAAAAATTGGACGGAAAAAAAATTAAGTTTGTTTAAAAATTTTAATTCATTTTTCAGAATTTTCTCTTTTAGTGTACCTTTTTCATACTTTCTCTAATCTTCACTAAATATGAAAGTACTTTCTCAAAGAGATAAAGTTAATTATACTTTCATTTCATTCTTTTACATTTGACAGCAGAAAGTAGTAACTATTTTCTGTTATTAAGTAGGCCTAATGTGATTCGCATCCTCTTTGTATTTTGCTAAAGAAGCATCTTTGTTTGTCTTAAACAAGTTTAATTGTTTGTTCATGCCAAGCTCGAGCATTTATTTTTGATAAGTAAGTATGTGTATAAAGAGCACTCAAACGGGGAGTGCATCCCATGTACAAAGAAAGCCCCTAAGGGCCAAGAGAACCGAAAAACTCTATCTTCTCATCAATAGATGTACAATAACGACCCTCCACCCAACAAAACAAATTTGAAATAACAAAATCTTTGATAGCCCCTAGAGGGGACTCGATGCTCTCGAAGCAACGTCTATTGTGCTCAAGCCAAATGTCCCACCAAAGACAAAGAACGAGGTGCAAACCTTATGAATTGTAAATCTCATGTGAATTGTAAATCTCATGTGTATAATGTGTTTTTTTTTTTAGCTAATATATAAACAAAGCGCAGGAATGGAGTATGACTGGAATTTATAATTGATCAGAATTTGTAGACAGTCCATGATGAAGTTTAGAACATATTTGGATATGAGATAGTCCATGCTGATGTTCACTGCTGCTTATTTTTTCTCTTTGATTCAGATTCTTGAAGCACCTAATGAGGAGGAAGTTTCTTTACTCTTGGAAATGTTTAAGTGAGTTTGCTCACTTTCACAATTTATATAGGGAGTTTGTGAGTGTGTGGCTTGGCTCCAAGTATGCTGAATATATATTTTCTTTGCCATGGTTTGCTGCATTATTAGGTTTTAATACATGTGTGTAAATTCAATGTATTTGAGTCCCTTTCTGATGTTAATCGAATGCAGGCTTTGTCTTTCGGGAGGAAAAGAAATCCATAATGCGATTGTGAGCAGTATACAGGATCTTGCTAAAGCCTTTTCAAATTACGAGGATGAAGTTTTGGTAAAGGGCTGAAAAACCTCAGTGTTTTTTCAAATATTATTATTATTATTATTATTATATTATGATTGTTTTTGCGGAGCAATGTTATTCAGTTCTATCAAAAGGGAAAACATTGATTTGTAGAATAAGCAAGGCACACATGTACCCTATGGCTGTGCCTCCGAATATGCTAGAAGCAAATTTCCCCCGTTCTGGCAGTGGAATTCTTGTATACAGAATTAGAAGGGATCCCACACACGCATGCAAGAGAAGGCTAGAAGAAGTGTTCGACCAGGAGATATAGTAGAGTTTGGTGTACCCAATGCTAGATGGACATTGCCCCATCTAAGTTGAGGCAAAACTATCTTCCTCTAATATATCCACTTTAATTGAGGTGATTGAGAGAAAAAGGACAGGGCTGGGAAGAATCTTTCTGAGATCGTTTATGCGGAAATTAATTAGCTAAACGGAATCCCACTAGTTTAACCGAAGACCATAATTGATCATGTTTGAATACTATCATTATTAGCTTCCAGAAAGTGACTTGCAATGCCATTTAAGCATTCAGAAATACGCTTCTTTAAATCACAGTTGCACAATCATATTGAATTTAAATTTAATACTTATCACCTTATTCTGTTCGTGTCCACTTGACCACTGATCATATCTCATTCTCTCTAGCCGAGACCAACTGAAACCCCTTGAGGGTCTTTCAGTGGTTAGTCCGACTTAAATAATTGCAAACATTTATTCAGTTGGGCTGTTCTCTATGTTTGATTTATTTGAGCTAAATTTGCCGCCAAATATTCTTAGGTTGTTTTCTTTTCTTTTCTTCTTTTAATTTCTTTATTGATTTTTTATTTCCCATAGCAGATATACTGGTTCTTTTCACAAGATGAACCAGAACATGAATACCAATATAGAAAGACCAAGATACTCACAACTTTCAAAAGAGCTATTTAGGATCTGTTAATGATAAGACTAAGTGCATTGCTCCCTCTTGAAGTCTTTTCTTTTTTCTTTTATTTTGTTTTTGTTATTTTTAATTATCTATCTTATAACTGGAGACAATGTCGAAGCAACTGAGGATTTGCTATAACATGCTCGATATCTAGGATGCATGTATGAGGAAAATGGTTCATCAAGGTTAAGATGCATTACCTTTACACTCCATCTCCCTATGGTGACTTCCCATTTTCTTTAAGCTTCTGAACCTGTTGAATTTGGTGACAACATTTTCATGGAGAGGAAGAAAGGGGTGAGATTAAAACTGCTCCTGTCCATGATGCTGATTTAAGACTGATCCTTGATAACAAGTATAGATGCTTGTAGCTTCTATGAATGTATGTAAAAATATCGTAGATATAGTTGGGTAAGCAAACATGAGAAGTTCTCTTTGAAGGTAGCAAGTACTGTTGGCAAGCAAGTTAAAAATAAAGATATAAATTTACTGTTACTTATTTCGTGATGAGGGAACTGAAATATTTACTTTTACATCTGGTCAATACTATTGGTAGTAGATTCAGTTTGCTGTTTGCCTCTTACCAAATTCATTTACTAGATCCTGCCTTGGGCACATATTAGAAGTTTTTACAGACCTATTATGTCATAACCATCTCTATGTGGCATACAAGCTTATTATATTTGTAATATAGATATAAATCTACTTTAAACTTACCGTTTTATATATGTAAATACTAATACTAGTTTATGTGTGCTCGGAGTCACTTTGGACCTTCAATGTTTTGCGTTGTTTTGGGCATGCATGTTCCCTCTTATACTACTGCTTGAGCTTTAATTTCCCTCCAGTTAATGTTCTTATTGCTTGGGCCTTCGTTTTTAAGGCATTTTCTTCTTATTTTTGCTTATGAAGTTTAGTTTAGGCTGTAAGTTTTTATTTTTTAGGTGAAACGGGAGGAATTGCTCCAGTTTGCACAAAGTGCCATAACCGGATTGAAAATCAATGCTGATATTTTAAGGTAAATGGGAAAACAGAAGTGTTTGTGTGTGTGTTTCTTTTACCTGCTTTCTTTTCCTTTTTCCTGCTTCTTTCCCAGTAAGTGGCAATCCTGTATTTATGCGTGACAGTGTGAGTAATAGATATCATAAAACACTTGCCTTTTCTTAGGGTAATGTACTAGTTCTAGCTAACAAGTGTGCTGACATTGATGTTTCTGATTGCAAAACTTGGGTCTCTGACAGGGCAAGCTCTTACAATCTACAATTCCATATATTTTTTAATGGTTATGGTATTTTCTTTAATAATTATTTATTTATTGTGCATCACGTGACAGATGTGCATAATTGCCGATACACTGCAGGAAAAAGGATCACGGCGTAGTTATATAGTGTTGAACTCAGAGAGAAAGTCCTTTCCCGTCCTAACTGAAGATTCTCAAATCACTTTATAATTTTGGAAGAACAGTTCATATAGGATTTCAATTGATGAGTTCTGTTGAGAAGTTTGTTTGTTTGTTTGTTTATCTTTATCCTTTTCTTTTTTTTTTTCTTTATTTTCTTTTAAGGGATTCTCCTGTGTATACATATACACACACACCAGTCCTAAAGAGAAAGAGAGGGGCGCCCCGGGGGGAGGGAGAGGGGGTAGGGGTATGGAGGGGTTGAAAAAGGAAATAGGAAACCCTATGTTCATGGAGTATTGATAATCAGGGAAACCGTTATTTTGAATAGAATGTGGTCGTATATTAGGTCAATGCTGCCAGCCTGAATATTGCCAGATATCTGTGGACATTTTTGTGTGTTTGCATTTGAAAATACGTGTTAGATGTACACCATTGTTTTAAAAATGGGAAAACATTATCAATAAGTTGCGCCGTCTTATATATTAGCTGCTTCTGCTCACAGAATAGATGCTGAAGCCTCTGTTCTGAGGAAGACACTTGATGAAATGACAGCTAGTCATGATCCTATTGGTAGTGATGCCAAAGAACCAACTGCTGCAACAATGCAGGTAATTCTGGTTAATATAATCCTTTCTTTTATTTCTTTTTTCTTTTCCATTATTTTTGTGGTGGGATGATGGGTTGAATATATTCAAAATCAGACAAGGAATATTAAGAGTGTGAGACTTGCTGGTAAATAGTTGATTTTAATGTGAAGCAAGAAAATTGTTATTTGAGCATACATCTTAATGTTACTTTTGGATCCAAATCATTGGAACTGAGATAATTGTCAATTTATTTTTGACGCACTGATGTTTCCAAAAGCATAGAATGTGTTTTAGCCATTTGCTGAACAGAGATATATGAGTTAGAGGAATCTAATCATTATATTTATAAATAGGCTCTGAAAGCAGCTCTTACACGGATTCGAATCTGTTCCAAATTAGAAGGACTTCTACTGAAGAAGAAATCTATTAGTACTGGAGACTCTTTTGAGATTCATGCACAAAAGGTATAATCCTCTCTTTCTGTAGGTACGTTTCTTGGTTATGTTTGTGAAATCGTGGGGTTGAGTTGGTGTTTTCTTCCTTCATCTGTGTTACTTCTCTCCATTGATAATCGGTGTTACACTTATTGATCCTCTGTACACGTGTTACCCAACGTTGGATGCTTGCATATGTCTTCTCCTTCATTTTTTGATAAGTGGAAAGTGTTGATTCAGGATGTTCATCTTATTAAAGACTAAAGTTCTTATTTATATAATAAGCAGGTTGATAAGTTGAAAGTCTTATCAGATTCTCTTGCCAATTCAACCACAAAGGCTGAGAAGCGCATATCAGACCACAGGTATAATTTCAATATAAGAACTGCACGTGCTTTAAATTCTCAAGGCTTTTATTGTCATTGTCAGAGCTACAATTAAATATTTTATTATTCAGGTTATTCTTTGTTACATTATTTTAATTCTGGAGAAGAAAATATTTGTGACACTCTGGACCTTTAATTCTTCTAGTGGTTTGGAATAGGATTGGCTGCGTAAATTCTTCTATTGTTTAAAGACGAGCTATTAACGATATACTTTAAAGTTGCACTAAAGCATATCTTTACAATTCTTATACCTTCATAACTTAATTTACATTACCAATACCAGTTTCATTGAAATCATTGAAGTTTTTTTTTGTGTCGTGTGTTATTGTTCATTATAAATAACGTATGTAGAAGAATAATAGAATTTTCTTTTTCCTGATCAATTTTCAACAGATTTCAGAAAGAGGAGGCACTAAAATTTCGTGTGGGCAAAACAACTGAAGTTGGTGAAATTGAAAAGGTATTTATATTTAGAGAATCACACTCTTTGCTTGTTAGGCATTTCGGCAATGCTGGAGATAAAATATATAAGGTTTATTTGGCAATTATGAGTTCTGAAAAGATGTGACCATATCAGATGGCGGTATGTTGCAGAATTCCTGGAAATGTATATGACATGTCTTGGACGTGCCCGTGACTAAAAAGCGAAAGTTATGTTCTGACAAATGGCTGAAATATCCTGAACCTGCCCGAGCGGGTTGGACACATTTCAAGCATTGGGATACAGCTGAATAGAAGTAAAACACAATCATAACTGAAATAAATGCCTATGGAAATTATGTTCTGGCAAATGGCTGGAATATCCTGAACCTGCCTTAGCGTGTTGGACACATCTCAATCATTTGGATTCAGCTTAGTAGAAGTAAAACACAATCATAACCCAAACAAATGCTAGCTTATGGAAACTGATAACGGGTATTAGAGATGATGTTGTTTTTTACTTCACAAAGAAAATGAAACTTGCAAATACTTTACTGAAAAATAGTATAGCGATTAGTAGGGCCGAATCAATTGAAAATGTGTAGTGAGACTCAAATTGAACCTTAATCTTGGGGATGAAAAATAAATAGCTTAAAACAAATTTTTAATTTTCAATAGTAAACTTTTACAACTAAATTAATATGATCAAGCAATTGGAAAAATCTCATAGAATTCTCCTTACCTTCGGACTTTACTCTTGATTAAGCTCTTTGATGGGCAAATGCCAATACTTCAGATATCCACAAGCACAGAATAGGAGATGGGGCATTTTCACATGAAGAAGAATAGGCTCAGGCTTAGGGCGAGAGATTGAGTTAACAGAGAAGTTAGCAAGGAAGTCGCTAGCTAGATGTCACCTTTTAGGTTGTCGATATTCGAAAGGTAACTGTTTTTTTTTTTTGACAAGTAAGAAATAAATAAAGAGAAAAGGCGTTCAAACGGGGAACGCATTCCATATACAAAGAAAGGAGAAAAGACTTATGGCCTACGAGAGCCTGAAAATCGATTTTCCCCCCTATAGATGTACAAAATATACCCATGACCCAATTAAAAAGATAAGAAATGAACATATCTTTGACGGTGCTAATGGGGGACTCAATCTTGTCGATGTTCGAAAGTTAATTGTCCGGATAAATACATTCTTTGCGGTATGTTTTTTAGCCTTTAGGGGACATACCGCAAATTGGAAAATCATATCAGTTAGATAATCGATCTATTACTCGTTTAACTAAGGGAAGAGTTTGGAAAATTGGAAAGGTAAAGCAAATATCAAGTCATCGACGGAAAGAGAGGGATTTGAACACTCGGTACGAATAACTCATACAACTTGATTAGCAATCCGACACTTTAGTAAGAGAATCCATCATCGGATCCATAGAAATAGATATTTTATAGTTTTTAGGTAAATTCTCCTCTAATAACCAATCAGTTAACCGTTTCAATTTCAACTTGAAAAAATAAAGGAAAATTATGGTGTTAAATAAACAATTTAGTTCTTCGAACTCATAAAGTTGAAGTGTCCTACGTTGACGGATCTATCATAGTCAAAGCTCATGGCCTTGATGGCCCAATAAGCACGATGTTTAATTTCAACATGCAAGTGACAGGCTTTGCCATAGACAATCGATATGGGTACATTCCTTTAGGGGTCTTGTAAGTAGTACGGTATGCCCACAAAGCATCTTGGAGACGAAGACTTCGGTCCTTCCTTGTGGGCTTAATTGTTTTCTCTTTGATCGGCTTGATCACCCTATCAAATACCTCAGCTTCACCACTGGTCTGGGGGTGATATGATAGGGCCACTTTGTGGGTGATCTGATATTTTTACAATAAGTTTCTTAAGCCTTTTCCTACAAAACTGTGAACCATCATCACGGATTATGGCTCGAGGTGTACTGAAGCAAGGCAAAATTAGGTCTTTGAAGAAACATACCACAACTTTATGGCCCGCTGTTTTGATTTCGAAGGCTTCTTCCCATTTAGAAACAATTTTCAACTGCGAGAAGGATGTAAATATATCCAAATGAGGAGTGAAATGGTCCCATGAAATCATTACCCCAAACATCAAAGATTTCAACAACGAGAATCGATTGTTGAGGCCATTCATTTCACTTGGCACTCTTACCTACCTAACAATTGACATCTATCACAAGTCAAACAGTAGGTGTGAGTGTTTTTTAACAGGGTGGCCAATAGAATTCAGATTGCAAGATTTTTGCAACCTTTATTTTGGAACTGAACCACCACAGGCCTGATCATGACAGGATCAATTGATATACTCCGGTCTACCTCAGGAACACACTTGCGGATGATCTGATCGGGACAATACTTAAACAAGAATGGGTCATATTAAAAATACTCCTTAACCTTAGCAAGGAATGTGTCTCTCTCTTGTTTGGACCAAGTGGAAGATATTTGACCAGTCACAATGTAATTGATGATATTTGCATATCATGGTGCGTGAGATACCTTAAATAGTTGTTGATCTGGAAAACAATCAGAGATGAGAAGGGAGTCACTAATAGATTCTACAACAAGACGGGACTAATCTTCAATCTCAAGGTCGAACTCTTGAAGGAGCAAGATACAGAGTATCAACCTAGGCTTGGCATAGAGAAGATGCCTTAACATGACATGATTCTATAAATGATGACCTTAGATCCAATCAAATACAATCGAAATTTGTCAAAGGAGAATAAGACTGCTAGCAACACTTTATCAGCGGTCGAGTAGGTTATTTCGGCATCATTCAGGGGTTTGCTAGCATAATAGATGACATGTCGTGTTTTATCCACATTATGACTTAAAACATCACATATTATTTCAACTACAACTTGAAAAGATAAAGGAAAATATGACGTTAAATAAACAACTTGGTTATGTAAATGAGTTGGTCTTGTGGTATTTCAATGATGACCTATTGTTAAACAAAAATGTAAATAATGATAGGCATTCTCCAAATTACCATTAGTTGGCAAGCACAAAGGATCCTCCCTCTATTTTTAGCTTTCAACCTGTATCGTAAGGTTTCTATCATTGAGATTCGTAAAAAAATACTAAGAATTATACAAAAAGAAAACAAAATAAAATTATCTATATTTCACCCATGGTGGCTTCATCACTCCCTTAAAAGCGGTGTTTACACTATCGTACTGACAAGAACATAACACATGACAATAAAATGATTTTCCATTGAATGAGGGAAAGATTACAGAAAAATTAGCACACTGGCTCATGCACTCCTACTATCCATTCTCTCTGTGGCTTTCCTTCTCAAGCTCCCCCATTTCTCTTTTGGTACGAACCTGTATATGTATATAAGATCCATACCAATCATCCAACTTTCGTTGCTAACCAATTGGGTAACCAATGTTCCAATGCATTTCTCTCGTGGCATACCATTTCTATTAGCACACATTTTGAGAACATAAGCAAAATTTGTTACACCAACATTTCTTATATTCTTTCTTTACATTACACCAACCAATTTTGTTACACTATTGCAACAAATATTCTCCTCCATCTTCCTTTGAAAATTATTACCCATATGCAACAAAAACGTATGTGCAAGAATATTTATATAACAAAATGCTAATATAAATGTTTATTTTGATACTCAAGTCCATGAAACTTTCTATCTATTGCAATGTGAAAATAGGCATCATGATTTGTCCTTGAATCATCAGTAATAAACTACAAAAGTTGATTGTCTTTGAAAAACAGCTTCAATTCAGGTGTTCTAAATAATGAAGTTGAAGGCATTTATAATTGTACGGGTTTATTGAAATGACTTTAACTTTGTTCTGTTTTTTACTGTAACTGCACAGAACTGTGACCTCATGTGCATATATAGATGCTTACTTGATTGCGCTTTGGTCACATTCAAATGAATCTAGTCATTTGATATCTTTAAAATTGTTAATTGTGCATCCAAGCATGCAGAATGTCTTTACTCGGGATTCCATTGGCTTATGATATAAACTAAGATTTTTTTCCTATGCTACTGTGTGTAGGATTTAGCAGTTGAGATATCAGGACTTGAGAAACAAAGAGATGAACTCGAAGCTGCACTAAAAAAGGTTTTTATCTGTATTTTTTTCTCTGTTCCTCTTTGATTCCCCCCTTAAATTTTTTATTTATTTACTTTAAAGTGAAGAGGTCTTTGGTGGGAGACGTGCCAGAGATATCACACCAGAAAATCTGCAGGCCATATCTCCTCATGGTGTAGTGTTTTTAACATGTTTATGTTTGTGATTGCTGCCATACAACTGCGTTGAAGTAACCTATCAAAAACCCTCAAATATGGTAATAATGTCAATGAAAAAGTTAATTGCTCTTACCAGTTACCATCCTTTATTTCATTGCACAATCCAAACTACTGAAATTGATCTGGCACCAGTGGATTTGCAACTGTCACCCTTCTTATTTTTGGTGATGACCACTTTTACATGTGATGGCTAGTTTAAAATCTTTAAAATCTTTGGACACGCGACTGCTCTAATAAAGTTGTACTAATCATATTAGACTTTGATCCTTGGTTCCAATACAAAATCTTTTATGATCCGGAGCTTTGCAACACTCGGTCATTTTAATAAGCTTACTGTCTTGAGTTACATTCATGATCCGTATATGTGTACTTCCTCTCTGCATAATGTATCAGGATGAACAAACTATATTCTACTTCCATGATAAGATCACTGTCAGATAGTTCTAAGAAAAAACATTAATTTATACATTGAAAATTATATTGAGCTGACAACCACACACTATAATGCAAAAATGTATTGAGAAAGCTTTTATAACTTGCATCTTGAAGTCATCCACAGCACATGCTCCAAATTGTTTCATTGGTGAATTTGGTGTGAAAATGTTGTCCTTTGAAAATCAGTATTCTGTTGGTTCAAAGCATTGCAAGGTCTTAGTGGCATCGCGGCCAAATACTCTTTCATGTTTCAACCTTATAACCTTTTGTACTAGCCTGTTGGTACATATCCCACTCATGATTGCAATTTGGCACTTTGCATTCAGAATATGGCGAGGATTTTCATTTTCTTGTGACACTGGCATGTTTATCAAGGCAGTCTCGAACCTATGGTAGACAATTGGATGTAGTAAACAGATTGTATTGGTTTCCAAAATATGCAACATTATGTAAAGTAGCTATGTCCAGCTATTTTATGTTGAGAGTTAAAGGATCAGTGGCATGTTTATAACATTTTCATCAATATTTGTGAATCTCTGTGTAGTTCAGTTCTATCTTGGTCCCAAGATAGCCAATTTTCCCTTTCTAAACCAGGAAGTTGGTAATCAATGGCATTGATCCTCAAGTTTTGAAAAAGCCTTGGTCATCTGTTTGAAGAGATATACAGAAACACACATATATATTGGCCAACAACAACGCTTATATTGTTGCTTGAGTGATGGCAGATTTCACTCTACTTACCATAGTTCTTTTTCTAGATGTAAAATGTTCGGGCTACTAATTTCAAAAAATGGGGTATGCAGCAGTGCATTAATTTCAATTAACATCATTGACTCACCTTTTGGGTAGCCGCTATTGGCTTGAATTATGCATTTTCAGGAGCTTCAAAATTATACACTTTTTTTGTTCTGTTTCCAGAACATATCTTCTTTTTTTTTTTTGGTAAATAAAACAGAAGATAAAGAGGAAATAATTGTCAGGGGGTAGAACATATCTTTGTGTTCAATTAAAACTCACCGGATCCCAAATTTCTCGTTTAACATATTCTTGGGCATCATCCAAATGTACAATATGAGAGAGAGTATCAATAGGAATTCTTCATATTTTTGGGACACTCTATGTGAATTACACACATAATGTGCTCAACCTAGGATTATCAGCTTTAAGTACCGTTGTGAAATTTGCGTAATTGGCATAATTCAGTGTAAGATGGTTGTATTGCTTAAGGTCCAAATTATCAGCTTTGAATTGAATTTGCAAGATTAAAATATGCTACATTCTAAACCACTAGCAAAGAAAAGAGTTTCTGCACCATCTCTATCGAAGCGATGACAAGAACGAGCATTAAATTCACACTTTGGTTTATTCCTTTATAATTTTTGTAGTGAGAAAATATGTATTATTTAAAATCATTTTAACACACAATGAAGTCCACTTGCTACAAAAAATTAGTAATGTTACTAGGGTAAGTTTCTGCTACAGCAAGTGAGGTTCTGGGGATGAGTAACTCCTGTTTATTAACCAAAATGGTGTCATAGTCGATGACTCCTAAAGAGTGCTGCCAGAGGCTATATGAATAGTAACCTAGTTGCTGAGTGAGCATGAGGGATAATACTTCTAAGCAACATTTTTTTGTTTGAATTAGACCAAATAAGTTTTATGATACTATGGAACTATTGAGTTTGGTGAGCTTTAGTCATTTTTAACTGGGGTAGGCCTTTCCCTTTGGTATTATGATTCAGGCAGTGCTTGAGTCAATTTTCTGGGTACCAGTTTGGCTAAAATTCTTTTTAAAATATAGTGATAATTGATAAATATTGCTCGTAGGTTTCTTAATTGAAAGAACCACTGATCAATTATATATGGTTTTTTAACTTTGGATAGTTCTCTTTAGACTTATTTCTGCAAACATAATTTTTCTGTATGTTGCCCTTGTATGAATCGATTCTAACTTCTACTATTTGTTTCTGGAGTTATATTGGTGTGGGAGGTTGATTGGTATTAGATCTCATGCGTAATATTTTGTTAATCGGACCCTTTCTTCTGCAACTGTGCTCCACTTATTCACTCTTTCCATTGTAACAAATTTATTCTTCTGATATGTGTTAGGTCAATATTTCATTGGCTGCTGCTAAAGCACGTCTTCGCAATGCCATTGAAGAAAGGGACCACTTTTATGAAGCAAATGATCAGATTGTTGAACTTTTGAAAACAAAGGTAAATTGTAATAACCCCGGAGCTACATTAAGTTATTAACCATAAATGTTCTTTTTTATTTTTATTTCTGTTTCAGAGTTTGTGCTTTATTTGCTTCCATATAGTTGCTCTTTGATTAAATTGAAATTAACTGTCAAGATTTTAGTACTGGATTAGTAATGCTTAATTTTCTAACTGCTCAATTTGTAGATCCTGAAACTTATTTGACAAATTTTTAGATTTGGGTTAAAGTTTAAAACGACACCTTGATAAATTCAGTTGGCATTCAAAAGTAATATGATTTGAAATATTCCCTTTCGGGTAGAATTTTCTTTTTACGTGATAACCACATGTGCTCTATTAGCTGCTAATTAGTAGAATTAGCATTCAAATCTTTCAGTTCTTTCTAACTTAATTTTGTGTTATCAAACAACATTAGACTATAGAATATCCATTTTTCGTCTTATATATTTTATTTTTACCATGTCAAATTTATAGGAAAATGAGCTGTCAAGATCTATAACGTCATGTAGGGTAGAAGCTGATGTGCTCAGTACTTGGATCAATTTCTTGGAAGATACTTGGGCTCTCCAATGTTCATCCACGGAGAGCAAGGAGAATCAGGTCAAGTATGTAATAAACTCCTGTCTTGCTCATAAGTCTTGTATTAATTACTACTATTGGTTGTATGGAGTTGCTTCTAAACTCATAATTCTTGAAGACAGTTAATTCTTTTTTCATTTTTTCCCCCTCAGCATGTATGATTAATTTATAGCATCTCTAAATAATTGAAGGCTCTTGTTTTTGTTACTAATTGGTTCTTTGCATTTGCAAGTGATGAATTGGAGAGACACGAGGGTTATTTTGTGAACTTGGTATTGGATCTCCTCTCTGCTTATGAGGTACTAATAGAGTCTTTCATCAGAATACGTTACCACATAATGACATACAATTCTAAGAGTAAAGTTTTTCATTTTAATGTACCTCTTGTGCACTTGTGTATTATTTTATGCAGAAAGAGTTGAGGCCTTCTATTGATCGAATTGATACATTTGTAGCGAACTTAAAGAGTTTAACCGAGGGGTAATGTTTATTGCAATGATAAGATTATGATATATTTCAACTACATCTCTGAATTTTTTCATGTGATTCACAGGTCAGGGATGGAAGCTAGCATGGATAATGAGGATACCAAAGCAGTAAACCCGAGAAAAAATCTCGAGGAAGAATATCTAGATTATGAGGTTAAGGTAAAAGTATTACCGTGTCATACATGTGTTTGTAAGTATTATTTATCTTCTTCTTGTTCAACTGGCCTGATCATAACTTCTGTCGACTGAACCCCCTCCCCTTCCTTCCTTCTCTCTCCTTCTTATGCCTTGTCATCCTTGTTTGATTGGTGCAGTCATATATGATGCACAAATTTAATATCAGGTTTTTCTTTTAATTAATTATTATAAGTAAGCGAGAAGTACTGCAATATTTAGTTTACCTTGTTCGAAATTATGTAGTTAGACACAGAATTGATCAATCATAGGGGCCTATTGTTTGTTGCGTGCTTAGTTTGTAGCTTCTATAACATAGAAATTCTTGTTGCAAATTTGTGCTGCTTTTTGGCAATGCGCCTTTAACTTGGAGTGCATATCTGCATCTTTTCCCCAACTTAAACTCTGTCGTATCTTGAAGGCCTATTTGGTCAGTCCAATTTTAGTGGCTCTATTGACAATTTAGAAAGCATTTTTACATGTACACGTCAACCTGTTGAATGAATCTATTTAGGGGAGAACCATGGACTTGCCATGTTTTTCTTATATCTCCTGTTCCATTGAAATGACAAATTAAAGGTTTTGAACAACTTCTGTTTTTCTGTAAATTCTTTTTAACTTGACATCTGCATATTCATTGTCTTAAATGGGTTGATTCCTTTTAATTTTTATATATCTAGTGTTAAACAATATGTGAAGAGTGAACGGAGCCATTTAAGACATTAAGTAGGCCTTTATATTATCAAGTTAGTCTTGCACAATGTTTTCATTCTTTATCTTTGGTTTATTGTTATGGCATTCCCTTGCTGAATTGTCCTGAAACCTAAATTGCTATCTGCATGCTTAATCGTTTGTCCCCAAATAAATGGTGTAACAGCACAACACTAGGTTCTTGAAGGAAGAATAAAGCATTACTGACTACTAACCAGCGGTGGTACTTTTGTTTTGTTCTATAAATTCAGATTATAACTACCTTCAGTGTAGTGGATAACATGAAAGAACAATTCTATGCTCAAGAAGGCAAGGTTTCGAGGTGAATTGTGGTTGTGTTATAGCTTATTTCTTTCATATTGGATCTTATTACCCTTTCTGCTTTATGCATCAAATTTCGTGAAATTGGAATATTTTGTCCATCTTCACACAGGAAAGATGATGCAAAAATCAAGGAGCTATTTGGAAACATTCAGAAACTAAGAGAGAAATTTGAATCTATTGAGAGGCCAACTTTAGAGTTGGAGAATCCAAACTCAGAGCCGGAGGTTCCATCTTCTGAAAAACTGCCGGAAACTCCATCGCACCTGCCAGTACAAGCAACAGAGGCAGATCCAAAAGCTAAGAAAGATGAGCATCCCGAGTCACCTGAAATCAAGGGAGAACAGGTGCTAGACCCTGAAGCAGAATTAGCAAAACTTGAATCCGAATTCGGAAAGGTTAACAAGGACTACTCAGCAGAAGAAATCAGTGGCTGGGAATTTGACGAGCTTGAAAAGGAATTTGGCAGCTCAGCCTGAAGTGAAATTGATCAGAACAGTTGTACCAAATCAACCATCATTTCATTTATTTTTAATAAACATGCCAGCAACTATTTGTGTATGATTAAAGATGAGTTTATCTGACTTTTCTATAATCCGGTGTTGTCTAGGAAGCAGTTCTCTGTAACAGTGGACGGAGTTCATGTCCATTTGTTCATGTATATTCTCAAACTTGTATTATGTAACGTAGTGTCCCCGTGACTGAGTGTACAAAAACTTGGATCAAAATGTAAAGTATACTATTTATCATATTTAATGTTTCAAAGCGCGCTAATAGAGATATTGTTAATTTCTGGTGAATTTTATCTGAGTTGAACTCAGGCAGCCATAGACAACTATACTAACCTATGGATGGAAATTTTGAGTCAAATCTCATCTTTCTTAAAGATGAAATTTTGATGCTGTTTGATTATGAATCTTTGAAACCACAAAACTGTTTTTAGGAACTGAACTAAGCAGTTGTTTACCAAACAAAGCTTAGTTTGAGTGAGTGGTTCAGAGCAGCAGAGAGCCATCATGAAAATGATATTTTGGGGGTGGACCTCATGCTTCTTTACAAATTTATGGTTAACTAAGAAAAGCAGTTGGGGGCAGTGTGATCTTAGTTTATGGTGATATATATATATATATATTGAAAAGGCTTTCCTCTTATAGTTGTTTAAATCTGTTTCATTTTTGAAGGCACCATCATCATTCAGGGGACTACTATGCTCTCAACACAAGGGTACAGAAGCTAGTGGACTCAAGACCTGTCCACTTCAAATCCTACAAAAGTCATCTTCTAAAGTAATATCTCAAAAGAGTTTGCTTGGAACTGTTGAGAGAGACCCTGCCATTTTTCTATCTTGTGTGGTGCTGGTGGGATTACCCGGCAATGGTGCCCCGGTAATCGAATCAGGGAGGCTCTACTTGCTTCATGAACCAGTCACAGCACAGAACAATGGTGCCCTCATTTTCTGGTCTGGTGGGTCATTCAGATAGGTACATCTATGGCTATTCTTGTTGTCCCCATACAATATTCTTTTATTTGAAAGAAACTCCTCCCCTTTGTTGTTTACTTGAAAGACTCATATTATATATATATATATATATATGGATGGTAATCTTAGATCTATAACTGAGTTACTGCCTCACTCATGCAGCCTACTTTCTTCTTTGATACTCAATTATAGTTGTTTACCTGGCTTGGCTAGTGTTGAGCAGAACATACATATAGCATCTCATATATATATATATATATATATATGTGGATGGTAATCTTTGATCTATAACCCTTTGTTGTTTACTTAAGAGCCTCTTATTATATAAATGGTAATATTAGAACTATAATTTAGTTTCTGCTTATATGTGAAGTTTCACTCATGCAAACTACTTTTTTTCCCTCTCATATACAATTAGTTTTTTACCTGGGTGTTGAGGAACAGAACATGCATATAATATTGCTTTTACTGTCCTGATCTAGGAAACACTGATACTCATTTAAGGGTATTGTGGCTATTTGAACACTTGTTTCTCAGATAATTTGAATATCATACTTTCTTAACTAAACAAGATGTAATATATATTGACACAATTAGAAAGTGTCATATAATTTGAATATTATACTTTTTAGTTATACAAGCTGAAATATAGCTTAGATGTAGCCAGAACAAGTCTGGGACACTGAAGGACATGATAAGGTAGTTTTCTATTTATTATTGGGTGAATGACGCAAAATACCTCTATGGTTTCAGAAATGTGCAGAAAACTTTCTTATTGGTTTTTAAACACCCTTACACTTGCAAAAAGTGCAAATAGCCCCCTCCAAGCCCTTTTTCGGTGATAGAGATGGGGTTTTTCTGCACATTTCTGAAATCAAATGGGTGTTTTGCTTCAATCACGTGACTGAATTCTGGCAAGAAAAAGTGGATTTAACAGTGTTATAAGGGGTCAAAGTCAGGGACGGAGCCAGAATTTTTTTTAATTGGGGGCAATCCATGACATTAGGGACAATCAGGGGAATAAACTTAAATTTTTTAAAATTAAATGGGGGCAAATCTCACTTTTTGTCTATATTTTCTTTAAAATACTTAAATTACCATTAAAAAAAGAAAAAAACCAATTTTTAAATTTTTTTATTGGGGGCTATGTGCTTCCGTGCCTGGTCAAAGTGCACACTTTTGGAATATTAGTGAAGCTTATCTGTACAAAATGAACTAGATGAGGATTTTCTACACATTTCTAAAAATAATAGGGGTGTTTTGCACCATTCACCCATTTATTATTAAACACTTTGGGGGATACCAGTATTACTTCAAACCATATTATGGGCTAAAATGTAAAACAAATATCCAACTATAAGATTTGGGTACATTTATAGTGACTAAAATAAGCAAAAAAGTAATAATAATAATAATAATTATAGAAATTTAGTACTTTAGTTTATAATGTTATATTATTAGTTTGACATATGTGTTCGTACTCGATTCTTTTGAGGTTTGTAGTACAAACTTTGTACTCCCAAGTGAACTAGAATAATAATTTTCAGTTGTATTATAGAGTTCCCAAGTTTATCGAAGTTGTTTCAGGTATTCATCACTCTAAACGAATTCTGCTCTTCACTATTTGTATAACTTACAAAATTATCGTAATTCTTAACTTTAAACGATATTTATTTAATAGAAAAACTCAAATAATGTTTGTGGGTGTGTATACTGTATAGTATAGGAAAACTACAAATATGAGAAATTGGTCATATAGTATTTTAAAAACGGCCATGTTAAAAAAAATTGATACAAAAGAGCTAAATAACAAACTAAATTACCAAATAGGTAATTTTAGTAAAATTAATTGCAAATTTGAGAAATGCAATTTTTTAATGACATAAGTACTCCTCAACACAATATATTCCTTTTACCATACTGCCCTTTGTACTACTTTTACCAAATTCTTCCCTTTGTCTATTTTTGCCAAAATTTTCTATTTTGTATATTTTTGTAAATTTTCTATTTTGCCAACAGAAAAAGGAATATTCCTTCTTCCTGGCAGTATGGTTTTGCCAAGGACACGACTCCAAATGAATCAATGTCCTATGCTTTTGTCAGTCATATTCTCATTTTACTAACATCCCAATCAAACCACAGTTTACATAATAAGGACACCATTTCTGGTAACCGAACTTGAATATAAGAAATGAGTAAACCAGTCAAACTGAGAGTGAGAAATGGTCCAAGCAGTAAGACCGTAAGAGTAAAGAGTGTTTGATCATGGGTGATCCTCGCCGTATCTGTTTTAGTCACGGAACAATATATCGGATTTAGACTATTTTAAAAGGCAGTATCAAATAAGCATTGATGGTGTGTAACGGTAGCGGTATCTTTCAAAATATTATAAAATAATTATCAAAAAGTATTGATGATTTGTAACGGTAGGTGTACCATACCTTTTAAAATATTATGAAACAAGTAATATGTAACGTATCTGATGATATAACGAGTCACGGTTGATCGTAATACGTAACGTATTTGATGATATAACGAGTCACGGTTGATCGTTACCTTGTCTAACTCTATATTTTGTACACCTTTCCTTGGATTGCTCAAAAATTCTCAGATTATGATAATAGGTCTGCTTGTATCTTTGTATGTTTGGATTTTTGTTAAAGGGAATCCACCGGAAGTTTCCATTTTCTATTTATTGGTAGGTAAACTTTCCTGCGTACTTAGTGGTAAAAAAAAGTGGGAGATTGTTTTTCACCAAGCAAGGGGATTAACCCTTGACCTTGTACTTTGGAAGGGGAAAAAAATTTGTTTTTTTACTTTAGAAAGTGAAAAATACCTTTCGGTTACGGTGTTTGATAAAGAACGAATGTAAATATGGGGTACTATAAGAAAAATGATAAAGAACATCAACCTTCTTAGAGGTTTGGTTGTTATTTGTCCTTTATTACCATGTATATTCTTGAGATTTTAACACCTGATCTCAACGACCCTATCATGCTATCTTAGAGGTGGATCTATTAGCCAAATTACCCTAGGGGTGGGTTTGGAAATTAGTGTTTTCGTTTTTTATCTCTTGAGAAATTTTTTTTTTCTTGTTTTTGTCCTACGGGTAATCCAAAAACAAAAACACGTTTGGTTGGAAATTTTGTCTAAAATATTTTCGGGAAAAAAAAAATTCTTTTTGAAGGTTAGGGTTTGGAGGTTGAAGATGGAAGTTAGGGTGTGGAGGTTGAATATGAAGGTTAGAGAATCTGCAACAATTAATTTTTTTTTTGCTAAGAACAAACAGTGCCAAAAACAAAAAAACACCATTTTGATGTTCTCAAATTTTGAACTAAGTATGAGAAAACGCTTTTTTTACTTTTCACGAAAACAAAAATCATCAAAGGCTCCCAAACGCGTTTTTGTTCCCCTGAACAGTGGAAAAAACAAGAACAAAAACGGAAACACCCCTATCCAAACGCATCCTATATAATCTTGAAATTTAACACCTGATCTCAACGACCCCTCATGTTATTTTAGAGGTGGATCTATTAGCCAAATTTTGCATAACAACTGTATTCTTCAATTATATTACAAAACGGACATAATATTTTAACCAAAATACCCTTTTGTCAAAGTGATTTAGGCGGATATGATGTTATCACGAAATAATAAGGATACTCAGTGTAATAAAGATAGATCATAGCATTGTGTAATTGGACCAAATCTCAGGCATCTCTTCCGTTCTTTTGTTTTCCCACCAAGAAATGTCGGATCAAGTGCTTGGTTCCGAGTAGAGCTGGCAATTTCTGACACGACTTGACACGATAATATTTATTGTTATATTTATTTGCTGATTTTGTCTGTTCTCTAATTGATCATGGATTGAAATATATTAATAAACTATTACTGAATCGTGTCAAATTTAATTTCAAATTCATTTTTATTTTTTATTTTTTATTTTTTGTGTTGGATTGTGTCATATTTAAAATATTTGATTTTTGTGTTGACTAGTATCAGATTGCCCTGTTAATACGTGAGTCGATGTATTGACACAAATTGTCAGCTCTAGTAACAACCATCTTTTTCTCTTTCCCTCTCACTCTACAGTCCACACATATAAAACGTAAAATAGATTTAGATGTATATTTTATATATAAAGATGCAAAGATGATGATCATTTTATATGAAGATAACCATTGGAAAAATCGAGGAGACCTTCTCATAAAGTAAGAAAACAAAAGTGAAAAACAAACCCAGGAATCCAGTAAAAGCACACAACTAGGTAAAGTATAAAACTAATCTTTAGTTCTAAAATTTTATTCTATTTTTTTAGTGTCTAGAGAGAGAGAGAGAGAGATTTCTATATTGCTAGAGTGCAGAAAACCTGGTTTTGAGAAATGGGCTGGTTTCAAAATCAAATACAGCCAATAGGGGCATAGTGTATGTTCCATAAATAATTATGATATGTTGAAGTTTTCTATAGTTCATACATTAATAACAATATAATAATCTCTTTATCTCCTCTCAATCTTCATTCCAAGCAGATAAAACACAAAACAGTTTTAGATTTATATTTTTATAAATTTATGTAAAGATGCAAAGATAATCAATTTATATAAAGCTAATGTGCATGCTTCTATTAATGGGCATTTATCTTAGTAAAATATATAGCCTACGTATCACAATGAAGTGGGGCTTCAAGCTCTTAACCTCCCACTACAATCACCAATATCAAATTTTTTATATTTCTCCTAATCTAACTCACTCGTGTTTATACTAATCATTGATTGTCACACCAGTTGATAAAAAAAATAAAAAATAAAAAATTATCCTTTTCAAATGAAATTCAGAATGTCTTTCACTATTCTTGCACAACCAATACAAGACATCCTTGATGACCTGAAACCAAGTCCTTTCTAAGCTTTTACATGACCCCAAGACTCTCAATCTGGTCTTGGTGGGACCAATCCAACCTTGATTTCTTTAAAACTGATTCCTTCATAAATCAAAGTAGATTAATTGGAGTAAGGTTTTACCAACAAAAACATTACCTCTTGGCTTTGTGTATAAGCATATTGGCCCACCAAATAGAAAACTTGTAAAGTGCTTTTGTAAGTACCCTGAACCACAAAAGAGAAATGCTCACTGGCATAAACCACATAACCAGTCTTTTATTTTATTTTTTTCCCCATCTTTTTTAAAGGTCAAAAAAAAAGAAAAAAAAAAGGGAAGACAGAGTCAATAGAATCCAAAAACTTTTAAGGAGAAAAGCAATAAGAAATGAGCTAGAGAATTTTGATTCAGGAAATAGATAAAAAAAAAAAAAATCCACCATAATTTGAAGAATTTTATATTTGGAATCATTCAAGATATTCCAAAATTATAATAATTCCCAATTCCAATTACTTTTTGGCAGTGCCAACACTTTTAAAGGATGCTCTATCCCTCCTTTCCCTTCACAAACCCCAGCTTCCCCAAACCATAAGCTACACTGAGAGAGAGAGAGAGAGAGAGAGAGAGAGAGAGAGAGAGAGAGAGAGAGAGAGAGAGAGAGATGGATGCAAACCATTTTTCAAGTGAGCATGCAGATGAGGACTACATAGACATGGAAATCAGTTCATACTCACAACTCTCGTGTCAGTCCATGAGCTCCCCTCCACGCCCTCGAGAATTCGAGTTCCAAATGTTCTCAAGCTCTTCAGAGAGAGATACAACAACTTCTCCAGCTGATGAGCTTTTCTACAAAGGAAAGCTCCTTCCTCTACACCTCCCACCGCGTTTACAAATGGTCGAAAAACTCCTTGAAGCTTCCCCCTCTTACGACCACAACAAAGATGCCTTTGAAGAATTTTTCACTACTCCGTTAGCAACAACTACCACCACCACACCTACAAACAATACCCCATTTCAATCCTGCAATATCTCGCCTTCCGAATCCTGCCAAGTTAGCGGAGAACTCAATCCATATGACTACTTATTTCACCATTCAAATGAAGCCAGTGGTTTCATCTGTGACAACCCCAAAATGTCTTGGACCACAAAGCTTAAGCTCATCAAGCAGTCCTCGCTTAAAGCTTCCCGAGCTTATTTCAAGTCTTTTTTCGGCAAATCTGGTTGTTCGGACGAGTCTTGCACGTCAGCTGCAAGAAACGTAGGCGAAGAATCAGTCCTGCATACTAAGGAGCTTTTGAATAAGCATATGAAGGCTCCATTTGGGCAAATTCAGAGACACGCATACAAAATGTCGACTGCTGTCACAAGGAGCTTCAACAAAGAGCAGATTGCTGCAGATGGCCCGGGTCGCCATAGGCGGTCGTTCTCAGGGGCAATCAAACGACTTTCAACAATTAAGTCCTCGTCTTCTTCATCTTCATCCGGATCTTCTTCATCTTCGAGCTCAAGTAATTCAAATGAGTTTCACGAGTTGCAGTTATTCAAGAGAAGCGGCAGTGTGAAGTCCGACAACGAAAACTCCATTCAGGGAGCAATTGCTCATTGCAAAAGGTCTCAGCAGCAGCCCCACTTGAGAAAGACAGCAAGTGAAGTTGGGTTTTACTCACTGTCAGCTTCCAAAATAGCCTGCGAGGATCAAGAAAGACCGGGACTCTGCAGGGGGTGAAGATGATAGAGAGAACAAATTTTGATTGGCTTACAATATGTTCCTCCTTTCTATATAATCATTTTTAACCGCCCATCTCAGAGTTTTGCAGGGCTGTCCTGTACTTGTAAAACAGACCATGTTCTGGAAGTTTGTGAAAACAGTGATACAAGTTTCTCTTTCCTTAACAAAATCACTAGCAAGTACAACATAAAAGTTCTGTTCATGAAGAAGTCAGACAATTTCTCTTCATTAATGATGTACCGTTTTGGTTTTTCAAGTATAATAACTCATCTCAGCCGGTCCAAGTGGTTGTTCAAAATTTTCCTTTTCAACTGTAACTTATTCTCCATTCTTTTTTGTCCCCACTCCTTCATGATGAAAATTGTAAGATGTAAAACCTAAGTAAGTTATTTTCTTTTCCAATCTCTTTTCTCAGCACCCAAACAGGAAAGGACTAATGATTCATAACACACTAGTTCTGTTGTGTGAGTGAGAGCATGTATTTACCACCAAACTCGGAACCTATAACTCAACAATACTCCCTTACTACAAATTCAAATGTGTCCTCCTACGTCGCAAGATTGTTTTGGAATAAAAATTGATTTGAGAAAACCTAATATCACAAACTAATAATCACACTCATTACCTACTATAAACTGTATTAATATTGTATTAACGTGTTCAATTACTGAATAAAAAAAAAGTCTCAAAGTAGCACAGGTTGTTAGGCAGAGAAAAATATCATAAATAAATTTCTTCTAATCAATTGAAAACATAAACAATCATGACTTTTATGCCAAAAAAAACCCACATGTCTACCTCTAAACAACATCTGACCTGCATGCATCAAATATGTTATTAGGAAACTCACTTTAGGGCAAAATGATTCCTAGCTGTATAATAAAATGTAAAGAAAGCAAAAATATCTGAATGCAGACAAACAGTGTATCAGAAGTTCAATTTTTTCACCTTTTGATTATCAAGTGGGAGCAATAAAACCTTAAACCAAGTAAACATGTCAGCCATATGTTTGTTATATGGAGTACTCACAAACATATAACAAGAAACCCTTTTCCCCACTAAACATCAATAATTGTCTGGAGGCATATCTGCTGAATTTTTAATTCTTCTGTTGTTCCAACTTTAAGATGGCCATCAAAACAAGTGCTTTAAAATGTAAATGGGGGAGTTATCAAGCTGTCAGGCTTGTGAAAGATTGCATAATGAGGTAAATTATTCAATTCAAGTCATTCAACTTATAATTGCAATTATCACTTTTCAGGCATAATGGTGCTAAGCTAGTGAACAATACTTGCAAGAAAGGACTCGAATATAATTCACATATATACGACTACAGAATTATCTTGTGAAAGGATTAATATAAAAATTTTACTGGATTCATTTACAGTTCGAACCCAGTTTAAAGAATAAGAAACCCCTAATATATGGTTCGGTTCCAGTTTTGAATTCGTTCGGTTCGCTTATGGTCCATTAGAATGTTGTTGGTGGGTAATTTACATTTGATACAAGTACAATCTCTAATTTTGTTATTTAAGTCTAATCTTAATTTGCCACTTGTGAGTGTATCAGAAGAATCTTGTTGGGTTGTTGCTCCAACTGATCAATCAAAATTTCTCAAATTTCCGACTCTCGCTTAAAGATGGATTGATTGGCGGGACTTCCGCTTCATCCAATTTGGCCTTTTTGGATTCGAGAGCGATTGCCCCCTCCTCCTCCCGGGGGCGCTTGCCAAATGAGAAGGAGGAATGATCCATTTAAAGGAATTCGTGCTCATTGCCTAAATTCGGGAACGGCACCATCCTCGGTTCATACGGGGTTTCGGGGATGGATGTAGACCCATTGGGCAGAGATAATCATTTTGGTCCTGGGAGAGGTGGCAACCATTATCAAGAACCCGAATAGCCTCTAGGCATTGGGTTCGGCAATAATGAAAGAAAGAAGAGAAATTGGGCCATGTGGAACCCAACCCAAACTGAATCTAATACCGGATGCTTATCGGCATAAATGAATCAATTTAGATATAGTCCTTTGTGGCTCCGATGGCGACTAGATCAACGCGTTATTGCTTCAAGAATTTCAGAAGTTCCATTTGTTCCGATTTCAAGGATTTCTTTGTTGAAATTGTTGAATGAAACTGGAAAATTTTAAGAATGGAAACAGGTCAGTGTTCTGAACAGAACCGAACCAAACCTACAGTCTGGCTCCAATTCAACGGTGGCTCCAAAATTTTCAAAACTGTTAGGACCGGTATGGTTCTGGTAGTCTTTGTGCAATGTTCAAGGTGCATGTTGTGTAAAACATACCAAAGTAAATCATAAAATATTGCAAATTTGTTTGCAGTGGTATACTAGAATCATTTATTTTACAAGTATATAGGATATATTGAAAACAACACAAATAAGACAGCTAACTGATGTTGAAGGTCACACCTAATAAGCTCCATCCACTCTCATCAGAATAAAGGAATGCTACAATATATCTTCTCTAAATTGGAACTAGCATTTTGGTACATTGAGGTTAGGAAGCACAGACACTTCTACAACGCTTCCTACCCGTGTCATGTCTCGTATGTCATATACTTCCATATCCGTGCTTCACATCTATAGCGGAGTGGTGTTGGAGACTCTGCCCTAAACTCTTGAGCAACAGGTGCTCTGAGGTCCCATATTCTCTAAATGAATGCGTCTCTCTCTTGCAACAGTACGAGTTCTAAGACACAATAATCTAAAAATCATAACTTCCAAATGTCTAGCAACATATGATTAAGCTATCTAGCCCCATTTACATATATCACAAAAATGAAAATAAAATAGACAAAGAAAAGCAGAACTTTTTAGTTCCCTGAGGTCACTATGTTACTTCAAAGGTTAAACATATTGAAGCCATCGACTCCTTCAAAGATTCAAGGCTCAATTTTTTTCATGATAAAAATCACGAAAGATGAAACTAGGCATTGGATTACTTCTGGCAACTACGTCCTTTTTCTACCTTAAACTCTAAAATGTGTACTAGCAGTCTCCCGTTATCAGAACTACCAACATTAAGCACAGTGCACACAATTTCAACAAGGCCGTAGCAGATAATTGTTGAAGAGCAGAATGCCATAGATTAGATACTACGTAAAGATAATAGTTCATGAAATCTCTTAGCTATATATATAACTAAAGTACAACCATCAGTTACCCTCAATCTACACCAATGTTTGTAGTTATGGTACTGGACTGAATGATACTGAACATTAAGAAAATTATAGTGTTACCAGACAAAGCCCCCTGGCAAGCTATCAGTACAAGAATTCTTCAAAATGCTGCAATCTCCACTTCTGGGCATAGCTTCATATAATCATCTAGGGAAGTATCTTTCTTGTGTTGTTCATGTTTTCATCGAGATCTTATATATTGACTTATCCACGAATTGCACAAACCGAACATAGCAATCTTCAATACCCTTCACAAAATCTGGAACTTTCTGACCCTCTCTTTATCTCTTGCCAATCCAACTTCAGGTCTTATACTTTCTATATATGCAAACATTAAACAAACAGAAAGAAACAGTGCTCCACCCCCCTTTTCCCTTCAGCAACAGACCTAACAACTGACTTAGAACACTCATCCAACTGCAGGACTCGGAAACAAACCAAGGCATACAATGCTACCTCTACAAAAGTTTTTTTTTTTTTAGCAAATCTAAGGGTCTTTTAAGTACACCTAAATACCTTCAAAACCTGGAAATCTGAAACTGAAGGACATCAAAGAGCATAAATCCGGTCGACTTCTGAATTCGAGTATTCAGTGTGATGCCACGAGTTGGATGTACTTGCATGCCTCACTCTCTTCCTCCTCAATCGTGTCCTGTTTGACTTCACAACATAATAGGTCATGGTGCCAAGAACCCCAGTCATTGTCACTCCTCCCACAACTGTAACCAGAATTGCAGCCCACTCGTTCCGTCGACCAACCACTATATATGATGAGGCTATAAATGCCACTGAAGTGCACACGGAGGCCAACCACATTAACTTGTTAATCACTCCAACTACCCGTCTTTCAACTTTGGTCTCACCTCTAACCAATGTAATCTGAACTACGACAACCGCCAAGGATGTAAACAGTGCAATGGCATTAAAAATGAAAAAGATTTTGAAAGAAGTATGGCTCACCACCACAGCCACCCCACTATCAAGATCCCCACCAGGCACAGTGAAAATAGCTGCAAAGGCAACTGTTGCAAAAAGCACGGCCACCACAGTTACCGAGTTCGTAGCATTGTTGATCCCGTCTCGGTGGAGTTTCCTGAGCTCTTTGGCAATTCCATGAACATTCTTGTTTGTCCTCATGGTTTGTTCAAGCTGGGTGTGGACATCTTTCTTGATCTGAGTCACAGTATTCCTTAATTCATCCCTTGGTTGGTTAAGATCATTGGCTCTGACGGCACCATAGCGATAAAGGCAGTCTTTTATATCTGAGGATTCTTCAGAGAAGGGAAGCTCTTCAGCTATATCAAGAGCTGTCTTGTGATCTCTGTTGGGTGCATTGACATTGGTGTCAGGGAGTCGTAACAACTCATAAACTATCTGCAAGATGAAATGGTAAAAAATAAATTAATTTGTCATGTAATGATTTAATATTGAGTATGCAATTAAAAACTTTGATGTAGATTCCAAATATATGAAAAATTATGGAAAGGGGAAGAAAGGACAACCGGATGGGATAACTTGAAGAATACATCTAAGAGAACTGAGGGAGCAGAGAGTTAGACTGAATATAGGAAACCCGCCTTTTTTCTCTTTGGCAAATATAAGTCAATTTACACAGCACTTGTGCTGATTGATATGCATTTCTTGTTAATCAGATATCAAGATTATGTAGAAAGTAGTGTACTGAAATTCATTCGTGCAAAACAAAGTTGAGAGACAAATTAAGACAATTTTGTGTACAGAAGCCATAACATTCAATCTTTCAAAAAAGTTATAAATCACTATATGCTCTTTTCAAAACCATCTGTTCGGGAAAAAATGGTGAGACATAAACTTATCCAGTTCAAAAGATTACAACAAACCTCAAACGAAGATGTAATAACTAGTAATTCATAAAAGTGAAGTAAATAATACAACTACTTGTTTCGTAAGGAGAAATTAGACCGTTTAACTTTGAAAAATACATACTTAAGCAAGAAAATTCAGCAGCACCAAATTATACCTCTGCTCGTTTTTTCCTGGTGGCTACATGTAATGCTGTGTTACCATTTTTGTCTGGCAGCATCACAATAGCTGCATCAGCCTCAAGAAGCAATTTCACCACTTCACAGCTAACCCCTTTTACAGCCATATGCAGTGCAGTCTGTCCTTTCTTATCATTCCTTCTTGCCAATTGTGGATCTTTGTTTAGCAATGCCTTCACAATGTCTACATGTCCCCGTCTGGCAGCTAAATGCAACGCGTTTTTCCCATTGGATCGCGAAATCTCCAACAAGCTACAATCCTTAGACAGAAGTTCATTAACTACAGATACATGCCCTTTACTAGCTGCAGATATAAGAGGAGTTGTATTTGATGGGCCAATTGTGTTACTTAACCCTGGGTCGTAATCTAGTAGCACCTTGACAATTTCTGCAAAAAAAACAAGCGACGGTAAATGTACTGGCCTGGTTTTCTGCAGAAAACATTTAACATGGGGAATACACACATATTTAGCATAAGGACAGAAAGAGGCACTTGTTTCAGTGGATGAAGCCTTGTGATCATATTTCAGCTTGCAGAAGATTAACAAGGAAGTTACTGGAATATAAGTACTTTGGAAATAACATTTTTGTATCCCAAAGTGCAGTTTAAAGAACTTTGCTTTAAAAGAGGATTCTAACACCATGCCAAAACTTCATGCATATTTTCTGCAGAAATAGACTAGTTTTAGTTATGCAAAAGATATTACATGTAAGGATCTCATTTCAACCAAAATCAGAGGCAAAGACTCAATAAGAATCCTATTTGGAGGGGGAATTAGTTGCAGTTGAGATGCCAATGTGGTGAGGTTATCGCAGAGGATATTGTGTCATCAGGTCAACTACTTGCTACAACAGACACTAAGAATAATGAACATTTCATCATAAAATCATCTCAAATGAAGAAAAACAACGGCTCGTGGAAATCAGAATGCATTGGCTAACACGCAAACAGAAAAAATAAGATTAACCACATTTATGCAAACATTAATCATTGCCAACATGGCAACAAATGTGTTCTTTTCTGCCTTTTTGTTAGATGAGTGGGTTTATACTTTTTTTCTTTGGTGGTTTTTGGTTGGTGGCGGGAAGTTGGAATTCTTTGACCCCAAACCCCCTCCCCACAAGAGGCAAGCAATGATCCATACGCCACAATCAAGTCCCTGTCATGTGTTGAAGACCTTTCTGGTTCTTGTCCAATGGATGGAATACAAGACTACTTCAATGTCCACCCCTCCTCTCCTACATTACTTTTTCACATTGATGCTAAAGAGACTATTCTGAGTAGAAAACCCAAATTTTCATTTCCTTACTATAAACTCGGCTTCATAAATATAAATGCAACTAAAGAGCCACGCAAAGCATGAAGAAAACAACTAAATGAATAGTCGAACAAAGTTCAGATTTTCACCATGGTGTCCTTGACTTGCAGCTATATGCAAAGGATCCATTTCACCCCGATTCTTTTTTGAGATACTTTCCTTGCTTGCATACTTAAACAACTCTTTCACAATATCAAGATGACCCTTCTCTGCTGCAATGAACATTGGCGTCTCTCCCAATTCATTCACCTCATTCACAACCGAAGCTCGAATTTGAGCAACCTCAACATCAACGTCCACTCCACTCAAAATTCTCAGCATCTTCGAATCAATATCATTAAGAATCTGCTTCACGGCTGCTAGATCACCTTGCTGCGCTGCCAAATGCAGTGCGGTATCATTGTGACGGCCTGTCACCTGCTTCACGTACTTCTTCTTTCCGGCTTGATCAATCTGCTTCCCCGAATTTGATAATACAAGAGCAGGTGCAGTGGCAGATGATGGGGACGGGGATGGCGAAACCTCGGCCAGAGAATCTTGGATTTGTCTGTGAGTCATTAGTCCACTCTCCAAATCTCTTTCTCCTCCTGTAGTATCATAAATCACGAATTGATATTCCCAGCCAAAAAAATTAAAAAAAAATGACAAAATTCCATTTATTTCTACAGAAAACCTACTTCAATCAAATAATCAATAAGAATTTATACACCCATGATTTAATTCCCTTTTCGGAAAAAATTCCATTTTCTCAGAAAGCAAACAGAACCTCAGACCCGAAACAAATTACTGAACATAAATAACAAATATGAAACAGCCCCATTTCGAAGCTAGAAAAAAAATCCCCCTGTTTGTTTGATTATTTTAAGAGCAAACACTTGCCCAGATAAATTTTGAATAACCATGTTGAAATCTTTCTCCTATACCAGTAGATCAGAATTTATAAACCTAAAATAAGCATGGGAAAACATAAACCCTGATACCCAATACACCAAGTCGTTTTTAACAGAAATTTTCCGAAGAACAGATTTTCCCGGGAAAAAATAAAATGTAAGTGGTGTACCAAATGTAAAGAGCAGATATAAAATCAAACAATATACCAAAAACAGTGAAGAAACTTAAGAGTGCATGTGTATGTGTGAGATAGAGAAATTTATAAATTCTAGCATAAGCATGGAGAAACATAATCCATATACACCATGTTGTTTCTAGCAGAAATTTTCCAAGAAAAAAATAATGCTGGGTAATAAAGAACAGTGGATAACTTACTGTGTGTGTGTGTGTGTGTGTGTGTGTGTGTGTGTGAGAGAGAGAGAGAGAGAGAGAGAGAGAAGGGGGGTTATTGGGTTGGTGAAACCATTTTTGAAGTGAAAGAGACAAAATTAAAACCCTAGAAAATGAATTCTAAGAGCTGGATGTAAAGAGCAGACATGAAATTGAAGAATATATTAAAACTGTGTGTCTATGTGTGTGAGAGAGAGAGATTGCCTTTGGGGAAAGCTGAATCCATGATAGAGCTGAAAGAGACAAAATGCAAACCCTAGAAAATGGATTGGAGTTGTATAGAGAGAAATAAAGAAGACTTGGGAGTTGTGGAAAAAGTGCATGTGAAAAGAGAAGGTACCAAGAAGAAGAGGGTTTGAAAATGACAACAAAGAGGAAACTGCAAAGAAGGCGCTCTCACTTTTTGTTTGGCGCTGCATGTCATTCTACTTCAATTTTATTTGCATTTCTACCCTTCTTCTTTCTCTATTTTACACATTCCAAGGTGTTCCATGGTTTATTTCATATTTCACAACATTAGTCAAAGTGTCACCGCCTACTAGAGTTTTTCGCCCGCCCGTGGGATTTGAAGATAAGGGGGGCAGAATTTTTAAAAAAAATAAAAATATGCGATACCAATATATTTCTACTCAAAAATATTCAATAATAAATTATATTTGTTATAAATATATAAATAGCTAAAATTTAATTAATTTATTTTTAAAAAAAATTAATTAAAATCATTTTCTCCTATTCAATCATTACCGGAAAAAAAAATTAAATCTATTAATGAAATTGAACTTGAAGAACAACGAAGACAAGAAAAATAAATTAAAAACCCTATTTCAAAGAATAAAAATAATTTACTAGAGATTCTAAACTAAAATTTTAAAGAATTCATTTTCAGTAATAATACTTAAGTAGCCTATAAGAGAAACTCGTCTTCCATCTTATAACGAAGTTGTGTTTTAATAAATTCATTCTTAAAAAACACATTTGTCAATAATTCAACTACTAGCTTGTTTATCTTCTCTACCACTTTAAAATATATCAAAATCTATCAAATGGATCATTTTAATAACTTCGACAGATTGCAATTCAATAATTAATAGTTTTTACTTGAAAATTGCTAAACATCTTGAAATAATATGATGAATATATCCAAATTAAACAAATAAAAATAAAGTATGAGTCTTTTTGGTAAAGAAAATTTAGAGAAATATTAAAATTGGATTTTTTTTTTGAATGGTAAGAAACTCACACACCCACAATGCCTCCTAGGAGGCTCGAACCCCTCGCCTCCCATATTTTATAATAAAAATAAGTTATTAATAAAATCTTACCATATTTTATTTTTAATATAATCTTAGATTGTTTCATTTTTATAATTAAGCCTACAAAGATACATCTTTTATTTATTTTTATTTTGAATTAAATGGGCCACAAATTTTGGGTCTTTTAAGCATTTTAAGGGGGCCAAATCATGCATATAATTTATTTTTTGCTTAAATATATATATAATAGGGAACAAAATTGAAAATTTTGCCCCCCTGCGTGCAGCACTATGCCCCTATTATCATTCCGCGAGAACATGATTAGTCTTGCACCACCTGCTTCTTCATGACTTGAATACTAGTAAATGGTTTCAGTCTGTCGTGGCCTAATAAGGGGAACGACTCTAGCTACCGACTAGTTTGTGTAGGACTGACTAATTTCCAACTTCATAGTCAAGTCCAAAACTAGCGGCAATCAGCTCGCATTGAACCGAGCCAACCTCTCATAACTCTTAAGAGGTACCATCTTTATAGCTCATATGTCAGTCAACATGCTTGTATTCAATACTCATGGCTTTGTCACGACCGCTAAAAATTAGTCCCTACAGATGTATGAGAGAAAAAAAAAATAGAGAAGGAAAAACTAATGAATATAACATAATTACTTCTGAATGTTGATTTATTTTAAACAAAGTCTTTAAATATAATTTGTTTTAGAGTTTGTAAATTATAGTGAAGTTTTTAACATAATGTCCAACGGAGATAATAAACTAGATAAGTTCGGAAGAAAACTAATTTCTGTCAATCTACTTTTACTATAATTAAGAATCTCATAAAAAAAACTACCCACACTTTAGTTATTTTAATATAAATAAATTTTCGTCCAATTGATTTGATATTGGTTAATCATACCAGATTTTCAACCCTAAACCCCATGAAAAAAAAAAAAAAAAAAAACTCCTCTTAATGCAAGGCTAGTTACTCATGTAATTTTGTGATTACTACCAAAATAACTCTGCAAAATATATCATGCTCAACCATCGTTCCCATTTTGGAATATTGGGATATGAAAATTAGGAGTCATTTTTAGCTCACACACTATAGTATCAATGGAACTTTTTCACAATTTTCTTTTGTTTTTGTTAATTGACAAGTTAATTGCAAAGGATAAAAGGAAAATTGCATTACAGTCACCCAACTTTAATCAATGAGCTCTTCGTTTATGGGTCATATTGTTTCCTCTTAAATCGGATGGTTAGCCGCTTATGTCGATTTGCGCGGACATGTCAGGAACCTTGACCTCGGTTCCAGAGGTTAGTCGGAAAACAAACGTAGTCTCCTTTGGGTTTGACTTCTCAGGCAATGAATAGGAAGGAGAACATTGAACTCCTACCTTGGTTACTTTTATATGCCTCAATTAAGAGAACTTAAACCAATTGAGAATGTAACATTGAAAATCATAAGATTCACACAAACAATCAGCATGTTTGAATGAACAATGATGAATGTAAAGTGATGAAATTAAAGACTTGGAAAATAATAGTGCTTGAATTCAAAGAAAGCTTTGGAAATGAAATGACTTAACTTAATTAAAATGACAATATTGAATTGAAAAGCAACTAGAACATAAATCAAATGACTGAAAACAAATAACAAAGCTTGATTAACTAAAGACTTCAGAAAAATAAAGACTTTGAAAAATAATAACGAGAGTTTATAAATTAAAATGACAAATGTAGTAATAGAGTTGTTTGATTGGTGTGAGACCTTTTGCCAAGTAGCATAAAGGTCATTATTTATAGTGTTACAAAAATAACAAACTTCCTAAGAATTTGTATAAGGATAACAAACTTATTCAAATTCTAAAACAAGATATAAAACTAAATTTCAAACTACACTATCTTATTCTACATTGATATAATCATCTTCCAATTTATGTTCATCTTCAACTTCTATCTTTGAGTTTGTTTTGGGCACAACTTCTTAGCTTTATCCTTTTATTCAAAAAGATAAATGACTCATCTTGCCTCTGAATATCCCAAGAGACAAGTATGCGCCTAAAACACATCATTTTCTTGCACAAGTCATTCCTTTTTTGTCCTTTACTGTTGGACCAATACTTGGACCTTTATTTCAGGCCCAATTAATCAACTAAAACCCCTATTTCTCTCTCTTTGATTTTGGTCTCAAGACTGAACTTGAAAATTGCCCATGCCAACCCCATTTTTAGCCCACCTTAGCCAATTTCCCTTTTATTTTGTTTCAGCCTATAGCATTGGCCTAAAACTTGTTTTCTTCTGACCCATTGATTTAAGCTCATTTCACCTTCTCCCTCTGCCACGTCACCTGCCAAGTTGGGATGTCAACAATGCCCCCTAATTTCAAAAAATAAAAGGTTTTGCCTCCCTTTTATTCTTTTGGAATTATCAAACCCCTAATTTGTTTCTTCCCGATTAACTGATAAAGCTCAAGAGTCCTCTATTGATTATGATTTATCATATCCACCTTGACTGCCACTTCCCCATGACTCAAACATTTTCAATCATTAATCACTTCCTCTATCTATATCCATCTATATCTATATATATACATTCGTATATACAACCCTGCAATACACCAAACACATGCTCACTATTACTTTCCTTTTCTCTACTGCAACGCCCTAGCCGATTCAGCTTCAAAACTCTTTTTGCCAAAAAACCCAATTATGGCTCCCAAAATCGACAAAATCGAGCTCCCACTTGAATCTTCAACTCCTGACTCCAATTCGAATGCAACCATAACCCGCAAACTCATTGCTTCATTACCCCCTGATCGGCTATATCTTGACGACATCATTTCCCTGCCTTCCGGTTCCTTTGGATTAGGGCTGGCTTTTGCCAAATATCCTCTAATTGAGCTAGACCCTCACTATCCCTCAGCCGAATCTCGCATTCCTCTTGTCCATGCCCTAAATCATCTTCAGAACAACACCAAAATCCCTATCAATGTACGAAATTGGCATTCTCCAACTTCTGACTGGATCACTTGGGTTAATCGGATGACCTTTGTAAAATCGGCAATATGGAAACAACAAGGGATTCACGATGCCATCCTTCTCAGCCGATTTACTATGGCATCTTCTCAAGATCGATCTATCTTCAGTGAGCTTCCCACTTTTGGTTTTCCACTACCAACTCTTTCCATTTTGAGTGTGGGATGATGGGACCTACAATGAGGGACATTTGTTTCCTTTGGGATGATGGGACCTACAATGAGGGACATTTGTTTCCTTACTGGCATAAAATCACCAGAGAAGAAGTCAATTGCCTCATGGATACCCCCAAAATTGCCTTCGAGTTTCCAGAGAAAACCGATGGTGCCAAATCGACAAAGGGTTCTCATGGTTCTTTCATCATAGCAAAGAAGAAAGATGAAGGACAACTAGTTGATGACGATGAACACATTGTTTTTCTCCTATGTTGGCTCAACAAATGTTTACTTTGCATCCCAACCATTCAAGTTACCAAAGAACTCATACCTCTGGCTAAAGGATTAGCTACTGGCTGAACCTATGCCTTAACGCCCCTAGTTTTGGCCCATCTTTATCGAGGTATGTATAACCTTCAAAATAGCAATTTCACTCGCATAGTAGGCCCCTTATGGCTCCTTCAAATGTGGTTTCAGTTATACTTTCCGGAACTTGCTCCACCAATTAAGCCTTCTGCTGGGGATCCTCTCATTTCTTTTGCATATGCACAAATACCCACTCCACCTATTCTGTATCTAAGTATTTTGATTTCTTCTTTACTAAGTGCAAAAATAGATCATCTCTTCAATTCATGTCATTTCTAAACTGTAAAAATGTTCCCTCTTGGCTCTTTAAACCTTCTGAAACCTCATCTAACCAAGAAAATGAAGAATTTTATTCTTATTGGGCCTCTTGTCTTCTCAGTAGAGATTTTCATTATGGTTTTACAAAACCTGGTCTCCACTACAGTCGATCAGGGATTGAGCAGTATATCCCTTCCCAATTTGCTCGGTAATTTGGCTTGACTGAGTTGATCCTTTTTCCCCCATACCTTTCTTTTAATCAAAACTTCCATCGTATGGTTAGATTTGATGTTTCAGCACAAGTTTTAGAGGTAACCAACAAATTCAATCACTTGAGGTTGGGTTTTGTCTTCAAAGAGTTCATCACCACAACTGTTATCGATCCTTATTTTACTCAGTGGTGGTCACAATACTGGGCTCAAACAATAGCCTCTCCTCAAAATCCAAAAGTATATTCTATAAAAACCCTTCATATTTGGTCTTTCTGATATCATCTTGATGTTATTAACTAATTTTACTTCTCATCAACAAGCTCATCAACAGACTGGCCCTAGCTCATCAACATAAACCAAAACTTCTCCTGCCTCTAAGGTACCATCAACGCCAGCTAATCAAACCCGATCACGGGCCAAAAAAGGTATAAACCAGACTTTCAAAAAGCTTATTTGATCTTGATAAATCAACTTACTATGCTGATTTATCCTTTTTTGTTTAAGTTGCCGATGCCAAAGTTGCTGCCAAAAAATCCACCTTTCAACAAGTTAATCTTTAAGAAGTTATTCCCAAGCCCAAGGTATACATCATTCATATTTGACTTAATCTTTCCTTACTCCAATCAGCCTAACTTTATTTTAAATCAGCCAAAAAGAATCAATAAGGCCTCTTTGGGTCCCAAGGGTGCAAGACAATACTATGAGGGTCATGAAGTGGATGTCCTTGGGTCTTCAGAGGATGAAATTAACCACACTCAGCAAGCTCCAATAAGAAACCTTCTTAAACTTAATATTATTGTTTTCCTTTCGACTATGACCTCATAATTGCCTTGTATGTCAACAGGGCAACCCAAAAGCAGAGCCAATTGAGACGTATCTAGTGAATCAAAATTAGAACCCTTTTAAAGGTCAACAAAGCTCCTCAGCAACCCCTGACATCCCAATGCCTTCTTCTCAAGAAACTACAATCCCATTGGTCAATCCATCTAAAGTTCAACAACCATCCATCGATCCATTAGCAACTCAGCAAGTTCCTCAAGCATCTCAAACTCCAATAGCATCAGCCCCCTTTTCTCCTCAAACGTCTTCCAGTCATCAGTAAGATATTCCTCAGGCAGCAGCAACACTATCTCCAATAAAATTAGTTCCACCAATATATCAACAACCTATTCCACAATCTGCACAGGCTTCTGAAGTTTTAGCTAGTTTTGAATTCTTTTCTGGTAGCTATGACGATCTGTTTAGGTCACTTTTGGTAGAAATTTCTGAATAAAACCTTCTTCTGAGTCAACTGTTGATTCTGACTCCACCATGAAGGCATCCCTCAAGGATCAGCTCCTTCAACTCCTTAACTCTAATAGCAGGACTTGGCCAAGACTGGCTGATGAGTTCAAGTCATCCTTGCAAAAACTTTTTGCCTATAGAAGCATCTCTGCCAATCTCAGAGCCACTGCCAATGAGATTCTGCTCAGACTCCCTTCATTCACTACCTTTTTTACCTCTATTTTCCAACTGTTAGACTCCATTACTTCAAAGGAAAGGGCTAAATCAGCATTGCACCATAAAATCTTATCCTATGCTCAGATTTATGCTAATAGAAGAAAGGAAGACGAAGCTTTGGCTCAAGAATAAAAAACCTTGCTAAAAGCCTTAGCTGCGGTGAATGCGAAACAACATGTGGTGAGCTGTTATCTTAGCCAGTTGGCCAAGGAGGCTGAGTAGGATAGAAATAAGCATTGATCCCTTAGAAATGAGCTCCAATCTGTGGAAGTTGAAAAAGGAATTGCCCTTGCCTCAATCTCAAGTGCCCAAGCAATTTAGGACAATTTGAAGTCCCGTGTTTTGGAGATGTAGGCCTTCTCCAGGACCTTTTGTCTTGTTACTCTTTTAGACATTTCTGTTGTTCACTTTATCTTTTAATCTTCTGAAAATTTTTGTTTGACAATGATAAGTTAGCCTTAGTTGTTCATTTTATCCCTGAATGACATGTTCTTAATAAAAACAAAACATTACTTGCAATTAAGAACCAATGGATCTTAACTACCATTTACAATACTACATAACTACTCCTTATGTTAACAAATAACGATCAAATAACTCTACTAAGTTAATGAAAAAACAAGAAAGAAAAAAAAATGGTTGTCGATGTCTAAGATTGACCCCTCCACTCATGAAGACTAGGCCGATACTGTTTTAAGTACTTTTCATTGATCGACCTTGGGTGTTCTTTTCCGTCCAAGTCCTTCAATTTATAGGCTCCTCCTTTCAGCACTTCAGCAATCTCAAAAGGGCCCTCCCAAATAGGAGTTCACTTTCCCATTTTCCTATTTATTTTTCCCCAAAGACAATGCCACTTTCTAGATAAGATCTCCTTCAGCAAATCTCTTAGGTTTTACTCTTTTATTGTAAGCTCTCATTACCTTCTTTTTGTGTGCAACCAAACGATCAAGAGCCTCAAATATGGAGTCTTCCACATCTTCTAATTCGGCAAGCATTGTTTCATTATAATCAACGGGAATCAACTTATGTTGCAAAGATACTCTTGCTGATTTGATATTCATTTCCATCGGCAACACAACATCATGACCAAAGGTTAATCGGTAAGGAGTAATGCCAGTGCTTGTTCTTTTTGAATTTCTATAAATCCATAAAGCTTCTTGTAAAGTATCATGTCATCCCTTGGGCTTCTCATCAATCATTTTTTCAATGATCTATATCAACACCTTATTGGAAGCTTTTGCTTGTCCATTTCTTTGGGCATAGTATGGAGTTAAAGCAAGCATCTTCACTCATTAGTTTTCCACATACTTCAGTATTATATCTCCCCTAAAAGCAGATTCATTATCAGCCATAATTGTTTATGGCAAGCCATATCTAGTGAAGATATATTTTTCCAGAAAGTTAACCACGGTAATTTGAAAGATTGATATATATGGAACAACCTCCACCCATTTTGTAAAATAATTAGTTGCCACCAGTATCCAATGATGTCCTTTTGATGAAAGAGGATTGATCTTGCCAATTATATCCATTGTCCATCCTCTGAAAGGCCATGGCTTGATAATCAGCTGCATTTCCATAGCTGGTGACCATTGAATTGGCCCATGTTTTTGACAAGCTACACACCATCTGGTATACTTAATACAATCCCTTTTGATTTTTGGCCAATGATAGCCATATCTTCAGATCAACCATCTCATCTTGATCCCTGCTTGATGAGCCCCACAGATTCCTTCATGTACTTCACCCATGATTTTAAGAGCTTCGGTCTTGCTGATACATAAGAGAAATAACTCATCTTTTACACTTATTTTATACAGCTCTTTGTCAATCAGCACATACTGAACAATAATCTTTCTGATTTTCCTACCAGTCTTTACATTTCGGTTCTTCAAATACCTTGCAATAGGAGTCCTCCAATTATCATCATCGTCCAACCCTTCCAACTCAATAGCAAATGTTTTTTCCATATCATTGTTTCGTTCTTCAACTGAGGGTAGGATTCTCCTAGTTACCTTGACCAACCTTTCATTTAAACCATCTGGAACCTTGATGTTGGAGGCCAATTGAGCTAAATCATTAGCCTCCTTATTCATGGCCCTTGGCCGATACTCCAGTTTTACCGATGTGAATTGTTGAAGTAACTGAGTGACCATAGAGAGAAAAGGTCTCAAATGCCAACTTAAACATTTTAACTCTTCGGTGATTTGATTGAGAACTAGACTGGAATCTGGTGGGTGTCAGGTGTGTGCAAAATATGTGGTTAAAAATGACACATTAACGACACTTTAGGTTTTACCCTTCTGCAAGCGCACAAATCAATTGTAAAATAACAACGGCTTGAGTAAGGGATATTGATCCCATAAAGACTAAGATTGTTCACTCTAATAGTTTAAAAGCACTGAATTATATTTTTGAAAATTGTTTATTTTGGTGGTCAAAGACCAAATTATCTAATATTAACTAAATTAATCTAAAAAGCAAAGTAAATTGGTTTGTGATTCAAGAGAGAGAAAAACTAGGATTTTCGTCACTCCACCACTAACCGCATAATATAGTTCTATCAATATATCAATTGCATGAGGGTGATCCATTGACTATGAATCAGATCGTACCGCGCCAGCATTTTGACCCCAAAAAGGAATTACCATCAACCGGATCGCGACAATCTATATCAAGACTAAACTGATTAGTATATGTTACTCTAATATACTCCTAATGCATGAAAATAAACTAAAACATGTCTATATCAGTTTGTCAAGGCATGGACTGTGTAACATAGGATTTCAGGTTTTATGACCACTATTGTGTAGAAAATCATGGCTTAAACATCCGAGTTCTAGCCCATAGTGAATAAGCATGATTGTGTAAGATAAATATATTCATTCAGTCTAAGACAAGAATTAAAACAAATATATAAACTTGTAATGAATAATAAAAACGGTCTCTCATCTAATACAATCATCACAGTTTCCCCTCTCTGCAATTGAAAACAAAATCAGAACTACATTACTTGGATATGGTTTTGTTAAGAAAATCCTAGATACCGAATTAGTTGATCATGGTAGAAGGAGATTACATCATTGATGTAAAATCGCCCTCCATGGCCTTCTTCTCCGGATCTCTAGGTCTTGAATGACTCCTCCCTTTTGAATAAGATGAATCTCCAGAGGTGGCTCTGAAAATTATACGTGCCAAGAAGCTCCCTAAAATCTGTAGCAAAGCTTGATATTTATATGCAAAGTTGAGGGAAACCCTAACTTGGATAATAGGATTACCCTTTTTGGTAATTTCACACCCAAACAAAAAACACCCTAATATATGATGTATAATATGTGTATATATCATGTATAGAGGTGTTGGGGTCGAAATAAAGTCATTCGGGTAGAAACAAATCAATCCGGATCAAAATAGGATTTTGGTCCGAAACTGAAATTTTCAGCTTTTTCTGCAAAACACCTCTCACTCTTTTGATCATACCTTGATTTATACATATTGGATGAAGTCTTGTGATATATATTTGGAAAGAGAACTTCAAGATCTTGATTTTAGGCTCAAGAATCACCTCATTTGGACCTTTTTTGACAAAGATATGAGTGCCCGAAGTTAGCTGAAATTTTGGTGCTGAAAATACTGGACCTACGCCCAAGCGTAGGTTAGGGGCGTAGGGTCCAATTTTGGATCACAAACCAAAGCGTAGGTATGGTCCAATTTTGCATGTTTTTGCCTCTGGTGACGTAGGGTATGATGCATTTTTGTTGTAAAATCTGTTTTTTTCATATTCGAGTTAGATTGGTCGCCTTTGACTCCCGATGCTTTTGGTATAAGTAATAATGTTTGGAAATGACATTTTTCCCCTTCGCTGAGATAATGATGTCGAGAAATGACCATTTTGCCATTCAGTAGCTCTTCTTTGCTCTGGCACGCCTTTTAATTCATTTCTCGAGATAGAAACGAACATAAACTCGGTTAATTCACCGAAATTAGCTATGTTTCTTCATTAAGCTCTTGAAACATTATTACACACACAAACGGGGATAAAAATACCATACCAAGTAACGGAATGTAAAGACATAACAAACGCAAGATATGGACAAAAAATGACTAATATGGAGCACCTATCAGAATCTCCCATTATATGCACATCCCTTACGGCTATTTCCAACAAGATTTCCAAACCGATTATCAAAGCTTCATACTCGGCTTGGTTGTTTGAACACTTGAAATCCAGGAAGAAATAAAAAACCGTATTCATTCCATTTGGTGATATTATGACGATTCTAGCTCCAGCCCCATTGGCGGTGCTAGAATCATCAAATTTTAGAATCCATGACACCATGAATAAGGCATCCATTTCCAACTCATCTGGAATGAATGGATCTATATCAGTAGAAGGATGAGCGGCCAAAAAATTGGCCAAAGCTCTCCCCTTTACTGATTTTGATGGTAAATAAGTAAGATTGAACCCCATCAAAGCAAGAACCCACTTACCTATTCTACCAGTGATCAGAGGCCTAGATAACATGTATTTAATCAGATCGGTTTAACACACAACATACACGTCAATAGGCATCATATAGACCCTTAATTTCATTACCGAAAAATACAATGTCAAACATAATTTTTTAATGGGTGTATATCGGCTTTCTACAGGAGTAAGTGTTCGGCTTAAGTAATAAATTGTTTGTTCTTTGACAGTTTTGTTGTTCTGAGCTAGCATGCTATCGATAGACTTGTTCACTCCCAATAAATATAGCTTCATCGACAACTTTTTCCTTAGAGGCATGATGACCGGTGGATTCGACAAGTACTCTTTAATTTCTTCAAAAGCCCTTTAATATGCTTTTTCCCACTTAAACTCATCCTAAGATTTCAGTTTCAAAAGAGGTGAAAAGGGTTGTGTCTTCCCAGCGCAATTGGTAATGAAATGAATTAGGAAATTGACCTGGCCGAGGAACCTCTGTAGCTCCCTCTTTGATCTTAGCTGGACTGTTGCCCTTATTGCTTTAGCTTTATTTCTGTCAATTTCTATACCCCGCTGATGTACCAGAAATCCCAAAAAGTTCCCTGTTGATACTCCAAATGTACACTTGATTTGATTCATTTTCAACTTATGTGTTCTCATTCTTTCAAAAGCGGCTTCAAGATGTTTCAAGTGTTGCTTTTTGGCCAATGATTTGATTACTATATCATCAATATATACTTCCATGAATTGACCCAACATGTCATGAAAAATAGCATTCATAGCCCGTTGATAAGTTGCCCCCGTGTTCTTGAGTCCATACGGCATAACCACCCATTCAAAAGTGCCTATTAAACCTGGGTAGCGAAATGCCGTTTTGGCAATGTCCTTCTCAGCAATGTAAATCTGGTTGTATCCCGAATGTTCATCCATCTTTCCATTCTTTTAGTGTATCCCGCATCTATCAATTGATCGGCCACAAACATATGATACTCATCTTTTAGAGTTGTTGTATTCAAATTTCGTAAATCGACACATACCCTCATCTTTCCATTCTTTTTGATGACCGGCACAACATTTGATTTCCATTCAACATATCTTGTCGTTCGTACGAATCCAGCCCCAAACAGCCTTTCAATTTCCTCTTTTACCTTTAACATTACTTCTGTCGACATTCTTCTAGGAGACTGTTTATAAGGTTTGAACCCCTCTTTAATTGGCAACCGATGTTCAACTAATTTTCTTGATAAACCCGACATTTCTTCATAACTCCAAGCAAAACAATCTTTATAATGCCTAAGCATTTCAATCAACTGTTGCTGAAAATCGGCTTCAAGTAATGCACTTATATATATAGGTCGTGGGTCTTCTTTGGTGCCTAAATTAACTTAAAATAAAGGGTCTTCCACCTTGGCCTTCACATCTTCCAGTTTGGTAGGAGCAGCCTTAAGATCAGTCAACTGGATTGCGTCTAACCGTTCTGAGCTCTTCTTTTCAGCTTCGACCATATTGGCTTAATATAACTCTTCCAAACATTTTGTTCTAGCCAATCTTTTCTCGGCCAGATACGCTTTAAGTCGAATACAAGCAGCCCTGAAAGCCTGCTCATATTCCTTTTTATTTTCTTCATTTGGATTCATTATTAACAATCATTTTAGCAGCAAAGGCCTGAGGCAGCAATACCCTCGGCCTACTCACCTCCTCTATCAACTCTAAAACTTCCAAATTTACCAAACTCTTCTTGACGGTGGCTAATTTTGGCCTACCTTCTTTGTCAATACCCTCAAATCTAATTGGGACACATCCTTTTTCACACAACACTACTTCACCCAAATATACCCTTGCTATAAAGGGTTTGTTGTCTGCTTCAATGATCTTAACTTCATTCCCATCCCAGAATATGAGCATCTGATGTAAAGAGGACAGGATGCACATATTTAGGTGTATCCAATCTCAGCCCAACAACATATTATAAGTTGTCGTTGAATCAATGATGAAAAAGGCCGAAACGGATGCTCATCCCCCAACTGACACTTCCAAAAGCAACATTCCTCTGGTGTTGGTTACACTTCCACTGAAGTCACTAATAGCAACTTCAGTTGGTATCACGTCCTCTAATGTCTTCCCAAGAGTTGGCAGATTCGAGGAAGGAATGACATTTAACACAGAACCATTATCAAAAAGTACTCGGTCTATTGGTTGCCTTTCAACCCATACCTTCACATATAATGGCTTAAGTTGTTAGTCATGGCTAAGGGAGGTTTTTCAAACACAATCTTCTCTGCCGATTTTGGTTTCGCTGATTCCTTCTCCTTTTCTTGTTGATCAGTGTCCGCATCTTCGGTAATAATCACCTTTTCTTTTTTCTCTGGATTCTTGTTTGACGCTTAGAATGTGGTCGGCAAAAGAAAAGCCATATTGCAACTTACATCTTGGAAAACAGTACCAAAATTCAATCTTCGTTTCACAGAATGCTTGGGGTCCCGATCTGAGAATTCATCACTATTATCATCACCCTTTAGGATCCTGACTACCTCAGCAGAACATTTATAATTGGAAGATTTGCCTGATTCCTCAATGACCATATGATCTTCCTTTGGGGAGACAAGTTGAGCACTTTCCAACATCTTCCTTTTATACTCAGTTTTTCACCTCTGCATCCTTCTTTTTTGACTCCTGGATGACCAATCTGACCCTTTTTCCTTTGGCATAGGAAATTTGGGATGCCGAACTCTAGTCCACTTATTGGTCGGCATAACTGGTGGTCGTACCGTCATTAATCTTTGATAATCATCTCCCTCCTGTGCCCAAACTTCTGAACGTATCATGGGTCTTCGTATCGGTAAGTGATACCAATCTTGACCCCTTGGCTCAATGCTTGCCCCCAGTCGAGGACCAAGGATCACTTCTCGGCTCCTTATCTGATTGTAACTAAGCCGATCATGCACACTTCTTCTGGAATCAACCGGGTTCCTGATCAGAACTCTGCCTCTATTATTATAATCTGGGCACCTTCTTTGAGCTAATGTTGCACATGCTTCACGAAGCTCTTTTTCCAATTCTTCCACTGTCTTGGTTGATCGGCTTGGTCCACCTTTTTCTTGTTTTTTTTTGGCCGATCAGTCAACGTGATGGTATTAGTTGGTGCGATCTTTGGAAAATGATCCTCATCCACCCCCATAACCTCATTTTTCTTCTCAGGAAATTGCAAGGTGTCATCCTCAATGGCCTTTTGTAAAGTATTCCTGAATATAGTACAGTTATTAGTAGTATGAGTCCAAGAAATATGAAATTTACAAAATTCTTTTCCATTCAATTCATTAGATGCAGGAATTTTATGTCCCTTAGGCAAAAGAATCTATTTGTCAACAAACAAATGGTCAAATATCTGTTCAGTTTTAGAAAGATCAAAGGAATAATTCTTCCTTGTATCGGTAGACCTTTTTTTTACCGTTGATCCTGTTGATTGACCACCTCCAGTAATTGGTTTCTGCTTGCTCAATGTTTCACACACATATGGTTTTTTGATGCATATTTCTGCCAAATTTGCCTCGAATTCCTCTTCGACCTCAACTTGAAAGGTTTTGTAGTTAGGATCTCGGTAGTAGGTTCCTTTTGAAGATGTCTTCCGTTTTTTCTCTTCTTTCAGCAGTGCTTCATACCTTGAAGCCTTATCAGCGAGGTCAAACAAATCATGGAATTCAATTCCTTCGAAACGCTTTCTGATTTCAAACTCCAGTCCATTTAAAGCAAGTCGCACAAATTCAGCTTCTGGTAGGTTAACTCGGCATCTCATCTTAGCACGTATAAATCGGGATATGAAAGTTTCAACAGTTTCGCTCGACAACTGGCTTAAACGAGATATATCATCCAGTGTTGCTTCAGCCTACGTTCGATAGAATTGAGCGTGAAACTGTTCTTCCATTTGTCGCTAATTAAAAATTGAATTAGTCGGTAAACGAATGTACCATGAAAACGTCAGTCCTGTCAATGAATTTGGGAACAATCTCATATTCAGAAACTGATTGTTGCTAGTTTATCTACATTGAACAGTGAAACGACCGATGTGCTCGATTGTTGACTTGTTTCCTTCTCCACTGAATGTAGCAAAATCAAGAACTTTATACCCCCTAGGGTACTTATGTAAATCCACTTGCTCCGGATACAGTTTTCTGTAAAGTGGTTGGCCATTGCGTCTCATTCCTTGGCCGAGTTCTTGCTGAATCAAATCTAACACTTGTCCCCTGTCGAGTAAACCATTATGTGGAATTGGCTCCACCACGGGTAAAACTGGCTGCGAAATCAGCACATGTTGCCCCCCGACCAATGACACATTGACATTATTGTTCCTCCATCTGTTTTGGTTGCCCCCAGCATTCGCGAGTTCTTGCACAGGATTATCTTGTTATCTTTGTTGGTTCTGCCTCATTGCAGGTGGCCGATACGGTGGGACCACCGGTTGGAGTGGAACTTCTTCCACTAGAATTGGAATTGTAACTGTGGTGGAAGCTGTTGGGTTTATCGGCGCGTTTGTTGCTTGCTGATGTCCTGTTGTATTTGCTGGCAAAACTACAAGGTCAATAGCTGGAATGGTTAAACCCTGAATACTAGATCCCTCGCCAATACTCGACCTCCGATTAGCCATAGCTTCTTCACACATCTCCTTGATTTCTTGGCCGAGGTATCTGATCATGTTAACTATTAGGACCAAGCTATCCTGAAATAGCGATAGTGGTCCTTGAAAAGTGGCTTCATTCAGCAGTTATCGTGACGCCTCCTCCATTTGTTGTTCTGTCGAGAACTGCACTTCATCTTCAGTATCATCCTCTTGAGAAAGCCTAGAACTCCTCCTAGGCAGCATGCTTCCAATGTCACTCCCAACGGGTAGTCCCACTAGGCATGCCAAAAATTGTTTCCTTTTAAATCGGTCGGTTAGACAATTATATCAATTTGTGCGGGCGTGCCAGGAACCTTGACCTCAGCTCCAGAGATTAGTTGGAAAACAAACGTAGTCTCCTTTGGGTTTGACTTCTCAGGCAATGAATAGGGGGAGAACATTAAACTCCTACCTTGGGTACTTTTCTATGCCTCAATTAAGAGGACTTAAACCAAATGAGAATGTAACATTGGAAATCATAAGATTCACACAAACAATCGGCATGTTTGAATGAACAATGATGAATGTAAAGTGATGAAATTAAAGACTTGGAAAATAATAGTGCTTGAATTCAAAGAGAGCTTTGGAAATGAAATTACTTAACTTAATTAAAATGGCAATATTGAATTGAAAAGCAACTAGAACATAAATCGAATGACTGAAAACAAATAACAAAGCTTGATTAACTAAAGACTTTAGAAAAATAAAGACTTTGCAAAATAATAACGAGAGTTTGGAAATTGAAATGACAAATGTAGTAATAGAGTTGTTTGATTGGTGTGAGACATTTTGCCAAGTAACATAAATGTCATTATTTATAGTGTTACAAAAATAGCAAACTTCCTAAGAATTTGTATAAGGATAACAAACTTATTCAAATTCTAAAACAAGATATAAAACTGAATTTCAAACTACACTATCATATTCTACATTAATATAATCATCTTTCCAATTTATACTTATCTTCAACTTCTTAGCTTTAACCTTTTATTCAAAAAGATAAATGACTCATCTTGCTTCTGAATATCCCAGCAGACAAGTATGCACCTAAAACACATCATTTTCTTGCCCAAGTCATTCATTTTTCGTCCTTTACTGTTGGACCAATAATTGAGCCTTTATTTCAGGCCCAATTAATCAACTAAAGCCCCTATTTCTCTTTCTTTGATTTCGGTCTCAAGACTGAGCTTGAAAATTGCCCATGCCAACCCCATTTTTAGCCTATCTTTGCCGATTTCCCTTTTCTCTTGTTTCGGCCCATAGCATCGGCCTGAAATTTGTCTTCTTCTGACCCATTGATTTAAGCCTATTTCATCTTCTCCCTTTGCCACGTCACATGCCAAGTTGGGGTGTCAACACATATTAATACGCATATTATTCAGTCATGTGTTGCAATTTGCAAAACAAAGTTAAAATAATATACTTCTAAAAGAGTTGGAAGGAAGTAAGAACAGTGCCGTTGAATATTTTTAGAATGTTTAAGCAGCATCCTAAAGCCTCAACTAATAGAAAGACTCCAAAATTTTGAGTGTTTCTATATATTATATATACATATACCTAATGATTTCCTTTTTGAATAAAAATCCAATCAATAATAAAATTAATTCTTTAAAAGGATCTAATCCTTAATTAAATATCATTTTCTTTTATTATTAATAATATTTTAGTTTACTGTTTTTTTTAAATTCCTCTTTCCTATCTCATAGGGCTTCACACTACTTCATCTCTCTAAACAAGTCATATGTCATTCTAAGTCATTAATTATTCTTCGTTATTCCAGTCAATACTCAGTACAATATTCCTTTTGAATACATCTTGTGAGGCTTGAGACGGTGTACTAAATCAACGGTGTACTAAATCAAAATCTATTGTTCATAACTTTAAAATATTTTTTATTTCTATTTTCAAATTCTGTCTTATTTGTAATTTGTGATTGATTTTATACATATGATTGATTATGTGGACTAAAAAGTATGAATCCATATATAAAAAACTAAAGAAGATGTAATAAATAAATAAATTTTGTATCTCGAAAAGGAAGAAGGATAATTTTTAAATAAATATTATTAAACAATAATATATTACATACAAAATACCCATATTATACTTTTCGCCTAAGTCTCAATACATAATAGTCAACCTAGAGATTCTCAAGAAGTATTTATCAAACGCAATCCTCCTTGCGAAATGTATTGAATGAACTTTCGGCAAGTGGAAGGCAGAATGGAAAATGTTGCATACCATGCCTATTTTTGAGTTTGATAAGTAAGGGTGCTTTGATGACTCCACAATTAAATAATAATAATTCTATTAACTTGAAATTTAAAATTTTGGTGAAAACAAAAATTATATAATCGATTAAAAGTCAGACCAATCTAATTTCAACTCCAAATGATGATTCTACCAAAATGGGAACTATCGAGAAAATTCTGATTTTCAGATGATGCTTAGATAAGTATCTTATTTTATTATTTCATAACTCACATGAAATTAGTAACTATTTTTAAGCATATTATATTATTTTCTAGATAACATGTTAAATTGAATTTGAGTACATTATATTATCAAACATATTACATCATCATACAGGGTAAAGAAACCCTTCCGTTAAAATACATTACAAGTATTTTACTAATTGGAACTACTTCATCAACAATATTGCCAAATAAAAACACAAATATTTTGCGAGATACGAAAATAAAATAAAATAAATAAAAAACTCTTGTAACATAATAAGCTCTTCCAAAACAAAATTCCCAAAGGCTAGAGAAATAATACATTCTACTTCTTTTTTGTTCAAGAAAAACCATGCCAAACAATGATCAAATTCAGTAAGACACCGGAACACCTTATAGGTACAAATTTTTCATAAAAATGGAGGACAGTTTCATTGTTTACGAGTACAAAGTTCTTGAATTTTCAACTCACTGTTTTCCAACTCAAAAGGCATCAAAATATTACTAGTGACATCAGAAACTGATATCTACAGAAGTAGACTTCATTCTAGAATTGGAGTGATGCTTCCTCTTAAGTTCACTTGAAACAAAAGTAAAACAAAAACACTCAAGTCCCTTTAAATAGAAGTAGATGTAAACAAACTCCAGAGTTTTCTAGGCACAGTCCCAAAATCCCCTTCAATAATAAATCCTACCCTAAACCTTAATAGCATATTTCCTCATTGGGAAGTACATCTCTTTCTTCTTCTCCCGCTCTGTTTTCAGTGAAAGCTGCAAAAACAAAGCAACAAAACACAATTGGTAAGACACCAGAACACCTTATAGGAACAAGCACATGGACTACTATAGTTTCAATCATATAAACTAGTTGCAGGTTCACTAACACACTCAACAACAAATGTACAAGTACTGCAAGATAACAACGTATGGCTTGTAATCTAATTGCCAGTTTCGTGTTTCTGTGGATTATATAAGCAAGTTCTTATGTAGAGCTATCAAAAAAGTGACCTCAGATCAGACGGATCAAATAGAGCTTGGTAACATGGAATGCAAGGCACATTTTACAAGTATTCCTTCTCAGTAAAGATACAGAATGATTTTAAATAAATATACCCGTGCATGAATTTTTTTTATTCTCTACTTGCAAATTGCTCCAATATTAAATTGCCTAATGCGAGCCAAAGTTTCTACAACCAAAAAGCACGCTTTTGTATCAATATTTTTTTGTTTAGATTACCAAAAACATCTCAAATATAATTTTCAAATTAAAGGCACTTTTAGTCACTCAAAGTGCAAACACAAAACTGGCACCTATGTCATCGACTTGGGTACAGTCATGTACAGATGCCATCATACATGTCAAATCTCCAAACAAAAAGAATAATTCAATGATGATTTTATTTACTATTTTATTTCTTAATGTAGTAGGGTGCCTTTACTTAAAAGAGTATTCAATGTAGTCATTATATTTATTCTTATGTTCTTATTACTATAAAACTGAATTCTTACATACATCTTGAGGCACATGTCCAACCCAAAGTATCAACACATCTAATTCCCATGTCCGAGAAAAATATGTGTCTAACACATGTACCTCATTATTTTTGAGGAGTAGACGCATTAATCTATTGCATCATCTTACAAACGGTCCGACAAAATACCAACATAATGACATTTAATGCAGCCATTTTCTAATTACAACATGCAATTCCAAACGAAACAAGGAAAAAAATCAAGAGCTACAACCTAAGTATTTTTTAAAAAGAAAAAGACGTATTAAAAGTTTCCGAAAGAGGAGTATTGCTTGTAGCAGATCTACTTAACACAAAGACATGAGCAACACGAATTACAATTAGAATTCAAATTAGCCTAAAGTTACGCATATAAGGAAAACACGGAAAGATTTTAAGATTTTGAGCTTTTTTCACAGTATCCACTCGAACGAATTGATTTTTGCAGTCACCCTTTAATTAACTACCTATGAAGCAGATTCCATCAAAGACTCACAAATCATTGTTCTCAAAAATTGGACTATTGCAAGGTGTAGAAAGAACAAGGATAACAACATTCAATCAGCAGTATTCTGAACAATTAAGAACCAAGAAAATCTGTATTTATTTTTTTCATTTACTTCCACTATTTCAGCACAAAAACATTTCATATTCCTTAACTAGCTACCAAAGAAATCAAGTTAACTAAGGATGTTGCCATGACACCTTGTGGGAAAGAAAAAATGATTTTAAAACCTCGTGTATTTGTTCTTTTTCTGGAAAAATGTCATGCAAATGAACAAAATGAACAAGTGAGAAACATAGATTTGTCAAATGAAGCAAATTCCATATTTGAATGTTCAAGTTACTATATTTTCCAACCTTTTTTAAAACCAAAGAAAGCAAAATATTCATATCAAAATTAATAAAATTTTAAACCAAAAAGTGAAATTTAAATTATTATATGTTCCATAACAATGAGTGAATGTGGACACAATGTCAGGGACACTCTGAATTAACGAAACTAGTCACCATAATTTGAAAAGAAACCAGACAAAATATAATCATGACTAGAGAAAAAAATACAATGAACAGGTACAAGAAAAAGACCATACCTGATGCTTGGTAAGGCGCCTGCGAATGGCCCTGGTTTTCTTGGGGCGGAGATCAAGGGGCAAGTACTTCTTGTTCTTGTAAGCTTCCCTCAAAGCAGCCTTCTGTTTCTGTGAAATCACAGTCAGCACCTGTGCGATTGACAACCTCACCACTTTTCTGCTCACATACAAACCGCAATCGCGTACTCAGATCATGCAAGGAAAATTAAAAATATATTCATCTGATATGATATCTACCAGTACGAATTAGAGATCCACAGGCATATCAAAACCATAAAAAAAGTCAACTAAGATGCGTTGGATTCTGGAATACATGCATAAAAAAAGTCCATAAATCTATCACCCAACCGCACACAGCAAAATGAAGCATGAGCACAGATGCAAAAAAGACATAGATAAACAGATAACAAACACATTAGCAAATTGAATCCGATGAGAAAGGGAAAAGAATATAAGCACCAATACAACTGATTACCAACTCATAAGGTAACTCAGACACAAACAGATGTTCAGACAAGTTTAGCATTACCCAGAAATATAGCAAGTCAATATATGTAACCTATTACTCTATCAATTCTATATCATGCATAAGCAAATGTTCACACAAATAAAGTATACGCCAAAAACATGTGTAAGTGAATATATACAACATCATCACTTATTACTAACTCAAAATCTATGTCAGAGGCATAAACACATGTTCACACACCTACAGATATTCACGTTCGTACATATAAATCAAATAATAACATAAACACCATTATCACGGAATATTGACACAAAAGGTAATTTTATATACGTATCTATCTGTATAAACAGAAGCCCAAATCACTTCATGAAGACACTAGGAAATCCTTCATTCAAGTATAGTCCCAACTGGGTCCGCCACAAAACTAATAGCAGATAAACCCCAATAAATAGCTGAATAGCTGAATGAATCCAACAAGTGTCTGAGACTTGCATATTTGAATCCAAAAAGAACAAGAAACAGCAAATAAACACAGCCAAATGAGATCAATGCACAAAAGCGCACACAAAAAAACATAGACACATTCATATACAAATATATACACATATTTATATATATATATATGTATACATATATATAGAGAGAGAGTACATCTTGGAGAGCTTGTTGGGGGCACCGCCGGTGACCTTGGCGACACGGAGAAGGGCGAGTTCAGCTTTGAGATCCTTCAACTGGCCCAACAAATCAGTTTTTGATTTGTTTCTCAGCTCATGAACCTTGATCCTCGCTGTTCATCGTCCAATTCATATATCACATAACAAACATATATATCAACAATTGAATCATATGTATATAAGTATATATACGCATATATATATATATATATATATATTATACTGTATTTGAAAAATGGAGTCACAGATCAAAATCAGAAGAATAGAAGAGTCTGTGGGCTTACCCATTTCTGTGTCTAAGGAAAGCTAACGAAGGCTGCTCTTGTTCTCTGCGAAACCCTAAAAATGGGGGAGGTTAGGGTTTCTGTTTCTTTGGCCAATATATATAGGTCGGGCTGTGGACTTGGTTGGGCCGAATTAGGGTTAGGCTTTCGGGCCCATTTTGAGAAGGAAAGTGGGCCTGGGTGGCCAAGCCCATACTTTTTAAAAAGAAATTTAGTTCTCCTTTACAAATTTGTCTACTTTTATTAAATTAATTTCATTTTGACAAACACTTTATATTTTAGCATAAAGTCTTGTTTGGCATACCTTTATAGGGCTGCACATAGAACCGAACCGAACCGAAATCGATGATTTGGTTCGGTTCCAAGGTGGTTCGGTTCGGTTCTGGTTCTTAAAATTAAAGAACCGATTTTTTAGGTATGGTTCTGGTTCTTAACTCCCAAAAACCGAACTGATCTGAACCCATTTTTTTATATATATATTTTTAATTAGTATAACATTTATATTTATATATAATTAATAAGTTATATGTATATCATTATATCAACAACAATCTTGAGTAGTTTCTTTGTTTATGGGTGTTTTAGTATGGTTAGAAAGAAAAACTTTATTATTTAAAAAAGTCAAAAGTGCAAAATACCCCACTGAACTATCCCCAAGTGAGCAAAATACTTCACTATACTATAAAAGTGAGTAAATCAGTCCCTCAGGTTTTCAAAATTGAGCAAGTAACCCCCTGGACCCACTTTTTAAATGTCAAACTACCATTGTACACATATATTAACCTTTTATAAAATATAAAAATAAGGGTTAACTCTATTTATGCCCCTGAGGTTTATTTTATCTTCAATTAGACCCCCTCAAGTTTAACATTATTATCTAATCATATAAATTATTTGTTATATATATATTACTATAAACGGCTTTTTTATGCCAAAATAAAAAATTAATGCCGAAGTTTTTTTTTTATTTCTTTATGCCCAAATGGGTTATTCTCAGTTTCTGAAGCCACGACTCCGTTGTTTGGCAGTTTGAATCCTTACCACTGAAATAGGAAATGTGTTTTAAAACCATCAAATTTTAGGTGTAATTGAGGAAATCTTTTGGTCAATAGACAGAACCAACCTTTTGTTTTCGAACTACCATTAATTTTGACATTATTGTTTTTGTCAAATTTCGGTCAACAAACAGAACCAGTCTTTTGGTCAAATTTCGTAATATATATATAATAATAAGTTATATAACTAGATAATAATGTTAAAAGAGGGAAAATAAAATACATGTAGATGCTGAAAAAATGCACAACACAAGAATAGGGATTTTATTCAGATTTTGTTTTCCTTACATACATTACCTTTTTTGGCTCTGAGCCTATTAGGGCAACATTCTCTTGCTTACATCATCATTCATTCTCTCTCTTACATCATCAACTTGATTCCCAAGTTGTTCTAGAACATATTGACTGTTAGGCTTGGAATGGGCCCATATGACCAGGCTTTAACCATTCCTATTGGGCCAATCTAGCTTGTGGGCCTGATGCAGCTGGGTCTGATAAATTTTGCATGTACACAGGCCCCTTCCTGGTTGTGGGCCTTGTCAAAGCCCATATCCAGGAAGATGACGTGTGGGAGCGCACATACATCCCCCTTGCAGGGTGATGTGGCACGGGATTTAATGGGACATCCGTTTACCATCATCTTGAATTTCAAATTTATCACCCATGTGGCCTCGATTTGGGAGATGGGGGCTGAGAAGACGGCTTAGTTCCCCGAAATTTGTGCACACAACCCTTAAAATCTCTCTGGGTTCTTTATAAATTCCCCAAAGTTCACATATTACACATTTCTTACATCTCACAAATTTCTCTACAACTGGGCTTTCTTGCTTATTTTCGCCGAAATCCGCTTTTTCTTCCCGAAAAACTCAGAAACTTCCACCGGAATCTCACCGGGATCCATCGTAGTGTAAGTTTCTTCTTCTATCTCTTCTACCTTTCTACCAAAATGTCTGACAGTGATGATACCTGATAAGCTAGTGATCTTCATCCTTCCTCCGTTGACCCTGAAGCCTTTCCTAGTTCTCCATCTGTTGCAGTGGTCAGGACCGTTATATCGAGTCCTCCTAAAGTTACCCAGAATATTGATGCCGGTGGGGCCCCTGCTGACTCCGTTTCAATTGGGGATCTGGATAGGGGGAGCTCGGGAGTGCCATTCTATGCAAATCCCCTCCCTGCCATACTTAAAAATGATGTAATTTTAAAGAAACTGAGGGAGAAGTCAAACGTTCCCGATAAGGTGTCCATTAAAGTCTACAACACGAAGTTGGACTTTAGGATAGGAGTGGGGGTTAAGGACGACCAGATTTTGCTCTCGGCCTATCACCTTTAGGTCCTTCATTTCCCTATCCATCATTTCTTCCTTTTTGTTTTGTCCACCCTAGGTATGGCCCCTTTCCAAGTAAGGCCAAACTTCTTTAGGATCCTAGCCATGGTCTTGTTGATCAACCGGGATATGAACCTTGATCTGAGTCTGGATGAGCTCCTAATTTCTTACAAGTTACAGGACCAGAAACATTGTAGGGGCCGTTACAATCTTTTTCCTTTTCAAAGGAGAAATATGTGTGATGGCAATGAGAAGTCCAACAAGGATTGGAAAGAGAGGATGATCTCGGTGAACTGGAATTGGAGACATCCTAAATCAAAGAGATTCGTGATCCCCAAAGTGTTCAACAAACACCTATACCCTCATTTCAAACACTACCACAAAGGATCGTACTTTTGTGAGCAATTCAATGATAAGTTGGGTCATCATGTACTTGAATTTTTTAGAGCGCCTGTAAACACATAAAAATGTTCAACACCTTTTCGAATGCCTTTATTAATTTTTGGATTCTCTTTATATACATTTTCTAAATGGGCTTCATTACTGGGTTCATAAAAAGCTTGCTGGCCCAGAAACTTGATGGGCCTGATGACAGATGGGCTCAGTTGGGCTGGACATTTCCACTCTTACACATGCCCTATCCTTTGTGATGGGTTGTCGATCTTCCCGGCCCATTAAAAAGGGTACAGAGTGGGGATAAGATACATCACCCCTGATCGGGGTGACGTGGCTGACGCAATTAATATGACGGTTGTACAATCATTGCAACGTTTGAAATTCGTGGTCCGGGTGGCCTCGGTTGGCGAAAAGGGAGGCTGTGGAGGCGCACGTGAAGCGAGATGACGCTTCGGTTCCCGAGCGCACGACTTTTCAGGCGCCTCTGAGATTTCTATAAATAATGACTGCAGTGCTATGGATTCATTATGTTTCACAGTTTAAAAAATTCTAGAGAACTCCCTGCACTTGAGATCTTGACTTATCATTGCCAGAGTCTACCTCCTCTCTCAGGAAAGCGTCAGAAATCCTTCGGGATTCATCTTAGAGTAAGTTATTTCTTTCCATCTCAGCGTCTTTCTTTTCGAAATGTCTGATAGTGATGATACCCGGTCGGGTAGCGACCGTTTACCTTCCCCTGTAGACCCGGACGCATCCCTCAGTTCACCCTCAGTGGAGGTGGTTAGGACAATTGTGTCTAGCCCACCGGAAGTTAACCGGAACGTCGCAGCAGCCGGAAATCCGGTTGCAGGGGTTTCGGGAGATCAGTTTTATGTTGATCCCCTTCCCCCTATGAACAGGGTAGAGACGGTATTAAAAAAGTTAAGGGTTAAATGCGGGGTACCCGATCGGGTGATTATTAAAAATTACCCTAAAAAGTATGATTTTAGGAAGGGTGAGGGAGTTTTGGATCATCAGATTTTGTTGTCGGCCTTTCACCTTCAGGTCATTAGATTCCCGATCCAGCCCTTCTTCCTTTATGCCTTAGCTACCTTAGGCTTGGCCCCACTTCAGGTGGGACCTAACTTCTTCCGGGTCTTGGCCATGATCTTGATGATCAATCGGGATCTAGGACTTGACCTTGGTCTGGCGGAACTTCTGTTTTGTTACAAAATATAGGCCCAGAAGGAGTGCAGGGGCCGGTACAATCTTTTTCCCCTTAGTTGGAGGAAAATTTATGATGGTACTGAAAAATCCAATAAAGGGTGGAAAGAAAGGATGGTCCTTGTGAGTGGGAGTTGGAGACTCCCAAGCTCGTCCAGATTCAAAGTCCCCAACGAGTTTAACCAACACCTTTTCCCTTCTTTCAAGCCATTCCATAGGGGGGCATGCAACTGTGATCAGTACAATGATAAGTTAGGCCTCCATGTGCTTGAGTTCCTGGGAGCGCCCGACGAATATAAAACCTCAAATTATATCAGAACCCGTTTTGAATTGCTTAAATCGAAAATTTGGGGACAGCCTTTGAGGATGTGTACCAGTTTCTTGACAGGTTCTAATTTGCAGGCCCTATCTACAGAGATGCTGAGGATCCCGCAGGCGGTGTTGAAGAAGAAGCCTAAGCGGGCAGTTGGACCTCAAGCCTCAAATTCAGCCCCCGGTGAGATCCAGATCGGGCAGGGATCACAAAGTGTTCTAACCCCTCCGGCTGGTCCCGTTCTCTTGCCTCCTGTAGAGAATAGCCCGGTAGCTCCATCTCCACCGATGGGAAATGTGCAAACCGGCCAGACTCCTCCTCAAGGATCAGAGGAGGTTGCTCAATCCTCAAGGGATGTTCCTGTCCCTGAATTCCGGTTGGTTGAAGGGGAAACGAGCCTAACGGGGGCGCGACATCCCCGATCGGAGGAGAATCTACCCGAACGGTCAGTAAGGGCCCGAACGAAGACACAATCATCTCCCATCGTACTGGATGACAGTGGGGCCGCAACTGAAACGGAGCTACCCGTGCCCTGGGCGCCGAAGATTAGACTCCCGGGCGGCGACTTTCTGGTTGCAGGGCATGCAACCATTGACAATGACACTGCCCTTCGGGCTATGGGATCTCAGATCTGGACACCCATAGACCGAAAGAGACTGAGAACCATCGATCGGGAGGAGTTGACACTGACAGGTCCAGAGATTGCTATGAAGGTAGTGCTTGAATCTGCAGATTCCTCAACTGCATTTAATATTTTATTTATTTCCTTATCAGGCTAACACTTAACCTTTTGGTAGATGCTCTACCTGACACAGGCCTACAATGCAAAAATGGAGGAGGACACCAAGTTGCTCAAGAAGTCCAACGAGCTCCTGAGACTGAAGGAGGAATCCCGGATGAAGGTCGCCAACCAACTGTCCATATCCAATGAAAAGTTGGATGTCCAGTCCCGAAGGGCAGGCGCTGCAGAGCAACAGCTTCGGGCGGCTCAAGAAAAAATTAAAGAAATGGAAGCAGTTCGGCGGGCCCTCTTTGCTGAGACGGAGGCCTTGAAGGCTGAGAATGGGAGCCTGAAACCTAATAATGAGAGCTTGACGGCTTCCAATTCGAAGCTCCTGGAGGAGAGGGCTGAGATGGAGAATCTCCTTGCCACGGAGAGGTCGGTGGTGGAGATGTGTCACCGGGGTGGGAACGAAATGTATAAGCGTTTCTGTGAAACCTCCCAATACCGGATCGGGTTTGGTTGGAGGTCATGCTTTAATGACATGCAGAAACCCGTCGAAAAAAGGACTTTTGCCTCGGTGGAAGAACTGGATGAGAGTCTGGGCATCTCCCCTCCGTACGACGATCCGGTTGGTGGTCCAGACGATGTTCGTTTCTGCGAGTTCCTGACCAAGCCTCTCCCAGGAATGAGCATCACCGCCCCTCCTGATCCTCCGGCTCCCGATGGGGCCATCGTTTCAATGAACCCAAATGTATCGGGCACCAGCGTTGACCTTTAGTATTTACTGTTTATGAAATGCATTGTAAGCCTTGGCCACAGGGGCCCATTTTGAATGAGATATAATAGGTTTTGTCCATTCGACTTTCGACTTTTACAGTTATATCGATTCTTGGTTATTTTGTTTATTTTTACAAAGTTTTGTGATCTCTTCAGGATCTGTGTTGTGACTTCGGGCTCTTCAGGCCATGCGAAAGTCAATGCATCACTTAGTTTATTCTTGGAACAATGATCTCTTCAGGATCTGTGTTGTGACTTCGGGCTCTTCAGGCCATGCGAAAGTCAATGTATCACTTAGTTTGTTCTCGGAACAATGATCGCTTCAGGATCTGTGTTGTGACTTCGGGCTCTTCAGGCCATGCGAAAGTCAATGCAACACTTAGTTTATTTTTGGAACAATGATCGCTTCAGGATCTATGTCGTGACTTCGGGCTCTTCAGGTCATGCGAAAGTCAATGCAACACTTAGTTTATTTTTGGAACAATGATCGCTTCAGGATCTGTGTTGTGACTTCGGGCTCTTCAGGCCGTGCGAAAGTTAATGCAACACTTAGTTTGTTCTCGGAACAATGATCGCTTCAGGATCTGTGTTGTGACTTCGGGCTCTTCAGGCCATGCGAAAGTCAATGCAACACTTAGTTTATTTTTGGAACAATGATCGCTTCAGGATCTGTGTTGTGACTTCGGGCTCTTCAGGTCATGCGAAAGTCAATGCAACACTTAGTTTATTTTGGAACAATGATCGCTTCAGGATCTGTGTTGTGACTTCGGGCTCTTCAGGCCGTGCGAAAGTCAATGCAACACTTAGTTTATTTTTGGAACAATGATCTCTTCAGGATCTGTCTTGCGACTTCGGGCACACCAACAGATTTTATGATTTATTTAATTGGCCATAATAATGATTTTTACCGACCAGTTGCTGTAGCCTTTTTACAAAAAGATCCAAGTAAAAATAGGACTTGGCCCATCAAGGGTAGTACCTCTTGAGGCGAGAGGCGTTCTGGGAGTTTGGTTCCATTCCGCCATCAATATTCCTTCGGACTCGGTATGCTCCGCGACCGATGACTTCAGAGATGGTGTACGGGCCCTCCCAAGGCTCCCTGAGCTTGCCTACAAGCCCGATTTTACGCCTAAGGACCATGTCTCCGATCTGGAACTCTCTTCTTTTGACTCTTTGATTGAAGTGGTTCCGGACTTGCTGTTGGTAAGCAGCCAGCCTGATCCCGACAGCCTCCCTTCTTTCATCTAGAAGATCAAGATTCTGAGCCAAATGCTGGTTACTTGGTCCTCCGACCCAGGCCTCGCTCCGGAGGGTTGGAACCCGGATCTCAGTCGGAATCATAGCTTCAGCACCGTACGCCATGGCAAAAGGGGTCTCTCCAGTGGGTTGTCTGGGGGTCGTTCTGTATGACCAGAGAACTTCGGGCAGTTTCTCTAACTAGGCCCCTTTGGCTTCTTCAAGTTTTTTGGCCAGAGTGTTGAATATAGTTCGATTTGTCCTTTCTGCCTGCCCATTCCCTTGCGGGTAGCCGACGGAAGACGTGTTCTGGTTGATACCATGTTCGGCAAAGAATGCTCTAACCTCCTTGTTGTCCAGGTTTGTTCCGTTATCCATCATGATCGTTCTTGGTAGCCCGAATCTGCATATAATGTTGGTCCATACGAATTTGATGACGTGACTCCCTTTGACGGTGGGATAGGCTTCGGCTTCAACCCATTTTGTGAAATAGTCGGTTGCCAGAAGGACGTACGCATTCGACCGGATTGCTTTCGGTAAGGGTCCCACTACATCCATTCCCCACCGGGCGAATGGGTGCGGTACTATAGTGGGATGCAGGAACTCAGGTGGCCGATGGATAGCATCCCCGTGCATTTGACAGGGCTTGCACCTTCGGACGTATTCCTCGGCATCCCGAGACAGGTAGGGCCAGAAGTACCCTTGAGACAGTACCTTATGGGCAAGGGACCTGCTGCCGGAGTGGTTTCCACAAGCCCCACTGTGAATCTCGTGCATCACTGCTCTAGATTCTGACGGTGTGATACATCTCAGGTAGGGACCGGAAAAGGACTTTCGGTAGAGTTTCCCGTTTATGATTGAGTACCGGGCCGAATTCCTCCTGACCTTGTGAGCTTCAGATTTATTTTCGGGAAAAGTTCCATTACGTAAGTAATCTATCAGGGGATCCATCCAACTGGGCTCCCATGGGATAAGCATTACTCGTTCGGGCTCTTGAATGCTGGGCCTCTGAATAAAATCCAACAGTGCAACCCGGGTTAGATCCTCTCCGGCTGAGGAAGCTTGATTGGCCAGGTGGTCAGCTTCAGAGTTTTCATTCCTGGGGATTTGGGTAAAGGTGACTCTGTGAAAACTTTCTGTCTCCTTCAAAACTAGCGCTCGATACAACTTCATTGTCGGGTCCTTTGTTTCGTATTCTCCGTTGATCTGACGGACAACAAGTTGAGAATCACTGTGTATTGCTAAGGACTGAATCTTGAGGCTTCGGGCTATCCTCAAACCGGATACGACGGCCTCGTACTCTGCCTCATTGTTTGTGGCTGGAAACTGCAATTGCACCGACATATGAAGGCGTGTCCCATTAGGTGTTAAAATTTCCAGGCCAATTCCTGATCCGGAAGAGCTGGCTGATCCATCCACAAAGATCTTCCATGTATCCAGTTCACTATTCTGGTCTGGCTCCTCAGTCTCACTCTCGAGCAAAAAGTCCGCTACAGCCTGTCCTTTGATGGAAACCCGGGGTATGTATGTCAAATCATATATGCCCAACTCGATGGCCCACTTAGAGATTCGCCCTGAGAGGTCAGGCTTTGACATAATAACCCGTAGGGGTGTAGCTGTTGGGACAACGATCGGGTGGGCTTCAAAGTAATGCCTTAGCCTTCTCTTGGCGTTCACCAGTGACAGAATCAGTTTTTCTTGCCTGCTGTATCTAGTTTCTGCCTCAGCCAAGGATTTGCTGGTGTAGAATATTGGCATTTGAAAGTTCCCGTCCTCTCTGATGAGGGAGGCGCTGGTTGAAGCGGAGGATACTGCTAAATAAAGGTATAAGACTTCATCGGGGGTTGGTGTAGACAAGATGGGGGGCATGGTCAGGTACTCTTTTAACCCCGCCAGAGCCTCCGATTGTTCGTGACCCCAGATCTCTCCCTTCTTCACCTTTATTGCTTGAAAGAATGGTCGGCACCGATCAGTGAGTCGTGAGATGAATCTGCTAAGTGCTACCACTCTCCCCTTCAAGACTTGAACATCTTTATGTGTTCGGGGCTCCTTCATTTCTATCAGGGCTTTGACTTGTGTCGGGCTGGCTTGGATACCAGTCTGGTCCACGATGTGCCCCAGGAACTGTCCAGATGATACACAAAAAGAACACTTTGCTCGATTAAGCTTCATGCCATGGGACCTGAGGGTAGCGAATACTTGGCGTAGGTGAGTGATGTGGTCCTCCTTCTTTCTGCTCTTGACTACAATATCGTCAATGTAGGCTTCGATTACTGTGCTCATCATACCTTTAAAGATCTTGTTGACCAATCTCTGGAAACTAGCACCTGCATTTTTCAGTCCGAAATGCATAACTTTAAAGCAGTATGTACCTGTTTCAGTAATGAAGGAAGTCTTTTCCTCATCCTTCGGGTTCATTTTTATTTGGTTGTAACCTGAATAGGCATCCAGGAAAGTTAGACGGTCATAGCCCGAGGTAGCATCAACCATCTGGTCGATCTTTGGGAGTGGAAAACTGTCCTTCGGGCATGCCTTGTTCAAGTCGGTAAAATCAACGCAAACCCTCCATTTGCCGTTTTTCTTTTGGACAACCACGACGTTGGCAAGCCATTCGGGATACCTGACTTCCCGGATGAAGCCGGCCTGGAGCAGTCTGGATACCTCATCTGCTATAATTAGGTTCCGATGTGCCCCCATGCGTTTTTGCTTTTGCCTGATTGGCCTGACGTTTGGGTCAACATGCAATGAGTGTTGTGAAACATCGGAATCTATTCCCGGCATGTCTGTATGCTCCCATGCGAAGACGTCAGAGTTGTCCTGCAGCAATTGTGTTAGTTCCTCAAATTCAGAATCGGTGAGGGTTGTACCTGCAAAAGTAACTTTTTCCGGGTTGTCGGGCACGACACAGATCGATTGTAGTGGTTCAACCACAATTGGGGAGCCCGGCTCCCCATTCTTTAATTGCTATTTGGAGCATGAACTTTGCTCCTTCGATCGAGGTACCCCTGTGGCCTGGACCTTCCGGATCTCCTTCAGAGTGACTAAATAACATTCCTTGGTGGCCACCTGGTCGCCCTTGACATCAATGGTGCCTGTTCCGTTAGGGCTTAAGCATCTCATGACCTGGTGAAGAGTCGAAGGCACACCTTGCATTCGGTGAATCCATCCCCTTCCCATAAGCAGATTGTATGAAGGTTTGGCGTCCACCACAACGAATGTCTCGTTCAGGGTCCTATGAGCGGCAGACACAGGTAACTGAACTTCACCGATCGACTCGATTTACCTGCCGTCAAAACCTGCGATGGGGCATCGGGATGTCATAATTTCAGATGGATTTTCTAGCTTTTCGAAAGCCCATTTGGTGATGATGTTGGCACTGCTCCCAGGATCGATCACGACTCTTTTCACAAGGCAGTTGGCCACCATTAGGGTCACAACCAGAGGGTCTTCATGCGGGGTTTGGACTCCCCGAAGGTCCGACACCGAGAAAGTGATATGAGTTTCTTCAGCCTTGTATCGGGCTTCACTAATTTCGTTGACTTTTCTCATTTTGTGGGCTTTCCATAGATAGCTTCGGCGCGATCCTTCGGTCTCTTTGGGTGGGGGGCCACCATGAATCATGTTGATGATTTTAACCGGCTGTGCATCCGAGGGGTTTCGAGGGACGCCGAGGGCTCGTTGATCGGTTCTTGGCCTGTCTCGTTGGACGTAATCCCGGAGTACTCCGCGAAGTAGTAACGTCTCCACCTGTTGCCTTAGATTGCGGCATTCGTTCGTGATGTGCCCGAAATCACCATGGAAAGCGCAGTGTTTTGTCTTGTCTCTCTGGTCAAGTGGTTGTCGCATGGTAGGGGGTTGCTGGAAAATTCTTTTGGCTTTGTTCTCCTGGTAAAGTTTTGCAAGGCTAACCTTTAGGGGTGTTATCCTTTCTTCTAACCTGGGTCGTTTAGATGGCTTTGTGACTGATAATCCCGTTGGGGCTGACGATCCCGGTGGAGTTAATTGCTTCCGATCGATCAATCGATCCTTGGACTGAATTTCAAGGCCGACAAAGGCTGATCTCCTTTGCCTGATAGTTTCCTCCTCTTCAATTCTTAAGTATCCCTGGGCCCTAGAGTTTAGTTCCCCAATGCCCGATGGAGGGCGCTTCACCAAAGATTGATGGAACTTTGTTCCAGGAATGAGGGCCATCCTGAATGCCTCAACCGCAGAGTACTGGTCACAATTATCCACAGAAGAGGACTCGATGTTGAATCGGGATAGAAAACTTTTCAGTGACTCTCCTTTCTCCTGGATCATGGTGAAGAGGCAGGATATGGTCTTCTTCTGTCTCTTGTTTCCATAATACTGGGCGATGAAGAGCCTGGTTAACTGTTGCCAGCTGCCAATGGATCGGGGTGGCTGGTTCCTAAACCATAATAGGGCGGCCTCAGCAAGGCTTGTGGAGAACACTTTACATAGCAGGGACTCGTTCTCGGCGTACATGGTCATTTTCTGATGAATCTGGTATATGTGTTCTTCGGGATCCCTTGTGCCATCATAAGGGGTGAATTGTGGCATAACGAACTTCTTTAGGAAAGGCTCTTGGGTTATTTCTTAAACGAAGGGCGACTGTATCAATTCAGTGGACGCTTGGATGGCCATGTCGTCCGTAGATCGGGACCTCAAGTCCCCGAGAACTTTCCTTTGGAACTCGTCCATCATTGCTTGAAGTTTCTGGGGGGTTATAGACTCGTCGGCTGCTGGAGCCTTTCTTGAGCGCTGAGAAGATTCGGCGTGCTCTTCAGGTTGGTTCAGAGAATGGTCGATCGCCGCCACCGGAGGGTTAGGTGTAACTGCCGGTAAGGTAGCTGTTGGTGGAGCCAACCTCTCCCTGAGCTCTGCATTCTGTTTCTCCAAGGCCACGCTACGTTCCTCAGCAGCCGCCAAGCGTTGAAGAATTTGCTCCATGGTCTGGGAATCCTCTGCACGATTGTCCTCAGTGGGCAGAATGCCTGCCTGTGAACGAGTGACTGGCATTCTCGTCCGGGGAGGTAGTGAGTGGAGGTTTTTGGAGGTGGAGGGTCTTTTGCCTATCAAACAGACTTAGCCTTTTGAGATGGGAAGAAGGAGGCGATTTTACAGGTACCGAAGGGCATTTGAAAAATCAGGAACTCCTCATCTCGTTCCCACAGACGGCGCCAATGTGTAAACACATAAAAATGTTCAACACCTTTTTGAATGCCTTTATTAATTTTTGGATTCTCTTTATTTACATTTTCTAAATGGGCTTCATTACTGGGTTCATAAAAAGCTTGCTGGCCCAGAAACTTGATGGACCTGATGACAGATGGGCTCAGTTGGGCTGGACATTTCCACTCTTACAGCGCCCGATGCTAGCAAATCTCTGGCTTATATTAAATCTCGTTTTGATTTACTTCAATTTAAAGTTTGGGGTAAGCCCTTGAGGATGTGCCATGATTACCTGACTGGTGATAATTTGCAGGAATGTCATCAGAAGGAGTAAAAATCATGCTGAGGATTCCCCCACCTAGCTTGAGTAGAAAGAACAAACGGGGTTCGGGCACTCCAATCAATCCTTCTACCCCTCGGGTTCCCCCACAACTACCTTCTGGTGATCCTTCAATCATCCCGCCACCGCCATCTTTGGGAGATCCTCCAGTCATCCGCCTCCTCCTCCTTCTTGAGAGGAGGATGGTAACACTTTTACTCTTCTCCCTTCGGGGGAGATTCCTGTCCCTTTGCCCCGATCGGTCGATGAGGGGACCACCTTACCACCTCCGCCTCTGATGGGTGTCTCTCATTCCCAATCTGAGGAAGATCATCCCGGTCGATCAGATCGGCTCCGTTTGACCATGGCAGCTTTTCCGAATATGCAGGCGGGATCCGAAGATGCATCTCAGACTGAGGAACTCGTTCCTTGGAATCCGAAGATAAAGCTCCCTGGAGGCGGGTTCTTGGTCACCGGGAGTAAGACCATTAAAGATGACATTGCTCTTCGGGGGATGGGTTTTCAGATTTGGACCCCAGCTGACCGAAGGGTTATAAAAAATGTGGATAAGATGGAGTTGGCCCTGTCTGGCCCCGAAATGGCGATGAAGGTGGGTTGTGTGCAACTTGATCTTATATCCTATCTAGTTTCCTTTCTGTTTTCTTTGATTTGTTTGTTGATTGTATAACACTTTTATGTTTTTCTAGCATATGTTCTATCTGACTTAAGCTTACAATTCGAAGCTTGAGGATGATAGCAGGGCTCTCAAGAATGCAGAGATGAAACTAAAGCTGAAGGAGGAAGCCAGACATAAAATCGCTGCCCTGCTAGTGACCGCCAATGAAAAATTGGAAACTCGGACCGTTTGGGCCATTTCAGCTGAAGAGCAACTTCAAGCGGCCCAACAGAAGATCAAAGAGATGCAGTATGCTCATCAGGCCCTAATGGTGCGAAACCATGAGCTGGTGGCTGAGAATGAGGGCTTAAAGGCTGAGAATGAGGGCTTAAAGGCCGATAATGAGGGCTTGAATACCTTAAAGAAGAAGCTTTTGGAGGAGAAGGTTGAAACTGAGAACTTTATGGCAGTAGAGAGGTCCACGGTGGAGATGTGTCATCGGGCTGGCAACCAGATGTACAAACGCTTTTGTGACAACTCCTAATACCGGATTAGATATGGCTTGAGGACTTGCTTTTTGAACCTCCAAAAACCCGTTGAGGAGAGAGACTTTGCCTCAGTGGAGGAGTTGAATGAGTCCTTTGGCATTGCTCCGCTATACAATGATCCGGTTGAAGGTCCTGATGATCTCATTTTCTGTGAATTCCTGACCAAACCTCTTCCAAGGTCTACTCCTGCTTCTGATCCTTCAGCGCAACCTACTCCGGATTAAGCTTCTGGCCAGGTACTTGTTCCTGCAAACATAGAAGCAGTGGGCATAGAGGCTGGTTCCAATATTGTGAATAGGCATGGGCCCGAATTGAGCAGTCAGGGTTGTAAGACTTAGAGTCTTTTTATATTTCTGTCTTTTTGTAAGCCTTAGCCACCGTGGCCCAAAATTTTAATGGAAATTATGACTTTGCCAAGTTGAAATGTTTATTTTTAATGGAAATTCTAACTTTGCTAAATTTCCGGGCTCTTGAGGCCATATGAGAGACATGAACACTTGGTTTATTTTTGTAAAGCTTTATAACTCGATCTCTTTTGGATCGGTGTTGTGTCTTTCGGGATCTTGAGGCCATGTGAGAGACATGAAAACACTTAGTTTAGAACTCTTTGTGGATCGGTGTTGTGTCTTTCAAGCTCTTGAGGCCATGCGAGAGACATGACAACACTTAGTTTAGATCTTTTGTGGATCGGTGTTATGTTTTTCAGGCTTTTGAGGCCATGCGAGAGACATGATAACACTTAGTTTATTTTTGTAAAATTTTGATAATTTGATCTCTTGTGGATCGGTGTTGTGTTTCGGGCTTTTGAGGCCATGCGAGAGACATGACAACACTTGGTTTATTTTTGTAAAATTTTACAACTCGATCTCTTGTGGATCAGTGTTGTGTTTTTTAGGCTCTTAGGGCCATGCGAGAGACGTGTCAACACTTTGTTTATTTTTGTAAAATTTTGTAACTCGATCTCTTGTGGATCGGTATTGTGTCTTTCGGGCTCTTGGGGCTATGCGAGAGACATAACAACACTTTGTTTATTTTTGCATCAGTAATCATCTGTAAGCTGGCACTGATGTCAATAAACCAAGTGCATCAGTAATAACCAAGTGTAGTTTTATTTATTTTTGCATAACCAAGTGTATTTTTGGATCAGTAATCATCAGACAATTTTACTGATGTCAATTTAATTGATCCGACACTGTGGCCTTTTTACAGAAATAAATGAACAAGGTAAGATGAAATCAAATTGGCCCATTACAGGTAGTACCTCTTCAGGCGAGAGGAGTTCTAGGAGTTTGGCTTTGTTCTACCGTCTTCGTTTTTCGGATGCGGTATGCCCCATGACCGATAACTTCGGTGATGGTGTATGGGCCCTCCCAAGGTTCCTTGAGCTTACCTACGAGCTTGATATTTTGCCTAAGGACCATGTCCCTGACCTGGAATTCTATTCTTTTAAATTTTTTATTTAAATGATTTCGGACACACTGTTGATAGGATGCCAACCTGATCCTTGCTGCTTCTTTCCTTTCATCTAGTAGATCAAGATCGTGAGCCAGATGTTGGTTATTAGGACCATCTTCCCAGGTTTGGTTTCTAAGGGTTGGAACTCTGACCTCTGTGGGGATCATAGCCTCAGCATCGTATGCCATGGCCAAAGGCGTTTCCTCGTTGGGTTGCTCGGGTATCGTTCTATATGATCAAAGTACTTCAGGCATTTCTCTAACCAGGCCCCTTTGGCTTCTTCAATCTTCTTTGTGAGAGTGTCAAAGATGGTTCGATTTGTCCTTTCAACTTGTCCATTCCCTTAGGGGTACCCGACCGAAGATGTGTTTTAATTGATGTCATGTTCGGCATAAAATGTCCTTACTTCCTGTTATCCAAGTTTCTTCCATTATCCATCATAATTGTTCTTGGTAGCCTGAACCTGCATATTATGTGGCCCTAGATGAACTTGATGACATGGTTGTTTTTAATTATTGGATAAGCCTCGACCTCTACCCATTTAGTGAAATAGTCAGTGGCTAAGAGAACATGGGTGGTTGACCGTATGGCCTTTGGCAGAGGACCCACGATACCCATTCCCCATCGGGCGAAGGGGTGCGGGACCATAGTCGGGTGCAGGAACTCCGGTGGCCAATGGATAGCATCTCCATGCATTTGGTATGCTTTACAGCTTCGAACATAGTCTTCGGCATCCCGTGACAAATAAGGCCAGAAGTAGTCTTGGGAAAGTATTTTGTGAGAAAAAGATCTTCCTCCAGAGTGGTTCCCGTATGACCCCCTATGGATTTCTTCCATCACTGCCCTTGCTTTAGAGGGGGTTACACACTTTAAGTACGGACCCGAGAATGATTTTCAATAGAGTTGCCCTCTTATGATTGAGTATTGGATTGAATTCATCCGGATCTTGCGAGCTTCAGTTTTGTTTTCCGGGAGGGCTCCACGCCTAAGGTAATCTACCAAGGGATCCATCCACCTGGGTTCCCACGGGATAAGCATTACCTGATCGGGCTCTGGAATGTTATGTCTGGACAGGAAATCCACCAACATAACCCCGGTCAAGTCCTCACCAGCTGAGGATGCCTGACCAGCTAGGTGGTCAGCTACAGTGTTTTCATTCCTCGGGATTTAAGTGAAAGTTATTCTTTGAAAGTGCTATGTTTCCTTTAACATGACTTCCCGATAAGACTCCATTTTTGCATCCTTTGTCTCTTACTCTCCTTTGATCTTCCAAATGACTAATTGGGAGTCACTGTGCACTACTAAGATCCGGATCTAAAAGATTTTGGTCAATCTTAAACCAGATATGATTGCTTCATACTCGGCCTCATTGTTGGTGGCTAGGAACTGTAGGTACTAACATATAGAGATGGGTACCATCGGGCATCTGGATTTCCAGGCCAACCCCTGACCTGTCCACATATAGCTTCTAGGTATCTGGCTCGTGTTGTTGATCGGTTTCCTCAGTTTCCTCCTCAAGTAAAAAGTGTGTCACTGCTTGACCCTTGATGGAGACCCGGGGTATGTAAGTTATATCATATATGCCCAATTCAATGGCCCACTTGAAGATTCTGCCAGAAAAGTTAGATTTAGACATAATGAACCGGATAGGGGTGAAGGTCGGGACAATGATTGGATGCCCCTCAAAGTAATGCCTGAGTCTCCGTTTTGCATTTACCAGTGATAACACCAGTTTTTCTTGTTTGTTGTATCGGGTTTCGGCCTTTGCTAAGGATTTTCTAGTGTAGGAAATAGGCATCAACAAGTTCCCATCCTCCCTGATGAGGAATGCACTGGTTGAAACAAATGAAGTTGCTAGAGAAAGATACAAGACTTCATCGGGTTCCGATATAGCGAGGATTGGGGGCTTGGCCATATACTCCTTCAACCTTGTGAGGGCCTCGGATTGCTTGGGACCCCATACTTCACCATTATTTGCCTTGATTGCCTGAAAGAATGGTCTGCATCGATCTGTAAGTCTTGAGATGAATCTGCTAAGGGCAACCACTCTTCCAGTCAGGACTTGAACATCTTTATGTGTCTGGGGTTCCTTCATTTCTATTAGGGCCTTGACTTATGTCAGGCTAGCCTAAATCCTGGTCTGGTCCATAATGTGTCCCAGGAACTGTCCAGATGACATGCCGAAGGAATATTTCTTCGGGTTGAGTTTCATTCCATGTCTCCTGAGGGTGTCAAACACTTGTTGCAGATGTCCTAGATGGTCTATTTTCTCTCTACTTTTGACCACATTGTCATCAATATAAGTTTCGATCATAGTACCCATCATCCCTTTAAAGATCCTGTTTACCGATCTCTGGAAGGTAGCACTTGCATTTTTCAGTCTGAAAGGCATAACTCTAAAATAATAAGTACATGTTTCAGTGATGAAGGATGAATTTTCCTCATTAGCCGGGTTCATTCTTATCTAATTGTACCCCGAATAAGCATCAAGGAAAGTTAAACGCTCGTAGCCAGCGGTAGCATCCACCATCTGATCAATTTTTGGCAAGGGAAAACTGTCCTTCGGGCATGCCCTGTTCAGGTCAGTAAAATCAACATATACTCTTCACTTACCATTATTCTTCTGGATAACTACAATGTTGGCAAGCCAATTGGGGTACTTGACTTCCCTGATGAACCCTGCATGGAACAATCGGGACACTTCTTCCTTTATAATCTGATTCCTTTGGGCCCCCATGCGCCTCTACTTCTACCTGATTGGTCTTACGTTTGGGTCAACATGTAGGGAGTGCTGGGTAACAGTGGGATCAATACCGGGCATGTCTGTATCATGCGAAGACATCGTGATGTCCGTCGGGGTGTGCTAAAAATATGTGTTAAAAATGATCCCTTATAATGACTTAGGTTTTACCTATCGCAAGTGCACGAATCGTATTATAGTATAGTTCAGCTTGTGAAAGGTTATCAATCCCATAGAGACTAAGTCGTATTCTGAAATCTCATAAAATAATATTCTTAAATTGCTATGAAAGTATGATTTGTTGTTTTTGAGATTGATTAACTAATTAACTAAGAAAGCAAGTAAAGATAGATTAAGACAAGAACAATAGAAATAAAATCTAGGATTTTCATACTCCACTACTAACCACATAATATAATTCTCAATTCGCTCAATTGCAAGAGGGTGATCCATAACTGTGAATCAGGTCGTACCGCAAATAGCTAAATACGATCCCAAAAAAGATTACCGTCAACCGGATTGCGACAACCCATCTCATGACTGAACTGACTACTACATGCCAATTAAATTACTCCAATCTACTCCTAATGCATGAAAATAAACTAAAGTATGTCTATATCAACTTGTTAAGGCATGGCCTGTGTCAACCTAGGGTTTCAAGTTTTATTATCACCATTGTGTAGAAAATCATAAGTTAAGCATCCGAGTTCCAACCCATAGTGAATAACCATGATTGTGTAAGATAAATATATTCATTCAATCTAAGACAAGAATCAAAATAAATATATAAACTTGTATCAAGAATAAAAACGGTCACTCATCTACAATAATCATCACAGTGTGGTCACAGTTTCCCCTCGTTACAATTGAAAATAAATAAGAACTACATTACTTAGCTAGGATTTTGCTAGAAAATCCTAGATACCGAATTAGTTGCTCATTGTAGAAGAAGACTGCATCGTTGATGTAGAAACACCTTCCATGATCTTCTTCTCTGGATCTTTAGGTCTTGAATGGTTCCTCCCTTTGAATGATATGTGAATAAAAACTATGAAATTATGTGAAGAGAAGTCTCTTAGATCTGTAGAAGACCTTGATATATATAGGCAAAAGTGAGGGAAACCCTAACTTGGATAATAAGATTACCCTTTTTTCATAATTTCACACTAAACTCAGCAAAACTCTTCAATATAATGTATAATATGTCTAAAACATGTGTTTAGAGGTGGTGGGGTCGAACTCAAATTCATCCAGGTCAAAACATATCAATCCGGGTCAAAATAGGATTTTGGCCTGATTCTGAAATTTCCAGTTTTTTCCTGCAGAACACCTATCACTCTTTTGATCATATATGGAGGTAAACACTTTGGATGGAGGCTTGTAATATCTTGTTAAAAATATGACTTCAAGCTCTTGACGATAAGCTCAAGAATCACCCCATTTGGACCTATTTTGACCGAGATGGCCCTTAAAAGTTGACTGAAAATTTGTGTTGAAAACACTGTAGCTACGCCTTAGGCGTAGAAACTCACTTTCTGGCCACTTTTTGCTTCTATAGGCGTAGGGCAGGCATAGCAAAACCCTCGGAACCAACTTTTCTTGATAATAGTGTCATTTCAACCCCATTGACTCCCTTGTTATGATTCTTGAAGTTGCGGCTCAAAAAAATAACGTTTATGTCCTCCAGGAGACACTTTTCTCTTGAAAACACCTCTTTAAGCTCTCCTTTTGAATAAAAAAGAGCATGTCTTTAGTTAATTCACCAAAGTTAGCTTTTTTTCTTCGTTAAGCTCCTGAAACACGCTTAAACACACAAACGGCATAAAAATACCAAATAATGGAATGTAAATACGTAACAACAGTAAGATAAGTGCTTAAAATGGATACTTTTGAGCACCGATCACATCGGAGTTGTCCTGCAAAAACTTGGTCAGTTCTTTTAATTCATAGTCAGTAAGATTTGTACCTGCAAAAGTAACTATTTCGGGCTTATTGAGTATTATGGATATTGGTTGTAATGGCTCGACCACGATCGGGGTACCTGAGTCCCCCTCATTTAGTTGTTATTTGGGGTCCAGGCCCTAATCCTCAGTGCGAATCTCCTTCGGGCTTTTATCTTTCCTAATCTCCTTTAGGGTAATGGCATAACACTCCTTTGCAGCAACCTGATATCCTTTGATGTCAATGATGTCAACCCCGTTCGGGCATATGCACCTCATCATCTGATGTATGGTTGAAAGTACCCCCTGCATTCAGTGGATCCATCCCCTTCCCATTAGCAAATTATAAGACGGCTTCACATCCACTATGACAAAAGTTTCTAACAGGGTCCTTTGAGCAGCAAATACTGCTAGTTGGACTTCCCCAGTTGGTTCAACATGCTTCCCGTCGAATCCTGCAATAGGGCTTTGGGAGGTCACAACTTTGCTTGGACTGATTTCAAGTTTCTAGAAGGCCCACTTGGTGATGATGTTTGCACTGCTTCCTAGATCAATCATGACCCGCTTAACAAGGAAGTTGGCCACCATCAATGTAACAACCAGCGGGTCATCATGAGGGGCTGGATGTTTTAAAGGACTGTTGTAAAAAAAATAATCTATGTTTCATTTGTCCTGTGGTGGACTTCACTCACTTCATTAATTATCCTCATCTTTCGGGCTCGATGCAGCTGGCTTCGGCTAGCTCTTTCCATCTCCTTAAAGGTGGGGCCACCGAGAATCATGTTGATAATTCTAACTGGTTGTGCAGCTGCGGGATTCCGGGGGGCGTTGGGTGTTTGCTGATCAGCCATCAGTCTGTCCCGCTGAATGTAATCCTGGAGCTTACCTCGAAGTATCATTGCTTCCACTTGGCATCTGAGATTTCGGTATTCATTGGTAATATGCCCGAAATCACTGTGGAAGGCGCAATACTTTAATTTCTCTCTTTGATCCAAAGGTTGTCTGATAAGTGGTGGTGGTGGTGGTTAGAAGATTCCTCTGACTTTATTCTCTTGGTAAAGTTTGCCAAGGCTGACCCTTAGGGGAGTCACTCTCTTTTCAAATCTGGGACGTTTCACTGGGTTCGGGGCTGAAGGACCTAAAGAGCTTGGGCGCTTTTGATCGGTCATTAGTTTTTTTATTGGGCTTCCACACTAACCAAGGCAGCCCTCTTCTGCATGATAGTTTATTCCTCCTCTATCCTTAAGTACCCTTGGGCCCTGGAATTTAACTCCCCGATGCCCGATGGTGGGCACTTCACTAGAGATTGATGAAACTTAGTTCCGGGAATCAAAGCCATCCAGAAGGCTTAGACAATAGAGTGATGGTCACAGTTGTCGATGGAGGAAGACTCAATGTTGAATCGGGACAAGAAGCTCTTCAGGGACTGTCCCTTCTCTTAGATCATCGTGAAGAGACAGGATATGGTTTTCTTTTGTCTCTTGTTCCCGTAGTACTAGGCAACAAAAAGCTTGGTCAGCTACTGCCAGCTACTGATGGATTCGGGTGGCTGCTTCCTGAACCACAGTAAAGCTATATCGGCAAGACTCATGGAAAACACCTTACAAAATAGGGCCTCATTCTCAGCATACATGGTCATTTTTTAGTGAATCTGATAGATGTGCTCCTCGGGATCCTTGGTGCCATCATAAGGAGTGAACCGAGGCATGACAAACTTCTTTGGTAAGGGCTCCCAAGTTATCCCGGGAGTGAATGGTGACTAGACCAACTCAGTGGAGGCCTAAACGGACAGGTCGTAGGTAGATTGGGTTCTCAGATCTCTAAAGACTTTTCTATGGAACTCCGCTATCATCTCTTGGAGCTTTTGGGGGGGTCAGGGCCTCATCGGTGATGGGGGACTTGCCCAAGCGATGAGAGGATTCAACATGCTCCTCTAGCCCGACGCCACCCTCCTAGTTTTGTGAACATACGGGTGATGCTGGGGGAGTGGGTGGAAGAGACATCCCCACCATAAGCTCTAAGTTCAACTTCTCAAGAGCTTGGCTCTGTTCTTCAGCGGCTATCAAGCGTTGTAGGATATGTTCATTGGTCTGAGAACCACCTACATGGTTGTCCCAGGTACTCGGAACATCCATTTGGGAACGGGTTACCGATATGATTGCTTGGAAGGTGAAAGAACAGTATAATCACAGATCTAGAAGATGAAGGTGAATAGGAACAAGCTCAACTATAAGAATGGGAAGATGATCACAGATCTGGAAGGTGAAGATGAATCACAGATCTATAAATGAATATAAACAAGCTCAACTATAGAGATGAAAAGATGATTACATATCTGGAAGGTGAAGATGTATCACAGATCTAGAATTAAAGAATTTTTCACATACAGTGCCAATGTGTAGATGCTGAAAAAATGCACAACATGAGAATAGGAATTTTATTCAGATTTTGCTTTCCTTATATACATTCCCTTTTTGGGCTCTGAGTCCATTATGACAACATTCTCTTGCTTACATCATCATTCCTTCTCTTTCTTACATCATCAACTTGATTCCCAAGTTGTTCTAGAACATATTGACTATTAGGCTTGGAATGGGCCCTTAGGATCGGGCTTTAACCATTCATATTGGGCCAATCTAGCTTATGGCCCCAATACAACTAGGCCTGATAAATTCCGTACATACAATACCCTAATTGGTAGTTTGAAAAAAATATTTTGGCATTTATTTTTTATTTTGGCATATATCAAAAAATAAATTATTTTATAGTATAATATATATATATAAAATATTATTTCTATAACTAGATAATACTGTTAAAAGTGGGAAAATATTGGATAAAGATAATAAAATTTAAGGGTAGTAAATAAATTGAATCATTGGTTTCAAACACCACCTATCTCACCATTGAGGGTAGTTTAGGTATTAAGTGGCGTTAGGGGGGTGTAAATGATGTGAGTTTGAAAAAAATAAGAGGTGTAAATGAAGTTTGTCAAACTTGAAGGGGCCTAATTGAAGATAAAACAAACCTTAGGGGTGTAAATGAAGTTAACCCTTATTTTTATATTTTACAAAAGATTAATATATGGGTACAATGATTATTTGACATTCAAGAAGTGGATCCAGGTGGGCAACTTGCTCAATTTTAAGAACTTGATGGACTGATTTGCTCACTTTTATAGTATAGTGGGGTATTTTGCTCACTTGTGGATAGTTCAAGGGGGTATTTTGCACTATTGACTTTAAAAAATGTCCATTGTTCATTTTGGTCACAGTCTAAATTTATTTTTTTGAGAGTGTTCACTAAGTAACCGTCAATTTTGCTCATTGCAATTATGAGATTGTTTTCTAAAGAGTCTTTTATTTTGAGATGCAAGTCAAAGACTAAGTAGCATTAGTGACTCAATGATGATTTTATTGTTAATTTTTTTTGTAACTATATAATGTAAGTTTTTGCTTGATTATTAGAGGACAAGTGGACCATTTTGGGATGTAATTTTGAAATAGTTACTTCCATTCCACTAATTATGCATTTCACTTTGAGTTTGTAATAGTTGAAATATTCTATGTAATTTAGTTTATAATTATATTATGTTTTCACGTGTTTTTTTTAAAGGCGATAGTAGGAACTAGAATCGAACCGAACCGAAAATATGGGTTGGTTCGGTTCATTGCATTAAGGTTTGGTTCCAGTTCACATTTTTAAGGAACCGTTAATAAAGGCTTGGTTTTGGTCGGAACCGAACCGAACCAAACCGGACCTTATACACCCCTAATACCTTCTGCTTATACTTTTACGGATAAGAAAAGATAATCCGATGCCTTTTAGATAAGTTGACAGGGCTCGCCCTAAGATTCACGAAATTCTAAGAGGCCCTAGGCGAGATCAACGTGAGGCTCTTTATATGCAAGGCTTCACGTGCTTAAAAGGTGCAAAATTTGTTTTTATTAAAAATATATATTACATATTTTCATATTGAAAAAATAGAAAAAAAAGAATTCTATCTTTGGTATTGTCGTGATGAATTGTTTTTGTTGTGCGAGTGTTATAGTTAGTGCGAGCACTAACTATAAATAATTGGATTGTATTAGACTTTCATTAAGTTTAAAATTTGAATTTTTTTACCTTTAGCAGTAATGAGTGAAATAAAAATTTTTGGGGCCCTAAATTGTTGGATTAGAATAGACTTTAGTCTGAATTGGACTAGAAAGCTAATTATTTTTTTTTACCTATATTAATACTATTTTTTGTAAAAAGAAACGGGGGGGGGGGGGGGGGGGGGGGGGGGGGTCGGTAAACTGACACCCACTTGTTTCTTCAAAATGTTCTTCGAATGTTGAGAAATTCTTTTAAAAATCTTGTTAAACAACATTCAAAAATAGTTTTGTACTCTAAAATTTTGAAAAATAAAATAACGTTTGAAAAGACAATCAAAACAGAGCCTAACCACCTAAGAACATACTCGCTTTGGGCCTAACCCCTCGCGGTTTTGTTCTTGGGCTTCCCCCAAAAGACCTTATACCAATTGGAGACACACATGCACATATAAAGACATCACCACCTCTATAACTCGGCAATATGAGACATCACAATCACCCATTCTTGGAACACAGTGTCCTTGCTAGCATGATTCTCATGGATATGTGCATGCTCTCACACTTCCGGCTGGTTCCAGCTCTGATACCAATTGTAATACTTCGCTCCAATACATGGTATGATATTATTCGCTTTGAGCTCAACCCACACAATTTTATTCTTAAGCTTCCCACAAAAGGCCTCATACCAATTAGAGACACATATAAGTACATCACCATCTCTATACCCGGATGATGTGGGACATCACAAACAAGGTCTTTAAGATTGAAATCATAATTATAAACATTTAAAGAATTTATAGAATCAAAATCATGGAATCGTAGGGTCCATTTGGTAACTAGTGTTTTTCGTTTTTGTTTTTTTCTTCTTGAGAACAAAAAACTTTCTTGTTTTTGTCTTTAGGGTAACCTGGAAACAAAAACATGTTTGGTTGAGAATTTTGTTTAAAAACTTTTCAAGAACAAAAAACAAAAAAACACGTTTGACAGACCTTGTTTTTTCTGAAAATTTGAGAACAAAAATAAAAAAGCATGTTTCGCATGACTGAAATTCTGAGAACAGAAATAAAAAAACATGTTTGGCAGTGTTGAAATATTTTTTAAAAGATTTTACTGAAATTTTGCTTATAAATGTTGGAATTGAGAAAATTCATACAACACCTTCCCTTAAAAATGACGAATAGAATTTTTTTATTTTTTAGGGTTTAATTAAGTATCAATAAATATATCAAACATAAAAACAAAATTGACACGATTATTTTCATACCCAACATATTCTAAATATATACTACTCCATAAATGTCAACAATATTTTACAACATCTCATACTTTGAGTGACTAGGATCTCTTCATTTCATTATAACAAAATTAAACATAAATTCCATCGAATAATTAAGTCTCAACAAAATTTTCCGAAAACAAACATCATAAAATAAACCACTTAATTAACTTGTTTTGCACCTAACCTTCATGATTGAATGCAATTTGCTTTTAAGAAGCCACAGTGACTAGTCAAAATCAGAAAATTGCCCCCTTTTCATATGTTTTTCAGAAATAAATAGACAATTTCTTTTAACAGAAATTGCAAATCAGTGTACAGTCATTCTTCTATCATTTGGCCAAAGAAACAGCAGTGCATACAATCTAAGGTGATGAAGGATCACAACAATAATGAATATCTGCATCATCTTTCACTATATGTTCATGGATTCAGGTGCAGGAGCATTCAATATGTCCAACAATGAATTCTAAGGCTCCAGGGTAGAAGTTTCTGGTAACTCCCTCGGCATTTATCTAAAAAAAACACATAAACAACAACCAATTTTATTAAGTGTATACTGAGATGCATTGGTCTGCAGGCAAGGCCCTAGTTAGATGAAAATATCTTACAATAACAGTGCGAACAACACCACCACTAGCACCATCTCGAGCAATGGCAAGGGAAACTGCTTTAACTACCAATTGTTGCATCAGAATGCAAAAAACATTTAGTTACCAAGCATAAATACCAAATTGGGATCATTTTCAGTCTACAAAAAGGATGTTTGAAATCAATTAACTTTCAATGTACAATGAATTTGAAATAATAAAATCTGATTACTCGCACCTATGAAAAACTAAATTGGGATCATTTTCAGTCTACATAGAATGTTGGAAACCCAAATAAAACCTGATAGTCTCTTCCGTACACAGTGGAATTAAAATGTATCCGCAGGACAAAATATGTCATGTCCTCAGATTTGCTTTCTTGGAAAAACTCTAATGATCAATTTGATAGAACTAAATAAAGAGTATGCCATATTAGTTATTATTATTTCCATTTTTAATTTGTAGATGTAAATTTATTAGCAGGTTTAAGTGGTAGTAAAATCCAATAAAAATGTGGAGCCTTTGCAACTAATTTTGACATGGTTAGTGAGTTCATTTCAGTAAATAACATCAATCTCCACATACCTCGGCTTCATCCTTGGTCATTCCTTCTTTCCATGCATGATTAAAGAACCCATACAGGTAACTTGACCCAGATCCTGTACAAGTTCCAAGCACAATAATACTATAGAGTCAACTATACTATGGTGAAATACTCTCAATGAATCATTAATAGGTTCTCTTTCCAGAAAATCAAGAGTCAATAACTGGATAAAAGTGAGTATAGCTGCCACATCGTATATGGGACTCCACTGATTCTGTAGAATATCCAAGTAAATACTTCCATCTACATAGACTGATTGAGACAAAATACAATCAGAAAATGACCTGCTTGTGTAGGCCACTACAAAATATAGATTATGGTTGTTTGTCAATGGAAATGGTGACACCAAGTAATTTATCTATTCAAAGCAGCAATAAAGTTTAGGAGGGTTAGAACATACTGTTTGGATGGAACATCCGGGAGAGAAAACGTACTGTTGGTGGTTTATTTGGATAATCTAAAGTCAACTTGAATGTACCTGCACTCACAACATATACAGATACTAAACAGAGGTCCAAATAGAATATTCATGGAGAGAGGTGATGCAAGAAACATATCATCAAAGCATCCAATAACATCTAGAACTGCTAATATTTGGTTGTATGCCTTAGTTAGACCATGTATCTTTCTCTACGGAAGTTAGTCCATACAACTAGAATTAAGAGCCAGAAATGGTATGCAGAATCTAACCATTGGATAATATTTCATCACTTCATCGAGATTATTCCAACCTGAATAAAAACCAACTCAATTTTCTCAAGAGAAGACATGATCTTCAATATAGTAGTAATAACTCATGATGTGAAATCATTATCAGTAACATAAGCCCATACCCTATCAAATCATTACCTAGTGGCATAGCCCATAATAAAGAGAAAAAAAATCTAATGGGGAAGATGGTGCATAACGATAAAGTTCAGATTCACAAACATCGTGCATTCGTAATGTTATCAAAAGGAACACAAAAGCTCCCCAGACATCAGAACAATTAGAGCAGTTAGATCATTTATATACAATGGTCAAAAATATTCTTCATCATCGATATTCTGAGAGCCTTGATCATGATGCAGATACTATACATTAGACCACAAAGAACCCTAAAACAAAACTAATTCAGTATAATCAAATCCATGCCGAAAAATAAAACACAATTATTAGTAGAGACGGAAATTGATAAGGTGATGCTCAGTCCCATGAATGAAGCAATTCAAACAAAAATTAATTTAACCGAATTATCAAATGTCCTAGGCAAACTCAACCCTTGGTAAGTGGTAAAACATGACCACAACAACACAATAATACCAACACAAAGGAAGCGATAAGCGATTGCAGATTGAGTCCTTAAGGGAAAAAAGATGGAGAAAACCAAAACAAAGACAAATTACTAATGATTCTCATACCCGTCCCACTTCATATTTATTTTCTAGAAAGATAACATAATCGTTGTATCAGTTAAATGTGCAACACTGCAATAACAACAAAAACTTTCAGATACCAATCAAAACAATAAATAGATCACAAGCCATAGAAATGTGTGTCACGCATTATAAACGAACATTAACAGAAGCCACAATTTAACATATCACATAGTCTTGATTCCAAATTTAATTATCGATACTTAAACGAGTGCAGTAATATTCACTCATATATATATATATATATACACACACAATTACTTTCAATATATATATATTTATATACATACACACACAACATCCTCAGAAATACATAAAACATGTATATACATACATAAAGTGTATTTGTATATAGTAGCTTAATTGAAAAGTGAAATTGGAAGAATTGCGGAAACGAATATCAATTACCTCCATCCCAAGGAGTATCATCAGGTCTACAAATGAAAACACACAGCAAACATAACAGGAAACCATTAGATAATCTTTAAAAAGAGAGAGGGTATATACGAAACATAGATACATATATAGATACATGTGTATATAATTGTTGACATACCACAGCATGATGTTATTGTCTTGAGGAACGCCACTGATTCCGGTGGGTGGATCCTGCTGCAACCGCTTGATATCCCTCATTAGCCGCTTCCTTGCCGGCGTCGACATACCTCCACACTCTTATCGCAAGATGACTTCACCAACATGAATATATATATATACATATATATAAAGGGAAGAGAGAAAGTAGAGATCTGGGAGAATCTAACAGAGAGCAATCATGAGAGAGAGCGTGAGAGGGGTCTGATCGAGATTTTTCTTTCTTTTTCCTATTCTTCTTTCTCTATATCACGATTTCATGGCCGATTCGAGAGGGTGTGAAAAGATTCACCTCCATACCCTAGTCTTGTCGAGAGAGTTTTTGGGAGATTTGAGAAATGTGTTTTTTGATTATCACCAAGCTACAGTACAAAGAAGACAAAAGAACATCAATTTGATGTTCTCAATTTGGACGAAAATTTGCTCCTTGTTTTTGTTTTTTTTTTTTTACTGTGCTAGGATAACGCGTGGGCTCAAAATATTGCCAAACAGCTTCTTACTTTCATTTTAGTGACAAAAAACAAAAATTAGAGCAAAAACACTCTATCCAAATGCACCCGTAATGTTTCCCGAGACTAATAAAAATAATTTAAGAAAATTCTTTAACCAATAATATCTCTATCACATAGAGAAAACCAAGTGAAATTTCCTATTAAGTCCAACTTTTACAGCTAAAATGACAAATAAGTCCTAATACTTTCTTTTAGAACTTAAAATTCCTACTTTTAATATTTATATATATTCCATTCAAGTCCTATATCCATCTTATTCTATTTTTTTTAATATAAATTAGAAAATTACTTTCTTACTAAAGTTGTTGTTTGGTATCAATTTTTAAGGTAAATTTAAATACAATATTATCGGTAACTAAAACTTAAAAAAAAATTGTATATCACTTCTTGTATAAATTAATTATTATACAAATATGTTTACTAAGGGTATAGATAGAAAGATTAGGCATTTAGGACTTATATGAATTTTGTTCCAAAAAGTAGGGCTTAATAGGAATTTTCCCAAAAATAAATCCAAAACACACAAATATTAAATAAAAATAGGTCTTCTAAACTCAAGGTTCAAATCCTTAATTTTAAAAATATTGAAAAAGGAATAGAATAAATTGAAGTGTTTAAAAGTTTATAAGATTCTCATATTTCCGATTGTTAAGTTTTTACTTTGTATTTTTTTAATATCATCAAGAACAACCATAATTGAAATTAATGGTATTAATTCAAATGAAAAAAGATAAGATTTTTTTTTTTTTGATAAGTTTGAAAAGATAAGGATTGAAAATCTGATTGCAGTACTTTATAAAAAAAAGACAAAATCTATATAAAAAAAAAATCTAAATTAGTTAGACATTTGTAGTATAGATAAATATGAGAAAGAAAGATATTTTATTTATTTATAAAATTAATTTATTTGTTCTCCATCGATACAAATTTTTTTATTTTTTTTTAGATTTGAAGTTAAGTCACTAAATTCAGAACATGAGTAGGTGAGTTTTACTGAATTATTTGTTTTATTGATTAACTAGCTATTCGATTTAGAATTGATTTTCTTTTATCCTATTTATACTTGTCTAACTCCCGTTGACGATTATATTCCATATCCCTATCTCTAACGGAAATGGATGCATGTTCGTATACCACATGAAACGAAAGATTGTCGAATTTTATATACACACTGATATCACGGTGTTTGAATATAAATTCATGATTTTTTGTTTTAGAATGTAGTATCTGTCGTGATTGAGATGTCTCTAGAAGAGGAGAGTTTCCGGTTATGAAGCACCGACACGGACACACGACACGACATGACACGAACACGGCGATACGATAAATTTTAAAAATTAGGACACGACACGCCGCATATACGTCTATAAAAAAATATAATTTTTTTATATACACATATTATATTACACAAATACTTAATTTATCACTTAAACAATGAGAACCAAATAAACTTATAAACAAAAATAAACAAATAAGTTAAATGAAATATCTGACATGTTCAAAATTATTCATTTCACTACCATCCAAAAAATTAAATGCATCTTCCCCAACATCTGTCTTTTAGTCTCTCTTTCGTTATATTATAATTTTTTTCTAAATCTTTGGTTATGTGTGATGTTATCCTGTTCCTTTTCAAATAGTGGATAAGTGAATAGGTGTTACAATTCCTCTAACAAGATGAGGACGAACAAAGATATTCAAGTATCATCAAAACAAAATATTGAATTAGAGATGTTGAAGTTCCATAAGTAATCCATTAAATTATCGGCTACATAAGACATCTATCTTTCATTGAATCAACCAACCCACCGAGTGTTCAACACGTAGACACTGTTGTGCGGAAACCAATTCTAAACAAAATCACACACATAGTATAGACACAGAGATTTATAGTGGTTCCCCAGAAACACGGGTATGCCCACTTTGAGAGTTTTTCAATATAGTTTGGTTGAAAACAATGGTGGTTCGGGAGGAGGATACTAGCTTCGAGTATCAACTCTACTCAACCTAACACACACTCTCACTCACAGAAACTCACAAGGTTTCTACCTTATTTCTTGAGTGTTTATCTCTCAACTCAAGTGTATATCTCTCTGTTTTTTTTACACTACAGATATCAACATGTATATGCTCATATATATAGAACTTTGAGAGAGAGAAGTAAAAACAACAACATTTATGTGCTGGCAGTGGAGTGAACAAATTGTTCATGCATGGATGAGTTGGCTTGTTTGACAAACTGGCCAAGAAGCTTCTTCAGTGTATGCATCATTGCATGCATCACATGCATGCAATGTGATGGTATGGAACTGTCAATTCTCCCCCTTCCATACCAATTGGAGGAGAAAGTTTTCCGTTGCGCTTCAGTTGATGTCCATCCGGGCTATGTCTCTGCATAACTCCAGCTTATCTCGAGTAACCACTTTAGTCAACATATCAGCAGGGTTCTTGTCTGTATGGATCTTAACAATCTTTAGTAATTGTTGTTCCATCACTTCGCGTATCCAGTGATAGCGAATGTCGATATGCTTCGTACGGGAATGGTACATTGAATTCTTGCTCAAGTCCAGAGCACTCTGACTGTCACAATGTATTTTGTATTCTTTCTGAATAATACCCAGTTCTTGGAGAAACCGCTTTACCCACAACATTTCCTTTCCAGCTTCCACTGTAGCAATGTATTATGCTTCTGTTGTAGATAAGGCAACACACTTCTGCAATTTGGACTGCCATGACACAGCTCCCCCTGCAAAAGTAAATAGAAATCCCGAAGTAGATTTCCTGTTGTTAATGTCGCCGGCCATATCTGAATCTGTATAGCCTTCCAAAACTGGTTATGTTCCCCCATAGCACAAGCATAGTTTCGAGATACTCTTCAGGTACCTAAGAATCCACTTGACTGCTTCTCAATGGTCTTTGCCTGGATTGAGAGAAATCTGCTCACAACGCCTACATCGTGAGCTATATCCGATCTGATGCAAACCATTGCATACATCAAGCTTCCAACAACGGAAGAGTAAGGAATTGATTCCATCTCTTCCTTTTCTTTCATCGAAGAGGGACACGATCTCTTGCTCAGATTGAAGTGATTAGCCATCGGAGTACTGATTGGCTTGGCATTTCCCATGCTGAACTTTGCAATCACCCGTTCAACATACTTCTCTTGTGACAACCACAGTTTCTTGGCTTTCCTGTCACGAACAATCTTCATGCCTAAAATTTGTTGAGATGGGACTAGGTCCTTCATGTCAAAGGACTTAGAGAGTTCTTGCTTCAGCTTGCTAATCATACTAGCATCCTGTCCAACTATCAACATGTCGTCAACATACATCAATAGAATAACAAAATTACCATCCAGGAATTTCTGAATGTAGACACATTGATCTGCAGAAGTTCTCTTGTACCAATGACCCACCATGAATGAGTCGAACTTGATGTACCATTGCCTCGGTGCTTGCTTGAGGCCGTAGAGACTCTTCTTCAGTTTGCAAACCATATGTTCTTTCCCTGTAACATGAAAACCTTCTGCCTGGTCTATGTAAATTTCCTCTTGTAGATCTCCATGGAGGAATGCTGTCTTGACGTCCATCTGTTCAAGCTCAAGGTTTAGACTAGCTGTCAATCCGAGTTACACTCGAATTGAGGTCATTTTCACAACTGGTGAAAATATCTCGTCAAAGTCGATGCCTTTCTTCTGTTGGAATCCTTTGACAACCAATCGGGCTTTGTGCTTTATCGGCTTTCCGTTGGAGTCTTTCTTTAGCTTGAACACCCATCTGTTTTTCAATACTTTCTTGCCTTTGGAAAGTCTCACCAAATCATAAGTCTGGTTCTTCTGCAAGGAACTCATTTCTTCTTGCATAGCTTCCACCCATTTATCTTTGTCTGTATGGGTATTTACTTCCTGAAAGCATTCTGGCTCCCCTTCATCAGTAAGCAATATATAGTCTGACTCCGGATATCTCGTCGACGGAATCAGAGGTCGGCCTCTTTCAGATCTCCTTGTCTGAGGCTTTGGAGGAGCTACTTCTGGTTCTGTAGCTTCTGGTGAAGGGGTTTGTGGCTCCCCCTGCCCAACACCCTCAGGTTCCTCATATACTTCTGGAATTTCATCCTGCATTTCTTCATTGTCGGCGATCAACTGTATTGGTGCAGGATCTAGGATGATATCTATAACACTGGAACTGTTATCACTGAATTCAGTGATCTTTTCAGTGTCTTCGTATGTCTGGTTCTCTTAGAACATAACATCCTTATTTCTGATGACTTTCTTCGATTCTGGATCCCATAGTCTATATCCGAATTATTCGTCTCCATATCTGATGAAGATGCATGGAGTTGATTTCAGATCGAGCTTCTGTCTTTGCTCCTTGGATACATGTGCAAATGCCTTGCACCCAAATACTCTCAGGTGATAATATGAGGGATCTCTTCCAGTCCATACCTTTTCTGGTACTTCGAACTGTAGCGGTACTGATGGTGATTTGTTGATCAGGTAAACGGCGGCTCTGACTGCTTCACCCCAAAATGGCTTTGACAATTTAGCCATACTGATCATACTTCTGGCTCTGTCCATAATGGTCTGATTCATTCTTTCGGCTACACCATTATGTTGCGGGGTACGTGGGACCGTCTTCTCATGTCGGATACTGCGTTCAACGCAGTAGGCTTGGAACTCATTTAAAGTGTACTCGCCTCCATTATCTGATCGGAAGCACTTCAGCTTCTTTCCAGTTTCCCGCTCAACCATGGCGTGGAATGCTTTGAAGTAATTGAGTACCTGGTCCTTTATTTTCAGAAAATATACCCACACCTTGCATGAAACATCATCAATGAATGTGAGAAAATATTTGCTACCGCCTAAAGAATCCACTTCTAAAGGACCACAAACAGTGTGAATCAAACTCAACAACTCTGATCTTCTTTTGGTAGTTGATTTGAAAGAGACTCTATGTTGCTTTCCAAATAAACAGTGATCACAAGGGTTTAATTGGATACCTTTTGATACTGTGATTAGCTTCTTCCGTGCTAATGTAAGCAACCCTTTCTCTCCCATGTGTCCGAGTCTTTTGTGCCACAAATTTGGTGAAGTCTCATCTTCAACTGCATTGAGACTGTCAGAAATCACCTTCACATAGGTAGTGTATAATGTCCCGTGTATCTTTCTTCGAGCGACAACCATGGCTCCTTTTGTCAGCTTCCAGATGTCATTGCTGAAATGGTTGTCGTAGCCTTCTCGGTCTAAGGTTGTCCTGGAAATAAGATTGAGACGAAGATCTGGCACATGTCTCACATCTTTTAAGACCGTACTGCAGCCAATACCGGTCATCATCTGGATATCGCCGATACCCATGATCTTTGAGAAACTTGTATTTCCCATTCTCACTGTACCAAAGTCTCCTGCTTTGTACGTGGTGAAGAAATCACTGTGGGGAGTGGCGTGATAAGATGTTGTTGTGTCAATCACCCACTCGGCTTCATTGCTTCTAGTGTGAATGCATACCTCTTCATCGACTGAGCATATAGTGATATCTCCTGAAACCGTGACCATTGTGTTGTCATATTCTTTCTGTGGCTAGCAGCTGCTTTGACCTTGCTCCCTTTGGAGTTTGCGGAAATTCTTCTTTAAATGTCCCGCAATGCCACAATGATAACAAACATAGTTATCCTTTTATGGATTTTTATCATTGCTGGGTCTACCGCAGTTTTGGGACATTCCTCTACTTTTGCCTCACTTTTGCCTCTACCAGTTCCGTAAGATCGTCCTTGACCTTCAGTGACAAACGCATGTGTTTGATTCATGCCGGTCTCCTTTCTTCGGGCTTCCTCACTGAATATGGCATCCTTTACTGTTGCCATAGTGAGTTTGTCGCTCGGTGTTGAGTTACCGAGGGAAACCACCAGTGTCTCCCAATTGGGAGGTAAGGAACTGAGCAGAAGTAGTGCCTGAGTTTTATCACCAAGATCGAGGTCTACAGCTGCAAACTGGTTCACCAAGTTTTGAAACTCGCTGGTGTGCTCGGCTACAGAGGATCCGCTCTTCAGCTTCAAATTGACTAGTCACATCATTAGAAGTGCTTTGTTTCGAGCAGTCTTGGCCTGATACATATCCTCGAACTTCTTCCAGAGCTCGTAGGCATTGGTCTCTTGAGCAACATGGTGGAATACACTATGGTGAATCCATTGTCTGGTTTGGCCAATCGTTTTTCTGTGCATCTTGGTCCAATCTTTCACCGTGATTAATGTCGGCTTTTCGCCTTCGTTTTATAATGGGTCCGCCAAATCCTTACAATTAAGGAGATCCTCCATACGGGGTTTCCATATGGAGTAGTTCGACGCCGATAATTTAATCATGGCTCTGGATCCTGAATCTTCCATTGAACCAAATCAAATTTAAGCTCTCCTTGGCTTGTTTGATATGTTCGGAGTAGAATCACGTAAAACGGAGTGTACCGTTGCGTCTGGAACGGTCAAAAACCTTAAGATCGCCTCTGACTGCGCTCAAATCTGACTTAGGATGAGTCCAGAATAGTCAAAACAATGACGAGGGGCAAAATTGTAATTTTGCAAAATAGGTGACGACGTGGAAGGACACGTGGTAGCGTGTCAGTGGTGACACGTGGCGGATGAAGTGGCACGAGTCAGTGGGTGACACATGGCAGTAACGTGGCACGCGTCAGTGGCTGACACGTGGCACAATCGTAGGGTGACAAGTGGCGTATATTGATGTCAGCAGTGATGTGGCAGACCAGCTGACGTCATCGCTGACATGGCGCGCGTGAAGGCGCGTGCTGCGCGTGCGCGCTGGAGGTTGAAGACGCGTGAAGTGCGTGGTGCGCGTGGGCCTCACGAGCGCTGGAGGTAGACGACGCGTGGGGCGCGTGACGCCGAGAGCTGCGACGCGTGGAGCTTCAGGCGGCGCGTGCGGTGGCGTTTGCGACGGTTTTCAACGGGAAGTTGTTCGTCCGGAGATAGGTCGCCCGAATATATAAGTGGTGTGGTGTTTTACTACGAATTGTGCTTCGAAATAGAGGTTTAAAACCGACTCTGTTTTTCGAAAAATAATGGCTCTGATACCACGTTGTTGTGCGGAAACCAATTCTAAACAAAATCACACACACAGTATAGACACAAAGATTTATAGGGGTTCCTCAAAAACACGGGTACGTCCACTTTGAGAGTTTTTCAATATAGTTTGGTTGAAAACAATGGTGGTTCGGGAGGAGGATACTAGCTTCGAGTATCAATTCTACTCAACCTAACACACACTCTCACTCACAGAAACTCACAAGGTTTCTACACTTCTTTCTTGAGTGTTTATCTCTCAACTCAAGTGTATATCTCTCTGCTTTTTTTACACTACAGATATCAACATGTATATGCTCATATATATAGAGCTTTGAGAGAGAGAAGTAAAAACAACAACATTTATGTGCTGGCAGTGGAGTGACCAAATTGTTCACGCATGGATGAGTTGGGTTGTTTGACAAACTGACCAAGAAGCTTCTTTAGTGTATGCATCATTGCATGCATCACATGTATGCAATGTGATGGTATGGAACTGTCAGACACGCGTGTGTCCTCAAGTGTCCAATGCGTGTCCAATTGTTTTTTAAAAATAGGACATATTTTTTGTGTGTCAGATATGTATTTTTGACATATCCGAGCGTCCGCTACGACGACCCTAGACGAAGTGTTCATCCCTTATATATCTCCAAATATTATTGGAGGATGGATTGACTTTTTGGATTCGTTTGGTCCTTCTTGTTTCATTGGACCCGTTTTGATTACCTTATATAAAACAGTACTCATATATTGTTAGAGTGATTAGAAAGTCTATATCTTTTGTATATCTATATTAAATTAGACAACCACGCGGGACTGCTAGTTTAACAACCACGTGGGATGTCTATAGAAGTAGGGATGCCTTCTACTGTCGGATAGCGCATTTGAGAGTATGTTTAATTAGATGACTAGATAGTTTTACGAATTTTTCTTTTTTTAAAAAAAAAAAAAAACTGAATTGTTTTATAATTTATTTTCCTGTGTATATGTGATAATAATATGAAATCCTACTAGGTTTCTTGTCACATTAGCATGGATAAGGACAGCCCAAGGAATGACAGATAAATTATCTTACTAGTGTATTTAGTTTCAGCAGATGTAAGCAATGTGACACGACTACAAAATGTGGAACACTGATGCAATTTTCTAGACATTGGAATTTTTTTTCTAGCGGATCAATTTCATTGAAATGTTACTATTCCATGGAGGGAATGATCAGAAAGTTGTTGATTTTTTTTTCTTTTTTTTTTTCCTTCTTGGAAGGGTAAATGTGATTGAATTAGAGAATTTTCAGAAATCCTTGTTACTAGGATGAAGCATATGAAAGTTGGAAGCTGATAGATAAATGTAAATTGACATTTCATGACTGATTGTTTGTTTGTTTTGTTTGATTTTTTCATTTTTTTCCCTTGCCATAGCTTGCCTAAGAGGCTAATGCTACGTTTGGTATGCAGGAATGAAATGGAATGAAGGTAGGAATAGAATGAGAATGAGAATGAGATAGAATTATCATTCTCATTCTATTGTTTGGTTGCAAAAAGAATCATATTAGTAATGGAATGAACTTAAAATAATTTTTTTTCAAAATTACCCATTTTAGTAACAAATATATTATTCTAATTATATGATATTATTTTTATTAAAAAGTAATTAAGGATAATGAGAATAATAGTGACGGATAACGAATGTGGTGGTAGTAAAAAATGATGAAGGTGATGGTAACGATGATGGTGGAAAGTGATGATGTGGTGGTGGAAGGTGGTGATGGTGGAGGAGGAGAAGGTGGTGGTGATGATGGTGGAACACCATGGTGGTGGTGTATTGGTAGAAGACATTGGAAGTGGAAAGGATGGTGGTGGTGGAAGGTGGTGGTAGAAAACAATGAAGGTGGTGGTGGTAGAAGGTAAAGAAGGTGGTGGTAGTGGTCCGGTGATGGTGGTGTGTTGGTAGAAGATATTGGAAGTAGAAATGATGGTGGTGGTAGAAAGTAATAAAGGTGGTGGTAGAAAGTAAAGAAGGTGGTGGTGGTGGTGGTGGTGATGGTGGAGGAGGAAGGTGGCGGTGGTGAAGGTGGAGATGGTGGTTTGTTTATTTAAAATGTGCAAGAGTTATTTAGTAATTTGATATTTTAAAAGTATTCTTTAAATAATGAAATGCCCATTTCATAGGTTTAGTAATGTAATGAATTTTCATTCTCTCAAATGGTTTTTCATTTTAAGAGAATGATCATTCTCACTTTATAATACCTACCAAACAAGAGAATAGTTGAAATGGGCATTCCATTCCATTCCAACGTACCAAACACAACATAAGAGTTACATACGGGGATCGCTGCCCATCTCAGAACATGTACCTCTTTCAGGATATATTCTCGTTTAGGTTGTCCTAGATATTTCTAGTATTTAAGACTCAGAAATGTGAAATATAATTTTTAAAGTTGGAAAGGTTGTTGAAACTCACTAGCTTAGAAGCGGATTGACACAAAAGCTTAAATCACTCCCTCAAGTGCCCACTAGTCACTGAATGAGTGTGTGCAACATGGTTTGTAGTTCAAAAATGTGTGAAATACTATTGTAAATGACAGAATTTCTGGCACAACAAAGTAAAAGGCCCAATGTCAAGTGCCCATCATACAAGCTATTTTGGGCCCACCAAGATGGGTTTAAAAATATCTTAAAGGTCCATCAAGTCCGAATAATAAGTCCTGTTAACTAAAGCCCATAAACAAGGAGAAATTGGGACTAAAGTTAAGGGCTTAGTTAGGATAAAGATTGACGTTAATCAAATTCCTAAAATCAAGGGATTTGATTCTAATCTTAATGGGTTAAGACCCATTGTCTCATGTATAAATATGGCCTTAGATCCTCAATAAAGGATATTCTTAAATGTGTGCAAAAAATTGCATCTACACTTTGACGCCGTATGTGGGAACGAAGATTATTATCTTTTTCTCACCTCACAGATTCGACATTCTCCCTTTCTTTTCTTCCTTCGATTTTTTTTTCGAACCTTTTTTAGGGTAATTATGGTGGTGGATATGAGGTCATCCGTGGATTTAGCTAAGGCAAACAACGTTCAACCTGCCCAAATTTAGGCAATCATGGAAAGATTAATGGCGGTGGAAAGAAGGAATGAAGAGTTAAAACAACAAAACGCAGAGCTCCGTCAGATGCAGGGTTAGGTTCCAAATCCTAACAATCAAGGAGGCTAAGCCAATACTGCGAACAACGAAGACCTGCTCCCAGATCCGCGCGCGCAGTGATGGAAATCAGAACAACGGACGGGAGGACACAAGGAGCATAGTAGTTGATGGTTAAAAAGAGGTCACTAGCTAAAGGCACAAGGATTCCCCAGTCATGACTCAGCCCACAATGAAGGATCTGGAAGATATGGCCGCCAAAATACATAAGCAACTACTGGAAACATGAAAGTCCAAACCCCCTCGATGAAAGATCTGGCGGGCCACGCTGCTGTTGACATGATTAGATCACCATTCACAGATAAGATAGATCAGGCCGAGTATCCGAAGAAGTTTAGGTTGCCAACTGTCACGCCCCGAATTCCTAGGACTCCAAAAACCGAGCCTAAGAGCTAAGGGAGTGATTGCGGAAGTAAAAAGAAATGAGAACCAACGAAATCCAATCATCAAATACCCACGAAAGGGTAAAATGATCTGATACCACGTTGTCACGCCCCTAAGATTCCCGAAACTCAAATCTAGAGAATCAGCGAATCTCCAAGGGATGACGCTAGTCAAGCGACTACTAGAGTCAACAACAACAAAGAGACACATGGAATAACAATAAAAATATACTCAATGTCAAGTAGAATGCTAGAAACTCACTAGCATCCTCCAATACCAACTGACACGCTCCTAAATTCCTAAGACTCCCGAACAGGGACATCCGAGGAATCCAGGATGTGATCCTTAATACAAATGACCAACTAAGACATCACTAACCATGGAAACGTATGGATTAGTGATGGAAATGGTATATTTCATACCCAAATGGATAATAAACTAAGCAGCGGAATCTAACGAAAATCCGGCAGAGTTCCGTTTGTAAATGAAACATCCGGACAACAACCACAACACAAGAACCTGCCCAAAGCAATTCAATAATCACAATGGCTTCCAAGCCCCACATTCATCAATCTTACTAGGGCCGAGATAATGGAAAGAAACCAAAACCCCTCCAAACCCTCTAATAATCAACAGAGCCACAAATGCTCGAATAAGATACAGTAAAGCACCTAGCTGTGCAGAATAAATACAATAATCTCCTGAAAGAATAAATACAGGAAATAAAAGATACATCAATAGGGATAGGCCAACAAACTGGCTCCCAAAAGAAAATACATAACAATCCCATAACAATGGGTAGAGAAACTGAAAGCGGATACCTATCGTCCCCAAACCCAGTCGTGCTGCAACCGTAATCGCATCACCCAACGCAACTCCAAAACCTGTAACAAGGAAACAAAAGAAAGCTGTCGTTGCACTGCATCCTGCTCATAGCCGTATATTTCCTGCAACCTGGCGTGGAATACCAGGGGGCGAATGAAATTCCCCTGTGAGCAAATAAGCTCAGTGGGAAAATATATCCTAACTACCACATCCTCTGATAGTTTAGGTAAAGCTAAACCGTCTAATAAGATATAAATATAGCCCAACTAGTCCTATCCACGCAAACCCAAGTCACACGCTCATATACTATCGTAAACGAGTAGACATAAGTATATAGGGAATATATATATATATATATATATATATATATCTACACGTATATATATATATAAATACACAACATGAGTCTCTAAAACTCGTACTCCAAGTACCCAACACCAGTAGTCTACACTACTCTCACCAACGTACACTAGGTACACGATACTAAGGTCCAGTCTAACAAATCACCAATTACTCACAACACAATTCAGAAGATCCAACCGAGGAGATCACCTCACCTCTAATATCCATAAGGAAACAAAATCCACCAATAGTACCAAGGAAGGCTCAAATCCTACACCCTGATAACACAGGAAGGAAAACACCCACGTCCTTGCGTACTAACACAACCATAATCAATATATATATATATATATATATATATATATACACAATATATATATATAACAAATCTCATCCCTCTCCTAGAGTAAGTCTGTACCTCAAGGATGGGATCACCCCATCATCTCACTATGCGAAAACCTCAATGCTATCTCCAACAAGTCAATAAGTCACCAACAGGATAAATCCATCACTAACACTTGCACTATAAGCTACAAAACCACCCGATCAATTCACTAAGAGTACAAGAACTCAACTCCCAAGAACGACCACTTAAGGGTCACCAAAACGAAGCAAAGGAAAAGAGTTCCCAATGCTAACCAACAGATAACCAAGACAACAACGTCAAGGTTAAGAATACCCAAACAAGGAAAGAACACCACAAGTGAACAAAGAAAGAACACCAAAAGTGAACAAGGAAACCAAAAACGAATGGCCGAGAGTGGAAGCAATAAAAAGATGAATCCCAGAGATTCAATAGTTTTTAAGAAAAAGGTTTTCAAACTCGAACCAATCCTTTTGGTATCCATGCCCCTAACGTATGGAAAACTCATATCACCTAGGTGGTGATACCAACAACCCAGAAAAGAGAAAGGCAACACTATATGTGTGCACTGAACAACGACAAGCCTAAATCCGAGACTTAAGCATGATAGGAAACAAAGGTGAATAAATGGAACACCTTTCAAAACTCTACAAGTCGAGGTTTTGAGAAAGAAGTCTCGTAACCTCAGAATCCCAAGAAAAGTAATAAAATAGTTTTCTTTTAGAAAATCACACAGTAGAAATGACCGTCTTGCCCCCGGTCTCCGTCAGTTGCCATCACCGGCTTTTAAAAGTTGAAATCTTTTCAAAGAAGATCCTAAGATCATTTTATAAGGTATTAAAACTTTTCATTTCTACGGGGGTAGGCGAAAACGGGTTTTTTCTTTTAAATACAAAGAGTTTATTTAAAAACATTAGAAAACACCGTTTTCGAAATGACAGCCAAACAAGAGGGAACATAACTCCACAGATTTCTATAATGTCCGAGAGGACAAGGAAAGGACGAACAACACGTTGGACTCACGGAAGACAAATATCCGTTCCAACTCCACCAACTCAAATGACACCACAAGGAAGAGGTTCGGCACCACACGTAACCAACGACTCAAGGAATGACGTACAAGTCAACGACTACGTACTAGCGTACAAAACACAGTAAAAGGAATGCTTAGGGGAATGAACTAAGCACTATAAACCACGCTACGGTACCCTAAGTACTTAATAGAACTCACCTCAACCATAACCTCTTATCTCCCAATCAAAATCTCAGTTACAATTGATAACATATTCCTCAAAAGTGAAAGGCACCTAAAGGTCCATACTACAACTCACAATCTCATCACCCGCCTTCTCGAAGGCCCCAAATCATAACTGATACTAAAATCAATCTCGGATCAAGGTCACACAGCTAACCAAAATCACCAAACTACTAGCCACAATCACAAGGCTACTAACCACAATTACAAAACTATTAACCACATTCTTTAAGGCATTACTCCACATCAACTCAACCTCAATTCTACAATCCATCTCTAACTTCAACTAACCACAGAAGTCGCCAGACCAATATACTTAACCTCCCCTACGGGCACAAAAGTATACAACACGAGTATAAGGATATACGCCTCGTTTATACTTTAACAATTACTGCTTTTAATTCCTGTTTTCACATTTATCACTTTCAACTGAGCATTTTATAAAATGAATTCATTTTGCATATTCATAAATAATCATGTTCCAACATATATATATATATATATCAATAAATCACATGATGATATGCAACGCACCGTACTCACAGACCGCCTGTAGTACACACACACAAAAACACACCCTTCCCAAGGATACTGGATCATTCTCTACCATTCCCCTGAGGATACAAGCTCACTAAGGAATGTAGACTTATCGTACCGTCCTTCCCAAGTGCTTTTGACACTTCACACTTTTAACCAATGAAGACGTCCACCACGACCTAGTCGCGCACATAGGGCCTTGGACTATGTGTCATCCCCCTATCGTCTCAGTTTCTCAGAAGATTAGTTCCGTGGGAAGCGAGAAGCACCCCCTGGTCAGTTGTCACGACGATCCAAACACAAACGTCTACTTGTGCACCACGCACAAAGGAAGTAGACCTCACCAAATGACTCTCTCTGCAAATGGTGAAACCGTGCACTACATGCACCCACACCCATGTCTCACAATACATGGTGTACACAAATAAATCATGTCCAACATAAATATGTCATGCATCATATTTATGAAAATACCCACATGGTAATATATAAATCTCATAATCTCTGTACATGTTTTTAAAAATATATTAAAGCATTTAAATCATATGAAAATAATTTCATATACCATTCATGTTCTCCAAAAATATATTTTCTTTAATTCTTTAGAAAATATTTCATTTTCAATTAACATGCCTTTTTAAAATAATTTAAACAATTATTTCACGTATACCAGAAGGATCCTAGCATATCATCTAAGCTTTTCGAATCTCTAATAACCCATTTAAATTCGTAAGGATTTCTAAGCCGTCCATTCTTATTTAATTTAAATAAGAATATTATTTAACCATATAGGAATAATTTAATAAATTTTCTTAAATTAATTCCTAAGTCTCATTCTGATCCTAAACGATTTATAGATATTTAAACTATCAATTTAATATATCTATAATAAATTAAATAAGGGTTTTGCACCCCTAAACTACTTCAATAATGCGGAGTGAGAAATATAATTTCCCACCTAATTATACGTTACCGAACAGTCCGAAACAGCACAGTGCCGGCGCCCGAATATGAAGCCCGCCGACCAAAATTGTCCGATAATTATTTCGAATATATCTAAATGTCCGTCTTGACAACCTATACGATATATACGAAGCCCATTAATAATCGGTTAATTAATTGAGTTAAATCTAAAATACCCCAAACGAAAACTATAACCTATAAATGCGATTTCCGGGCAAATCGTTCATCCTAAAATCACGAAATTAATATATGACGAATACTACGTAGGTACGAAACTACTCACCGAAAATCGGCTCAAACCGATCACCGGAAGGTCGACGAAAATTTGGCCGAAGCCCAGCCGAGTTCGCCCCTGTCCACGCGTCCACGCGCGGCTGCCCAGACGCGGCCTTGCCCTTGCGCCACCACCTGCGCGCCTTGCCGACGCCACCAGCACCGCCGCCGTCCACCGTCGTCGCCCGCTCCAGGTCGCCGACCCTGGCTACAGCCGCAGCTGCTGCTGCGGCAACCTGTTGCCTAGCCAGCGCGACTCCTCTCCCGCCGCTCCTCTCTCTCTCTCTCTCTCGCCTGACCGGCGAACATGGTGATGATGGAGAGCAGCTCGGTCGTGCATGAAGAGAGGAGATGAAGCTGCAGTCGTCCGTCCAAGAGGAGAAGGAAATGGAGCAGATACGGTTCTATATATACATATATATATATATATGACCTAATTGCAAAACTGACCCTCTAAGTATCCGAAATTGCGAAATAACCCAACTTCAATATATATATAATAATTATATATATAATAATTATATATATATATATATATATATATAATAAGTCCCCACAATTTTCGGAACGCCCAAACATAATTTCGTAAGCCCGAATTAATAACGGGACGTCCAATTAAAAATATATCGGGATAGGAACCCGACAATCGGAACAACGAGAAGGTAATTTAATACGCTTCACCCCGGATCCGTAAAAGTACTAACACCGTAATCGAAATAATCGAAACGATACCGTGTAGTCGAGAATAAGAATTCGCGTAATCGTCAAAGAAAAACCGTAAAGTCATCCAGTCGACTTTAAACTAAACGCGAAAAATTTACAGGTATCAAATACCAAGAATAAATAATACGTCACGAACAAGTGACGTCATTACCGAAATTAAATTAAATATAATTTTAGGAAAAAAGGAAAATAACACGGGGTGTTACACCAACCTTCACCCTTTATGATGGGACAAAGGATCCAACATATCACATCTACCAGTACCAGACCAAGATGACCGCATGAAAGAAAGATGATGAATTGATGTGCAATATATTCCCCACTAGCCTGACTGATGCACCACTCCTATGGTTCAGGAAGCAACCCCCTGGGTCAATCGGGAGTTGGAGTAAGTTGTGCGAACTTTTTATAGCACAATATTATGGCAATCATAGACAGAAGAAGACTATTTCCAGCCTATTTACCATGACCCAAGAGAAAGATGAGAGTCTCCAGAGTTTCTTGTCCATATTCACTAGAGAAATGTCCTCCATCAATCAGTGTGACCAACTTTCAGCTGTGGAAGCATGTAGGATGGCCCTGATCTCGGGTACTAAATTCCACGCCTCTCTGGTAAAAAGGCCCCCGAGTAATATAGGGGAATTAAATTCCAGAGCTTAGGGTTACCTCCGAATTGAAGAAGAAAAGGCGGTCAGGCGAAAAAGGGCCACCATGGTTACCATCGAAGATCACACCAAAGATCAAATCAAGGAATATAAGCTAACCCGTCAGGCTCCAGGCTCTTCATCAAACAAACCTATCAGCAAAAAGCAAGGAATAGAGGACAAGGTGACTCCCCTTAAAGTAAGTCTGGGTATGCTCTACCTAGAAAAGAAGAATAAGGGGATTTTCAAGCCCCCTTTGCGCATGAGACAACCCATGGAACAAAGAGATATGACAAAGCATTGTGCATTTCATAGTGAGTATGGTCATCACATTAACGATTGCAGGAATCTGTGTTGACAGGTAGAAGCAATGATTGCAAAAGGAGAACTAGCCGAATACGTAGCAAAAGATCAAACACGGGCAGAGCATCAGCCAAAAGCTCCTCAGAATAATACTCAGGCGGGACAACCAGTACGAGTGATCCATATGGTACAGGGTGGGGTTACACCTGAGGAGATTGAGGGGGTCAGGAGGTCCCAGATGCGTCAGGCTCACAAGCTCAGGAGGATTGGCGAGATATGCCAAATTTCTACCAGAAAGGAGGAGCCTCAGATCAGCTTCTCCGAAGCCGACCTAAAAAATGTGCAGATGCCACATGAAGATCCTTTGATCATATCGCTCTTTCAGGATATATTATCGTTTAGGTTGTCTTAGATATTTCTAAGCATTTAAGACTCAGAAATGTGAAATATAATTTTTAAAGTTGGAAATGTTGTTGAAACTCACTAGCTTAGAAGAGGCTTGAAACAAAAGCTCACATCGCTCCCTCAAGTGCCCACTAGTCACTGAATGAGTGTGTGTAACATGGTTTGTAGTTCAAAAATGTGTGAAATAATATAATATTATTTAAATATAATTTAATGTGTTACAATATATAATTTTATATCTATATATATATATATGCTAAAATATATAAATATAAATTTTATAATAAATTATAGGTCAAAATTTTATTTTATTGATAGTAAATAAATTGTGATAAAAGTGTTATTTTTTATATATATATAATAGGTCAATTACTATATGGGATATTAGGTCATAAAAGTTTTCCTTTTTAAAATTAAGTATTTTAAGATGATAATTTTATTTATTTATTTTATTGATATTGTATAAATTATATGATATTAGGTCAAAATTTTATTTTATTGATAGTAAATAAATTGTGATAAAAGTGTTCTTCTTTTTATATATATAATAGGTCAATTACTATATGGGTCTTTTTATGCAATTTATTTTTATGAAGAGTTGGTTTGTAATTTTGGAGCATTGGTATTCACAAATGAAGCTGGTCATATTTTGAGGGGGTGGGCTGTGAGCCTCTGATGATGATGGACCAGGGTACAGATGCCTGCACCGAGTGCAACTGCGACAAGAGAAACGCAACAAAATTGTAAATAGGTGCAACACCATTCGTAAAAAAATCGGCAAAATAATGAATAAATAATTTACTAATTTAATTAAATGAAAAATTAAGAAATGATTGTTTTGCCTATTTTCTTATGAAGGGTGTTGCACCTGTTTATAATTTTGTTATGTTTCTCTTATCGTAGTTGCACTCAATGCAGACGATCCGAACCCTGTGGACTGATGGTGAGGGTGGGCTGAGGTAATATAGGAAAGAAATGTAAGAAATTGAAAAAATGGACTTATATGGAATTTGGGATGAAAAGTAGGACTTATGTGTCATACTCAAACTATTTTAGAACATGTCTTTGGGCTTGAAAAGTAGGACCTAAGGGGAATTTTTCCTAGTTTCAAACGGTCACTTTACGAATTAATATTTCATTCAATACTTAATGATTTTGAACAAGTAAATATACAAAATTAATCTCCTCACTAAGGAGAACACATTGACACTTTGTCTCGCTCATTTCAGAGTACGGGTATCACTTTTATTTAAGCACCAAGTTGCTAAAAACACTTGTTTGCAAAACCATTTTTCCAACAGGTTTGCCGTAACGGTCCGTTACGCGGCGTATCGTCCGGTTCGTAATGTTTTTGGAAGGTGTCGATACCGTTATTTAGCACCGAATCACCGATACTTATTTTTAAGGCCGATATTGTTCGAGTCCGTTACACTGATACTGCGACCGTTACCGAAACTAATACTCCGAACTATGGTGTGCAAATTAATTGTGGTGACAATCAACAATATTCTATTATTTATATGGTAATGTATGTATATATTTAATCATTATTAGTAACTTTTTGTTTTGTAAGGTGTGCACCACATAATCTATGATAATCTATGACATTCATTTTTTCCTTTTTGTAAAGATAATAGAGCAACAAGCGCTTGTAGGTCTCCCTTGGAAAGAAGCTTTAATGAATTTGCTCCATTTCGCATTCATGCCAATTAATGTGGTACTGATGATATTTGATCACGACCAAAATTTTACATAATTATTGGTAAAGCTGTAAATATATAAATTTCTGTAAATATTACTCTAACTTATAAATATAAAAATTGTAGATTAAATTATTCCTTTAAGTTGTAAATATAAAAATATAGAAAAATTATAAGGTGGAAATGTTGCACTACATCGTATCCAGTTTCATCCCATTCTCTAACTTTTATACATATATATATTATATTCTGCAAACTTTGTTCTTGTCGGGTTTTTTATTTTTTTATTTTTTTTTCCCGAAAGGACAGTCTTTTCAAAGATTCTATACAAATTTCTATATGGGAAATGCTTAGACTTTACTCTTATAAATTATAGTAAAGGTTAGAGAAAATAAAAAAATTCTTGCTAAGGCTGTTTACTTTTCACACCAAGGAAATTCCTTTTCGAAGATTTTCTATAAATTTTAAAATGTAACTGAAGTAGTTATCTTTTAGAAAATTCTAACCATATGGGAAAATCTCTATCTTATGAAGTAAATCTCAAGGGATAGATCTATAATAAATCTCATTTTGTTAGATATCGTGGATCAAAATGGGACAGTAAGACAATTTAGAATTGACCACTCAACACAAATAGAAGAGAAACTATAAGGTGGAAGGTTGCACATAAATATAGAGAAATTAAGGTGGTCAGTAAGTAAACATGGAGAAATTAAGAAATGAAGGTTGTAAATATAACGAAATTTAAGGTGGTTAGTAGTATTCGATAAGTTAAAAAGTTAATAATTGTGCCAAAGTTTGGTTTAGAAAGAGAGATTATAAACTGTAGAATGATATAATATAGACACCACATGGAAGCTAAATACTCTTTAGGATGCGTGTACGGACCTTCTAAAGTTTGGACCAACTGTATTTAAGTTCTAGAGCGTGAGATCGAATTTTAGCTGTTGTGTACCGTGACTTAATATTACACGAGTTATGGGATCGGTTCGTGTAACACTCTCAAAGAACGATCTCCTTGAAGTTTAGGTCCCAGGAAGATCGTCCTTAAGGGGTTAGACTGTCACACCCCGAATTTTAAGACTTCAAATTCGAGGTGTGATATGCGGGGTTATGGTTTTAAAAATAATAGATAGGTTTATTTTTGAAAAATATAAATGTTATCTCATAAATCTTCGTCATTCACTTCCTAAAAAAATATGTTTACTGAAGAGTGCATTTAATAAAAAAAAATTGGCGGCATATCCTTTAAAATATTAACTCCCGGAAGCGATAAAACCTATCGATATAATAAAATATAAAATATAACTTATTTTCAATTCACATTTCAAATCTCTCAAAGGGTCCACCAACCCACCACATGTCATCCAGATACTATTTCAAATATACATTCCATATTTAAACACACTATATTACATGAAAATGTTTACAACCTCAGTGTTTTACATCCCAAAAGTTTACAAACCCAAAGATAATATATTCAAGAAAATATACACCAAAATCCTTCCACTTCTAAACAAGTAAACCCAATTGTTAGGTGAGTAGAAAATGTCATGTCACGGCTACCGCTAGCGTCCACTTGGACCTGCATCTAGGGGGACATGCAAAGGGGTGAGCTCTAAGCCCAGTAGGGACGGGGACAATAACTAACAGGTAGCAAATAGCACACAAAACAATTATTCCAATAGGCACGGGAACAATAACTCACAAGTAGCAAATAACACACAAAACAATCATATAATGTACAGTATAGATCACAAGCAGAACTATAACAACAATAAAATCAACCCACTCCGAATCCATAAGGTTCTTTATATTTAACTATCAGAAAACATCATTTGAATTATAGAATTTCCATTTCCAAGAACCAAATATCAAACAACTAAAACCGGTGCACAACTCGTGTGCATTCGAGAGTGTCTCACACTGTCCCTCCCCCTTCGACTAGCATGGACCCAACTCTCCTCACCCAAGAGTAACTCGTACCCTGCTTTCTTGATTTTCCGTAACTTCACCCCTTACATGTTACAAATCTGTCAATTTATATCCTGAACTAGTACAATTGAAACAAACCATCTCAATAATCAACACTGAACATTCTCATCTATGTTTTCAATTCAAGAAAACATATATATATATATATATATATATTAGTAAAAAGCACGTGCGTTGCACGTAAGTAAAATTTAATTTATAACAAATTTAAATACCAAATTAAATAATTTTAGGTCATTATAATTTTTAATAAATTTATATTAAAAATTGCATTTAGTCGTAATACAAATACCAAAATAGAAGGAAAAGTCGGGATATAAATATAAAACACCCTAATACCTTAAAGAGTGGAAAATTTTCTCTATAAAATTTATTAGTAAATGCAAATTTAATGAAACACTTCTAATACATAATTAATTGTATAATAATTGTGAGGTACTTATTGAAATTAAAAAAATAAAATTTACTATATATTTATTGAATATACTAAAAAGAAAAAGTGAACAAATATATAGTGACAGAATGATTAAGAAAAAGTAATACAGATTGAGATGGAACAATTATAAATTAGATTACATAAACGATGAAATAATTTTTGAGAATAGTATACATATATATTTGTTTTTGTGTTTGTGTGTCAATATATATACATGAATGTAAGGTGATATATATTGATTAAACAAATAATAAATATTGAGATCATAATAAAATTATTTAAACTAAATGAAATGTGAGTATTTATTCAATGACGAAGACAATAAGAAATTAAAAGAGAATGTAATAATCTTATAGTGATATATATATTGATTAAATAAATAATAAATATTGGACCGCAGTATTCTACAAAGGCCACCAATGTATTCTACAAAGGGGCCAGATTTTACACATGATGATGTAAAGGTATTTTACTCTTTGTTTTTTTTTCTTTCTAAAACTCAAGATCAATGGAGAATTGTTCCTGAATATTTAATTCTTTATAGTCAAAGATGGACAAATCTCAATTCTTTTTTCTTCTGTCAAAGTGCTAAATTTCTCATATCTGAACCTATTATAGTAAAAAGAATGGAATAGGCATAACCGCATAAGATAGTAATAAGGACAAAAAGCTTAAAAATATAACGGCAGGAGATAATATCTATCAGTTGTGACGTTAAACCATCCAAATCCTTATAAACATAAATTATATTCAATGAATCAAATAAATAAAATTATTTATTAACATGCCATAAAACATGCATATAATTAACCATTCACAATAATATATTGCATGAATATTGTGAAATGGTTATTGTGAGAAGCCTTGTAATACTATTTAATAGTTGGTATTTTATTAGGATATATAACTACCTAATTTTATACATATTCATGGAGTTTGTAATGTTATTTAATAATTTGTATTTTATTATGATATATAACTACTTAACCGCAGGCATACTCATAAAGTTTGAGCAATGAAACAGTACTCCCATATGTGTTTTCTTTCAGGAATTTTAGGATCAGGGCATTCTTTAAGGACTATTTAGTATATATAAAATCAAAATGAGAAATTAAATTAGATAAAACCATAACTAAAGTACAATAATGAAAATTGGAACTTACACAAAACCAATGAACAATATATCAAAAAAATCAAAAGTTATGTTTACCGGTTGAAGCCAACAATTTAGAGGAATTCTCCTTCAAATCATCCGCAACACCTATTTTTTCTTTGGTTTCCATCATATAACAACTCAATTCTATACTTAATAAATTGACAAAAAGCGTCAATTTTAAAAGAAACAATTGTGTAACAACTCAATTATACATGGAAGAAATTGCCTTTTAAAAGAACATAATTAAAAGAGTTAACTACCATAATTTAAATGAAATTATATATAATAAATTAAAAAATAAAAAATATTAAATACATATCCTTACCACATAAAATATAAATATAAATCAAAATGAAAAATTCTTTAAAACTATATAAACATATAACTTATTAAAAAATTTAAATTGAATAAGAATATTTTTTTGAATTTTTTACTTCCCTTTAGCATGGATAGAGGAATTGTAAATGAAGTATATTATTTATTGATTAGGAAAAACAAATAAAAGAAAAACAATTAACTGATCACATACAACTAAATTAATAAAAAGTAAAAGTAATTTTGAATATTTTTAGTATATGATTTAAATAAAAATAAAAATAATTTACTAATTTATTAGTTAAATCACTAATTAGTAACAAAAAGAATAGAATTATAAAACACATAGGTAATTAAGTTTGTGACCTCAAAGTAGTAAAAACTATTTGAAAATATAATATATATTTAAAAATACTGAAATTCGATATAATTTAGTAATAATTTGTTTTTACTTAAATTCAATGTATGCAAATTATAATTAAAAAAAAATCAGCAATTCAATATAAATTTAGATGTTGAAAAATAAGTAACTGAAACTTGGCATTTTGATACCTTAATATATCCAAATAGGAATAGAAAATAGAAATATATAATAGATAAATAAATAATCAAAATTTGATAAAACAAAAATGTTTAAATAAAATTCAGGACATCTACAAAAGAAATAACGAAAATGATAGAAAAAAGTTAAAACAATACCTGAAGTTTTTTATGCATGTTTCTAATAGAAAATAAATAAATATATATAGAGAGTTTGTGTAGATTTTTAAAGCTATGTAGATTTTTATTAGACATCCAAAAATAATAAATAAATAAAATTTAATTAGAAATAATACCTAAATGTATGTGCATATAAGAGTTTATGTTTAAAGAAGAATATTCATGGAAACTAAAAAGTAAGTGATAAAAATAAATATATCAAAAATTTAAAAATTGCCATGTATATAATGAAACTTCAAGAAAAGTGAACAGTAGTACATAAGTGAAAATTGTAACTCCCTGTGTTATTTTATCTTTTTTTGAAAAAAAATTTCGATTTATTTTTTGTTGTGACGTCACTTGTTCATGACGTCGTGGTTATTATTGATATTTTGCGTGTAAATTTTTTGCGTTTACGTTTAAACTCGATTAGACGACTTAACAATTTCTCTTGACGACTTCGTGGACTTTATTATTATTGGTTATGCGATTTTCTTTCGACGTTTAACATTTAGTTGGGCTTATATTAATTATTTAGTGTCCCATGGAGTTTTTAGGATTTTATTTAGAAATTATTTGGATATTTTCATAAAGAGGTGTAGTTATTTTATACTTTTGGATGATAAAAATGTCACTTTTGTAATATATAAATATATGTATATAAGGTATTACATATTTGATTTTATTTGTTTTGGTTAGAAGACATATGTCACATGATACTTTGAATTAAGGGTACAAAATTCAAGTTCTATCTCGCTTTTCTCTCTCACCACTTATACATAGGCACGACTTCCCCTTTTACCTCTTCAATCAGCACCAACTCCTCTCTGCAATCTGCGGCTTTTCTTCTCCTCCGACCACCTTCACGTCGTAGAGAGAGAGAGAAGCTGACGAGAGAGAGTGGGTTGTTGCTTGGTTGTGTGAGAGGGGAACTTCAGCTGGAGAGGAGGGCTGGTCGTCGACTGGGAATAGCAGCACTGTGCAGAGGCAATGATGGCGCTGGGCTAGGAGGACGAGCAAAGGCGGCGCTGGTGGTGGCAGTGACGGAGTGACGGAGCAGGCCATTTCAGGCCAGAATCTTGGGGCCTTGATTTGGTCAACTTCCCTGTCATGTCATGTACGTCATGTAAAAATTTTAGAATTTTTTGTTGAGCAGTTGTCAGTAAATCGTGTTTATAGATACGAATTTTCGTTTGAGTTATGTTAGATTTGTCCAAATTTATTAACTTATTGCTAATGGACTGCGTATATATCGTATAGGTCGTCGAGAAGGATGTTTTGGTATATTCAAAATTTTATTCAGACGACTTTGGTCGGCGGGCCCCATATTTGGGCGCCGTCACTATTCACAGTGGGTCCCATTTTGGCCAGAAAGTGTTTTGGGCCAGAATGGAGTACGTGGCTTTGGTGACGTGTTGGTGTATCCGGTTCGGTTGCGGACTTGATTGTTTAACGTGCGACACGTATTTTGAGGTAAGAAAAATATTCTCACTTCCGTATCATTTGCTATGATTTGAGTGTACGAATTCCGTCCTAAATTTTATTTTATTTTAGATATTTATATTTGTGAATATAGAATGTCTATATATGGGTTAGAAGTGAAGTAGGAGATAGAAGTTAATTTGAGAAATTAAATAAATATTTATCCTACTAAATTAGTACTTATCTGAACTGAATGAGAATAGGTGACCTAGTAAACGGGTTAGTAAAATTTGTAAAGTTTGGACGTGAACTTAGAACGTGATATTAGTTTCCCCCATTGCTTGTGTTTTGCGGATTTTAAAACATGTTAGGGGATATGTGAAAGTGAGATGTGAAAACTTAGACGTTATTCTAGTTCTCCTTATGATTTGTGGATTATTGTTTTAATGAGATTTAAAAACATGTTGAATGGTTAATGACATTTGTGTTGACATTTTGTGAATATTTTCATAAATATGATGTATTACATATTTGTGTTGATGCATGATTTTTATTGAGGCCCTGTATGCATATTGAGTACACTGTGTCGTGTTGAGTACATGGGTGTTGGTCTATGCGGGTCGTGTAACCAAGTGTGAGTTGAATTATGTCAGATAGTCCAATGGTTTCATAAATATGATGTGATACATATTTGTCTTGCTACATGGGTTATTGAGACATAGTGCATATGGAGTTCACCTTTTGTATTGAGAATTCAATTGGTATTGGTCTACGTCCGTTTGTGTATTTATATGTGAGTAGACTTGTGCCGGATCATCACAACAACTGGCCAGCGGGTGTTCCCAACCTACGGATCTAGTATGTCTAAGAATTGTGGTATAGGGTGGGTCGTCTCATTCTCAAAGTCGCGGGTCGTTTTGTGCATTTGATATCCGGATCCTAAGTCGCGGGTCGTCTTGTGCAACTGATATTCCTTGTTAAAAGTGAAAGAGAGAAAAATCACTTGGAAATAATCGGTGCATCACTCTACATTCCTTCGTGAGCTAGGAGTGAATGATAGAGATTCTGGATATGTTGACCCTTAGAGTAGGGTGTGTATCATGAGGCGTGTTGAGTTACATTGCATTTGTGGGTGCGGAACTCTATATTTGTCACGGGTCGTCTTGTGGATGGTTAGAGTGTGTATTCGTTGACCTTAGTGGACATGTGTGTTCCATGAGGTGTTGAGATTTTATCCTTGTCACGAGTCGTCTCGTGAATGGTTAGAATGTCTATCTGTTGACCCTTAGAGTAGGGTATGTGGTCGTGTGTGTACCACGGGTGGTGTTGAGTTACATTGCATTCATGTTACATTTATGTGATTCTATTTGATAGGTAGATCATGATAGTATGACATGTGGATTTTGGAGCAGGTTTATTATATGATATTATTACCTGTGAATTTTGGAGCATATTGATTATGAATATTGCGAAATGAATTCATATTTTTATTAAATGCTCAAATGAAAGTGGATAATATGAAAATATGATTACATGCAGTAATTGTTAAATTATAATGAAATATAAATTCTTATACTTGTGATTATGTACTTTTATGCCATTTGAGGGTTAAGTATGTGTGATTAGTGACATCTTGGAGAGTTGAGGCCGGTGGTAGATTTTAGTATCAACTGTGAGTTGAGGCCTTGGAGAAGGTGGGTGATGAGATTGTAAACATAGTTGATTGTGTAGTATCAACGGTGAGTAGAGGCCTTTGAGAAGGCGAATAATAGTTTTGTGGTCTTGGTTGGTTGCGTAGTACTGACCAAATAGAAATTTCTTTCACACTTAGAGGAATGTATCATTTATTGTACTTTTGAGGTTTTGAGTTTGGTTAGACGAGGTTATGATTGAACCTGTCTGGTGGTATGGTAATGGTCTCTCGATTCCGTTAGTAATCTAAATAGTTAGTATCAAATGTGAATTTGAGATTTGAATGAATCGAAAGAGGTATTGATTGAAACTAGTTAGTTCTGTGGTATTAGCCACTAATTTTCTCTTGTTATGATCTTCAGGGATCTAAGGGATTTTATTAAGTACTCGAGGTACTGTAGTTTTGCAGTCTTGTTTCTCGTGCTTAGTTCATTCTCCTAAACATTTCTTTTACTGTCCTTTGTATACTAGTATATGTTTTTGACTTATATGTCACTCCTTGAGCCGTTGGTTACAATGTGATGTCGAATATTTTCCTTGTGTTGTCATTTGACACTACAAGAAATCGGACTTTTAGCGACGGTCCTTTAGAGACACTCTCAAGAACTGTCGCTAAAAGTCCATTTTTAGTGACAGAAATTTTAAACTGTCGCTAAAGGTGCATATTTTTAGCCACAGACTTTAAACCGTCGCTAAAGGTACAAAAACCGTCGCTAAAGGTCATATTTTTAGTCACGGTTTTCCAAATCGTCGCTAAAGCTGCAACACCGTCACTAAAGGTTATTTTTTTTAGTCACAGAAATTTTAAACTGTCGCTAATACCCATATTTTTAGTCATGGACTTTCAAACCGTCGCTAAAGGTATAAAACCGTCACTAAAGATCATATTTTTTAGTGACGGAAATGTTAAACTGTGGCTAATACTCATATTTTTAGTCACGGACTATAAAACCGTCGGTAAAAGTATAAAACCGTCGTTAAAAGTCATATTTGTTAGTCACAGAAATGTCGAACTGTCGCTAATACTCATACTTTTTAGTCACGGATTTTTAAACCGTCACTAAAGGCAGAGAACCGTCGGTAAAATTCATATTTTTAGCCACGAAAAATTGGAACCGTCCTAAATGGTAAAAAAAAATGCGAGAGTCTTTACCACCAACTAGCTGCGCCTAAAAAAAATAAAAGAAAAAATCAGTATGAATTTTAATGACATTCTGAACTGTCCTTAAAAGATCATATTTTTAGCGACAGTTTTATCAAACCATGCCAAAAGACTCTAATCTTTGTTATATTATTTTTTAATCGTGTCAAAAGCCACTACAAAAAATAAGGCTTTTGGGGACGGTCTATTAATGACGGGCTAAAAAACCCTCACTAAAGGTGGTCTATTAGTGACGGGAAAAACTAACCGTCACTAAAAGTTGCTTATTAGTGATGGTCCAAATAAACCGTCACTAAAGAATGTCTATTAGTGATAGTCCAAATAAACTATCACGAAAGGGTATCTATTAGTGACGGTCCAAATAAACCGTTACGAAATGGTGTCTATTAGTGACGGTCTAAATAAACCGTCACGAAAGGGTGTCCATTAGGGAAGGTCCAATCAAACCATCACTAAAAGACTCATTTTTTCACCTCCTTTTCTAATTAATTTCTCACACAACCAAAAAATAAATTGGCCCGGGTATAGTACATTAGCACATGTTATTGGCTAGTACTATTATAAAAAATATAAAATATTTCTAATATTTCATCATTTACGTTACTTTGAATTGAAGTCAATTCCACTACTTTAAATTGGGGATTTACGTTACTCAATTGAAGTCAATTTCACTACTTTAAATTTGGGACTTTATCAATTTCACTCAATTGAAGTCAATTTCACTACTTTGAATTGATGATTTACTCAATTGAACTTAATTTTACTCAATTTTACTCAATTTCACTACTTTAAATTAAATATTTTATCAATTTAACTCAATTAAATTACTTTGAATTGAGGGATTTACTCAATTTCACTACTTTGAATTGGGGATTTACTCAATCTTTACTACTTTAAATTGGGGATTGAACTTAATTTCACTCAATTACACTTCTTTAAATTGGTATTTTTTTAAATTTTACTCAATTAAACTACTTTAAATTGGGGATTTACTCAATTTCACTACTTTGAATTGGAGATTTTTATCATTTTCATTCAATTAAACTACTTTGAATTGAAGGATTCACTCAATTTCACTACTTTGAATTGGGGATTGAACTTAATTTCAATAAATTATACTACTTTAAATTGGGGATTTATCAATTTAACTCAATTACTTTGAATTAGGAATTTACTATATTTCACTACTTTCAATTGAGAATTTTATCAGTTTCAATGAACTAATCTACTTTGAATTAGGTATTTACTCTATTTCACTCAATTGAAGTCACTACTTTGAATTGAAGATTTTATCAATTTCACTCAATTGAAGTCATTTTCACTACTTTGAGTTAGGAATTTACTTAATCGAACTTAATTTCACTCAAATTCACTATTTTGAATTGATGATTTTATCAATTTTACTAAATTAAATTACTTTGAATCGGGGGACTTACTTAATTTCACTCAATTGCATTACTTTGAATTAGAGATTTTACTCAATTTCATTGAATTAAAGTTAATTTTAGTACTTTGAATTGAAGATTTTATCAATTTCACTACTTTAAATTGGGGATTTACTCAATTGAACTTAATTTCACTCGACTTCACTAGTTTGAATTTGGATTTACTCAATTTCACTACTTCGAATTTGGGATTTACTCAAATTCACTTATTTGAATTGATGATTTACAATTTCATTCAATTGAAGTCAAATTATAGTAATTTGAATTGGATATTTACTCAATTGAACTCAATTGCACTACAAAATTTAATTTTTGTAGCAAATAATAGTTTTTGTTACGAATTTTTTATTTTCGTAGTTAATTTTCTTCTATTTGCTATGACAATGTTTTCTAACAAATAAATAATATTTGTTGCAAAATTTATTTTTCGTAATAAGTACTATTTTTTATTACAAAAATTTAGTTTTTTCTTTTCTAAAAAAATTTAGTTTTTATAGTAAAAAGTAGTTTTAAAATTCAAAATAAAGCCCTTATTAACATCACTTCCCTCTAAGGCTGTAAATGAGACAAGTTGTTTAATATTTCAAGTACTCAAATACTAATAATATTTAATATTTTTAAATTAAGGATATAACTGGTAAAATAATAAAATTCAAACCTATAAAGGAATATAGGTAAATTCCATTAATAATATTTAAATAGAATAATTATTTTTCCCTAAAAAATAGAATAATTACATAATTACTTCTTAAATCTGCAAAAAGAAAATAAAGAAAATAAAAAAATACTTAGCCACCGTTGGATCTACCCATCCAACGGCTTAAAAAGAAACCCTAAGAAGTGCCCTCACTTATAATCCGTGCAGCTCACTAGTCGCCTCTCTCTCCTCAACGAGTGAACCAGCGACGCTTGCTTCTGCCCCTCGATAGACGATGCCCAAGGTCACTTTCGCTGCTATGAAGATCGATGTCCCCATAGGTAACATCTAATTCATATATCTATATCTGCAGAGAGATTGACTCCTAAAATACGGAATTAGTTTTAAAATTCTTGCGGGTTCAATTTTTTTGTACGAACCCTAAAGTTCGTTTGCTTTGAAGTCTCTTTCTTTCTTTGTTTTAGGTAAATGATTGATTCCTTATCGCATCAATGCTATATGCCACTTTGATAGGCAAGCACTTGTGATTCCTTATTCTTAGTATGCATCATATTAGGGGTTTCTCTGTTTGAATACATAATACACCTGATTTGGGAAAGTCTTACATTTAGAGTTCTTATTGCTGCAAGATTCCCAACAGTCATTTATTGCAGCAAATGGTGGTATATCATACCCTTATCTGGTTCTGTTTTTCGATGTTGAGCCTTTTTTTTACTTTGATTTGTTCAACTCCTGCATTTCATTTTTCAGAGAATTGCCTAGTTCCATTTGATTCACACTTCCTACAAAATAAAAAGGACTTTAATTGTCACTGAAGTGTTTGCCGATCTGAGCTTTATAAACTCATAGGAGTGAATTCGGAAATAAAGTTATGATCACCATGTTATGGACAAGAAATAAAGGATATACAGGGGGAGTATAGTATTTACATGATAGATTGAATAAGTGTAATAGAAGGGGCATTTCCCATCATAAGTTCCTTTATATTTTTTGGCGAACTCAAAAAGCTGCAGATAAATCAACAAAAATAGACATATAAGAGAGTCATGTCTATTTTATTGTGTTTTGTTTCTTTTTTATGTTAGTTCTCTTTTATGGAAATAATGCACTGCTCAAAGTAAGGTCCTTAATTATTTTAATTTTTTGTCGGATATCTATTCCATAAGCTAAGATACAGATTAGAGGAAATTAGAAATTTTTAATGTGAACTCTGGAATGATATAAAACATTGCATTTTGGATCTTTGCAGAGATTGGTGCAAAGATCCAAAATGCAATGTTTTATCTGCTACTAAAGATAGTTTTTTTTGTAAAGTATATATATATATATATTGATGACAATATTCGAGTTGTTACCACTTTGATGTGTCAATCCCGTATATTTTGACCGCTGCTACTCGCATCATCTGGATTTGTCGGTAATTTTGAAACAGAGTCAAGCTTTATTATCTTGGCAAGCCAATCGGAAGTTCTAATTCTAATTAGCTTTTTTATTTTTTTGGATGGTGGACGTAGATGATTGTAGGTGGTAAGAATACTAAAAATAACTATAATCTTTTTGTGGAAAATTTTGAATTTGAAACTTTGATTCAGTACATTTCACTTTCTTGATTTTTCTCACCAAACAAACAGTGAGAAATAAGATATTTGATCCAGTTTATTGTGTATATACACTCTTGCTCAAAACTGTAGTTTCTGATCACAACATGAGTTTCTCCGACTTGAAACACTTCGGCTTGTTCATGATGTGAAACACTGATTTATTCATTTCTCTGTCTTTTCCTTCTTCTTTTTTGTTGAATTTTCGACCTGGTGGGTTGGGGTTAGGAGGAAAAGATTATATAAAAGCAAAAGTATGCTTTTCTCTGGCTTATGATATATCTAGAATTTACGGAAATAATCATTTTACTCTGTATGACCTGTTTGTTCTTCTTGAATTGTAATTCACCTGGCATGTTGCAATTATTATTATTATTATTTTTATTTTTATTATTACTATTATTCTTGTTATTGTAAATAATTATTTTTATTTTTCTGTGTTTCTTTGCTTTGCAGGTTGCAGTAGATTCAGCTACACCAGTTGATGATGCTGGTAGTAAGGGAAATTTCATGAGCTATTGGGAAAATCAAGTTCAAAGCTTTTGATTTGGGAGGGCATCAGATTGCATGCAGAGTTTGGAAAGATTACTATGCCAAGGTAGTTTATATATTTCAAGTTTTAGCATGTTGGGTTTTATGTTTAACTGGAAAATGGAAACTCAAATGAAATATCTTTTTGGGTAGATAGAATTAGGATATTGGTTCGTGCTTGCATGCTCTTGCCATCTAAATTATAGTACTTGCTTTTTCAGCAGAAACCAACATATTTGATGTTCAATTTAACATGAGCATGATACCCTTGTTTATTTTATACATTTAGTTCTTTCCACTGCATTTTACTAGTCGTCGAATAGCCAAGTTAAGTTGGGAATTGCCTTAATTTTGGGCATGCCTAGCTGAAAGGTATTTTCGTAGTGATGTTCAAACAAACATCCTTATTTCTAATTTTTAATTTTTATCGAGATTTATAGCTTGCACAAAAAAGACAGAAGTTTTAGGAATTAAATTTGATGTTGAATTGCATACCAATCAGTATAACGTCCTAACATATATCCATCATGCTTCATTCAGTATAACTTTGTTTTTTCTGTGGGGTGTTTGATGGGAGATATATTCAGGTTGGAGCTATGGACATTGACATTTTGACTTAGAAATTTATTTTCAAAGCATGTTTGGTAGCACTAGTAGCTATATTGGATATTTATGAAATGTTCTACTTGTAGTGTTCATTTGTTGGTTCTGAGATTTTGCTTTTAGCTTTAATATAACTGCTATTTTATGAGTCTGTTTTTTAATGTATGACTTCTGGTTACATTGTAAATTATTGAATTGTAGGTGAACAAAAAATTCTTTGTTGATTTTTTCAACGTAAATGACTTGGTGAAATTTTGTGCTTTCAGGATGAGTTGCTGCTTATACTGATGTTCACAATTGGTGTGAAAGGATTTCAGAAATGAATTTCAGTGTTGAAGCTTAGGTTGTTAGGTATATTGTTTAATTTGTAAATTTAGGTTTGTTCCAATGGGGCAAGAACTTTATTGTTTGTATTTATCAAGAATTTCACTGAGGACAAATGTCCATAAATATTTTATGATTTATGGTGTTTCTATGTACCAGCTTTGTCTTACAATTCTTATATTTTTGTTATTTTTGTTTTGATTTTAGCACTTTTTTGAATTTTTTTATGCATCTTAACAAATGCTAAAGAGAAAATAAAAAATAATCGAAAAACAAAAGTAGAACTAGTGAAATATGTGAAAAAAAAAAGCTAATAAATTTGAATTGTCACTATAAGCCAATAGTGACAGTATTGACTGTCACTGATACCAAGTTCTTTAGTGACAATACAAAGCGACACTAATACCATACTTATTAGCGACAGTCCAAGATACCGTCACTAATAGTATTGGTATTAGCGACGGTCTGGATCGTCGCTAATAGTAGTACTATTGGCGACAGTCCGGACCGTCTCTAAAAGTGAGGTTATTGGCGACGGTCCAGATTGTCGCCAATACCAAAACTATTGGCGACGGTCTGGACCGTCGCTAATAGTACTACTATTGGCGACAGTCCGGACCGTCGCCAATAACCTCACTTTTAGCGACGGTATAAAATAACCGTCACTAAAAACCTTTTGTGACCCTTTTGTGACGCAATTTTTAGCGACGCTCTTTGATGAGCATTAGAGACAGTTTTTGAACTTTTAGCGACAGTTTGGACTGTCGCTAAAAGCCAGATTTCTTGTAGTGTGATTTCAAGGGGTTTGAAATGAAATGTTGGGTTTGGTGGATCCAATTCGTTGCTCTTCCTTCATTGTCCGCTTGGACATTATAGGAATCCTTGAGGAGTTGTTTTGGTTGGCTTGAGAGTGCGTTCTCTCGGTATGATTATTTCATACATTCTTTCATTTTGAGTATCGGGTATGAGGCTTGTTGTTGAGTGCACACTCGTAGTGTTGCCTTTTCTCTTATTTTGGTTTCCTGGATAAAGTGTTTTCCTTAAACACTTGTGGCGTTCTTAACCTTGACATTGTTGTCTCGGTTATCCGTTGGTTAACATTGGAAACTCTTTTCCCTTGCTTTGTTTCTTGACCTTATGTGGTTGTTCATGAGAGTAGTGTTCATGTACTCTCCGTGATTTGATCGGTTAGCTTTCCTTATTCATAGTGAGAGTGTTGATGATTTATTGATCGTATTGGAAATAGTGTTATGAGATTCATATGGTGATATGATTGAGGTGATTCAGTCATTGAGAGGTATATCTCTTCTAGGAATGGGATGATGGTTCATATATATATATATATATATATATATATATTGATGATGGTTATGTTAATACGCAAGGATGTGAGTGTTTTCCCTCATGTGTTCTCGGGGAGTGGGTTGTGAGCCTTCCTTGGTACTAGTTGTGGATTTATCTTCTTATGGATATTATAGGTGAGTGTGATTCTCCCTGTTTGGATTTTTTGGTTAGCATTGTGAGCGCTTGATGATATGTTAGATTAGACTTGAGTGTTGTGTATTTAGCGTACGTTGTGATAGTAGTGTAGGATACTGGAGTTGGTCCTTGGAGTACTAGTCTTAGTAGTATCTTATGGGACTCATGTTGTGTACTTATATATATATACATATATCCCCTATATACTTATGTACGTTAACATATGGGTGCGTGTCTTGTGATTTGGGCCCGAGATTAGTTATGTGTTACGTGTCTTGTTGGATGGTTTAGCATTACCTAAATAATCAGAGGATGTGGTAGTTAGGATTTCGTTTTTCCTACTGAGCTTCTTTGCTCATAAGGTGTTTCATACCTCTGGTATTCTACGTCAGTTTGCAGGAAATGTTTCGGCTGTGGACATCATGCGGTGCAATGATACCTTTCTTTTCTTTTGTTTTTCTCGTTACAGGTTTTGGAATTGCGCATGGTGATGCGGTTACGGTTATAACACGAATGGATTGGGGACGATAGTTATCTACTGTTTCCTTTATCATTTAGTTTCCTTACCTAAGTTATATGAGACTGCTATGTATTTCTCTTGGGAGTCAGTCTGTTGGCATATCCCTATTGGTGTATCTTTTGTTTCTTGTATTTATTATTTCAGGATATCATTATATCTCTTCTGCACTGTCATGTGCCTTTCTGTATTCTTATTCAAGCATTTGTGGCTTTGTTGGTTATAGAGGGTTGTGTAAGGGTAGGGATGTCAATGGGGCGGGGCGGGGCGGGCATCCCCCATCCCCATCCTCGTTTAATTTTGCTACCCCCATACCTGCCCCAAACCCGATTATTAAACGGGGCAGGGCGGGGTGGGGTAAGGCTAGGTGGGGAGCGGGGCGGGGCGGGGCGGTTTTTCTTACTTAGAATAAAAGTTATACAAATGAAGGTAATGTGTAATTTCTTAATTTATACTTTGGATATATTATTATTATACGAGAAACAAAGTAAATTATGTAATTTTTAATATAATTGATATGAAATTAAGACTAAATGAGTGAAATGATAAGGGGACTAGTATTAAGTGAAATATAAAAAAATGAAGGAGTTATTTTATATAAAAGGTATATATTAATAATATATGTTAATGCTGAAGGTATATTAATAAAATAAGTAGTATAATCGGGGCGGGGCGGGGCAACCCCTCCCCATACCCGCCCTGATTACCAATCAGGGATTTTCCCCCACCCCCATTTATTTAATCGAGTTCCCACACTTGCTTAAATCGGGGGGGGGGGGGGGGGGGGGGGGGGGGGGGGGTTTGCCATCCCTATATAAGGGTAACGGTGGTTTCTTTCCACTACCTCGGCCCTAGTTGGATTGACGAATGTTGGGTTGTAAGCCATTGTTATTATAATACTTATTATTGACAGGTTATTCTGTTGAGTTTGTGTTTCTGGAATATTCCATTTACAATTGAAATTTTATCGGATTTTCGTTGGATTCCGTTATTGTATTTCTATTATTCAATTGGGTATGAAATATATCACTTTTATCAGTATTCCATACGTTTCAATGATTATTGATATCTTAGTTGGTCGCTCATGATATGGATCACATCCCGGAGTTCTCGAATGTTCCAGTTCAGGAGTCTTAGGATTTTAGGGGCGTGACAAAATTTCTTTTGGAAAAAAAATATAAAAATTGAATTACACTAATGAAAACAAAATTATTGTATTTTTTCCCCTTTAAAAATCAATACAAGCCACTATAATCTACAGTATGGATGTATAGAAGGACATATGATTTTTAAAATATTATCTATGTTCTTAATAAAGTAGAATTGATTTTCTAATTACACGACTAACCATTCACATTACATACTAAGTAAATAATGATAAATACCCATAACACTAACCTTTTCTTTGTAGATTTCTATCACTTTGAAATGAATATGTAAGAGTCTCGAGGTAAAAGCATTCACTTTTTTCGTCCTGCAGCATGAAAAAGATGAAGAAGAACTTGATTTCATGAGGTTGAAGAAGAATTACATAACATACAATTAAGCAACTAATGTGTAAATGTTAATAATTTAATTGTAACAAGAAAAGTTAGTTCTAGAAATTATTGACTTTTTTGAAGAATATTATAAGCGAATTACAATACAATTGATTTGGAGTTTAAGAAGTTCAAGTTATATTATGATAGTGAAATTGATTAGGAGTGGAATTGATTGGGAGTCCATGATAATTAATTAAAAGATAAGTTTTACAGAATTTAGGTTATTTATTTTACGATTTTTTTTTTCAAATAAATGTAATTTACAAAATTTACGTCTTATTTATTTTATAATGAAATTGTAGATATAGGCCTCTCAATCTGATCTTATATGCACCAAGTGCCCTAAGTTTTGTCAATCTCATCTTCCTATTGGTCTATCTTCTTTTCTTTTCTTTTTTTTCTATTTATTTTTAATTATCTTTATAAGTGTCCCAAGTTTTGTTAATCTCATCTTCCTCTTGGTCTATCTCTGTTTTATTTTTGTATTTATATCTAATTTTAAACCACAAAAATAATAAGGTATAATGAAATTAAGTTAATTTGTTTTAATCAAAACAGAAAAACTACCATGAATATACAGCCAAAATAGGAAGATAAAATAAAACCCTTTAATTTTATTAATGTATAATAAAGAACACTTCTTGAATGTTAAAAGAATGAATAGTAAATATAAAACGATTTCCAGAAACTTGATTTGAAACTTAAATTATGTAACATCATATTTAAAATAAATAGAGACAAATAAATCTTACTTAAAGAAAATAACAAGATAAAGATATACTATAAGAATCTAAGATAAAGATACTTGAATTTGTAATTAGGATAATAATTTAATTAAAAAAATTTAATTGGTCCAAATAGAACCTATATGGTGAAAGATTAGTTAAAGAATTATTAATAATATTATATATTATTAATATTCTATAAAATTAGAGTACATGGACATGATTGGTTATAGAATTAGAGTAGCAATATGTAGTTTATATACCAAAGTATAATTATTTGTTTGCAGCTGTTGACACCATTTTTGAGCAAATGTAGGAAAAACGAGAAGCATGATGGAGCCGAAATTTGGAATTCAAGACCGAATCTGAGCCGGGAATATTTACAAGAATGGGCCAAATGTTGTGTTAGTTGGGCCGAAAGTGTGGCTGATTAGGACGAGAAAATTATGAAGATTAGGAAACCACTGTTTGGATTGTATTATAAGTCTATGAAGATGTTTTGATAAGTTTAGAATTAGGAAATGATTATCTTTATTTATTATTCATTTATTTTCTGGTTTATCTTTATGATAGTTTCATTATAAATAATGTACGTATACTTCTGTTATAGAGGTCCACGACCAATACAAAAAATTTATCTTTTGCTTCAATAGCTTCATATATTTTACTTTTCTGCAGAGTTTATTTATCAGTTCATTTATATTTTCGTCTTGCAATTTTCTTTACTTTCATTCCAGTAAATCGTATTTAATTTTCTTGGTTACCGAAAGTCCTCTTCATTGAGGCAGAAGAATCCAAACACACGAGTTTTGTTCTCTCTCGTGTATTTTCGCCTGATCTTTAAATCTGTTCAAAAGAGACGATAAAGTGTTCGTCTTGAACCGTTTGAGTCACGTCACCGGTTTTGGCACGCCCGCGATTTATATAAAATATATTTGGCTGAGTTAATCGGCCGATTTATTTTTAGTGTGAACATATTGACACGCCCAGTGGGACCCCATTAGGTAGCCAAGAGAATTGAAGTATGCCACCACAAGGTTCAAAGGCCGCACGTGCAGATGAAATCCTATAGTTGTGGGAAATCGCTCGACAAGTGCAAACAAATCTTGCTAAGGAGAAAGAATATCGTCGACAAGAAAAAGCATATCGTCAGAGGCTTCAAGCTGAAATTGATGAATTAAGGCAGGAGTTTCAAAAGATAGTTGAAATCAATCTATCCAAGAAAGTATTGGCCGAAACTCAGCCAATTGGAAGGGTTTCGGCCAACGAAAATAATCAGGCCAAAAATGCAAAAATAAATCTGGTCAAAATTGCAATGGCAGAAACCGGTTTTTCAGCAGCAGAAATGGTAGTATCTGATGTCGAAATGGCAGCGGCTAATATCAGACCTCCAGCGACCAAAATTGGCTTTAAAGCGGCCGAAAATAGTTGGTTTTCGGCCGATGAGAAAAATCTAATCGAAGGTGAAATTTCGTATTTTATAATTTCAGCAAATACAACTGAAATTATAAAAAGATTTAAACTTTCAAGAGTAGTTGCCGTGAAAATTTTTCATGGGTATTGTGTCGTTCTTCGAATGGAACCGGCAATAAGATCGGTTAACATGACTTTGCACAATTGTTTAATTCCGACCGATCGTATTTTCTCCCCACTTCAAGAGTTTAAAGTTTTGGGGGTTGGAGTCTTGTATGGGTTCATTGATCCATTGTCGATGAACGTTAATTTTTTTTTACCTAGTTAGAATTAGGATTAGAGGAATAAAGATCACTTTATTGTTGGTCATAAATAATAAAGTACTGAGCCAACTCAATTTTATTTTTCTTTCTAAGTGGGGACTCGGGGGGCAATGAAGGTTGATACAAGAATGTGTTGGCGTCATTTTTGGCTAAAGAAAAATTCCAACCACCATATTTTTTGAGCAAAAATGGTGTTGGAATTGGGGGGCATTGTTGACACCCTAAATGAGCCAACACATGGCAATGAAACGGACCGAAACTAGGCTGAAAATTAGCCAAACCAGGCTATTTTTCTGGCCAAAACTGGACTGTTTCGGGCTGTTTTGGGCTGAAAATGGGCTGTTTTTTGGGCCTATACTGGGCTATTTTTTGGGCTGAAATTGGGCCGAAAATTGGGCTGAAAACTGTGTTGTAATGGGTTGCGAATTGGGCCAAAACTGGGCTGAATTTGGGCTAAAAACTGGGCTGAAAATGGGCCGAAAAGTGGGCTGGAAATTGGGTTGTTTTTAGGCTGCGAAAATGGGTTAGAAGATGGGTTGAAAATGGGTCATATCATGAAGTTGATTAAAACTAGAAGATTACAAAGTTTGTGGATCATTGGACACTTTTGAAAAAGAGATGTAGTTGAGTTGGTTAAAGTGTTTAAATATGATTAGAATTTAGATGTTTTTATCTTTTATTTATTTGTTTGTTTATTTCTAGTTTATCTTTAGGTTAGTTTCATTATAAATAATGTACGTATACCTCTGTTACAGAGGTCCACGACCAAATACACTTTTATCATTATGCAATCATTTATTTTATTTACACTGTTCCTTTCAATTCATTTACATTCCCAGTCATTTATTTGTTTTCCTTCAATATCAGTTTATTTCAATTCTCTGTCATTGCACTTTTCAATTCCTTTCGCAATTTCTTTTGGTTACCCAAAAGTCCTCTTTACTGAGGCAATCAGAACCCTTCACGAGGGTTGAGTTCTCTCTCTCGTAAATCGCCTGATTCTCTATTCCACATGTTCAAAAGAGACGAAAATCCGTTCCTTTTGAACCGGTTGAACTCCGTCACCGGTTTTGGCATGCCCGTACCCTACGGATACGAAAATTATTATCGGCCCTACTATTCGGCCGATGAATATTATTTTTCGGAGCGAACGAAATCCTACGAAAATAATGGTTATTATCGGCCCTGCTATTCGGCCGGTGATGAATTTTATTTTTCGGAGAGAACAACAACAAACCTAAATAATGAGATAAGTAGGTTGAAATATAAAGATTGTAGGAGTCTTGTACTTAATATAAAAAATTAATATTTAAAATTGTCCTTTAATTGGTATAAATAGAATCATACTTCAATAGATTTTTTAAAGATAAACTTTAACAAAAAATAATATTTTAATTTTTTTTCTTGTACATAATATAAAAAATTAATATTTAAAATTGTACTTTAATTGGTATAAATAGAATCCTACTACAATAGATTTTTTAAAAGATAAGCTTTAACAAAAAATAATACTTTAATTTTTTTTATAATTTAAAATACTAAAATACTGAAACTCTTCAAATTTTTAATAATAATATAGATATAGATATATATCACATCTTTCTTTTCAATTAAAATTCAACTCTTATAAACTAGACACATAATTTATTCATATAACAGGATGCTAATCTCAGAATCCACGTGTGTAAAACAACACCCAAATTAAGCCAATTAAGCCCACGTATCCAACTCATATCAATACCAAAGGAAACAAAAATACCGTTACGGTTCATGCAATTAACCACCCATTTTTCGCATAAAACTATCCCACAGGTAAAATCTATGCATGAATTCAATAAAAAACCATGCAATTAACAATTCTACACTCAAAATGGCTCAAATATGCATATCTCGTGTTATGAACACCCCATGAACTAACTAGGGAGTAACTTCATTACTACTTCAGTATCACTCTAACCCAAGAAGTAACTTCCCTAAAATGAACAGAACCATGCCAAGGCCATCTTCACATATATCATAATCAACCACTCATATTTTAATAAATTGACGAGGATTTCACGTACAATTCAACTCATATCTCTTAACACTAAAACTTCATGAATATTATCGAAATAAATATCAATCTCTTCAATATAAATAAGAAATTCAACACTTCAACCATCAATTTAATATGAGCATGATAATAATTTAATTGTATACTATCACGAATAAAATAGGATGGAGGAACAAATACCCTCTACAGATGCAATTCATAGAGGATTCAATTCACCATAACTATGATTTGGAATTTATATATCTATAACTATAAAAATAATTACTTCCCTACCTCAACAGTAATATATAAATCATTGTACTTCAGAATACCAATTTCAAACCCAACACCAAGAATCAAAACCAACACTTAATACATGAAAATTCCCCTTTAATTCAACCCGGATGAACAAGTATCTATCAAATTACTGTTTCAATTCATGACAGAAATTAGTTAATTTTAGCAACCCAACATCAAATAGATAATTATAGAGCATGGACCAGTAGATAGAACTCTAAATTAACAATTCTATATTTAAAATTATTATAGAAACAAAATAACTAATAAATCCCTACCTGAATTTTGAGTTGTAGAACTGGTGGAGATTTTATGCTCCTAGGACTGAATAGATCACCTCTGTTTTGCGAATATGCATTCAGTCAGGTTACTCTCTGACTGGAACGGTCCAGTCAGCCTAGTCAGCAGCGGTGGGTCCCATATGCGAAGCTTGTTTTATATAATTTCTATATCTGTATAATTGAACAGTATCCGTATAATGAAATAGTGAAAGTCAACTTAGACCCACAAGTGCAAAACCCATTCTCGGTTTGAATTTAAAATTTCACAAATATTCAAAAATCCCCCAATTTGAGATTTAGGTCAACAGTGAGGAGGAGGAAATAAATATATATACATGTCTCAAAAATAAAGAAAAAAACTTTCTCAACCAAAATCCAATCCAGGAAGAATCAGATCCAATCCAATCCAAACTTCATGAATGTTGCAGATGAGATTCATAATGCCCATTTTCGGACTCTTGAGACATTCCAGTGAAATGGTTGCCACTTTCCCCAATTGGTTTATGCTGAAAATCAATAATGGATATGCATTCAGTCAGGTATGTTTCTCTCCACCATACCCATTTGAAAAATTCCCACTTTGTCCAGTTGGGTTCTGCTGTTTTTCTTCATCCTCCACCGTAATATTATCTAAGGGCAAATCTGTCCCCAAGAATTCAGCTACACCATACCCACCAGAAAGATTCCCAATTTGTTTAACTAGGTTGAGCTGAAATTAATTTATAGGGTTTTGTCCACCGACCCCGGTAGAGCTTTGCCTCAACCCAGTTGAATTTCCTCCATAAAATCCATCCGGGTGTGGCTGAAAATATTTATTATTTCCTCTAATACCCCAATCTCGAGCATACCCATTTGGTTTTTGATCAAAGTCTATATCATCGAGGGTTCTTATCCAAATGAAAATAGTATCTAGATAGGGATGGAATCTGTTCATTTACCATAGATAAACACAACACACAAGAACAAAAGCATAACATCACCACCAATGAGACACTATAGACACTATTTTTACCACTCTTCTATAATTGCTTTGGCACATTTCACTAGATGTATATTTCTTATGACTTGTAAGGTTGGAGTATATATTCGACTACAATGCACAAAATTTGTTTCTTACAAAGTTAATTTCTTTCCAGTGACATTGCACATAAAAAAATTACAACTGTTGATAATTTGAAGATTAAGGATGAAATAAATAATTTGACGAATATTTTCACTTTCACTTTTTGTTTTTCTTTCTTTGGAAATATCGATCTAAACGTTCCTATACAATCTTTGGAACTAAACAATTATCTCTTATTTTGATTTGGGGCAAGAGTTAACATATATATATTTGTACAAATGTTTAAATATGTGAAAAAATATGATAGAAACCCTAAATTAAACCCCTCTAAAATGCAACCCTAAATTGAAAACTCTAATATATTAACTATTCATGATTTTAACTAGAGGAATATAGTAACATACATATCAATCATGGAATAAAGCACCTAAAATAGTACATATAATTGCAAATATAGACCCTAAAATCACCCTAAATCCCTAAATAAAACCACTCTAAACTGAAACCCCAAATTCAAAATCCTTTTTAAATTGCAAAGCTAAACTGAAGCCTAAATTAAATTCCTCTAAAATGCAACCCTAAATTGAAAACTCTAAACTCAACCCTAAATTGACAACTCTAAACTCTAAATAGAGACTTTGAATTACATTTCACTTGACAATAACCCAGAGTAAAAAATCACATAACTAAGTTTATGCAAATTTCCCACCAGAATATTGATGCACGATGGAGGAGGAGGGACGGTCCGTCGAAAAGAAGATGATGCTCTTTCTTTCACCGATTTTACTCCTTTTTTCGTGGCTCTCTTCCGCTTCATCTTGGACGAAGCTTTTCCTTCGCGTACGCCAACATCCTTGCCTTTACCCTTATCGACCATTTGGAGTAATAAATTGGGAATTTTTTGTGGGTTTGGCTCGCGTGCTTTTTAGGGTTAGGTTTTGATGGTTGATGAATCAGTTTGGTCTCAAAGGGAATAAGCAACACTTAGACGGAGTTCTCAAGGGGAAGAAGGCACAAGTGATTGCTACAGTGTTCAATTTCAGTTTGGAGATCTCAAGGAAGAAGCAACACTTAAACAGAGTCTTCAAGGGAAAAAAGGCACAAGTGATTGCTACAGTGTTCAATTTCAATTGAAAAATAAAAACTTTGGACCCAATTTGAAATTCACCACGTGTTGGAGCCAAATTATTTAGAAGTCAAAATTTCTACAATTCCGTATATAAAAACAGTTCCGTATAAAGTAAATGATATACACAGTGAATTATATATATAATGATATATGCTGATGTGGAGACTTGATTGCTAAGGAGAAAAATTGAGCCAATAAAAAGCCGCCATGTGTGAATGGAAGCAGGTCCAATTAGAGAAGGACTGGACTTGATTTTTTTTCCTTGGTGTAGATCTCAAATGGGTCTTTGGATAGTTTACTTACGAATATTCAGATTAGTCTTTATGTATCAAATTTCTGAGTTGAAGTTTGTTATTACTGGAATTTTGTTTCGTTAATTTGGACTCTTTGTTTTATATCTTACAACTTATCCCAAGTTTCATAAATTAAAGAACTTTGTTAGTTTTTCATGCTTAAACCTCAAATGGGTCTTCGGATAGTTTAGATAAGGTTTTTTCTGGATGTTTCTTTTATATATGCAAATACTAAGTTGAAGTTCGTTTCTCGGTACGTCATTCAGGTTAATTTATTTTTCTGTTATGTCTTGGGATTATGTGCTTATGAATATTTATATTAGTTTCTTTCGCTTAAATTCAAATTAGTCTTGTGAGATTTTGGATATGAATGTTTAGATGAATTATTTGTACACTTCTCTATCCTTTATTTATTTACTAAATTATTTATTTTTTCCCGATAAGAGACACAACATAATCAAGGATAAATTAAGAAGTTTCATGCAACCCTAAATTGAAAACTCTAAACATATTAACTATTGATGCCTTATGCTATCCGAACTTGAGTGTTCATCTATGATAATTTCACCATTTTACTTATCCTGGCCACCAAGTAATGACAACAAAAATCTCCTTCTGTGTGTTTCGGTATGTGTTTCATGTTATACATCTACTAAACATAATACAATAATGGAATGGGAAGATGGTTTCTGCAATTTTGTAGCCTCAACGGATCCCAAAACTACAGGAGACTTTCCGAGGTCATAGGTCTATGGATTGCAACGGGCATGGCGATTGAAAACTCTAAACTCAACTAAGAAACCCTAATTTAATCACCTCTAGAATGTAACCCTCAATTGAAAACTCTAAACTCAACCGCTTGAAAAATCGACATTCAAACATATCACATACCAAATTAACAAACATGGATTTTAGGATGACATACCTAAGTCTATGCAAATTTTCCACTGGAATTTTTATGGACGATGGAGGAGGGACGACCCCAGAAGAAGATGATGGCTTGTTTTTCGCCGATTTCTTCACTCTTTTTTTGCCGCCTTTCTTCAACTTCGTCTTCGACCAAGCTTTTCCCATGGGTGATTTCTTTGACGCACCGGCAACATCCTTGCCCTTATCCACCATTTCGATTGATGAATTTCCCTTATCCACCTAAATTGGGGGTTTTTACGGATTCCCTCCCGTGATTTTTAGGGTTTGGGGTTAGGTTATAAGTTGGGGATTTCTAGGGTTAGGGCTAGAATAGAAATGAGCTCTCAAGGGGAAGAAGAAAGACAAAGTTGAAGATTGCTACAGTTGTTCGCACAATGGAGCTCTCAAGGGGAAGAATAAATACAGTTCTCAAGATGAAGCTTGCTACAGTGGTTCGCACAATTAGGACATGTTTTTATTTCAATTTTAGGATGTGTTTGATTTGAAGCCAAAATGGTGTAGTTTCAGGAGCCAAACTAGTATTTTCAAACAGTTCCGTATATATGTATATGAGTATGTGATATATACAAATATATGTATATGAGCTGATATATGCTGATGTGGATAATTGAATACCTCCGTCACCTGTGATTGGAAGGAAGTCCAGTCAGAGAAAGAATGGACCTGATTCTTTTCCCTGTTTTGCTTCCTTTATTTTTTTTGGGTCGGTCCTTATGTCTGCATAGCTACGTGTATGTGAGAATCTTTTTCCTTTTTATGTGAGGTGGTTCTGAAAAGTTTTTCCAGTTCATCTCTCACTGGATCCCCCATTCATGATGTGGCGAGTCAAGTCAGCAAGGTGGGTCCGGTCAACGTATACAATTCATTTGTGGATATTGCTACAGTTCCGTATTATGAAACAGAAAAACCTAAATTGATTTGGCGCCCAAACATTTCGTTCCCCAAATTTTTCCCAAAATTTTCAAATTTCATTCAAATTTAAATTTCAAATTAATTTAAAATCAAAATGGGTCAAGCAAAATGTTTTGGGCAAAACCCCTAATTTCAGAGTACGCTCCAGAAAACATGAAAAGATAAATCTCAGTGATTGAGATTCTAGATCTGGAGAGACCATCTTTAGCGCTCGGCTGTAGACGAAGGTGCGCGTTCTTTGGTGTAAGCAGCCTTGGATAATGCTCTGTGAAACTAGGCTTTTGGGTTTCGAGTTCTTTGTCTCTCTCACTCCTCACTCGGTTGATATATGGATGTGTATATATATATATATATATATATATATATCGCTGTGAGAGGACTTTATATTGAGCTTGCCCTGACCGTCCAGGGCTTAAAGAAGAGACCAAAATGACAAAGCGAATGGAAGCTAAATTATTTCATTTTTTGAAGATATTGCTCATGGGTAGGTGAAATTCTGTGGATTTGTTTTTCTCAGTAAAACACAAAAGACCCTTTTGATTACTGTTACCATATTTACTTTTTAGTACTGTGCAGTGGTGGTGATGAACTCATTTTTTGGTTTTTATTCAAAATCTATGTATATATCAACCCATGAGTGGAAATGATAATAGCAGTGGGAACAACATTGGTAATATTGATTCAAGGCTGAATTATCTACATTTCGGTGCAGCTGGGTCAGATGGATGAGGGGGATGTTCATGATAGCCAGAGGGAGGTCATGAAGCCACATGCCTCACAACCTCCTCGTGGCCTTTCTATGTACCACCATCATCTTAAATTTAACCTTCTTTTTATGTATTCCTGAAGTGGGAACTTGATGAAAATTCATGGTGATTTGAAATGGGTTATATATTATTTGTTTCTTATTTATTTATTTTCCTAGTTGTAAGTGTGGAAATTTCCAGGCCCACATAGGCCCATCGGGTTGATAGCCTGATAAGGTCACCGAAAACTTGAAGATTAAGCTCATTTCAAGTTAGAATTACTTGAAAATAAAGATAGTAATGTAAGAGAGATAAAATGGATGATGTAAACAAGATAATGTTACCCTAATGAACTCGAAACCCAAAAAAAAATGTATATAAAGGAAACAAAATTTAAATAAAGGATTCATTTTATGTTTTGCATGTTTTTGACATTTACTCTAGTTGTTTATGGATTTATCACTTGCGTAATGGGTTTCTATTTGCAAAATGACCAATTATCAGAGAGCTAGCTAGACACATGCATAGATCCCCAATTATTTATTTTCTTACTTTTTTTATTTTTATTTTATGTGAGTGAATTTCGATATGAAATGTGCTTGTGTCATTTTCATTCACATTAAATATAGTGAGATGCCTAAATATTGTTGTTTTTGTAGTCTCTTTCAGTGATCATCATGCTTACTGCAATAACCAATGGAAGAACTTTTGCTTTACGTATTGATGAAACATATTGAATCTGATTGGTTTTTGCTGTGGGTGATGGAGGTCAAAATTTTCAACCTGGTCTGTCATTTTATTTAATTGGTATATCTATGTTATTTTACCATATTTTTTGGGAACTATGTTTTTTTCATGTGTTATAAATAAACTTCCAATTTAAAGACTTGTACTTTTAATGGGCATGTATATCACTATATAATTCATGTGCACACGTTCATTTGTATGTATGTAGTTAAGAGTCACTTGTTCATCATAAACATGTTCAAGAATGGATGTTTTAGGTTTCTTTTACTGGTGGAAATATATATATATATATCTAGATAGCTTGTTTGGACATGGATGTATATAGTTGTAATTCTAATAAGGCAAATGAGTTGTCTCTTCTATCCCTTCCTTGAGGGTCCGTTTGGATACCCTGTTTTTTGTTTTTGTTTTTTTACTGTTCACAAGACTAAAAAAAAAAACACGTTTGGCAAACGCGTTTACTGTTCACTGTTTTTTCCCCAAGAAAACTATTTTCTGTGAATAGTGTGTAAAAGTGATGAAAACACCAAATACAACTTTTAGTTATTTTTTGAGTTTTTTCACTGTTTAGGTGGTAAAAATAATGAAAACACCAAATTCATAAAATACAATTTTCACCAAATAAAAGTGGTGAAAACACTTTCATCCAAATATTTTTTTGTTTTTAGTTTTTTCCTGAAAAAACAAAGACAAATACAAAAACAGTTTTTATATTTGAAGACAAAAAACAAATACAAAAAACAGACTTTCCAAACGCACCCTCTTCTTTTAATTTCTTGTTTTTGTGAGCAGTCTTGGAAACTAGACATACTTTATTTAGGCGTCTCCAGTTATTTTCTAGATGCGCTACGAATGGGTTATCTAGGGACAAATGAATTGGTTGTTGTCTTGCATGAATGCAGAATTGAATGTTACCACACAACACCTTATTTTACTACTAATGTCATTTTCTGGATTGCCTCCATGGAATCCTCTTCTTCTCCCCTCGTTGTCTTTTTTGTACTTAATTGGAGAAAACTAGCACTTAGACGAAACCTTAATTAACTAGGGGTTGTTTCATTTAGACTGCATGCTACGTGCATTTGTCTATTTAATCTTCTCTCTCATATAGAGACTAGAGTATGAGTTACAAGAGAGAAATGATTTCATAATCTAAGGAGGAAAATATAAGTGAGAATGTTACATGCACTTCGGACTTCGAACTCTATAGGCCCCGTTTGAGAACCATTATTTTTGTTTTTGTTTTTGTTTTGAGAACAAAAAAACAAGAACAATTCTTGTTCTTGTTCTTATTTTCTCACCCAAAAAAACAAGAACAAAAAATATGTTTGGGACAAAAAAACACACATATTCTCACACAATTTTTCCTCTCTACCACAATTCTTTTTTTTTTTGAAAAATCCCAAAAAGAACAAAAAAATAAGTTTTTGTTGTTCCCTTGTTTTTTCTACTATTCACGAAAACAGTTTCCAAATTGAGAACAGAACAAACAGTAAAAAAGGTTGCCAAACATGTTTTGTTCTCTTGAACAGTACCCAAAAACAAAAAACATAACAAAAACAGAGTATCCAAACGCACCCATACAGTTCTGAATCTTTGTTTCTGTTTATCATTTCTTTTTTCCCTAGGAAAAACTAGTTATGAATTCATCATTGAAACATGGACATATTTATATAAAGGAGTCTTATTGAAATTAAGAAGTTATAAATTTTGTGTGGAAAATGCACTCTTTGATCATCACTGCTATTTTAACTACGGGATCAAGATGGAAAACTAAGTTCTACTTATGATTTGTTTTTTGTTTTTTTGTTGGCTATTGCAATGAATCTTTTAGATTACATTCAACTGTTTTACCATTTGAATGTCAGGACTAAAAAATCAGTTCAGTAAAAACTGATATTATTCTACTTAAGTAGTTTTAAAATGAAGCCAAAAATATCATCTAATCATCTACTCAGGTTTCTTCGTTCAATGTTCAAGTACGTAGGCTTATTTATTCACATGCATATGGATTTGTTATTTCTTTCTTTAGGCTAGACAATGATAATAGATTAGTTAACTAACTTCAACTATGGTATGAATGAATTTTTACCCTTTTCTAACTGTGTTGTTTGGGTTTATTTTTGTTTGATCAGAAAGGTGATGCACCTTATTTTGGTGTAATTGTTGGTCGGGTGGCGAGCGAACTGGATAAAAAATGGGAAGTATATCATGAATGGGACTTGAATACTCTTTGCCCATCAACAAGCTCCCAAATAGTCTTCATGGTATGATGTAGTTTCTTTCTGGACATGATAATTATGGTTGTCTTTGTATTTTGATAATTTTTCCCAAATTTAGAAATCGCAATACTATCTTGAAGTTACATGCATTTTATTATGTTGTTTTTTTGTCTTTTTCATTTTTCTTGTCAAATTTTTATTGCTAGCGGTCGAAGTTATTCCAAAGGAAACCGTAAGATCCTTCATTTCAAGTATCACTACTCTTGGTAATAAGTTAAATCTAATATCATTTTGATCTAATTTCTTATTCCCAAAAATTTTATAGTTTTTACATCCTTGACAACTACTGCCCTCCTATGTATACTATATATGTTGTCAATCTGGGCACCTCATTATCCTTTTCCCACTCACTTCCCAAGCTCCGTTCAACCTACAAAATATGATGTTTGATTTAACTAATTTCTTAGAGAAATGTTATCTAAAAAGAAATTAAAATTATATGTATACAGTATTTTGTATTATTTTTCTTCCTGAATATTTATTTATGGAGTCATCCTTCACTAATAAGGCATAAATAATTTTGATATTGTTAGCAAATTCTTTAACCCTAACTAGAAAAGTAAATGGGTGAGTTGAGAAGCTTCCGGCCCAATGAATTTGTAAAATTGACTATGATAAGCGATAATATCACAAGAAGAAATCAAACAAAAAATAACTACATATTTATGGATAAAAAAATGACAATAAAAAACATCATGAAGAAGAGATTGCTAAAGGGACAACCAAAACAAAACAGGGATACACCAAAAAAGAAAACTACCTACTATGTTGTTGCTTAAGATTTCTGTACAATTTCCTTTAGTTTAATGAGGAAGAACAGGAAAAAAAAAACCCCTAAAATACTATAGCGATCTTATTAACTGGCACGTTGATCAAGGTTATCTTCAAGCAATCTCCTTTACTATTATTTTTTTGTTTTTTTCTTGAAGACTTGCTCCATTCAAGCCTCGTAGACATATTTCTCAAAGGGACCTCCACAATCCCTTAGTTGAGACATAATCCTGAAAATATTCATTGACTTTTATACAACATTTCTTTATTGTTCTTAAATAATTTGGTATTCCTATTAACTTGTCATGGTGGTTAAGTTGGGAACCTATTTTGGACATGACTTCAAACTTCTAGAGGCCTGAGTAGGGATGACAACGGATCGGGTTTGGGACGAGTTTGGCTAATATTATTACCATTCCATTTAAAAATTACTAATACCAAATCCGTCTCAAACCCGCGACGGGTTGTAATCAGTAATACCATTACCACCACGTTGGTATAAACGGATTTCATCGGGTTACCATTAGTTGTATTAAATTATTTCTAATAAATTAGAAGCACAATTGATTTACTAAATTATTTAATGACAAATTAAGTTATAAATCAAGTATCTTTCTCTTATTCTAGACATATATTCTGATTTACGTTATAAACCAAATATCCAACATATTTAGACAAACAAATGTATATATACTCATATTGACTGAAATTATTCCAAAATATATATATATATATATAGATGTCAGTACCAAGAATCAGATTAATGTGTTATATATAGACAAAGACGCACATATATATATATATAAAAAAAATCATAAACGGGTTGGGATCGGGTTACCAACGAGTTTTCCAGAAAACCCAAACCCGCTTCGGGTTTTAATTTTGGATACCAAACCCGTCCCAAACCCGTTTATAAGTTTACCAAACCCGCCCCAATCGGGTTGGGACGAATCAGAACCCGACCGGGTCGAACCATTTTGCCATCCCTAGGCCAGAGAGTGTTTTTTGTAACCACTAACAAATTCATTTAAAATGTGTTCTTGTTTTTATATAAAGAAATTGAACTTCAAAACTTTTTTGAACATGATATATCTTCAAAGGTCTATTTGTTTGAGCTTTGTAGTGTTCATGTTAATAGCATGTATATGCTTCTATCTTTGTTGTTTTACAATGATTGCTCTATAACCATGAGAAATAATTATTGGACAACCCATTCTTGATGCAGAGACTATTCAAGGGTTGATGTCTGTATACTAGCTCAGTAGTCTTTCCTAGAATTAGTAGGGAATTAAAGATTCAATTTTTATAGAACATGAATGATTCAAGTTTTAAACAGCCTTCAACCGGTCTTATCTGGTATGTATAAATTTTCTAATGATCCTCAAGGATGCAAAAATTGTTGAAGCAATTCTTCATTTTTGATTTAACACCATTCCCTTTTATTGTTCTCTTTTCGAAGGGGGGTTGTTGGAGTTGGATGACAATCTCTTGTTGCATTCATCAACATTGGATGCTATTATTGTTGTTGGATTGACTGCAGTAATACTTTTGGGATTCGTATTTGATTTTGGAGCCATGGTATGTTACCAAAGCTTTCTTTCTAGAAGATCTTGATATGACATGAAAATTTAGAGAGAAAATGAAATTTTTTTCTAGATTGTTATTTGGTATCATGGTGCCATCTCAATAATATATATATGGTGTTAATTCGAGGGTACCTATAAACTACATTTTGTCCAACTTATCTTGTCTAATCTGGTTACATCATTTTATTATTTCTTAATGACGAATTTAAGATGGGTGTGTGCACTCAAATGTTATTGAATCCAATATCAGATTCCTTTTGATTTCCCTATATATATATATATATATATATATATATATATATATCTTTTCTTATCTTATGCATATTTGGTTGGTTATAAAGAATTTTTACGAGCTATCCTGTAATATACATCTTTTTTCATGGTACAAATTTGTTCTTGTGATTTAGAGTGGGATGGTTGGAGGCATTTGTTTGCAGACCATTTTCTTAGTCGTGATCACTAAATTCACGAATGTGAGAAAATAATCCTGTGATTTCTTCTTTTAGTATTATTGAAGAGCAATATTATTGTTATTCCTTTTTCTTTTAAAATAGAGCAATATTATTATTATTGAGATGTCAACTTGAATTGAAATCTAAAACAATTCTCCTAATTTAATGTTGCAGGTTGAGGAAGTAGAAAGCCATAGTAAGAGATGGAGAGGATGGGTCTCACACCCCGATAATGAAAGTTGAGATTTAGCGGGTTGACACTAACATACAATGTTTTGGGAGAGAATGTGAGAAAGTAACACATACCACTTAATTTGCCTTCTGGAATCAAAATCAATATTATGTTATTTAGGTGTTGAAAATAGTATATGCACATCGATTGAGAATTATATTGTATAATGTAAGGGATTATATTGCACATCAGTTGCTCAATGTGATGCGCACATTATTTGTCATCTTATGCCAAAATCTACATTAATGGTACTTGCAATGGAAATTGTATTTTTCTGAATGTTTGAGAATGGTAATGGTTGCATTTCGAGTTATTAGTTCAAATTTATTGTGCAAGACATGATGATTAGAAATTACTTTTACTATAATGTTATTCAAGTGTTTAAAGAAGTACATAAAATGCACATATAATGAGAATTATTTTGTACAATGCATGGGATTGATTATGCACATTATATAAAATAGTCCAGTTATTGCACAACATTATGCAATTACAAAGCATATTCTTATTCCATCTTTTTTCACATAAACTATAACATAGTACTAATCAAATTGAAAGAAGTTATATAATGTAAACAAATATGTGATTAAAAATTGTTATACAATTATTTGACACTATACATCCCATTATTCAATCATATTAAATAGGGCCACAAATATTTTCACTTATTTATTAAAAGTTATACACGTACTTAATAGTATATTTCACATACATGTTCAATTATATTGCACAATGTTATTCAATGATACTGCACATTTTAATGGTACATGTCACATAAACATTCAATTATATTACACAATGTTAACAACCAACTACTCCAAAAGCTTAAGTTGTTAGAGATGGTGTAACTTTAATATTTAATCCTTCAACACGCCCCCTCACGTGTGGCCTTCATTTTGGTCCAACATGTGAAACAACAATTTTTTAACAAAGGGTGACGGTGAGTTTCGAACACAGGACTTCCTGCTCTGATACCATGTTAACTACCAACTACTCTAAAAGAAGAGACCTTATTGGGCTCTACTGGGCTTACTACACACATGTGGCCCAAGTGACCATATGCCTCCACTAACACTCATCCTCAAGTTGAAGCAAAAATATTAATCATGCCCAACTTGTTACAAATATTTTCAACTCTAGTTCCTGGAAGATATTTAGTAAATACATTAGCAAGTTGATCCCCAGTTTTCACATGCTTCAATAAGATATATCTATGTTGTAGTTTTTCTCTGATAAAGTGGCAGTCCACCTCAATATGTTTAGTGCGCTCATGAAATACGGGATTGGTCGCAATATGTATTGCTACTTGATTATCACACCACAACCGAGAAGGATCTGAAGAAGGATAACCAAGTTCATGTAATAGTTGACGCAAATAAGTCACATTACTAGTCACATGCATTAGTTCTCGATTCTTTGATTCAACACTTGAACGTGCCACTACGTTTTGCTTCTTACTTTTCCATGACACCAGATTACCACCTACAAATACACAGTATCCAAAGGTGGATTTCCTATCATAAGGAGATCCTGCCCAATCAGCATTGGAGAACCCCTCGACCCGTATATGACCACGATTACTGTAGAATAATCCACGACTCGTGGTTCCTTTAATATATCTCAAAATATGTGTCACAACATCTCAATATGAAGTTCGATGATTAGACATGAATTGACTCACCACACTCACAGAGAAAGTAATATTTGGACGAGTCACTACAAGGTAATTGAGTTTCCCTACTAAACACCGATACCGATCTGGTTTAGGAACTCATCACCATCCTCCATAGATAACTTGAGTCATTGTAATATCGCTTGGTTTAGTATTCATCATTCCCGTATCCCGTAGAAGATCCAGAACATATTTTCGCTGGTAAATATATATCCCACGTTTGCATCTAGCCACCTCAATACCCAAGAAATAACGCAGATGGCCTAGATCTTTAGTTTGGAACCGACTCTGGAGACATATTTCCAACGAAGAAATACCTGTATCATCGCTCCCTGTAATGACAATATCATCCACATAGACAACCAGAAAGATGCTACCTGTAGTGGAATGGCGATAAAAGACATAATGATCTTTTCCCGCTCTCTGAAGACCAAATTCCAATACAACTTCACTAAAGCCCGTGGAGACTATTTCAGGCCATAAATATATTTTTTCAGACGACAAACAAGCGCAGACTCCCCCTGAGCAACAAACCCGGGAGGTTGCTCCAAATAGACTTCCTCCTAAAGATCACCATGGAGGAAGGTATTTTTGCCATCTAGCTGATGTAATGGCCAATCAGAAGTAGTAGCACGAAAAATAAGAAGACGAACATAAGCAAATTTAGCAACAAGCGAGAACTTCTTGGTGTAATCAACACCATAAGTCTGAGCATAACCTTTGGCAACTAAACGAGCCTTGAGATGAGCAACAATCCCATCTGGATTCATCTTAGTGGTATAGACCCACTTGCATCTAATAGGTTTTTTGCCAAAAGGCAAAGGAACCAAATCACATGTTTGATTAGACTCAAGAGCAAACATCTCCTCTTTTATAGCAGTCAACCAGGATGGAGAAGAAATAGCCTCTAAGAGATTTCGAGGAATAGATATAGAATCCAGGGCAGAGACAAAAGCCTGCAATGACTATAAGACACTTGCATAAGAAACAGTAACATAAACAGGATAATTGGCACAACCACGTTTACCCTTCCGAAGAGTAATAGGAACATCCAAGTCTTAATCTGAAGCAGGTTTGGGAGGATCTGAAGACGGGAGACCAGATGTAACAAGAGTTGGTTCAGGAGCATCTACGGGAGAAGAACCAAACACTCAAGGCGGTCCACATATGTCATGAGGGGAGGAGCGAATGGGATATAAGTGACCCGAATCAAGTCATACACCATAAAGTGATCAAAATATGGAGACAAAGATAGGTCACCGGATGACACAAAGGAAGAGAAGGGAGATGACTCATGGAAAACTACATCAGCAGATACAAGAAACCGCCCTAACTCTGGTGAAAAAAACCGATACCCTTTGTGTACGAGAATAACCAAGAAAGATGCATGAGGCCTTATATCACGAATATAACAGGTGCAACCAAATATACGCAGAGGGAGAGGGTAAAAAAGGTCTTTAGGGAACAAGACCCGGTGATGAATATTTTCCTGAAGAACAGATGAGGGCATCCAGTTAATTAGATATGTAGCTGTCGATACCGCCTCACCCCAAAAAATCTTTGGAACCTACATATGAAACATAAGAGCTCAATCAACTTCCATCAAATGCCTATTCTTTCGTTCAACAACACCATTCTGTTGGGGGGTATCCAGACATGAGGACTGGTAAATAATACCATGCTAGGTCATAAATGACACAAGGGGAGAATAAAAGTATTCACGAGCATTATCACTACGTAGGGTATGGACCGAAACGGAAAATTGATTCTTGATTTCAACATAGAAAACACAAAAGATAGAAAATATTTCAGAATGAGATTTTATTAAATATAACCATGTCATTCATGAAAAATCATCCATAAAGGTAACAAAATACCGAAAACCAGACTTGGACTAGACCGGACAAGGTCCCCAACATCATAATGGACTAACTAGAAAGGAACACATACGACACCCTGTGGTATTTAGCAAACTGACAAGACTCGAAAAATAATTCAGACAAAGACTGAATTCCAGGACACAAACGCTTCAGGTTTCAGAGAGTAGGATGACCAAGTCGACAGTGAAGATCAAGAGTTGTAGAAGAGAGACTGGAACATGCAATGTAAGTTGGTTCTTCATCCATCACGTAGAGCCCTTCTGAAGTGCGATGACCTTTACCAATAGTCTTGTTCATCAACAGATCCTAAAATTCACAAGAAGTACTAGAGAAAACAACACGACAATTCAGTTGTCTAGTAAGGGCATTAATAGATAATAAATTGAATGAAAGTGCAGGTAAATGTAACTCAGATGATAAAGTGATATTGGAGGTGGGTGATGCCATCCCAATCCCCCAAACTGGTATATAAGAGCCATTAGCGACACACACATCTGGACGAGCGGATGTGGGAGAATAATCCCACAAAATACCTGTTGTTCCAATCATATGGTTAGTAGCACCAAAATCAACAATCCATGTCTGAGAAGAGGCTGAAACATATGTTGTAGAAGGGTCTGACTAAACTATAGCGGTAGATACATGGGCTTGATTTGCTAGCAGGCGAGAATATTTTGCAGCAGAAAGGTGAATAGTCGTATAATCTGATATAGAAGATCCAGGATTCTGCACTATTGATTTTTCACTAGAACATACATTGGCAGACCGCGGTTTCCCATGTAGCTTCCAGCATCTATCACGGGTATGGCCAACAACACCACAATGAAAGCAAGTAATCTTGTTGTCAGGATCACGACCTCTAGTTTGCGTATTGCTCGCCAAAGCAGTACTCTCACCAATATCACTTGATCCAAAAGTCAAACGAATATAACGAAGTGCTCGAGAATATGCCTTTGTAAGAGAAGTCTCCCGACTATCTAAGATCTGAGACGGGCAAACTCATATTCTGGTCTTAGGCCACTGAGAAATGCTAATATAGCTAATTTTCCCGCTGCCAACGTATTTCATGAATATCTGTAGTAAAGGGCATCAAGACATTGATTTTTTCATAAATCTTCTTGAAGAAGGCAAAATAGTCACTGATATGAGTCGTCTACTGTTCCGAATGAAAGAATGACTGACATATCTCATAAATACGATTCATATTATCCTTACCCGAGTATAATACATTGAGATATTCCATATCTCCTTGACCGTATCACAATGGGTCACCAAATCAGCCACCTGAAACTTTATAGATTTTATCAATTGATTAAATAGGCAAGCATCATCACGTAACCAGATCTTGGCACCTGTAGGATCACTTTAAGGATTAGGGGAATCATCGTTAAGATGTTCCTCTTTACCCATACCCCGAATAACGAATAAAACCAACTTACACCAACTCTGAAAATTTATACCGTCCAAACGACGCTCAGTAAGTTTGGAACTCGATGAAATAATCTCTGAGATCGTGGGTGGTTTGGGCTCAACAAGCCCACTCGATATCGAAGAGTCACCCATAATCACAATCAACTAGGGCATGAAGTATCCGACAAAATAATAATAAAGAGGGAAACACAACTTCCCTAAGAGTCACAACAAAGAGGGGGATATGAACCTCTATATATATATCCAGATAACGTTTTAATCAATGACCCATCAAGACATGAACTGAACTGTTTGGAATTGAAACCCTAAACACACAATATCATGAAGAATTGTAAAAAAAAATACTATGATTTCATCAACGAAATCATGAAAAAACTAGGATTTCATGAACGGAATTACGAAAACAGACCAAGTATGAAAACAATTTCTCGATCCCCGTCCTTAATCTGCTTAGCGGAATCTGGCTTCACAAAAAAAAAGGGTTAGGGTTTTGTTTGAATTAGGGTTAGGGATGGAGAATGGTGATTAGGGTTATGGTTTTGCGAGGAGAGAGTTTCTCAAACTTCGATATCTGGCTCTGATACTATGTTAACAACCAGCTACTCCAAAAGCTTAAGCTGTTAGAGAGGATGTAACTTTAATATTTAATCCTTCAACACACAACAATATTCAAAAATTATTTCAGTATACAAAAATAACTATTTCATACATAAGCTCCTAACAATGCATATTGTTGTATATTATGTTGCCCATATTGTTTTGATTTTTTTGGAAGGGCAAAAAGGTCTTTAAAAGAACCAAGGGCCAATATAGTCTTTTCACCTCTAAAAAGGAAATGACGTTAGCGTTGACCAACGCTGATTTTGCTGGAATTTTGGAAAAGGAAGAAAGTGAAACCAAACTATGAATAGTAAGAGAGGTAATAGTAACAGTTCATACTAGAGGGGGTCATACTATAATAAGTCCAAACTTATAAGAGGTAATTTGAGCTTTTCCAATGGGTGTTTTTTTCACTATGCCGTACACATTTTAATACAATTATTTGACACTATACATCCTATTATTCAACCAGATTACAAAGGTGCACACTTTTTTTTTTTACTTATTTATTAAGAGTTTATACTTTTGTACTTAATGGTACACTACACATACACCTTCGATTATATTACACAAAGTTATTCAATAGTGATGAACATTCTTATTCCATCACTTTTTGTATAGATTAATATATGATACTTCTTATTCCTAAACTTCCCAAATGAAAATAATATTTATAATTAAAGTATTATACATAAAAAATCACAAAGAATTTTAAGAGGTTATAGTTATATAAATAAAGTTATAAAAGATAATTCAAAATTTTCGAAAGTATAAAATTTATCAATATATTCATTAACTTCAGCAGTCATTCTCTAGGAAAGTAAAGAATACTATGCAATTGATGGTGTCAAATAAAAGTAAAACGAATACTTTCTTCTGCATGAATTGGGCTTAATATCTTCTTCAGAATATATTGTCATCATGGTATGTGAGCTTAACCACATTATAAAACTTTTGCAGCATGAACATTAACGGATGGGATGCGATGATTGTGCTAGGATTTAATGTTTTCATAAGGTGATAGTTCCTGCACCCATTCTATTTTCTCTTATTTTCTTTCAAAAGCATGTGTGCTAATCAATAATTTACTATTTTTTAATGAGTAACTTCATGTTTCCTTTAGTAGCTGATAAGGAAGAATAAAAAAAAAACTCAATTCCTTCTTTTCTTTCTGGCTAATCAAATGGATAATACATATAGGAACACACCATGAATGTTCTTCACAGTGTGAGGTGTCAAATGAACTTGGAGCTAGTAAGCAAAATTTTCGGTGCTAGTGGTTTCCATCACATCCATGTCAATTGGAGTTGTTTGTATGGTCATTGTGTTTGCAACAAGCAAGAGATTATTCTCCATATCAATACTATATCTTTCCTAAATTTTTTTATCTTATGTATATTGGGTTTGATTATAAAGAATTTTGACCAGCTATCCTGTAGTATATATAATTTTTCATAGTACGAATTTGTTCTTGTGATTTGGAGGGAATTTGGAGGGGAATATTGGAGGCATCTTAGTTGTGGTCACTAAATTCACGAACTGGAGAAAAGAAGTTAGTTTTTTTTTCTTGGAGAGCATTACTATTATTATTGAGATGTTCACTTCAATTGAAATCTAAGACAATTATCATTATTTAATTCAATTGAAATCTACATTAATGGTACTTACACTGGATACTTGATTGATTCAAATTGTGGGTGGTAAAATATATTTTAAATATATAATTATCACGATCTAGTTTTACTTTTCGCAAGTGCACGATTCATATTATAGTATATCATCAGTAACTCTTAATCCTTGGCTCAAGATCCCCCTCAAGACTTCTCAATCCTTTCACCATGACTTCTCCTAACAGGTGAAAAAACAAACATTTTCTTAAATTTGCTAACAAGCTTGTCACAAAAACAAGAGGACAACCACCTCTTGAATACCAATGGGCTTCACTCACCCAAAGATCACAAATCTTTAATAAATAAAGAGTATCACTCAATAAACACTAAAAAACCCTTAGGTTTTATAAAAGATACACAAAGTAAAAGCTCAAGTGTTTAAGTGATGTGTTTGGTTCACACAAGATCTTAAAGTCTCTTGACAATAAATGAGATTTGTACTCAAGAGAACAATCACAAGATCTTTTCTATTTAGCTTCTTACAATGATTAGAATTGAATGAGAGAAGACTAGCTTTTAACGCCCAAGCTATTGGATCCTTTGGGATTCACCGTTTCACGACCTTTGTCTTCGATCATCTGTTCTTAATTAGTATTTGATCTTAGTAGGTGATTTCCATTTAGGAGTCTCTAATCGATTATTAATTTTGTCGTAACATCGGAGTCTTGTTCCCTTGCCTTATATTACGATCTCAGAGTTATTAGTTGAAGAGAGTTGTGTCTATTTCTGCGCAAATTCACCATAATGCCCTCCCTTATTCAATTATAGTTGGCATTCGAGTACTAAACTTCGCACAGTTGCCCGAGGCAAATTACTAAGATGGTGTGTGCAGTATAATGATGAACCTATGTACGTTATCATTTTTAACTCCTGTGCATTAAGTCTCGAAATGAAATTGGTACACGAAGTCCGACATTCACCCCAATTTTTTAAATTTACTGCACAAATTCACCATAATGCCCTCCTTTATTAAGTTGTAGTTGACATTCGAATATTAAACTTGACACGGTTGGCCCGAGGTAAATTACTAAGAGGGTGTGTGCAATAATGATGATGAACCTATGTACGTTGTTGCTTTTAACTCATGTGCATTATGTCCTGAAACGAAACTGGTACACGAGTCCGACATTCACCCCAATTTCTTAAATTTCCTTCGCGAATACACCATAATGCCCTCCCCGTATTCAATTATAGTTGGCATTCAAATACTAAACTTGACATGGTTTGACTGAGGCAGATTACTAAGAGGGTGTGTGCAATATAATGATGAACTTATTTACGTTGTCGCTTTTAACTCATGTTCATTAAATCCTGAAACGAAATTGGTACACGAAGTCTGGCATTCAACCCAATTTTTTTTAATTTCCTTTGCGAAGTCACCATAATGTCCTCCAACAAGCATGGATTTTCACCCTCTTAAACGGAGGTTTCTTCTAGATTTGCATATATATGAATCAATAGCACACATAATTAAATATTTTGATACAATTACTTGACATTATACAATTTATTATTTAATCAAATTAAACAGGGTCACAAATACTTTTACTTATTTTTTTAAGGGTTACTCACATTTGTGCTTAATGGTACAATTCAGAGTTACATATGTTTTTACTAATAGTAAACTTTACATACACATTTTATTATACTGCACAAATTTATTCAATTACATTGCCCATTCTTATTTCATCATTTCTCATATACATGAATGATGGGTACTTTCTTTCGTCATCATAATTACATGTTGCTATTAATTACAAGCAAACTTATAATAGCCGCTCATTTTTTAGTTATAGTTGGCATTCGAATACTAAACTTGTTTATTAAGGCCCGAGACAAATTACTAAGAGGGTGTGTGTAATATAATGATGAACCTATGTATGTTGTTGCTTTGAACTCCTGTGCATTAAGTCCTGAAATGAAACTGGTACACGAAGTCCAACATTTATCCCAATTTCTTTAATTTCCTTCTCAAATTCACCATAATGTCCTCCATTATTCAGTTATAGTTGGCATTTGAATACTAAACCTGACACGGTTGGCCCGAGCCAAATTAGTAAGAGAGTATGTGCAATATAATGATGAAACTATGTACATTGTTGCTTTGAACTATTTTGCATTAAGTCCTAAAATGAAATTGTTACATATGTCTGGCATTCACCCCAATTTCTTAAATTTTCTTCGCAAATTCACCATAATGCCCTCCATTATTCAGTTATAGTTGACATTCGAATATTAAACCTGGCACGGTTGGCCCGAGCCAAATTAGTAAGAGGGTATGTGTAATATAATGATGAAACTATGTACGTTGTTGCTTTGAACACATGTGCATTAAGTCCCGAAACGAACCGCTACACGAAGTTCGACATTCACCCAATTTCTTAAATTTCCTTCATGAATTCACTATAATGCCCTCCATTATTCAGTTATAGTTGGCATCCGAATACTAAACCTGGCATGGTTGGCCCAAGCCAAATTACTAAGAAAGTGTGTGCAATATAATGATGAATCTATGCACATTATTGCTTTGAACTCCTGTGCATTAAGTCCCGAAACAAAACTGGAACACGAAGTCCAGCATTAACCTCAATTTCTTAAATTTTCTTCACGAATTCACCATAATGCCTTCCATTATTCAGCTATATTGGATATAGGATTAGGCTAGTTCCAATAACGTGGTTGGATTTGGAGCCGCTAAGCGTATTTTAGTATGTACATGTATATGTGGTTATAAATGTTGAACTTTTCCTTTGATCATTAAAATTGGAAGCATGTTAATGAGAATCATGAAATGTGCAATATTGTACAATGTATAATATAATTCTCATTCCGTGTGCATTAATACGAGAGAGTTAAGTGAAAACTAATGTAATGAAATTGTGCAATGTAATGAATATACAATGCACATGCACATTTTGTTATATTGCACAAAGTTATTCAATAATAAAACTGCACATTTTTTCATCAAATTTCACCATATTTTGATTATTTGCGTTACAATCTCTCTTTGGTTTCCATTTTCTAAAGTAAACATTGGATGAGGATTTTATGTCACAAATTAGCATATAAAAATTTGAATAAGATCGTTGCATATCAATCAAGAAATAATTTGTTGTACCATCATGATTAATCAGTTTGAATAATGAAAGGTGGATTGACAATTATGTGTATAATTATGTTTAACTATAAGCTCGTTCGTGAATAATTATTAACTTGTAAGTCTGAATTCATCTGAGAAGTTTAGTGAGATGAGCACCAATTAAGATACAAATTACTTCGGTATGTATTGCACAATTATCTTATCAAGAATTACACAATTAAGATATCGTGACAGTACATTTTCCATTTTTTCATATGTGCAGGACAATTCGTATGTATTATTTCCTTACAAAAAATTTAGAAAGCATTTACTTGCTAGAGGGCACGAAATCTATCATTCTTTATTCTAAAGACAAAAGTTGGAAGGTAATAATTTTTTAGACAAAGCTATACTAGATTGCATCGCATTCCTAATATAATTTTTTTTGAAATCCAGGCCCAAGAATCTCATCACACTTAACCAAGAGAGATGAAATACTTCCTAAAGGTATGAAATGACAAATCAAAACAATTTAGAACAAAATAATAATAACTATTTGGAAAAATCAAATACCACTATTAAACAATGTAGACTTTTATAATACTATATATATTGCACAATTATATCTAATTACATTGCACATTTCTAATACAATATACGTATATGACTTTCTCTTAATAAGCTGAATAGATCAAATCGGGTTTAAATGTTGTTAGTTAGCTTGAGAGGGTTGTCAAATCGCATGGAAACTAATCGCCTAATTTTTTTACTTATTGAAATCTTATTCTTGGATTGGAAGAGATTTGATTTTTGGTTGTCACTTTGGACTAAATTAAAAATGAATAAGCAATTAATTTAAAGCAAATAAAATAAAGTGAGGAGAAACGATGTGAAAATAAAGTCTAGGGTATTGAGAAATTATTGATTTGATTACAAGGGAGATATAACATGTATAAATCAGACTAGTACTACTCCAAGCTAGTACGTAGTTCCCAAATGTCAAATAATTCATCAAGCTAATTTTAAAGGGTATATGATATTATTTTGATTGTACATAGGAGTTTAATGGCAATAACCCTTGATTATATTGCACGACTATCTTTATTTATATTATAAGATAGTTTATGAGAGTATATGATATTATTTTGGATATAGACTTTTATAACACTAGAAATATTGCACAACTATATTTAATAACATTGCACAATTCTTTTACGTTACTTTTCATATAAAGATACGCATGCATGATATTCTCTCACTAAGCTAAATAGATTAAATCAGGTTTGAGTAACACTATTTATTATTATCAAACATATGATAAATCTGAAATTTGTTTATTGAAATAAACGAATGAACCCAGATGAGAGTTAAATATGAGTGTAATGGATTTGATTCAGATTTGATAGCTTGGAGCGAAATATTTTTTAAAGTGCAAGTGATTACTTATGTTTATGATTATGTGGTGTTTAAATTTGCCCCCAACCGGTTGATTCATGTAAAATTGCACAATCTTTACTGTTAAGATCGGTCATGATCTAAAAATTATGTTGCATAGGAAAAAAGCAATGCATTGTACATATCAAAATAAATTGATTCATTTGAATACTTAATTCATTGCACTCCAGTTGCTCCATGTGGTGTGTACATTATTTCTCATCAAGTATGAAAATATCCACTAATGGTACTTATAAACATATGTATTGGGTTTATGTTGATCAATGTTTTACATTTATATTTTATATTTTTGTTCAATCAACTATCTGTTGTTATAGATTTCCTTGCACATTATTTTCCATCACAAGTAAAATGAGTTTAAATTAGTGATTCGACCCAAAGTATTAATAAATAATTCATCTAGTCCTGCAGAACATTACGTATTTGTATTCCCTACATGAAGTTATATTTCACCAAACATTTCACTCATAAAAATTTGTTGTTGAACGGTGACGTGACAATATTTGTATTATGTTGCTTTTCAAATCATTACATATGATGCCCATCCAACAATTGAACATATTTAAATTAATTTGCACATTTTTATTCATTATGACAGGACTTTCTAGAATGATTCACTTATCGGCATGAACCAAATCAATTGCGTTCGGGAGCTTGAACTTATAATTAATTTTATGGATAAACAAATGAACTCATATGAAAAAATATATATTATATATTCCGCTATCAAGAGTGTACAATTTTTTTTTTACTTGTGTATGCTTATTTTTTTATTTTAATCATTTTAATTTTATTTTTCAGTTTAAGAGTTATATTTGTAAGGAGGATATTGCTGAATGAGCTTGTAAAACTTAAGCCATTAATATAGCTGCTCTTTTTTTTCTCAGTTTCATTTTGCAGTTTAAATATTTTTTTTCCCTACAAATTGAGATGTTACTAATTTTGTTTTGGAGTGGGATGATTGGAGGCATTTGTCATGATCATTAACTTCACAAACTAGAGAAAAACAAGTTAGTGGTTTCTTCTTTTAGTATTCTTTAATAGCAATATTGTTATTATTATTTTTTTAAAAAGAGCAATATCATTATTATTGAGATGTTCACTTCAATTGAAATCTAAGACAATTGTTATTATTTAATTTTGCAGGTTGATGAAGCAGAAAGTGATGGTAAGAGATGAGGAGGAGTCTCGGAGGGATGACACAAGCGGACAATGTTTTGGGATATACTATTATGTTATTTAAGTGTTGAAAATTGTATATATAATGCACATGAAATGAGAATTATATTGTACAATATATGGGATTACATCAGTTGTTCAATGTGATGCGCACATTATTTGTCATTCAATGTTAAAATCTACATTAATAGTACACAAGTGAGCAATGTTTTGGGACATATAGTTATACAATACATAACTTGAGGGGTTCAGAGCTTCAAATTTATTTTATGGACAATCAAATGAACCCAAATGAGCGAAATGGATAATACAAATCACATATACTTTGGTCTAGTTGAGATCCAACGTGGGCATGTGAAGTCACACCAAAGGAGACTACAAGTATTTATGATCCTTTCGAACGTCTTAGGAAGTTATGGCACACCCGAAAATATTCACACTAATCGGCGAAATCAGCTGATTTAGAAGGAAAGACATACACATTCGATTATATTGCACAATGTTATTCAATAGTACTGCACACTCTTATTACATTATTTCTCACATAGTGGCACAATCTCCACTAATGGTACTTACAATGCATATTATAGTGGGTTTATGTTGGACAAGATTTTACATCTTTGTATCATGATATTTAATCTAATTGAATATTGAACTCAGATGAAATCAAACTTATAAGTTAATATTGAAATTATAATTATACAAGACATAACTTAGCACTTATAGTTAAACATAATTATACATATAATTGTCAATACACCTTTCATTATTCAATTAGATTAAACGTGATGATACAACTCACATACACATTTCATTATATTGTATAACTATATTCAATTACATCACACATTTTTATTACATTACTTTTCACGTAGACGAATACATATTCAATGCTTATTGTCAATTAATCATACACAATCTAAAGAGATTAACATTATTAGATGAAAATTAAACACTAAACCAAAATGCACATGGAATGATAATTATTTTGTACAATGTATGGGATTGATTGTGCATATTTTATGAAATAATCCAATAATGGTACCATACCGAAATAAATTCACTTGGGAGTATATTGCACGTCAGTTGCTCAATGTGATACACACGTTATTCCTCATCAAAAGTCAAAATGTTCACTGATGATACTTACAATGCATATTCTATTGGATTTATGTTGGTCAAAGGTTTTAAAAGCATTTTAAAAAATATTATGTGTATATTACATATTCAACAAATCAAAAATCTTAATTATTCTCAAATATCCCAATCCAAATAAAAAACTCCAATACACTCAAATCTCTCGATACATTCGACCAGAAGAAAACCATTCAAGTGGTGGTGGTGGTGGTGTTTTTGTAGTATAAACATAATCTCCCGCACCTTCAGAGATTCCTTCTTGATTTTTTTGATCAATTCATCCGGCAGGTAAGTTAAAACTTGAATTTTCGAATTGAGAAAAAAATAAGGTGCATTGGGTGTTAGAGTCACCTAATTCAACAATAAATTTATATGAACATACAATATATCAATTCTCTCATCATAGTAAACAAAATGCATTTAATTTAATTTAGTTTACAATCATCTCAATAGTCACCAGTAGGCAGATTGGTCACAAGGGATAACAAATAATCTATACATTTAGCAAACACACTAGTTGAATGGCCACAACTGTGCCTGGTAAGTTCTCCATCCACCATGAATGCGAGATTTTGATGTCAAAACAGTAAAAACATGAGCTTAAAGTCTCCATTACAACTTCCAAACAACAAAAGAAAAATCAAAGTCTCAAGAAGCTGCATTCCTATCATCATCATTATTAAGTATTCCTAATTTCTACAGACAAGGAAAACCAATGCCGGCAATTTCTCAAAATTTTCCAATTCTAACATTTCTAAGCATCCTTCTTTTTCTTTCATTTTTCCATTAAAAACAAGAACAGAGTACTCATGGCACCAATGTTCTTTATATAATATACATATATGGATGTGCACACGCATGCTTGTAAATTTGTGGATGCAAATAACTAATATTGGCCTTGTAACATATATTTTTTAAGACAATACAATTACATTATATTCAACAAATAAAACACGAAAAATACAAATGCACAACTAAAAGTAAAGTTCCCTGAAATTTTTTACAGGAAATATAAAAATTTGAGTTATTAAACTGTGAGAACAACTATATAGCCAGCTAATTATCAATTACTTCATGAAATTTCGTGATACATTGCTTTTCGTATTTGGGTAAAAAAACTACAGTGCTTTCATATACATCTACATATACAAATATCTAGTAATGCTAAAAATCTATAGGAAACAAAATTACAAGCATTAATTTTAATTAAAAGAAGCAAATAGAATTGTACTAATTTTCCCATCCAATTTTCTGCAAATAAAAAAAAAAACTGTCAGGCCCCTAAAATTCCCGAAACTCCAATCCGGAGAATCAACAAATTTCCAAGGGGTAACGTCAGTCAAACGACCATTAGAGTCAACAATAACAAGGAAATACATGGAATAACAAGGAAAATATTATATTTCATGCCTAATTGAATGATAGAAACTCAACAGAATGCTTTGATACCAAACTGTCACGCCCCTAAAATCCTAAGACTCCCGAACCGGGACATCCGAGGACTCCGAGGTGTGATCCTTACAATGAACGACCAACTAAGATATCATTAACCATTAAAATGTATGAAATAATGATAAAATTAGTATATTTCATATCCAATTGATTGATAGAAATAAAACAACGGAATCCAACGAAAATCCGGCAAAATTCCATCTGTAAATGGAACATCCCGGAAATACAACACAACAAAAAACCTGCCAATAACAAGTGTTATAATATTAATGGCTCACAATCCAACATTCATCAATCTTACTAGGGCCGAAGTAGTGGAAAGAAACCACCAACCCCTACACAACCCTCTATAATCAACAGGCGTACAGTAGATCACAAGCAGAACTATAACAACAATAAAATCAACCCAGTTCGAATCCATAAGGTTCTTTGTATTTAACTATCAGAAAACATCATCTGAACTATGGAGTTTCCATTTTCAAGATCCAAATATCGAACAACTAAAACTGGTGCACAACTTGTGTGCATCTGAGCATCCGAGAGTGTCCCACACTGTCTCACCACCTTCGACTAGCATGGACACAAGTCTCCTCACCCAAACAAGGGTCTTCCACGTGGGTTTTGGGTCTTGCACCCAAGGGTAACTCGTATCCTGCTTTCTCAATTTTTCGTAACTTCACCCCTTTCGTGTTACAAATCTGTCAATTTATATCCCGAACTAGTACAATTGAAATAAACCATCTCAATAATCAACACTGAACATTCTCATCCTGCTGAGTCTTGGGCCTGATAATTCAACATACCACTACCATAATAACATACCAAAAACAAACTCGTAATCAACCAAGTAAGTACTTAATCAACTTCCTCAATCTTGGGCCTGGACCACTTGCACCAGCAGAGGGTCCATCTTCAGCCATGCCACCAGCCATGTCCGGTTATGCACCGCCACGGTACAACTTGGCGATGATAGGGTTGCAGATGCCCTCGAGCTCCTCCATTTGGTCCTCAAAATCGTCTGTCTCCGCAAGCTGATTCCCATCCAACCAATGTATGGCCTCATCAATAGCATCCACAATCTTCTTCTTGTCATCCGGTGAGAGACTAGAACTGATCTTTTCGCCCTTCACAACAGTGTTGCGCATGTTGTAGGCATAATTCTCCAAAGCATTCTTGGCCTCCACCTTTTTCTTGTGCTTCTCATCTTCGGACTTGTACTTCTCTGCTTCCTGCACCATCTTCTCAATCTCTTCCTTGGACAATCTCCCCTTGTCATTAGTGATGGTGATCTTGTTCTTTTGACCGGTGGTCTTGTCCTCAGCCGAGACGTTCAAGATACCATTAGCATCGATGTCGAAGCAGAAGGTGTATTGTGGAACACCTCTCGGGGCAGGAGGAATGCCAGAGAGATCGAATTTGCCTAACAAGTTGTTGTCGCTCGTTCTTGCTCTCTCACCCTCGTACACTCGGAACGGCACACTGGTCTGGTTATCAGAGGCCGTAGAGGACACCTGCACTTTCATGGTAGGAATTGTCGTGTTCCTCGGAATCAAAACCCACATGACTTCTCCAATAGTTTCTATGCCAAGTGACAGAGGGGTCACATCCAAAAGCAACAGGTCCAGGACCTTCTCATTGCCTTCACCGCTCAAGATTGCGGCTTGCACAGCAGCACCATAAGCAACAGCCTCATCCGGGTTGATGCTCTTACACAGCTCCTTTCCATTGAAGAAGTCCTGCAATAGCTGCTGAACCCTTGGAATTCTAGTAGAGCCACCGACGAGGACTACATCGTGTACATTGATCTTGTCCATCTTTGCGTCCCCAAGACACTTTTCAACAGGGTCCATCCACTTTGTGAAGAGATCCATGTTTAGTTCCTCGAATCTGGCACGAGTAATGGTTGTGGAGAAATCAACTCCCTCATACAGTGAATCAATCTCAATGCTTGTCTGGGCAGTCGATGAAAGAGTCCGCTTTGCCCTCTCACAAGCACTTCTCAACCGCCTAAGAGCTCTGGGGTTTCCGCTAATGTCCTTGTTGTGTTTTCTCTTGAATTCCTGAACAAAATGGTTCACCATCCGGTTATCGAAGTCTTCCCCTCCAAGGTGAGTGTCACCAGCAGTAGCCTTAACTTCAAATATACCCTCCTCAATGGTGACAAGAGACACATCAAAAGTACCCCCACCGAGATCAAAGATGAGCACATTTTTCTCCCCGACACCACTCGTTGCTGCTTTCTTATGGAGACCTAAGCAATTGCAGCAGCTGTTGGCTCGTTGATGATACGCATGACATTGAGGCCGGCAATGACTCCAGCATCCTTGGTCGCCTGGCGCTGAGAGTCATTGAAGTAAGCCGGGACAGTGACGACTGCATTCTTAATCGTTGAGCCCAGATAAGCCTCTGCAATCTCGCGAATCTTAAAGAGAACCATAGATGAAATCTCTTCAGCGGCGAACTGCTTGTCCTCGCCCTTGTGGTTTACTAGGATGATCGGCTTATCACCGGCACCAGCAATGACCTTGAATGGCCAGTGCATCATATCACCCTGAACCATTGCATCACTAAACCTCCGGCCAATCAATCGCTTCGCATCTGAGGATTCAGACAACTTTAGAAACCGGAGGAGTAATACAAAAGATTAATTGATTAAAGTTATAACAAGAAATGATCGTATGTTCCCCATCAATATTCATGGTCCAATTAGTATACACAAACTAAAACTGAATAACAATTAATACTTTTACACCTTTAGTATAAATTTCCAACCCAAAGGAGAAGAATATTGAGACTTCTAAGAGTAGTAAACAAGTAAATGTGATCCACTAAAAACAATGTCTAACCTAATTTAATAATAAAAAAAAAATCTATCTATAGCCAACAAGTTTTCTACTATGTAGAAACACATTATAATTTAATTAATCTTAAAAATAATACTCACTATGTCCCAATTTATAAGTCTTTTCAGGGGAATTCAATTTTTTAAGATGTTGTATTGATAATGAATGAAATACCAACTTTATCCTTGGTCCCACCATAATAATGTGATGATTTATTACGTAAAGGATTTATAATTTCAATACATGAAGAATAAATTAGTAAAGTGATATGAGAAAGTGTTTTGAATTTTCAAATAAGACTTATTTTGGAACGGAGAAAATGGTAAAAGTAAACAGTTATTTTGGGAATGGAGGGAGTAATATATATATTCATTCAAAGTCTAACCCTCAAAAACTCCACTTAAACCGGTGCTCTTCTGTATGTTAAACTTGAGCTAATCTAATGCATACACCACCAAAACTAAATTATTAATTCATGATATATTATTATACGAGTTTCCATCATTAAAAACTGACCGGACCGAGAACATATATAACCAATATTCACTAGCAAATCATATATATATATATATATAACTTACCGAAGACGGTATTGATAGGGTTGATGGCGACCTGGTTCTTGGCCGCATCGCCGATGAGTCGCTCGGTGTCGGTGAAGGCAACATAAGACGGCGTCGTTCTGTTGCCCTGATCATTGGCAATGATCTCAACACGGTCGTGTTGCCACACTCCGACGCACGAGTAGGTCGTCCCCAGATCGATTCCGATAGCCGAACCTTCTCCTTTTCCCGCCATTAGAGAGAAAGTGTAGCTGATTTGAGTTTGATGATGTTTGAGAATTAAATTGATTGGAGAGGCAGGTTTAGAGTTGTATATATAGGTTATATTGTTAGGGTTCTAGAAGATTCTATGGTTTCCTTCCAGCCGTGGGATTGGACTTATGGTAGAAAAATAATCCTCACGAATCGTCTCCAGTTGAAAATCCTTTCCAGTTGCCTGTTTCTTGAAGGATATGTTTTGTAAACAGGTTTGGTGCCAAAAATATGGTTTTTGTGCCAAAAAATGGTACCAAACCATGTTTGGTAAAATAGTGCCAAAAAATGGTACTGTTACTGTAGCAAATCATGGTGTCAAAACTGTAGCAAACAACTATAGCACTTCACTGTAGCAACCCGAATCACTGTAGCACCGAATATAATATTTATATTTTAATATTAATATATATATTAATATTAAAATTTATATTAATATTAATATTAAAATAATATTATTATAAATTTTAATATTAATATTAATATAAATTTTAATATTAATATATTATTATATTAATATTAATATATTAATATTAAAATATTAATATCATAAAAATATATTAATATATTTTAATATAATAAAAATATAATATATTTTAATATAATAAAATATATTAATATATTTTAATATATTAATATTAATATTATAAATTTTAATATTAAAATATTAATATAATAAAATATATTATAAATTTTAATATTAAAATATATTAATATTAATATATTAATATTAAAATATTAATATAATAAAAATATATTAATATATTTTAATATAATAAAAATATATTAATATATTTTAATATAATAAAAATATATTAATATATTTTAATATTATAAATTTTAATATTAATATATTAGTATATTAATATATTTTAATTTTAATATTAATATTAATATATTTTAACCCATACCAACTTTACCAACATGGTTTGGTTTTTCAGCATCACTTTTTCTCACACCAAAACCATCTCCACCAAACATGGTTTGGAACCAAAATAAAACCACACCAAACCAAATCCAACCCAACCCAAACCAAAACAAAAAACTAACACCGCACCAAACCGTTACCAAACGCAACCTAAGTGTCTTGGTGGGTTTGACCGTAAATCCCCAATATAAGGATAAATTGCACAAAACTCCCCTAAACTATTACACTTTTATAACTAACCCTCCTGAACTATCATACCCTTACTATAATATTTGATAATTCTTTAAATTATATTAATATTATTTCTCTTAGTTAGAGTATTAATTATACCATTCACCTTAAATATATTAGAATAAATATACCCACAAATATATTTTTTACAAAAGGTTTAAGTTGTAATTATTTTATTTTAAAGTTAATTAACGTGTTATTAAAATTTAGTTTGATTTAAATAGTAAAACTAATTATCCTCATTAAATTTTTTTTTATGCCCAATAAAAAACTTCTTTCATAGAAATATATTCATAAATAAATCACAAATTACTTAAATAATAAACACCTTTTGGTTTTCTCATATTATATCTATAAATAATTTTAATGAATTAATAAAACAGTTTAAAATTTAATTTATTTTTTATTTAGACAAGCTAAAAGAATTATTCAAATAATTTTTTTTAAAATTATGGGTAATTTTAAAAAAGTTTAAAAGGAGAATATACCATGAAATTACTATTAATTATTTCATAGTCCAAGTTAATAAGAAAACTGTATTTAGCTATATTTATGAAATAAAGGGCATTTAGGTCATTTAAGAAAATTGTGCATTTTACAACAAATGTGATAGTTTAGGGGGTTTGTTGCACCATTTATAGTTTGGTTCCGGTTCCGGTTCCTTCTATAAAGTAAAACTTTTGTTTCATTGAGTAAAACTTATATTTCACAGCGAAAAACTTTTGACGCAATACATGTAACTTTTTTTGGTTTCAGCTAAAATATACCTAGAATTAGCACTTCTCAATTTACATATAATGAGCACTTTTCAGGATATAATGTAAAACTTTTGTTTCATTCAGTAATTTTATATAGCACTAAGAAAAATATATATTTCACAGCGTAAAACTTTTGACGCAATACATGCAACTTTTTTGTTTCACCTAAAATATATCAATAATTAGCACTTCTCAATTTACAGATAATGAAAACTTTCCAGAATGTAAAGTAAAACTTTTGTTTCACTGGATAAACCTTATATTGCAGTGAGTAAAACTTATATTTCCAAGAGTAAAACTTTTGACGCAATAAATGTAACTTTTTGTTTCATTAAGTAAAATTTATATTGCATCGAGTAAAACGTATATTTCAAGAAGTAGAACTTTTGACCCAATACATGTAACTTTTTTGTTTCACCTAAAATGTACCAAGTATTAGTTTTTTTTCATCTAAAATGTACCAAGAATTAACACTTTTCAATTTAAAGAAAATGAACATTGTCATAATGTAAAGTAAAACTTTTATTTCACTAAGTAAACCTAATATTGAAGTGAGTAAAACTTATATTTGATATAGTAAAACTTTTGACGCAATATATGTAACTTTATTTTTATCACCTAAAAATAATTAGCCTTTTTTCACCTAAAATGTACAAAGAATTAGAGAGAATGAACATTTCTAGAATGTAAAGTAAAATGTTTGTTTCACTCTGTAAACCTTATATTGCAGTAAGTAAAACTTATATTTCAAAGAGTAAAACTTTTGATGCAATATATTTAACTTTGTTTTTCAGCTAAAATGTATCAAGTATTAGCTTTTCTTTCCACCTAAAATGTACAAAGAATTAGCACTTCGCAAATAAAGAGAATGAATATTTCTAAAATGTAAAGTAAAACTTTTGTTTCACTGAGTATACCTTAAATTGCAGTGAGTAAAACTTATATTTCATACAGTAAAATTTTTGACGCAATATATGTAACTTTATTTTTATCACCTAAAATGTACCAAGAATAAGTTTTTTTCACCTAAAATGAACCAAAAATTAGCACTTCTCAATCCAGAATGTAAAGTTTTCTTTTGCTTCACTGGGTAAACCTTATATTGCAGTGAGTAAAACTTATATTTCCTAGAGTAAAACTTTTGACGCAATATATGTAACTTTATTTTTCATCTAAAATGTACCAAGTATTAGCTTTTTTTCACCTAAAGTGTACAAAGAATTAGCACTTCGCAATTTAGAAAGGATGAACATTTCCAGAATGTAAAGTAAAACTTTTGTTTCACTGAGTAAACCTTATACTGCAGTAAGTAAAACGTATATTTCCTAGAGTAAAACTTTTGACGCAATATATGTAACTTTATTTTTATCTCTTAAAATGTACCAAGAATTAGCTTTTTTCACCTAAAATGTACCAAGAATTAACACTTCTCAATTTAGAGAGAATGAACATTTCCATAATGTAAAGTTTTCTTTTGTTTCACTAGGTAAACCTTATATTGCAGTAAGTGAAACTTATATTTCCTAGAGTAAACATTTTGACGCAATATATGTAACTTTGTTTTTCAGCTAAAATGTACCAAGTATTAGCTTATTTTCACCTAAAATGTACAAAGAATTAACACTTCGCAATTTAGAGAGAATGAACATTTCTAGAATGTAAATGAAAACTTTTCTTTCACTGAGTAAACCTTATATTGCAGTAAGTAAAACTTATTTTTCATATTGTAAAACTTTTGACGCATCATATGTAACTCTATTTTTTTCACCTAAAATGTACCAAGAATTTGTACTTCTCAATTTACAGATAATGAATACTCCAGAATGTAATGTAAAACTTTTGTTTCATTGAGGAAAATTTATATTGTATCGAGTAAAACGTATATTTCAAGAAGTAGAACTTTTGACAGAATACATGTAACTTTTTGTTTCACCCTAATGTACCAAGAATTAGTACTTCTCAATTTACAAATAATGAACACTTCCAGAATGTAATGTAAAACTTTTGTTTGTTAAGTAAAACTTATATTGCACAAAGTAAAACTTATATTTCACAATGTAAAATGTTTGACACAATACATGTAACTTCTTTGTTTCATCTAAAATATACCAAGAATTGTCACTTCTCAATATACAGATAATGAACACTTTCAGAATGTAATATTAAACTTTTATTTCATTGAGTAAAGTTTATATTGCACTAAGGAAAATGTATATTTCACAGCATAAAACTTTTGACTAAAGTTTTTTAATCATTGAGTAATTTTTTATTTAATCATTTTTAATTTTTAATTTTATTTATTTATTTATTTTAATTTATTCATTTATTAGTTTAATTTGTTTATTAATTTATTTTTATTTACTAATTACTTATTAATTATTTATTCAGTCATTATTTATTTATTTTTATGATTTATTATATTTAGGTATTTATTTATTTTATTTTTATTATTTTAATTCATTTATTAATTATTTATCTATTTTAAATTTTGTTTATTATTTTATTTTATTCAATTTTAGTTATTTATTATTTATTTTTATTACCTAAAATCGATAATTAGGGTTAGTGAGAGGAAATTTAAAAAAATTAGAATTTTTTTTACTTACTATTTTCTTTGTTACTAGATGATACTTTCATTATAAGTGAGAAAGTAGAAGTAAATTAAGAAACATAATTTTATTTTTAATTTTACTTTTGGATGAAATTGATGAAATACCCAAATCAAATAGGTGAAATTGGGTAAAATTTAGTAAGACTTTAAGTTATATTTATTATTATAATAATTTTGCAATACTTTTAAGTTAAAATATTAATTGAATATCTTAATTTATAATTATTTGTAAATTTTAGGGAATGATGATCATATTGATTGAATATCTAATTTTATATTTATTTTTAAATTTGGATTTTAGATTGGGTTTGGGTCTAACCCGAAGCCCACCAAAATTATAAGCCGAAAATTTTTATTGGGCGGGAGAATTTTTGGGGGGAATTATATAACTCCTAAACTTATATATAATGTAACGCCCCGCGTTTTCCTTTCTCTTTTCTAGAATTTTTTTCCAAGTGTTAACGTTTTGTGATGTCACTTATTCATAATGTCTTGTGTATTCTCGGTATGTGTAAATTTTTTGCATTTGAATTTTGGACTTAGCGGGACGACTTCGTGAACTTTTGTTTCTGGCTTCGTGGTTTATTATTCGTTGGCGACTACGTGGGTTTGTGCAACATTTTCTCGTTGGAGCTTCAACAATCATGTTGCGTTCTCGAAAGTGTTACCCTAGTTTATTGTACACGTTCGGTGTAACACTTATGTGAATTGTTTGTTATATTTTCATTTTGTAATTAATGAAAATTGTTGAAAACGATTTCAAGAAAGAAATGACCGGAAGGGTAAATGAGTATTTTCATATTTAGAGCACTTAGTGGAAAGTGTAGAGATTTGGCTAAGTGTTGGGGTATGAATGGCATGTTGGTAATTAGAGAGGATGACGAGGGGTAGAAAGGTAATTAAAAGGCATGATAGCACTCTTGTAATTAACCCTAAGTTGAAGAGAAATTGGTTATTTCCCCTCTTAAAGTGGTGTCTCATTTATAGCCATTGATCTTATTATCCCATCTTTGTTCTTAACCCTTGGATCATAAGGTCTTATTTGGTTGACACTTAAATGCAAGAATGCATTATTGTTAGTATTTCACTTGGCAAGACTTCTTGTCAACACTATGATGGTCTATTCATTTTCACTGTCTTATTCTCAATCCTTGGATGATAAGGCCTTGTTTGGTAAGTTAATGAGTTTTGTGAGTGGTGTAATAAGTCTTTCATGGCAAGACTTATTCCTAGCCCCTGGATCCATTTCTTTTTCCCCATATTTGTTTTGGACCCTTGGATTGTGAGAAGTGTGAGTGGTGAATCTCTACACATCACTTAGTCTTCCATTGCAAGACTTCATTGTTTTCTCTCCTTTTTTTCTCCTTTTCTCCCTTTTGGTTCTTTTTCACTTAGATGTGGATTTGATCACCCTAAGTTGGGAGTTTGGTGTGGCCATCAACATGGAAGATGTTCATGGTGTTCTTCTCTTTGGTTTGAGCCAATGATTGGTAAGTGTTCTTCCTTCCTTGTGTGTTTTCCATTCAAACCCTAGGTAGGGTTTCTTGTTAGACCACTTAATGACTCTTGTTCTCCTCTTGTTTTGGAGCTTGATTCATTGTTAGGAGGTTATGGTGAAGCTTTCCACTGGATTGCTCCTTTTATTTCGGTGTTGGGGAAGAGCTAGGGTTTCATAGGCCTTGCCTTGTGGTTGTGCTTTGCTCTTCAAGAGGTAGGGGAAAACTTCTTAACTAGCTCATATTATGATTGTGTGTGTATAAGAAGTTCATTCTAGGATTCCTAGCCTTAGATGAAATGGCTAAGTGTATCCTTGAAATTTTGAAGTTAGGATTTGAATATGTTTATGTGGATTAACCCTTGTGTATGGAGTAATAAGTAATGGTATTGCTAGGAATATGATGCATGCTAGTCAATTGAGTGATTATTCTTGAGAATTCTCATAGTAAAGTATGCTTGTATGCCTATATGTATGTGGATATTGTGGTGTATATGTGTAAGTGTAGTTATACATATGTGTATGTGGGTGTTAGGAAGGTAACCTTGGAATGAGATTAGGCTAGCTCTTTTGGGTAGCACCTTTGAGGTTATACTATGTGATTAGTGTAACTAGGCATCTCAACTTGGAATGACTATCTTGTTTCTCTTTTGTGAATGATATTTGCTATGATGGGAATTGATGTTATGTTGAGATGTGATTTGTGATAAACTTGCTTGAATTGAACTAAGAGAATGTTTAAAAGAATGAAATTGTTTTTCTTGTGAATTAAAGGATAACTTGATGAATTGGAACATTACTTGTGCATGAGAATGTGTCCTTGGGATTTAAATGTTTTAATTGAGAATTAAGCATGTTAAATGAATGAAAATGTTATCCTAGTGAAATAAAAGGAAAAACTTGATGATTTGGAGCATGAATGTTGCATGAGAAGATATTCTTGTTGATTATTGTTTTAAATGAGATTTAAAAGCATGTTGAATGATGAAAAGCATTCATGTTGACATTTTGGGAATGTTGTTTATAAATTGATGAAGTACATATTTATGTTGTTGCATGGCCCATTGAGACATATTGCATATGGGTTCACCTTTTGTAGAGAGAATTCAATTGGTGTGGTCTACGTCCGTTTGTGTATTGTGCGTGAGTAGACTTGTTTTGGATCGTCGTAACAACTGGCCAGGGGGTGCTTCTCGCTCCTACGGAACTAATCTTCCAAGAAACTGAGACGATAGGGGGATGACTTGTCCGAATCCTATTGCACGACCGCGTAGTGTTTGACGTCTTCCTTATTAAAAGTGTAAGTGTCAAAAGCACTTGGGAAGAACGGTACGATAAATCTACCTTCATTCATGAGCGTGTATCCTCAAAAAGTGAATGGTTAGAGAATGAACGTGTGTACCATGAGGTGTGTGAGTCACATTGCATTTGAGTTGCTATTATGTGATTTATGTTTACATATAGATTATGAAATTATCCTATGTGGTTGAGGAGCATGTTTAATGTGAATTTTGAAATTCTCAAGTGAAATGGAAGGATGTGAAAATATGTTTTGCATGCCTTGTTTAAAGTATAAAGTGAGATAAATGTTTCTACTTGTTGGTATGTGCTTATATACCTTAGGGGGGGGGGTGATATGAGTTTGTTTAAAGACTTTCTTGTGATAAGTAAAGTCGGTTATGGCTATAGAGATGAATGTGAGTTGAAGCCTTGAGAAGGCGGGTGATGGATTTGTGGTTTAGTTGGCATTGGTGTAGCAACGTGGCATCAATGGTGAGATTGACGTTTTGGTTACAGTAGACGAGGTTATGAGCAAACCGAGTCGATTGTGTATTGATAGCCCTATGATATTGTTAGAAACCTAAGTTAGGTGGTTTCAAATGTGGAATTGAGGTTGAAAGAATCGGAAGAGGTTATTGATTGAAACTAGTTGGTCCCATGGCAACGACCACTAGGTTCCCTTCAGCGATCTTAAGGATAGGAATGTCATTGAAGTTGTGGACATTCTTGAATAAGTCATTGTAGAGTTTAGAGATTTGGATGTCGAACTAGGTATGGTTGGGTTAGAGCTAGTGCCTTTGCATATGGTCACTTGTCTTTTCTTCGAGTTGCCTTTTTACCTCAGTTCTTCATTTTCTTACTCCATTTGAGCGTTTCTAAATTCGCTTTGGTCATTCCGTTGGTGTTTCGGTTTGTTTTCCTGAAAATGGATTTTTCATAAGACTTGTATTTAAGTCCATTCAATTTTTAAGTGAAAAACCCGTTTTTGCTCATGATAGGTGCTCAATATTGGCAATTTTTCGCCCCTATCTTGCGTTTGTTATGTCTTTACATTCCGTTACTTGATATTTTTATCTCGTTTGTGTGTGTAAATATGTTTCAGGAGCTTAATGAAGAAACATAGCTAATCTCGGTGAATTAACTGAGTTCGTGTTCATTTCTATCTCGATAAAGGAATCAAGAGGTGTGCCAAAGCAAAGAATAGCTACCTGAGGGAAAAATAGTCATTTCTTGACATCATTATATCACCGAAGGTCAAAAATATCATTTTCAGACATTATTACTTCACCTAAAAGCATCGGGAATCAAAGGCGATCAGTCTAACTCAAATATGAAAAGATGAGTTTTTAAGCAAAAGATGCACCATACCCTACGTCGTCAGAGAGAAAAAGAGGCAGATTGGACCTTAGCTACGCTTTGGTTTGGACCCTATGCCCAAGCGTAGGTTAAGAGCGTAGCCTATGCCCTATACCTACACCCAAGCGTAGGTCAGGAGCGTAGGTCCCACTATCACACCCCTGATTTCCTAGGACTCCAAAACCCAAGCCTAAGAGCTAAGGGAGTGAATGCGGAAGAAATAAAAATGAAATAAAATCCATTTAAGTCATAAAATACCCATACAAGGGTAAAATAGACATAAAACATCTCAAAGATGTCAAAAAGATCACACGGGATCGAAAAGGAGGCAAACCGAAACACTCGGTAACTTGATCGAATCATTCTGACCCACCATGTTCACCCAAGGGTAAAATGGTCAAATCATGGGTAAAATAATAATTTCCAACTACAACTACAAAATTTGTACCTAAAACTAGCAATACGAACAAACGGGACCTAATTTGAAGCCACGAGGAAGGAGATATGAATTTTCAAAAGTGGCGTCAGACAACACCGACTTAAAACTAAAGTTGAAGTACCTGTCTTTCACTAAGGGTAAAACAGTCATTTTAGGGTTAAACTGGTCCTTTCAAATTTTATCCCGATAATTTGGACGTAGGACAACCCATAGAAACAAATGGGGGTCCATTCCGAGATGCGAGGAGGAAAATACGATTTTTCGAACATCGGACATTTCATGCCGCTGCAGCAGGCCATGGCATGCCATGCCGTGTGCAGCCCTGCGCGCTGCAGCGCACCGCGCGCGCGCGCACAGCAGCCATGCGCGGCCTGTTGCGGCTGGCATGTCCAAAACCAAAAAAATGAGATTTTTTTGGAAAATCTGAAAACTGAAAAAAATTTCTAAGTATAGAAAAGTGAAGCTACTGCCCAAATCTGCACTTTCCTTAAAGTTTGAATATGCAAAAACGCGAGATTTTGCATATGGCTATGTTTTTCGCGCCGTCGGTCCCGAAAAATCATAAATATTGGAAAAGTGAGTTTTTCCTTGGCGGAACCCAAAAATAGTTTCCGAGACCTCGGGAAACGCGAAAAACGTAAACTTAGCAAAAAAAATGATTTTTTTGTAAGTTTTCATAAAATCTTCCGTCTTGCCCCCGGTATCCGTTTTAACTACCGCCGGTTTCTAAAGTTTAAAATATCTAAGAAAATGAATTTAATTAAATCCGTTTCTAAAAGCAAGGAAATTTACCGGAGCTACGGGGGTAGGCGAAAACGGGTTTTTCCATTCGAATCGAAAATGATTAGTTTGAAAACCTAGAAAAACGCCGTTTTCGGCCAAACACCTAATACTTGCAATTCATGGCAATTCATCCAATTCACATTCATAACTCCAAGGGAAAATATTCAATAATGATATTAAAGCGCTCTAAGGCGAAACATGCTAGAATTTGTTCAAAATACACAATCCGGCACCGAAGTGCACCAAAAGAACACAATCCCCGCGCATAGCGCTCCAAGGGATAAACATGGACTATACCACCTCGGCTAACATGGTAGCCGGATCAAAATAATATATTTCAACAAGTTTGGTTTACAAGGGAAAAAGGAATATATTTATCGACCTAATTCCCAACAAAATAAAGTGTGGTCCGCCTCCCACGCACAAAAGGGCGGACATACATCCACACGTCCACGGAGAGACTACGGAATTCTCCCGACGGGGTCATCACCTGAAAAACATATAAGGCGTGGGGTGAGCTCACTAGCCCAGTAGAGGAAGCGTCATTGCCTCGATCTCGGTAGTCCGAGTAGTACAACCCACCCATGGTACATGCAGCTACTCTTAGGTCAGTCTTTTGTCCCACATGGCTCTCACGCCAATCCGGAACCCCTTCGAACCCCACAATTAAGTTTCTCCAACATGCTCACAACACAGTTCTCTACAATTATAGCATGCTTTCATAATAACATCATAATCACATATATATATCTATATATATATATATATGATAATCTAAATGCACCATGACCCGACACACCCCACGAGACACACGGCGCCCAACTCAGGTTAACGGATACATACTCTGTCCAATTACTTTCGAGGATACAAGCTCAACAAGTAATTGTAGAATACCGCACCGACCCTTCCCAAGTGATTTTTCTCTCTATCACTTTAACAGGGAAGACGGTTGTACGAGAGCCCAACTTGTAACTCCGTACGCCATGACTACACTGGAGTCAAGAACATGAGCCTCTACCCGGACTCCAAATTCACATTTGCCGGCTTTTTAGTTCCGTAGGCGTGATACCTCCTGGCCAGTTGTTGCTTTGATCCGAACCCGACTACCAACACATCACTAAACCACCCGCATATTCCAACACCATAAATTTGACATTACATGACGTACTCAATATGCACATACGATTTTTTTTTTCATCAACCGTACTCCATCATAATATATGCTTTTCTCTGTAGGCAATATATCATGTCAAACTTTTCACATGCTCATAATATTACAATTATGATAAATAAACCACAACATTAATTCTTATCACATTTATAATCAATTAACAACAATATGAATTTATATCACATAATCATATTATCAAGGGCCTAGATCATGGTCTAAGTTACCAAAACCAACTCGTATATATATATACGACATATATACACTTAGACGCACACACCCTCTTACTAAGACAAAGACAATCGTTTTCCCCTACCTCAATTCCAAGCAAGAGCAAGCAAGAACAAGTAATGCCACCAAGAGTGATTCGAATCCACCCAACCTCCTCCAAAGCCAACACTAAGCTCTACCCAACCGATAGCTAAGCTTCAATGGAGTTTCAAGCAAGAGTTATAAGTAGACAACTCCATAAACCAAAAATTGAAGACAAGAATCCAATAATAGAAGCTAGGGTTTGAAACTAGAAATTCCAAAGGAGTAAAATTTACTTACCAAGATTTGGCTCAAAAGAAAGCTTGAAGCACCAACATCCACTTTCATGCACAAACCTTATTCAAATTCTCATCCTAAGGAAGAGAGAATTTGACAAGAAGAAGAAGAAGGAGTGAAATGAGGGAGAGCAAGAGAGAAAGAACCGTGTGAGAGATAGAGAGATATTTGTGGTGTATGAGAGAAGTCTTGCAAATGAGAAATGAGGGAGAGCAAGAGAGAAAGAACCGTGTGAGAGATAGAGAGATATTTGTGGTGTATGAGAGAAGTCTTGCAAATGAGAGAAACTCATAAGTGTAGAGATTCTCCACTAACCCTACTGAAATCCAAGGGTCCAAAATGAAGCTAGGAAAGAAAAGAATGAATCCAAGGGCTAGGAATAAGTCTTGCCAAGTGGAAGACTTATTACACAAATCACAAAACTCATTATTTTGCCAAACAAGGCCTTATCATCCAAGGGCTTAGAATAAAGATGGGAATTAACAAACCATCCAATGGTTGAGAAAAAGTCTTGTCAAGTGGAAGACCAAGAATAATGGATTGTTCCATTTAAGTGCCAACCAAACAAGGCCTTATGATCCAAGGGTCTAAAACAAAGATGGGAGAATGAGATCAAGGGCTAGGAATGAGACAACACATGAAAGGTGGAAATGACCAAATTCATCCAAAGTTGGGTTTAATTACAAGAGTGCCATCAAGACTCTTAAATACCCTTTTACCCCTTGTCATCCTCCCTAATTACTAAAATGCCATTTTTGCCCTAATTTCTACATTTTCCACTAATTGTTCCAAATGTGAAATTACTCCTTTACCCCTCGGTCATTTCTTTCCCGAAATCGTTCTCAATAATTTTCATTAATTTAAAAATGAAAATACAACATGCTACGTATAATTTTTATAACACGTACAACATGTAAGGAATGCTAAAACAATTAAACACATTAAGCATCTAAGCACATAATTGTTTAAATAAAAATTTTAAATTAACTCGTAAAAATACCGGACGTTACACCCACCTTATGGCCACATGATCCCTTTATGTGCTTAAGTTGTTTCGGAGTTGTTTCAGAATTTTCCAGTTTTGTCCTTACTTCGATATTTTAAGTGATCGGTGATTCTAAACCTTTACATATAGGCTTATACACATATTCACATATGATTTTAGAAATATTATTGATGTATTATGAAATTACAGAAAAGAGCAACCATTAGGGTTTCCCTCACTTGTCTATAAATATGAGAGGGTTAGGTTTAGGGTGGAGGGCTCAAGTTTTGTATTGTTTTTGGGAGGCTCGTCTTGGTTCTGATTTTCATGCACGTTCATTGAAGACTTACTTTCATTGAAGAGAACCACTATTGAAGACCTAGAGATCCGGAGAAGAAGGCCATGGAGAGCGTTTCTACACCGATAATGCAGATTCTCTCAGCCATGATAAACTAATTCGATATCTAGGGTTTTCTCGCAAAACTCTAGCCAAGTAATGTAGTTTTGATTTTATATTCAATTGTAGAGAGGGAAAACTGTGACTATACTGTGATGATTGTGTTAGATGAGAGACCGTTTTTTATTCGTGATACAAGTTTATATATTTGAATTGATTCTTGTTTTAGACTTTTTGAATATGTTTATCTTACACAATCACAATTATTCACTGTGGGATGAAACTCGGATGCTTAATCTGTGATTTTTTACACAATGGTGGTCATAAAACTCAAAACCCTAGGTTGACAAAGGCCATGCCCTGACAAACTGATCTAAACATGCTTTAGTTTATTTTCATGCTTTACTTTACTGCTTTAATTTACTTTTCCGCATTTACTTTCTGTTAGTAGTTGACATGCACTAATCAGTTTAGTCTTGAGATGCATTGTCGCGATCCAGTTGAGAGTAATCATTTTTGGGGTCAAACTGCTGGAGCGGTGCGACCTGATTCACAGTCAATGGATCGTCATCATGCAATTGATATATAATCTAAACTATATTATGCGGTTAGTGGCGGAGTGAGGAAACCCTAGTTTTCTCTCTCTTTGAATCATAACCATTATTCATTACTGCTTTCTGTTTTTATTTTCATTAGTATTAGATAATTCACAAAACCAAACTTTTTTTGGAAAAATATAATTCAGTGTTTTTAGACTATTGAAGTGAACAATTCTCGTCTCTGTGGGATCGATATTCCCCAACTCAAGCAAAACTGTCTACAATTGATCTGTGCACTTGCAGAAGGGTAAAACCTAAAGTGTCATTAAGGTGTTGTTTTTAACCACATATTTTGCACACACCTGACGCCCACAAGCTCACCCCCGTGACCTCAACTAAAACTTTGAGTTTTGAAATGGTTGTAAATTCAATTTTATAAAAATATTTAGACCTTTGAAAGTCGGCGGTGTACAAAACAGAGACCAGGGGCAAGACGAAAAATTTTATAAACTTTTAAAGAATCACTTTTATTCAAAGTTTACGTTTTACACATTTCCTGATGTTTCAGTGACTATTTTTGAAATCCGCAAATGAAAAACTTACTTTTCAAATATTTATGATTTTTCGGAACTGACGGCGCAAAGAACGGAGTCCGTATGAAAAATTGGTACATTTTAACCTTTAAAGAGGCATTTGTGCATAGCCTAGGGGCGTCACAACGCCCATTTGGTACGCATTTGGGTGCCAGGTCAGGTGTAGAGTCGTCCGACTGTCGATTTTCAAAAATTCACTTCTCCCACCTCGTAACTCGGATTGAGGTCCCGTTTATTTCTATGGCTTGTCCTATGTCCAAAGTTTTTTGATAAAATTTAAAATAATTTATTTGCACTTGAAATGAATGTTTTACCCTTGGTGAAAGTGAGGTACTTCAGCTTTCTGTTTTTGTCAGCGTTGTCCGATACCATTTTCAAAAATGCATATCTCTCGCCTCGTGGCTTTGATTTAGGTCACGTTTGTTTCTAGGGCCTGGCCTATGTCCAAATATTTAATATAAAATTTAAAATAATTTATTTTCACTTGAAATAACTATTTTACCCTTGGCAAAAGATGTGTACTTTAACTTTCTGTTTGGGTCGGCGTTGTCCGATGTTATTTTCAAAAATTCATATCTCTCGTGTCAGGGCTTTAAATTAGGTTATGTTTGTTTCTATGGTTTAACCTATATCCAAATAGGAGGGGTAAAGTTTGAAAATACATTTTTGCCTTGAAATGACCATTTTACCCTTGGACAACACATGTGACCTTTGAGTGGTTGATGTGATGGGTTATTCAATCCATTTCACTTCCTTTTGGTGTTCGACAACCTTTGTGACTTTCCTTAGGTTGAAGTGACTGTTTTACCCCTGTGTTGGGTGTACAAATGTCGGGTAGTGACATGTGAGGTGATTGATAGTATGGGTTGATACTAATTTGAGGTTTAGGAGCTCGGTATGCTCGTGATCTAGGAAGCATGAGTGTTATTCTTCCTGGAGTGTTACGAATAGGAGTATTTCTCCCGTGTTTTGGTGATAGATGTTGTGTTGAATGTCAGTGTAGGACTAGCGGGTACGAGTCGTAGTGATCTGTGAGGTGGTCTGTACTACGGGGCTTGTATTGGTTGTATATTATATATATATATATATATACGTGCATATATATATAGGTGTGCGTTATTATATGTTTTTGTGTTATGGATTCATTACGTGCTAGTTGCTCTATTTGTTGATGCATGGTAGGGGACTAGTGGGATGTGTTTTTGGGGTCTCATATTGGCGTGAGTGTCATGTAGGACGTTTGACCGACCTAGGGTAGTTGCATGTACATGGATTGGTTTTCACTCCACTTGGACGGTTGGAGGATGTGACAGTTACAATTCCCTTTCTCTTACAGGGCTCAGTGAGCTCACCCCGGCATTGGTTTTCCCTGGTGGTCTACACCAGTTTGCAGGTAATGTTTTGGCAATGGACAACTTGGAGTGCAGGATGACTCGTGGCATTGTTGTTGTTGCGGGAATTAGAACGGTACTACTTAGAGTTATTTAATTTTATTTTCCTTTACTTGTTTCCTGTATTGGGACTATTGTTGTATCTCTTGGGATCCTGTCTGTTGGTATGTCCCTTCCTTGTATTTGGTATCAGTGCATCATTGTATAGATGTATTCTTTTGGCACCTCAATGTGCCTTGTGTATTATTTGGTTTAACTTCCGCTTGGTTTTGTATGGAATTATCGTTATTAATAATATTTCATTCGGTTTATGATTGTTTAGGATCTTAATTGGTCGCTCTTTGTATGGATCATACCCCAGATTCCTCAGATGTCTTGGTTCGGGAGTCTTGGGAAATTCGGGGTGTAACATATAATATATATATAGTTATGTGTATACATATCTTTATTTATAGATATTATTTTTCTTTGTATTGGATTAAGCTTGAAAGAAAAAATATTGGGACCCACCAAACCATTCGCTATTTAACCAAACTCGACAACTAAGAGCTAGTTTGAACCATAGACGATTCAGATCGATAATTAATACTCTAACTAGGAGAAATAATATTAATATAATTTAAGGAATTATAAAATATTACAATAAGGGTAGAATAGTCATTTGCAATAAATTGGGGCAAATTTCAACATATTGATAGTTCAAGGGGGTTAGTTGTAATAGTGTAATATTTTGAGGGGATTTTGTGCACTTTACCCTTATATTGGGAATTTACCGTCAAACCCACCAAACCATTCAAGGCTTAAAGAAACAAGCAACTAGCAAGGGTTTTCAACTGGAGACGATTCGGTTCCAAATTTAATAGGGTAAAGTGCATTAAACCCCCTGAGCTATACTCTCTCTCCCAATAAACCCCCCTGAATTTTTAAAATGGCAAAAAACCCATCCAAACTATGTTAAATATTGCAAATTACCCCCTGAACTATTGGTGTGCAATAAACCACCCCTAAACTATCACAAAAGTGGAAAAAAAATCCATTGTCTTCAAATTATTTATTAAATGACTATAATGCCCTTTTTTATTAAATTGATTTAATAAACTTTTGTTATTAACAAATATTATGATATTATTGATACAAATTTGATGGCATAATCTCTATTCACACTTGATAAATTAATACATAATTTTTATAATTAATAAAAAATTATTTTAGTTTTTTATAAAAATTTTGATTATATAGTATAAAAGTGTTAATTAGTTATTCAACACTATTTATATACATAACATGAGAAAAAATATTTTTATAATTGAAATAATTTGTAAATTCACTATGAATATAAATTGTATGAAAAGAGAAATATATCATTTCTTCTTGTTATATTAGAGAAATTATGTCTTCTACATTAAGAAAAAGTAATATGTTGTAATTACTTTTTTTTTAAAATAATAAATTTATTATTAAACATTAATTAATTAAAATTAAAATATTTATTATCAAAAATTTAAACTTTTTTCCCTAAATAAGCTTCTTTTGATACGATATATTTTCATAACGGATTTACAAATTACTTCAATTATAAAAATATTTTTTCTCATGTTATGTATATAAATAGTGTTGAATAATTAATTAATCCTTCTATCGTATATACTCAAATTTTTTATAAAAAGCTAAAATAATTTTTTTTTATTAATTATAAAAATTATGTATTAACTTACCATATTTGAATAGAGATTATGCCATCAAATTTGCAACAATTATTTCATAATATTTGTTAATAATAAAAGTGTATTAAGTTAATTCAATAAGAAAGGACATTATAGTCATTTATAAAATAATTTGAAGACAAATGTTTTTTTTTTATATTTTTTTGATAGTTTAGGGGGGTTTGTTGCACATGAATAGTTCGGGGGGGGGGGGGGGGGTATTTGCAATGTTAAACATAGTTTGGGTGGGTTTTTTTGCCATTTTCAAAGTTCAGGGGGTTTCTTAGAACAGAGAGTATAATTCAGGGGGTTTAATGCACTTTACCTATTTAAAAACTTACTACAAGGTTAGTTTTTGTACTTCACAACAATACATAATTTATATATATATATATATATATATATATATAATATACACATATATGATTTCCGAGAGGAACTTCTCAAGCCCCAAAAGTTTTGAATCCTCCAAATAATTTTCAAGATTCCCTCCAAATTAAGCTTATATGTTTTCTATTAACCCAAAATCAGTGTTACTATTTGGAGAGAGAGGAAAGCAAAGAGAAGGAAGATCTACTATTGTTGGAAGATTTTGAAATAGGTATGGCTAAGTTGAGCCCTAATTCGAATCAAGTCAGTATAGTATAATTAGATATTGGTTTGTATCTTTGCATTTCTTGATGATTTAGGCTCTGATTATTAATCTATGCTTATGTATCTTTGTCCGCCTCTTTTTTTTCTTCTCAGAGTTGATATGGTGAGTACGGAGGGTTTGAGTGCTTCGTCGTCTCCGCCGCATCAACCGCCAGAGTTCGATATCTTTAGCAGAGAAGCTTAGGGATGGCAACGAGTCGGGTTTGGGACAGGTTTGGTTAATACCATTACCACCCCATTTAAAAATTACTAATACCAAACCCACCCCAAACCCGCGACGGGTTGTAATCGGTAATACCATTACCATCCCGTCGGTATAAACGGGTTTCATCGGGTTATCATCGGTTCTACTAAATTATTTCTAATAAATTTTAAGCATACTTGCTCTACTAAATTATTTATGCTAAATTATAAGAACCGCGTTGGAAAAAGTGGATGTGAGGGTGAGAAATGTTGAATCGGAAATTATTATTTTTAGTTAAAATATTAAATTAGCAATAATAAAACAATAATAGTAATATTGTATAAAAAAATTAAAGGGTCAAATAATTGATAGAATTAATTCAAGTAGTCCTCATGTGTAGAGAGTTGATTAATGAATTAAATTGTTTTTATGTGCAATTTACAATATTAACTTTGTACACTTAAAATTTAATATCATTTATTATATCAATTATATATTTAGAATAAAATTTTCACGTTATAATAATTAAAATTAAAATTCTGAAAAATGTATAAATAAAAGAAAAAGTCTTTACATTTTTATAATAGTGAATGTATACTAAAATTTCTTAATTGTAGGAGAGGAAAAGAGAGAAAATACAAATTAAAATCAAAACCACACATTTAGGGTTCAATCGTCTTTCATTTGTTTCCCCGACGAAAAACATCTCATGGGTGAAGCATTGAAATTTATCAGTGAGATGAAAATAGAGATTAACTTTTTCGTGGTCAATGATGTGATTGTGATCAAAGACTGTGATTCTATGAATATGAATATCTGAATCGATAAGATGATATTGACTTATGTCTTGAGCGTAGGAAAACTAAGTCGTTGAGATCGAGACTAGCCCATGAACTGATGTACTAGAGTTTTTTTTTTTTTTTTTAATTTCATCTTTATTGTTGCCGAACAAGTCCTTATCAATTAGACCGTCACTAATAGTATGCCCTTCAGTGACAATTGTTTAGACTGTAACTAAAGGAATGTTACTAAAGACACTTTTTGTAGTGGAAAATACTACTTTCACAAATTTATTTTATTTTTATTCCTCATCCATATATATTTATATGCATTCAACTCTTATATTTGTATTGTATACTATAGTCAAATAATTACTCAATTAGTATGCCCTTCAGAGACAGTTGTTTAGACTGTAACTAAAGGAATGTCACTAAAGACACTTTTTTATAGTGCAAAATACTACTTTCACAAATTTATTTTATTTTTATTCCTCATCCATATATATTTATATGCATTCAACTCTTATATTTGTATTATATACTATAATCAAATAATTACTCAATTAATATAGTTAACTGATTGAATTAATTAATTAAATATTTCTGAGTATATATTTTTCTTTTTTCTTAAAAGGTTTTAAAAAATAGAATTCATCATCAGTAATTGAAATCCAATAGTTAAATTATATTGTTACTTATTTTAATTATTAATGAAATTAGTGTACTGCGGACATTTATTCTTATAAGATTCTTCTAGAATAATTATTTTAAAATTTATATAAATTTATCAATATATCTTATCTTATCTCACACTTTGATTTTTTTATAAAAAGGGGTAATTATATATTTTTGAGGCTTACTTTGGATATATAGAATTTTGCATGGGGTCTTTTAAAAAAAAAATAATAATAATAATAAACGGATTGGGTCGGGTTGGGTTCGAATTGGATTACCAACAGGTTACTAACGGATCGGGTTTTGCAAAATACCCGACTTCGACCCGAACCCGTTTCAGATTTTAGTTTTTGACATCAAACCCGACCCAAACCCGTTTTTAAATATACCAAACCCGCTCCATTCGGGTTGAACCGGATCGGAACCCGGCCAGATCGGACCATCTTGTCATCCCTAGAGAAGCTTGGAGCTTAAGAAGGTTTGTATATTAATCATTTGATTTAAGAGATTGGTTCTTTTGTTTTTTCATTTTTTTATTTTATATCAAGTTTAGAGTTTTGAAATTGTTGTACTTGGGTATGCTAGTTTTTGGATAATGCTGGGCTTTATGAGAGAAAGGAAGAAGGTGACAAGAGAGATGAGGTTCTTGATCGTATTAAGCAGGTAACTCTACTGTATGATTCCTTGTGAGTATATTTATATGATGTTGGAATATTTATATTATGTTGGAAGGTGTTGAAAGTCTTTATAAGCATGTGGATTTTTATATCTAGGGCTGAATATATACATGGAATTGCCTTGTATGATGAAAAATATATAAAATGAGAAGACGAATTAGGAATTATGACAAACATTAAAATCAGGAAAAGGCTAGTGCTTCGATGACGCTGTTGAAGTTATTGTCGGACCTAATCTTCCGTTTCACCCAAGGAGAAAGGCTAGTGCTTTGTTTTCATTTTCTTCTCCTTGAAAATGTATGTTCGTTTGGAAAATTATTTGTTATATGTTTAAAAAAAAATTAGTTGGTTGATGTTTCAATGTATTCTCTACTTTGATTTTGAATATTTCAATTTTGTTGGTTAATTGTTTTTTTTTTTGTACATTTACATAAATATAAATTTATTATTATTATTTTTTAAAAAGTTATTGTAAATTTCATTATGTTGTTAGCCACGATCCTGAAGAAACACCCCCTATCAGGTATTGGGGAGTTAAACTCCAGAGCCCAAGAGTACTTGAGGATTGAAGAGGAAGAGACCATCAGGTAGAAGAGGGCGGCCTTGGTCATTGCTGAAGCCCGATCAAAGGATCAGGCAACCGATCGAAAGCGTCCAACATCATCGGGACCTTCAGTTCCTTCAGGACTTCCAGCCCCGAAGCCTTTCAAACATTCTAGCTCTGAAGAAAGAGTGACCCCCCTGAGGGTCAGCCTTGCCAAGCTCTACCAAGAGAATAAGACCAGAGGGATCTTCCAACAACCCCCAACCATCAAGCAGCCATTGGATCAGAAGGACAAATTAAACCATTGTGCTTTCCACGACAATTTCGGGCACATCACAAATGAGTGTCGTAATCTTAGATGACAAGTGGAGGCACTGGTGCTTCGCGGCGAGCTCCGGGACTACATCCAATGGGACAGACCGAGGGTTGATCAACAAGCTCCCAACGCCCCTCGAAACCCCGCAGTTGGTCAGGATCATCAACTTGATTCTTGGTATCCCCGCCTCCAAAGAGATGGAAGGATCCAACCGGAGCTAGCTGCGAAGAGCCCAAAAAATGAAAAAAGTCAACGAAGTCAGTGAAAGGCACCACAGGACACGAGAAGCACAAATTATTTTCTCCGAATCAAACCTTCGAAATATCCAGAACCCTCATGATGACCCTCTAGTTATGACATTGATGGTGGCCAACTGCCTTGTTAAGAAAGTCACAATCGACCCCGGGAGCAGTGCAAACGTCATTGCAAAATGGGCTTTTGAAAAGCTTGAAATCAACCTCAACGAGATTATAGCCTCCCGGTGTCCTATTGCAGGATTCGATGGAAAACAAATCGAACCGATCGGGGAAGTCCAACTGCTAGTATCTGCTACACAAAGGACCCTGACTGAAACATTTGTTGTAGTGGATGTGAAGCCTTCGTACAATTTACTCATGGGAAGGGGATGGATTCACCAGATGCAGGGCGTGCCTTCAACCCTTCACCAAATGATGAGATGTATAAGCCCAAACGGTTTATACATCTCATCATTGATATCAAGGGGGACTAGGTGGCTACCAAGGAATGCTATGCGGTCACTCTGAAGGAGATTAGGAAGGGAAAAGGCCCAGAGGTGTCCTATTCCAAGGATCAGAGTCCAGGCCCCAAATAACAATCAAATAAGGGGGATCCGGGTACCCCGATCGTGGTCGAGCCGTTACAGCCAATCTCTATAATACCCTATAGCCCGGAAAAAGTTACTTTTGCAGGTACGAATCTCACCGACTGAGAATTGAAAGAACTGACATAGTTATTGCAGGACAACTTCGATGTCTTCGCATGGGAACATATAGACATGCCAGGTATTGATCCTACTGTTACCCAACACTTATTACACGTCGACCCAAATGTGAGACCAATCAAGTAAAAACAAAGGCGCATGAGAGCGCCTAGGAACCAAATCATAGCGGATGAAGTGTCCAGATTGCTCCAGGCTGGTTTTATCAGGGAAGTCAAGTATCCCGAATGGCTCGCCAACGTAGTAGTCATCCAGAAAAAGAATGGTAAGTGGAGGGTTTGTGTTGATTTGTTGACCTGAATAAGGCATACCCGAAGCCTCCAGATTCAGGCCCTAGCAGTGCACAACGACTCTCAGCTAGTCATTCGACAAATTAAAGGAGAATACGAGGCAAAAGACCCCAAAATGGAGTCTTACCGGGCACTTGTGTTGAAGGAAATAGAGAGCTTTCAAAACATAACCTTCACTTAGATCCCGAGAAATAAAAACTCTATAGCTGACCACCTAACCGGTCAGGCGTCCTCAGCTGGAAAGGACCTGACCCGGGTTGTGTTGGTGGATTTTATAATCAGACCAAGTATTCAAGAATCCGAACAAGTGATGTTTATTCCATGGGAGCCCAACTGGATGGATCCCCTGATGAATTACCTGAGGCATGGGACGCTCCCAGAGAACAAAGTTGAAGCTCACAAGATCAGGAGAAATTCAGGCCGATATTCAGTTATAAACGGGAAACTCTATCGGAAGTCCTTCTCGGGCCCTTATTTAAAGTGTATTACGCGTTCAGAATCAAGAGCAGTGATGCAGGAGATCCACAATGGATCTTGCGGGAACCACTCCGGGGGAAGATCCCTTGCCCATAAAATACTCCTCCAATGATACTTTTGGCCCTATCTATCATGGGATGCTGAGAATTACGTCCAGAGATGCAAGCCATGCCAAATGCACGAGGACGTTATCCATCGACCACCCGAGTTCCTACACCCAACCATAGTCCCACATCTATTCGCCCGATAGGGAATGGATATCGTAGGACCTCTCCCAAAGGCTATTCGATCAAATTCCTATATCCTTCTGGTCACTGATTACTTCACTAAATGGGTGGAATCTGAAGCCTACCCAGCCATCAAAAGTAGCCACGTCATCAAGTTCATTTGGAGCCACATAATATGTAGATTCGAGCTACCAATGACAATTATGATGGATAACGGGACAAATCTAGACAACAAGGAGGTGAGAGCGTTTTTTGCCGAGCATGGTATCAACCAGAATACATCCATCATTGGGTACCCACAAGGGAATGGACAGGCTGAGAGGACAAATCGAACCATATTCGACACCCTGGCTAAAAAACTTGAGGAAGCCAAAGGGGCCTGGCTCAAGAAACTACCTGAAGTGCTTCAGTCATACAAAACGACCCCAAGGCAACCCATTGGGGAGACCCCCTTTGCCATGGCGTATGGCGCTGAGGCTGTGATCCCCACAGAGGTCAAGGTTCCAACTCGCCGGAGCCAGGCCTCGGTAGAAGGCCCAAATAACCAGCACCTGGCTCACGACCTTGATCTACTAGATGAAATAAGGGAGACAGCTGGGATCAGGCTGGCCGCCTACCAACAGCGTGTCCGGAACCATTTTAATAAAAAAAGTTAAAAGAAAAGAGTTCCATGTCAGAGACATGGTCCTTAGGCAAAAAATTGGACTCGTGGGCAAGCTCAGGGAGCCTTGGGAGGGCCCGTACACTATTACCGAAGTCATTCTGATCGAAGCATACCGCGTCCGAAGGAACAAAAATGGTAGAATGGAACCGAAATCCCAGAATGCCTCTCACCTAAAGAGGTACTACCCGTAACAAGCCAACTTTAATTTTACTTTGTTCACTTTTATAAAAAGGCCCCAGTGCCGGATCAATTAAAAATAGGCATCAGTAAAATTATTTTTCTTGTCAAAAACAGTTTACAAATGACTACTGATGCAAAAATAAACCAAGTGTTGTCGTGTCTCTCGCATGGCCTTAAGTGCCTGAAAGACACAACACTGATCCAGAAAAGATCAAAATTTTACAAAAAGATAAACCAAGTGTTGTCATGTCTCTCGCATGACCTCAAGTGCCTGAAAGACACAACACTAATCCAGAAGATATCAAAATTTTACAAAAAGATAAACCAAGTGTTGTCATGTCTCTCACATGGCCTTAGGTGCCCGAAAGACACAACACTGATCTAGAAGAGATCAACAAATTTTACAAAAAGAAAAACCAAGTGTTGTCATGTCTCTCGCATGGCCTCAAGTGTTCGAAAGACACAACACTTTTTGGCAAAAATAATCTAAGTATTGCAGAAGTCAACTGGAAAGGAACCATGATTTTCATTCAAAATATGAGCCCCGATGACCAAGGCTTACAAAATGTTTTACAAAAAGAAAATTCCAAGAAAAATCCTATGTCTTACAACCCTAAAGCCTAGATGGAAGCCCGAGAGAGTTCACTATCTAGGTGCCAGCCCCAGTGTTCTCCATATTTGAGTCCACAAGAGCAATTATCGGGTTCAAAACTTGGACAAGAGCACGCTGCGCTGAGGGATCAGAACCAGGAGTGGGCCCCAAAAGAGGATTGGTCAAGAACTCACAAAAAGGAACATCATTCGGACCTCCAACCAGATCGTCATACGGCGTAGCAATGCCCAAAGACTCATCCAACTCCTCCATTGAGGTAAAGATCCTATCCTTAACAGGTTTTTGGATGTTCAGAAAGCATGTCCTCCAATCGAACCCGATCCGGTACTGGGTCGTATTGCAGAGATGCTTATACATCTGATTGCCACCCCGATGGTACATTTCCAATGTTGACCTCTCCACTGCCATAAGGTTCTCAATTTCAACCTTCTCCTTTAGAAGCTTCTCCTTGGAGGTCTTCAAGCCCTCATTCTCTGCCTTCAAGCCTTCGACTTCAGCAGCCAGGGCCCGACGAACTGCCTCTATCTCCTTGATATTCTCTTGGTCTGCATGAAGCTTTTGCTCCGCAGTGATTTCCCATGTGGTTTGGACCTCTAGCTTATCGTTAGCTACTGATAGCAAGGAAGCCACCTTTTTTCTTGCGTCTTCCTTCAACCTCAGGAACTCTGAAGATTTATTGAGCAACCTGTTGTCCTCCTCTAGTTTTACATTATAAGCTTGGGTTAAGTAGAGCATCTGCCAGAAGTAAACAAGGAAAAAACACAAGTGTTAGCCAAATCAATGAATAAAATATAGGAATACAAAAATGGAGAGTGGAGAAACAACAAGGTCAAAAACGTACCTTCATGGTAACCTTTGGACCGGTCAAGGCCAACTCTGCCCGATCGATATGTGTCAGCTTCTTTCGGTGTGTCAGGGTCCAAATTTGGAGACCCATCTCCCGAAGAGCAACATCATTATCAATGGTCTCATTCCCCGTGACCAAGAAGCCACCGCCAAGAAGTTTTATCATTGGTCCCCATAGGACAGGTTGCTCCTTCCCAGATGCAGCTTCGGACTCCGCCACTATGCTTGGGGATGACGTCGTGGTCAGATGGGGCCGAACCAATTGGTCAGGGACATCTTCCTCAGACGGGGGATGTTGTGCACCTGTCAGAGTGGCCCCTCCCTCAACCGATCAGGATCCAGGAACGGGAATCCCCCCCCCCCCGAAGAAGGGACAAAATGCAAATCAGCAGTACCCTCCCCGGAAGGAGGAGGTGGAATTGCTGGAGGACTTTCTGATGGTGGCGGAGGAACAACCTCGAGGGGAAGAGTTGGAGTACCCTGGGATGTCGGATTGGCTTGGGCATCCTGTGGCACCGAAGGGTTAGTTTGAGAGCCCGGTACTCGCTTAGCCTTCTTCTTAAGAACGGGTGGCGGGATCCTCAACATGGTGTTCTCTCCTTCTGATGTTAGTTCCTGCAAACTAGCACTAGTCAGGTAACTGCCATACATCCTCAGTGGCTGGCCCCAGATTTTAGATTTAAGTATATCAAATCGGGATGAGATATAGTTTGGTGTTTTAAACCGGTCAGGCGCTCCCAGAAACTCTAGCACATGATGACCCAACTTATCATTACAGTGTTCACAATAGTATGACCCTATGTGATAAGGTTTGAAGAAAGGGAATAGATGTTTATTAAACACCCTAGGGACTATGAATATGGCTGAGCTGGGAAACCTCCAATTCCCGCTCACCAGGATCATTCTTTCTTTCCACCCCTTATTGGACTTCTCATTACCATCACACATCTTTCTCCCACTTAAAGGAAAAAGGTTGTACCGACCCCTACAGTCCTTCTGGTCCTGTATCTTATAAGAAAATAGGAGCTCAGCAAAACCCAGATCAAGGCCCATCTCCCTATTGATAATCAGGACCATAGCCATGATCCTAAAGAAATTGGGCCCCACTTGAAGCGGACCCAGACCTAAGGTGGACAGGATATAGAGAAACAAAGGGGGGATCGGGAAACGAGAACCTGAAGATGGAAGGCCGACAGCAAGATCTGGTCATCCCTAACCCCTTCCCCTATCTTGAAATCACACTTCTTGGGATAATTCTTAACTATCACCCCATCAGGTATCCTACATTTAACCCTTAATTTATTCAACACAGTATCTATCTTATGTGTATGGGGAAGGGGATCCGCATATAATTAATCTCCCAATCTTCATCCAGCTAGATCCCTACCCACAATAGCGTTTTGGGTGACTTCAAGAGGACTGGATTTGACCCTCCTAACCACCTCTACCGATGGGGAACTAAGAGAAGCGTTGGGATCGATAGAAGAAGGGAAATAGTCATTACCCGACCGAATATTATCACTATCAGACATATTGACAAAAAGGTAGGAGAGCTGGAAAAAAGAACTTACTCTAAGGTGGATTCCGGTGAGATTTTGTGAGTTTTTTGGGAAAGAGGTGCAGATTCTGGCAATAACAAGAGGAGAAACCAAGTTGCAAAGATTTTTTGAGAGCCAAAACCTTTGAAATGCAAGAAGTGTTTCGCAAATGGACCCCGGGGTATTTATAGAGGTCATCGAAGGATGCGAAAAGTTATGCGCACAAGAAAGGAAGCATCAAGCCGTCTCCTCAGCCCCCATCATGCGAATCAAGGCCACCTAAATCATGAATTTGAAATGTTAATGATGGCACAACTGTCCTATTTAATGTACTTGCCACGTCACCCCGACAGAGGTGATGTATATATATTCCCTCCCACACTTTACCTTCTTGATAATGGGCCTGACTGTCCGAAATCCCACAACCAAGAAGAGGGTTTGTGTAAGTGTGGAAATCTTCAGGCCCACAGAGGCCCATCAAGTGTCGGGCCCATCAGGTTGATAGCCCAACAAGATCACTAAAATCCCGAAGATTAAGCCCATTTCAAGCTAGAATTACTTGAAAATAAAGATAGTGATGTAAGAGATAGAGAAGGAATGATGTAAGCAAAATAATATTGCCCTAATGAGCTCAAAGCCCAAAAAAAGAATGTATATAAAGGAAGCAAAATCTAAATAAATGATTCATTCTTGTGTTGTGCATTTTTTGGCATTTACAAACAAAAAAATGTTTTGTTATTAATTTTTGAACTATATTTATAAATACAACTAATGAGCCAAGGCCCATCTCAAGGAGGATCAATCCCAATTTTAACGGGATTGGCCTTAACATAACAAAAAATGCAATCGACCTAATTATCTCCGATTTTAGGGGACTGGATTTGAGCCTTACTTTATCCTTGGTAGTTCCCTAGAATATTCCGGGCTCCATTGTTTAGGGTTTGTTTGGTTGGTGGTCTTGTCTTGGATTTTCTGATCCTGTCTTCCATTTTTTTAGACCAGGCCATGTTTGGTAAGGTTGGTTTAAAAAATGCAAGACAAGACCACCAAGACCAAAACCCCCAAAACTCCCTTTTCCAAAACCAACAAAATATTGATTTTTGTTGGTCTTATCTTTGCTTACACCACCACCACCACCACCACCACCATCAGCACCACCACCACACCACCACCACCGCCACCATCGCACCACCACCACAGGCACTGCCACCATCGCCGTCACCGCCACCCCTACCACCACATACAGGTCTGGTTTCTATATTTATGTATATATGTGTGTGTATATATTTATATTCAAAAAAAATTAAAACCAGACCAAACCGCTTACCAAACAGAGTTTCAGATCAATGATCAGACCAAACCAAACCACTTTTCAAACAAGCCCTTAATGACTTTGATTTTATTATCTAGTCGGCCTAGTCCAATACCTTGATGGACTTTTAATTTCTGACTTGTACATAGGCCCTGAGGTTGTAGGCTTTCATTTTATGAAGCCCACTTTTGGAGCTGACGTGGCAGAGCATTAAAAGGTGTTGGTGGCACCATCATTGTAGCATTTCAAATACATGGCTCATGTTCCCTTGGTTTTCACCCCGGGAGGCTGAAAAGATGACGACGCACCACTCCTGAGGTCTGCGCATGGCCCTTGGTCTCCTTCTGAATGCCTATAGGAACCCTTATATTTCACTCACGGTGTTACCTTCATAAAATTTTGCTTGAGAGCTCTTGCAGTCTTCACAAATTCTTTTAAATTCTTCGCCGGAATCTGTAATTTTGTCATCTAAAAATTCAAAACCACCAAATGGAACCTTCATACTCCCATTCCTGTGTAAGTCCAGTGCTGTAACGGCGTACCTTTCGCATGATGGGTCAACGAGGAAATAGGAATAGTTGTTTAAGCCATTAGGTGTAGGCGCTTTCCAGAAGTGGAATCTTCTAGTTTTTCTGTTATTCTCCTTCTTCTGATCTTTTACCCTTTTTAGACATGTTTGATAGTGATGACACCAATTCTGTTAGTCAAGTTATAGAGTCTTTTTATGGTAACAATGATCTGAGCGACGGAGGTAGCCCGTCCTCTGTCCAGATCGAAGACCACACCCCTCAGGAGCCTAAGCAAAATGTTGGGGCTTCTTTTCAACCCATAGGCTTCAGTTCCTCTAAAGGTATTGATGTCGAACCTGTAATTGTGCTAGAGTCCTTCAATCCTAATTCCTTGCCAGTTAAGTCTAGGGTCCAGGTAGATGTGAAGCGTCTGAAGCTTGAATGTCAGATACCCGATGACGTAGTTCTAAGTCCTTACCTGAAAGATTTAGACTTTCGTCAAAGTGAGGGGGTTAGATCTGACGCTATCTTGTTATCCTGCCTTCATCTAAAAGCTTTCAAATTTTATTTTCATTTGCAACTTTGACACTCTAAGTCCTTTTAACAAAGGCATAGAAAGAATTTTATTAGGGGTTTAATGTTTTTTTTCCTACACAATCGCCTAACCACATATTCCAAGAAGAATACTTGTTATTCTTTATAATATTTTGATTCTTCCGAGAATCTAGTACGCCTACATTCCAACCACTTTTTGGGAGACAACAATACTAAAGTGAGGAAGAATTTTGACACTTCTATTTATCGAACAAGGTTTTGAAGTGGCCTTGAAGGAACCCTCAATATATCTTACTTGATTCTGCATTTTGTTTATATTTTGGCGTACAAATTTCCTTGTTTTTTTGGTGGTACAATGTTGGTTCACTTGAATAACTTTTTATGCTAATTATTTTTCCAAAAAAAAAAAAGAAAATAAATAATTGAGTATTGATCAAAGTTAATAGTACACGGAGTAATATCATTCATGTGGGGGGTTTTACATAATAAAAATTTGAGTGTAAAATGGGGATTTTATGATGATATTTCTACTATATTTGTTATAGATTTTGATTCAAATCAGATCATCAAACACATGGAAATAGAATTGATTAATATGTATTAATTTATAGGCAATAATCTTTCTTGAAATTAGTATAATATTGACTTACTAGCTTTTTGGTTAGCAACCCTATATATATATTGGGACAACACATAGATGAGTACACAAAACCATATGGGTGAAGCCCAAAGACTCCCACACACTATAACTAACAATCTTTTATGGGAATAGATAAGAGAAACAGAAGTTAATACTCACATGGATCAGAAAATAATCCAATTTCTACTAAGAGAAGGAAAATTTCAAACATAATTATACTTGTACATATGTATATAGACACAGAGAGACCGAGAGAAGTGCTTATAATTACTTTTTGAGAAGATCAGCTGAAGCTAGATAGAGCCATTAATGTGGTTTAATTGAAGCTTATATTGATACTTAAATTCCCAATTGAGGTTAACTGTTTGTCTCTATGTTGTTAATTTGAGGACACCATGATGATTTTTTTCAACTCCTCTTTCTAGCAACTGCACATAATCGGCAGCCCACTGAAGACCTTCACTGAGCCTATTTGTAGGCTGCATCAACTAAGGATTGTAAGAAAACCAGCTGGCCTACCCTGCGTACCTAAATCTCATAAAATAATGAGGCAGCAAGACCCAAGATTCAGCAACGGAGAAGGTCCTAATCTAAGCTGAATCTCCACACCAGTTTGGAATCAAGGACTCAATTGATTCTTTATCACCTTGTGTTTTTTCTCAAAGAAAGCTTGATTTTCCTATGCCAAAATTACACCTTTGGGTTTAGGTGGACTAAACACATAAGCAAACTAAAGTTCGACTCCTCTTCGGTGCAAACAATTCCTTGCTGGGGGATTCAGCTTAGATTAGGACCCAACACATTTGGTAAGTTTAACCATCAAGAGCACTCAGGCTTATATGAAAAAACACTAAGTTGGGGTCTCCATATAGATAATTACGTTTCTTAAGAAGTTTAGTCAAGATCTCCCTTTACAGATCCGGAATAATATTCATAAGTTTCACGGACTTTTTTCTTTGTACAAGTTACAACACACCAAAATTACGTCCCTTGACACCCTATCATAGTCTCATATGCATCAGTGCTATAGAGCTTTCCCTCCATTCACTTGGCCTTTTTTTCAATAACATTTTGTTGAATTAGGCAGTAAAGTCTAGTTTTCTCCTAAAAGTTTTCATTCCTCAGTAAGTGTGTTTTTGGGCACTACCACTTATTAATTTTCCATTTTTCTATTTTCCTTCAGTCTGTCCTCAATTTCCTTATTATCCATATCATTTACCACTAACATTTTGTTCTAATAACTATACCTGTCAATGGATCGGATTTTGATCCGAATCCAATCCGATTAGCCGGATTTGAATTGGAAAAAAAATCCGATAATCCGAATACGAACCGAATCCGATAATCCGATTCCTTAACAAATTGGATTTGGATTTGCCTAATCCGATCCGATAATAATCCGATCCAATATATATATATATATATATATATATATCAATATAAATATTATATTTTATGTGTATATATTTAGTACTATATCTAATTATCTATATATAAATATTATTTAATAATAATAATTGATTATCTATATGACTATATATATTTTATTACAAAAATATATCTTTATATTTAAATACTCACACACTTTGTAAATTCGGTTCTTTACTTTATATATAATATAAAAGAGACAACTTTAAAAGTAATGTCAACATTTGTCCACCACTAACACAATTTAAAAGTACAAAATGTGAAGCCCTAAATCACTCTAAACAACTTCACAAAGCTGGGTTGGAGAGAGAAAGAGGATTCGGCCGCTCCCCACCGCCGTTAACACAGATCTAGTACATGCTCGCCTCTCCATTCTTCCTCACACTCACATATCCGATGCAATACTCTTTTAGTCTATATATATATATATGTATGTATTAGTTTACAGAATATATAACCTTGCATTTACAAATATATATATATGTATGTCTGTATTTGAGGGTTTTGATGTTGTGGTGGGTTGTTTCAGGGAAGAAGAGGCGAAAACAATGATTTATTATGTGGATTTGGGGCTTTGATTTTTGAAGGGCTTTCATCCGGTCTCCCTTATCCGATCGGATTATCGAATCGGAGATCCGATAGGATAGATAATCGGATATGGATTAGTTATGTGAAAATTCGTTGGATTATTGGATCGGATCGGGTTGGTTTTTAGCTTATCGGATTCGGATCGGGTTGACCTCGATCCGGTCCGAATCCGACTCGTTTACAGGTCTACTAATAACTTTCAATTGCTTCTCCAGTATAGTCTTCCAATAATCATATAGAAGTACTACTACTTATTAGGACTGGCAATTCGTGTCAACAGGTCGACCCACGGGTCAACAGGGCAATCTGATACTAGTTGACACGAAAATCAAACATTTTAAATATGATACAATCCAACACGAAAAATAAAAAATAAAATTGAAATTGAAATTGAATTTGACACGATTCAATAATAGTTTATTAATGTATTTCAATCCATGACAAATTAGAGAATAGAAAAAATCAGCAAATAAATATAACCATAAATATAATCGTGTCAAACGGGTCAATTCGTGTCAGAAATTGCCAGCTCTACTATTTATAAACACACACACAAACATCACTGTTTAGGATTCTCTCATAAGACACTCGCATATGGCCACACAGATCCCGTCTATGCCAATGTCCCTCTCTCTAAAATCAAAATGGTACCAACCCTAGTGATAATAGTGATCCCACTGCTGTGTTATTATGTGCACTTGTGATTTTGTTGTGGTTCAGTCGTATTTCATATGTTAGGGATCATGCTCGGAAGATATTCTTAGCTAGGGGCTTGAAGAAAATTATAGTGTATCACGAAAGAAAGACCATAACTGGTAATGAGTATGTACAGAAACTGGCAATACATGATTCTATCTTGGTTTGGAACATGGAGCATTCAACAGAAGCTAAGTCTATGTTTGTTCACACTGCAAAGAAACTCTTGGGATGATATTCTCTAGATTTATTATGCAGACAATATGTTTCTCACGTCTACTCTTTATATAAGAAATCCAATTAAAGGGTGCGAGTAAGTTGAAGGTACTCATGAAAACGCTTATCAAGCACAGCTATAAGTAGACCTGTCAATGGATTGGATTTTGATCCGAATCCGATCCGACTAGTCGGATTTGGATTGCAAAAAAAATCCGATAACCCGAATATGATCCGAATCCGATAATCCTATTCCTTAACAAATTGGATTTGGATTAGCCTAATCCGATCCGATAATAATCCGATCCGATAAAATATACATATATATATTTATATATATGTGTATATATTTAATATTGTACATGTATATAAATGTTAGTTGTTAATTATTTTATTATTTATTAATAATGATTGATTATAAATACAATTATTAAAAGTGTGAATAATTTTAGTGTTTCAGTATTTATTGATTTTGTATTTTTTTAATTAAATATTTCGGATCAGATATTCTATAATGAAGAAATTCAAATATGAATTAATTAAGTGAAAATCTGTCGAATTATCGGATTCGGATCGCGGATTGGGAGTTTTTGTCATCCTTATCAATAGACTTATCAATAATCCGATTATGATCCGAATCCGATTCGAATCCGATATTAACAGGATATGGATTGAAACTAAAATCCGATAACCCGATTAGAATCCGAATCCGATAATCCGATTTCTTAACAAATTGGATTTGGATTTAACTGATCTGATCCAAATCCGATCCATTGACAGGTCTAGCTATAAGGGCGTATGGGTGCACCAATAAATAGACCTTTTGTCGTCGAGTTACATTTATGTTTTGTTTATGTCCTTTTATATATATAACAAGAGGTATTCACTCAACCTAGCATATTTCTTCCACGTTCTAACTTAAGTTAACAGAAAGGGTTGATTGTGCAAACACAACCAACCAGGGGCTGTGAGTGTAACTAACATTAGTTTATATTATTACTCGCCTTCGATTATTGTTCTTATAATATATTTGTTAGAAATCTGATAGTTTATACATGCACTTCACTGGTACAAATATTCCACCCCACGTCTGTCACCATTCATATTAAACTTTGGAACATTGGTACATAAGCATAAAAACATGAATAAAACACAAAGGTAATCCAAGCCCTATGCAACCACAGTTTTGATGCAGGGGGATCCGAGTCAGACGATGCCGAGCTGTCAGATTGCTCATTGATGGCGCTGGATTACCTGGAGCGGGAGGATCAGCGCAAGGATGGCAAGAAATAATGATTTAGCCTAATTGGGGCGGTTTCCGTGCACGTGTCGGTTTTTTCCCATAACTGTAGCTACAAGTGTCCGATTCGCGCCCGTGACCCCAATTTGGAAAGCTAATTTTGGCACGCACGTCATGGCCACCGAGAAACGCTGGGTGCACCTCGTTTCAAGCCCTAAATCCACTGTTTTCCTTTTCAAATCTTTATTTTTAGTTAATTTTTGCTATTTATGGTAATCTTTTATTTGTCGATTAGGAAATGATTCTAAACCCGATTTGGGCCAGATTTTTGGCAATCTTTTGATTTCTTTCCGTATTTTGTTTTGGTAAGACTTTTAGGGTTTTGCTATTTTTGGTAAAATCCCATTAAGGGTCGATTTTAAGCTATTTTAACTCGGCTTGTGGGTTGTTTTTTGGTCATTCTTGATTATAAACAATTTTATTGAATTCCAGAGTGTTCTTTGAATTTTGGGTCGAATTCACCTATTTTTCCTTGCAAATTACCTATTGCACTAGCCTGCAGAATAATCTCTATTTTGTTCGGCGTCAAGTTTCCTTAAGACAGATTTGATCCCTCTCGTTGCTCAAGGCTGATGAGCAACTGTCTCCCACGATAGAACGGACTTTGTCTTTGAAGAATTAACACTTCAATCTTCAAAAACCAGCGAACACAATTATGTGTTTGTACTCGAACCACTAAGAACCCTAATATTTATATGTAATATGTAATATGCAGAGAAGAAGATGAAGAGGAAATCGGCTCTGAAGTAGTTTTCGAATGAAATGTGTGGTGACCTATTTATAAACACCGAAGAGGCACCCCAACTGGCCCAACTATATTGACACAACTTGGAGAAATCACACTGGTTGAAAGTGAAGAGACACTCCAACTGTAGGTGTGTCTTTTCTGTTAAGACATTTAATACCCAAGAGTTGCAATGTAATTGTTACACTATAGACGTATCTCTTAGGTTAGTCATAAACACGGTTGTTACAATTCTCATATCCATATTAGTGGTAGATTAGGTTATTCCATTCTTTCAAATATAATTTAATTTCTCATTCAATATTTCCAACAATCCCCCACATGAATGGAAATTAGTTTTTCAATATGCAAATGAATATGCAGACATTAGTTCGAGTACAATGAAAGGTTACTGTATCAGGATAAGTAGTCTTAGAGCCTTGAACTTACTCTTGTGAAAGACTATCAGATTTCCTGGCTATTCAGGGAATGTGATGCCTTGAACTGTCAGTTGTTTATGTAAACCAAGACAATATAATTCACACAGTTCCCCTTCGAACACAGTTGGTTCTCACGTTTGTGTCTATTTTGGCCTTGAACACCACTTGATTTCATGAGTATTTGTCAGAGAATTCAACCTTGCATAATTCCCCTAAGAAGCGGCCCCTTCTACTCACATAGGTGATTTCTATTAGGCATATTTTCTTATACATACCTCACTTGGATATATCCAAGTCGTAGAAATCATTAAAAGCATAGCTTACCCTAAATCTCATAGTTGCATTACCTCATCATATGAATGGGAAGTAGTTAATAATCTCCATAGCGCTTTACTAAGTCACACACAATTCGGTTGTCCCTTTTAACCTAGATCTTGGGATCTCCAGTCAACTAGGTTGGGTTGCCATTGTGGTGGCTTTTAACCCATAGGCTTCAAGCCCATCCCCTCGATGATTTTTTCACTTCTTCTCTAGTCAAACCTTTAGTTAGCGGATCCGCAATATTATCCTTTGACCTAATATAGTCAATGGATATTATACCATTAGAGAGCCATTGTTTCACAATATTATGTCTACAAGCAATATGTCTAGACTTACCATTTGACTTTTTCATTTGTCAAACCAATATACATAGACATGTCTTTATACATTACTGTATAATATTACCAGCACAATGCAAAGAATGAGATGGCTCTAGTTGTGGCCACAACTTTATTTATTTTTTAATCAAAATTTCAACCAAGTCAATTTCCTTGACAACTTTGTTGGTATTAACAATTCAAATAATCATTGATGTATTTACATCCTTTTCTTAGAGTCCAATCCAACTCATCTTATAATATCTCAATCTTTAGCAATTTATAGCATAAATATTGTGTTATCTTTGCACCAACTTTCATAAGTTCTGCAATCCTTATGCTAAGGCTCAATATCAATTTTCCAGTTACCAATCACTTAGGCCTCTCGCCTAAATCATATTGGTAACTTTAATTGTAACACATTACCCCCACAACAAAAAAAAAAATAAAAAAAAATAAAATATATATATATAAATACGCACATTTAGAATTCAAATGAATCATTCTAAAGCAAAATATCATACTTTAGAGTATTTCCAATTCTAAACATAAAATTTCATTCTCATAATAAACTTCATGTTATCTTTACACAATATTCTCAAATTGTGTTACTATTTTGTCATGACTTTAAATTAGCATTTCCATTACCGCATAGGCTTTTAGCCTATAACTCATAAATATATCACATTGGTAACATATAATTGTAACTTCAATAAGTTTCACATTACTCCCAGACACCAAAATATTTTCAATTTTATAGGAAGTAACAAACATGGTATATAAATATGATATAACATGTTCTAAGTGAATAAATCATTTTATCCTTTCTTACTCCCATAACTCTGACATGATTCATTCCCGTCTCAATAAGAATGTCACTATTTCAGATGAGTAATCTTGATTTAATTAGCATGCAATCAATGTGTTATTTATTCATCGACATCCACATTGCCAAGAGAATACACAATTAATATGCGTTGCAATAAGCGAATTCTGTCATTTAGAATTTTCACATTTATTCTAAAATATTCAAACATATAAATACTATATTTAGCATATTCTCATATTTTGCAACAAAAAATTGATTTTTAGATAAAACATGATAAATAACATGTTCTCATAATGTCCATATATATTTCAAAAAACCAACATATACATAGTGAATCAATGTGACATGAAATTGTAAAATAATATATATATATATATATATATATGAGATTAGTTCAAATTCATCATGTTATATAAACAATCATGTTGACTATAATGATTATGTAATGGGGTCGTGGGAACAGGCCCGCAGCCTGGTATTTTAGTTAGTAACGAGAACTGGCTCGTGACCTGGCATTATGATAGTTGGCTAAGTACCAGGATTCAGTAAATAACACAAAGAGGTGCACGTGAGGGCCTGTTGAGAGATATAGGCTCACCGATACTCACGCCCCTGTGTTGCATCACAATGGGGGTCCTGAAATGGAGCTTTAAGAGGACCTTTTCAAAAGGACAAGTGATAGTCGCGACATCACTTGGCATCATTGGAAAAGGAACTTTAAATAAGACTGACAGGACTAGTGAGTCATGAAAAGGTATGCATGCAAAAGGTCATGACTCAGGCACATCTTATGTCATCAAGGGACAATATGTCCAAGGCGCAAGCATAAGGAGAACAAAAAACTCAATGGTAGGGGATATGGAATGTCCAAGGTAAAATGGCTCTTAAAGACAGACTTGTGAGAGAGAGCTCACAAGAAGGCTTATGAGAACAGGCTCACGAGAACTGGCTTGCGAGAATGGCTCGTAATTTGGTTTTGCGAAGAGGGATCCGCGAGGTGGATTCTCTAAGGAAGATTCACGACAAGGAGGGTCGCGACAAGGAGGTCGTGGCTGAGAGGGTCGCGACTGAGAGGGTCACCACTGGGAGGGTCGCGGCTGAGAGGGCCACGACAAGGAGGTTCGTGAGCAACCCTAACTAAGTCGCGAATCAAAGGCTACGAGAGGGGATTGAAAATGACGTGGAACAAGGGGGGTCTTAAGATCAGTGCTCGCTTCAACATTTATAAATACCAAGGCAAGGCTATGGTTTGAGGGACTCCAAAAGTTCTGCTTCAGTTCTACTTCGGTTCTTCTCTGGTTCAACTTCAGATCTAGAGAGAGAGTTTTAGAGAGAGAAAGAGTGAGGGAGGGAAAGATAGGTAGTATCTTGTAAGGCTCTTGTTGGCTATATGTTCTCTATATTTTTGTACTCTGTATTTATCTTCTGAACATCAATAAAATTTGGTTTATGGCGGGTTCGCTAGTTGAGAAACTATTCCAGCATCATTCGCATCACGAACCCACTACATTAAATGCGACTCTGCTAGGGACTGGAATGTTTTCTTTGCTAGCTGATCTTCACCAATCTTGTCGGAGAGGCCAGCCAGTTGCATCAAAAGATCCTCTCATGGAGTTGTACTAGAGATCAGGTGGGAAGCAAAATTAAGAGCCCAGACAAACACTTTTGGCGCCGAGACAATGGCGTCGCATGACTACGAGCACAGGAGCTCACCTGGTTACATATCTACCAGAAGACTTGCAAGATTTGTCCTTAGTTGTGTGGTAGATGTTGTTAGATATTCAAGAGGCGCATATGACAATATTTATGGAAAGTGATGTCTTTTAAGATCTACACAGATCACTATTTCTGAGATCTACACAGATCGCTGTTTGGAGGTCTACACAGATCGCTATTTTTAAGTTATTTGCAGATTGTTATTTTCAAGATCTTCATTGATCCCCGCAAAAAGCGTTTTGTGCTTGATCGAGCTTCCAGGAGAAACTGCATATGTTACCAGAGAACAACTTCAAGTTGTTCTGGACGTAAATATTAATTTTTGAGGAGGTGGAGATATCTCCGCCATATCATTTTAGTGTTATAGCGCTAACTTATCATAAAGGAGGTGTTGCATCGACGTTTCATCAATTCAATAATAGAGAAGGAAAGGCAGGGGATCGTGCCTTAAAGTTTATTGATGCTTTTTGTCATAAATGGCGGAAATAAGTGTCTGGAGCTACGAGGACTCTCCAAATCTCTCACTAGCATGGCGTGAACTTGGTATACGAAGCTTATTGTGGCATCACTAACCAGATGTCAGGTGGTCATATTTGTCGAATTTTATGACAAGTCTTCTTTTCAAGTTGATGAATAGATCTCAGTGCCCAGATCATCGATCCGCACCAAATCATTTAACCGCATCGGATCATCGATCCACACCAGGTCATCGATCCGTACCAGGTTAATGATTAATCTACACTAATGCTCTTTCTTATGACCTATGGGGAGGCTTTGTGAGATCCTGAGATTTGCCAAACGGTCAATTGAGGCCAAATCACACCGAGAGTATACTCACAAAAAGGACTGGAGGAAGCCAATCATGTGATCTTAACTTAAAGGTGATAGTATAGTTCAGAAACGTGGTTTTCAGATCTTAAAGGTGGGCTAGATGTATCATGGTGAAAAAAGGACAGTAAGTCCTACAGGTTATATTAAACTCGCGATTCTCTTTTATCCGCGAGTGAAGGAAGTTTCGCAAAAGCCGTTGAAATGGCAAGGAAAGCACTCGACATATTTAAAAGGACAAGATTTTTATCAAAGACAGACGTCTCGAGATTCAAGAAAATGGGCCTCGCGATTTTGTCCACGATGGTGATTAATGTGTGAGTTTCATAGTAGGGGCAGTAGAAAGGCTATCAGTAACTTGTCACAGCATGGTACTATTGGCTCACTATTGAAGGGGATGTTGGAGAACCTGTTAAATATGTCACGAGCATTGAGATCATATTCATACACCGGCAGTTGAGTTGCATGGCTCTCACCCCCTGGCCTCTTTACTTAGGGGAATCAAAATTTTCTTTTGGTTCTTTTCTAATTTTTGTCATAAACCTTCCTATAAACAAGTATAAGCAGACGCATAATGGCAGAAATGGTGCTTTTATTTATGAAGAAGCACATCAGTTGATTATATGGTTTGGTGATGGAATACCATTTATAATTTTATTGTCACGGCTTATATCACAAATCACGAGGTCACTTCAGTAATATGAAGTTACCATCAGAAGAAGTGAATGGAAGAGTTTCTCATGGCTCTATGCGTACATGTGATTTCATACCAAGCAGCAATAGAGGGGCTACTATATACTCTAGTTTTTTTTGTGAAATTTATTTGAAGTTAAAGCCTTATAAGAAATGAGAAACAAGGCATTCTTGCAAAGGGCGATTGGCAAAAGATGACAAAAACAAAAGAAGCTATTTCATTAAAGTGGCGACTGGTAGTACATAGCTTATCAAAAGAGGATCGGTTACCAAAAGTTTACAAGGGTGCTTTAAAGATGTGATCTGTTAATCCAAGGCCTTCCAATTGCTCTTTGTTCTCGCGAGCGCGGGACGCATGGGCAACATTCTCCTTCAGAATGGCATTTTTCTGTTCAAGGGTGGAAAGATGATCGCGAGATTTTGCAATCTGTAACTCGTTATCATAGAGTATAGCATAAGCATCAACTTCATATTTATGGTACCCCTGAATTTCTATGATGACATTCAAACGACGCTCTAGCCATGATAGCTCAAAGTTGACATGTTGTCAGTCTAAGATTCGTGCAAAGATATATTGAATGACTGCGGGATTCAAATGTTTAACAAGTATGGTATCTAGAGTTAGGAATATGTTGGCCAACAAGTTTAAGTACATCTATTGAAAGAATGATTCGTGAACCATGAAGTTAATGAAGGTGCCTGAGTAAAGCGCACCAATTTGGTCTAGAATCACAACACTGCACAAGCTACACTAGAAGGATCGCCAAGTGACAATTAGCGAGATGGAGCTATGTTTCTGGTGGCAAGAACCATCCTGGAAATTGAGGCATGGAGCTGGATGAAGATTTTGAGGATTGACAGAAAATGTGAGCTCGCGAGGTTTCATATGGACACATGAGGGAGCCGTCAGTAGTATTCTCATTACTGAACGTGATTGTTGGGCTTTACCCAGTCCCTTCTTGATTAATTATTTATTCAGCTTGTGGAACTAGACTTGGGGGCATTCGGACTCGAGGCTCATTTCGAGAAGTACTGACATTTTGATGGGGGGAATGATGAGGGTCATCCTCGAGCATTGTTTCAACATCATGCAAAGCACCACCAAATAGGTCTCTCTAAATCCGCGGATAGTCATCCAAGCAAGTCGCGACCTCTATTGCGACATCACCCCCAAGTGCCTTTATATGGCGAGTGTCAGACTCCTAGCTACGAATTATTTCTTCTTCCCTATTTTCGATATTACCACCATGAAGTGCACTCACAAGTGAAGGGAGATCCGCAAGTACGTGGAGGGCGAATAGTCGGTACCTTGGGTCGTTGAAGGAACTTGTCCATGTGGTTGAGGTGGAGAATCATTTGACTCACTAGCGAGAGCATGAAGCATGTCATTTAAAGCTATGTTCCCCTCAACAATAAGGGGTGCATTCTCGTGGGCAATGAACAATTCTGGAAGTGAATGGTCTAATATAAAAGAGATATCTGGATGGTTTTAGGAAGTCGCAATTACTTCTATCTACTCTCGAGACCTCACTTGTTGATGCAGTTTTTGGTCTCATTTGAGAGTACATTCTTTCTCGCGACTTCTGAGACATTTGCGATGCCAGTTTTCTTCATGGCTGGTTCCACGGCCTTTCGCTTCTTGATGGTTTTGGTCTCAGTTGAAACTTTTAAGTTTGTCGCGGGTTCAACATCAATCTCAATGGCGCTATCCACGATTGTAGCAATGAAATCATCAGCATAGTTAATGGCCCTATGACATCGCTGAAAGAAAGATGGAAGAGATATTCAAATAACCGAAAAATATGCAAAGTATGAGAGGAGATATGGAGCCAAAGAAATGGATAAGTTACCAGTATCTTTGTAATGGATCCTACATATAAAGAATGAGGATTCGCGGAGGCATCTAAGGTTTCTGGGGACACCTCTATGTGGCATGACTGTTCCTGTACAAAATCAGGCTTGTTGCCACAATTGGCTTACGGTTTTGGAAGCTTCTAAGAAAGGTCAGACGAGTACACATCTATGGGGTTTTTGGTAGTAGGGAAGCCGTCAATGAAGTATTGGAAGATGGAAAACACACCTTCCCAAAATTCATAATATTCCGAAGTTCTTCCTCCAACCCTTTGCCTAGAAGGAATCTGGATGACTTCAAAGAATATGCGAAGCCCTAATTCCAGACTTTTGCGGTAACACTTTGAGGTAGAATTGAAAGTCACCCCAGTATTTGTAATGAAAGAAGGGATGGTTTGGTCAAAACCAAGTTGTCTAGCCACTCGCGAGAGGGAGTAGGGAGTAACTCTATTGAAAGTTCCATAAAAAACTTGAAGGTGGCACCCATGTATAATGGCAACAAATGTCAATTCATCATCCGAAGGTAAACCGTATGAAAAAATGATGTTTTGAGGATAAAACCAGGATAATGGAAGCCATCCAAAGGAGCAGTATAAGGGTGTCATACAAATTCATTTTCTGCATCAATGAAATCCTCCAGTTTGTTGTCTGAGGAAAGTGCACACCACTGTACAGCCTGCGACTTAAGAAGTGCATGGTCAATCATGTTTGAGACAATATCAATGGGACTGGGAGCAAAGTTTGGAAAACGTTCAAACAAGAAGAGCATGAGAAAGTTGTAAGGGATATAAGTGTTGATGGTATATCTATCCATGGAACGAGTAAAATCAGAAGCCAAGGTATCCAGGCGAGTATATAAACTTCCCAAAAATAGAGGAGCTAAGGAAACTATAGTACCTCGTGATAAAACGAAGGCTAAGGCAAACAGGGACTGGCTAGGGCCTTCTATTGGATGTCCTTGAAATACATAGCGGTCTAGCCATTACACCATGAAGCCTGCAAGCTAATAGGGCCATTAATTTTAGGGTCGGGGATAGTCTTATGAGTCTGTCCACAAGGATATCAAGTGGTTGCAGATGGTATTGTCTACTGGTTCAAAGGTAGGGGTGTTATGATCGCGAAAGTCTAAAAGGAGCAAGCAGCTTTAGGGCATTAGAAGGTTTCATGACTCATGAAATGACTAAAGAAGAAAAAATGAAGAAATGGTTCTTGAGGCAAAGGAAAAGGAAGTTGGATGAGGAATACAAAATATTTGAAGTGTCATTTCAATAAGAAATGGAATGGCACTGTAGCCGATGGGATGATACTATAGTAGATGTGATGGTACTATCGTTAATCGCGACAAAAGACAACTATGGTGCAGGAAAAAGAAAGGAATGAGGTTGGTTGCATTCTAGTACTTGGCTAAGAACTAGAATGAAAGGGGGCAAAATGTAATAGGGGTCGCAGGAACAGGCACGCGACCTGGTAATTTGGTAAAGTCGCGGGAATAGGACCGTGACCTGGTAATTTGGTAAGTTGCGGGAACAGGCTCGCGACCTAGTATTTTAGTTAGTCACGGGAACTGGCCCGTGACGTGGCATTATGGTATTTGTCTAAGTACTAGGATTCAATAAATAACATAAAGAGATGCGTGTGAGGGCCCGTTGAGAGACATAGGCTCACCGATACTCACGCCCCGATGTTGCATCACAATGGGATTCCTGAAATAGGGCTTTAAAGGGACCTTTTCAAAAGAACAAGTGATAGTCGCGACATCACTTGGCATCATTGGAAATGACACTTTAAAGAAGCCTGGTAGGACTCGTGAGTCATAAAAAGGTATGCATGCAAAAGGTTATGGTTCAGGTACATTCTATGTCATCAAGGGACAATATGTCCAAGGCGTGAGAATAAGGAGAACAAAAAACTCAATGGTAGGGGATATGGAAAGTCCAAGGTAAAATGGCTCTCAAAGACAGGCTTGTGAGAACGGGCTCACAAGAAAGGCTCACAACAACTAGCTTGCGAGAATGGCTCATAATTTGGTTTCGCGAAGAGGGATCCGCGAGGTGGATTCACGAAGGAAGATTCACAACAAGGAGGGTCGCGACTAAGAGGGTCGCGGATGAAAGGGTCGCGACAAAGAGGTCGTGGTTAGGAGGGTCGCGGCTGGGAGGGTCACGACTGAGAGGGTCGCGATAAGGAGGTTCGTGAAGAACCCTAACTTAGTCGCGAATCAAAGGCTACGAGAGGGAGATTGAAAATGAAGTGGCACAAGGGGGGTCTTAAGATTAGTGCTCACTTCGACGTCTATAAATACCAAGGCAAGGCTATGGTTTGAGGGACTCCAAAAATTCTGCTTCGGTTATGTTCTGGTTCAACTTCAGATATAGAGAGAGAAAGAGTGACTGAGGGAGAGATAAGCAGTATCTTGTATGACCCTTGTAAGGCTCTTGTTGGCTCTCTGTTCTCTATATTTTCTGTATTCTGTATTTATCTTCTGAACATCAATAAAATTTGGTTTGTGGCGGGTTGGCTTGTTGAGAAACTATTCCAGCATCATTCACATCACGAACCCCCCTATAGATTCAATCACTCATTGTTACACATAAAGATATCATTGTGTCATACTTTAACAGTATTTATCCACCATTAAAAGTTTATTTTAGATAATGGATACATTATATTATTTTTAACCATTGTTGTTTGGGTTATATTACCCACACACGCGTAAGACATGGTTACTTCTGTAGTTTGTAGCCAATAACAAATGAATATAAATATTTATGTATATTTACACAACCATATGACGTGAGTTTAACGTACATCCCAATTCCTTATTCATTTAAATCCATTGCAATTCTATTAGAGGTTAAACTCTAATAGACTATGATAAAAAATAGATTAATAATAAGTTTGTACCAACAATAGTCCTCCATGAATATACTACACATAGCGTTTTATTTTAATATCACTATTTTGGCTATACATCAAATGGACAATACTATTTTCGAAAGATGTTAAGTCCAAGTATTTGATATCAAAATAAATACTTATACACGCGAACACATATACAGATATATGCATATTCATACCATGAAGTTTTATGTCTGGATCATATATATATTTTTAATGTATATATGTCCAATTGGGAAAGACATACTGTTATGAGAAATTATTTTATTTTTTTTGATAGGTAAGTAAAAATATTCTAAAAAGGCACTCAAAAGGGGAGTGCGTCCCGAGGTACAAAAAGGATGCCCTACGGCCGGAGCATTCCAAAAAAAGCCATCTTTTCCTCTATAGATGTTCAACATCTACCCTCTACCCAAAAGAATAATAAAGGGATAAATGAATCTTTAAAGAAACCAACCGGAATCTCCACCCCCTCAAAAGCTCTCTTGTTACGTTCGAGCCAAATAACCCACCAAGGGCATAGAGAAACCATCCTCCAAAAAGATCGCTCTTGAAGTCCCACAAAACACTCCCACAAACCGTTAAGAACCTCTCGGACCGACGCTGGCATCACCCAAGATAATCCAAATAAACTGAGCACTAAACACCAGCAATCATGCGCCATTGGACAATGAAGGATGAAATGATCAACTGACTCCGCATCATTTTTACACATAAAACATTGGTTGACCATAACAAAATTACGACGCTGCAGATTGTCCAGAGTGAGAATCTTGCCCCAAGCAATCGACCAAGTAAAAAAAAAAACTTTAGGGGGACCTAGAGCGCCACACCTCCTTCCAGGGAAAAGACATACAGGGTCGGGGAGCAGAAGCCCTAAAGAAGGAAGAGACCGTGAAACACCCAATGGAGGTATGGCCCCACACCATCCGGTCCAGCCCGCCACCCGGGGTAGGAAGACTATAAAAGACCTTAAGGAAACCAGAAACCTTCTCAAGCTCCCAGTTTTGAAAGTGTCGCATAAACTGGACATCCCAAACGATCCTACCATTATCATGGGGAATGAGGAGGCCAAGAAAGTGTCACCGCACCACCAATCGGTCTAAAAGCACACTGAACCACCTGAACCAATAAAAAAATGAGTGTGGGTGGCGAAAACATCCCATCCATGACGAATGTCTTTCCACACCCACATGCCTCTGCTGATCCGAATGGGACGCGAGCACCAACCTATCAGCTCGTCCCCGTACCGGCATAAGATCACCTATCTCCAGAGTCGATCCCTCTCAATCCCAAAATGCCAAAGCCATTTCCCCAACAAAGCTTTATTGAAAGGCTCCAATCGATGAATACACAACCCCCTCCTGCAAACGCCGGCAAACCGACTCCCACCTAATAAGATTAAGAGAAAAACGCTCGCAGTCCCCACCCCACAAAAACTGCCTTTGAAACCTCTCAATCTTGTGAGCAACACTACAAAGAATCTGAAAGAGGGAGAGGAGATAAGTACGAAGGTTGGACAACGTGCTCTTTACTAAGGTAAGCCTCCCTCTCTTGGAAAGATATTGACGTTTCTAACCAATTAGTCACCTCTCCACAAGCTCAATCATCAAGTCCCAATAAGGCTGGCGTTGCACTACTGAGCCCAAAGGCATCCCCAGATAAATAGAGGGGTGATAACTGACCCTGCAACCAAACACATTCGCCAAAGCAGAAATGTTCCCAACCTCTCCGATTGGGATTAAAGAACTTTTCCCTATATTCACCTTCAATCCCGAAACGGCCTCAAAGCAAATCAGAATGCACCTGAGATATCTCAACTGGTCCTCCTCCGCATCACAAAACACAAAGGCGTCATATGCAAACAGTAAATGGGAAACAACCACAAACTGAAATGCCTCATCCCCCACTCTGAAGCCACGAATGAGAGCAATATCTAAAGCCCAAGACATCATCCGACTAAAAGCCTCCATCACAATCAAGAAGAGGAACGGGGAGAAGGGGTCCCCTTGCCTTAAACCGCGCAAGCTCCTGAAGAAACATGTCAGAGAACCGTTCACCAAAATCGAGAAGTTGGCCAAAGAGATGCAAAACTCAATCCACCTCCGCCATTTCACACCAAAGCCTAGGTGTTCCAACATATAAATCAGGAAGCCCCAACTGACATGGTCATAGGCATTCTCCCCATCAAGCTTCACCAAGATCCCCGGAATTCCACTCTGTAATCTATTTGTTCACACCTTTTGGTCAATCTCTTCAACTTTTAACTACCGTATATACTACGGTTCTCTAATGATGTCGAACCTTCATCTCTATAATAACAACTACAACTTATTTGAAAGATGAAGAAAGAAACAAATTAAAATCAAATTTCCAAGTAAACTTGAAACTTTACTTACCTTTTTAACAACACTTGTGTTTATCTTTGTAACACAACCACTATCATTCTTTCTTAGTCAGTTTTGTCTTAAGATTGTTAGAAATCTGATAGTTTATAGATGTCTTCCACTGGTACAAATATTCCACCCCATTGCATATGTTATGTCTATCACCATTCATATTAAACTTTGGAACACTGGTACGCAACAGTTGAAAATCTCTCCACCGCAACACTGGTACAGAAGCATAAAAGCAGGAATAAAATAGAAAGGTAATTCGAGCCCTGTGCAACCACAGTTTCCTTAAGACAGATTTGTTCCCTCTCAGTGCTCAAGGTTGATGAGCAACTGTCTCCCAATATATAACGGATTTTGTCTTTAAAGAAGTAACACTTCAATTTTCAAAAACCAGCGAACACAATTATGTGTTTGTACTCGAACCACTAAGAACACTAATATTTATATGTAATATGCAGAGAGGAAGATGAAGAGGAAATCGTCTCCGAAGTAGTTTTCGAATGAAATGTGTGGTGACCTATTTATAGACACCGAAGAGGCACCCCAACTGGCCCAACTGTCATGGCACAACTTAGAGAAGTTACACTGGTTGGAAGTGAGGAGACACTCCAACTGTAGGCGTGTCTTTTCTGTTAAGACATTTAATACCCAAGAATTGCAATATAACTATCACACTATAGGCGTATCTCTTAGGTTAGTCACAAACACGGTTGTCACAGTTCTCATATCCATATTAGTGGTAGATTAAGTTGTTTCATTCTTTCAAATATAATTTAATTTCTCATTCAACATTTCCAACAATATTTTCTCTAACTAGTCGTGTATTTTTCGTATTATACTCTCCGCTTCTGTAGAGGCAGTAGTCAAGTTATTATTTCCATCATATATCCCATCTTTTGGTTGACATAGTCAATGTCATCCTCTTCACTAATTTCCGCACATTTGTCTAAGTTCCTGTTGTTTCCTGTTTTTACAACAAATGAAGGAGATTGTGATGGATCCCCAAGCCATCATTGATCACATAACATATATAAGAATTTAAACGGACTGAAACAATCACCTCCTTGAAGAGGAGCAGGAGCTTGAGAAAAAATAGAAAGATAAAAATTCAGATTCAAATGAATGATACTGCAATTTAAGTCCAACCGGAACAGATAAAAAAGCAAGTGGACGATTTAGAAAAATGGGACATCATAATGAAATTCCAGTAAAAATGGAATATACACCGGCTGCACTTTTTTTTATTTATATAAGTACGAAAATAAAAAGCTACAAAATATCTGGAGGCCAAGCTTTAACAATGGATATACAATAATGATCCTTCACCTAATAAAATAAATTTTAAATAAATAAATTATTAATAATCTATTGGGGACTCAATACCCTCAAAACAAGGACAGTTCCGTTCAAACCAATCCAAAACGAGGGAGCATGCGTCCCAACACGGATGCCCTCTCTCCGTGTTATTATGAACAGATTTCTTTTCAATTTAAATGCAGAAAATAATGTAGAAATCCTTAACTACTCTTATCACCTGCGGTTTATTCACTCTTAACCTTCATTTGATTTTATTTTCCATTAGCAAAGTTTCGAATAGTCTCTTTTAATTATTCTAAATCAACTTCGAGTTTCTAAATCTCGTGTTAGCCTTGCAAACGATCATCTACAGAAAAAAATAAATAAAAATTCAATAGATAAATTAGTTCTCCCAAGAATTCTAAGATTTACTGTATTTGTTATAGTTTTTGATTCAGATCAGATCACCAAACACGGGGAAAAAGAATTGATTTATAGGCAAGAATCTTGTACGGGAAAAGATAAGAGAAACAGAAGTTAACACTCACACGGATCAGAAAATAATGCAATTTCTACTAAGAGAATAAAATTTTGGGTAATTTGCATTGACACCCCCTGAAATTTAGGTTAATTACATCTAGATGACTGTCAACGAAACATTTGCAGAGACACCCCTGAGCTTTCAAAAGTCTTGCAATGACACCCTTTGGACCATGAAAAGTCATATTTGCCTTTATTTAATTTCAATAAACTCCTATTTACTATTGAATTTAATCAACTAACTCCTCTTATATCTGGATTGTCCACTGTGCTTTCCAATTTAATCAATTAACCTCTCATATATCCGAATTGCCCCTTATATTTTTCAATTTCAATCACATTACCCCCCCACCCTCAAACAATATATATATATCAAATTCGAAAAATGTATAACAAATTTCAAAAACATATATATATATAATTTAAAACAATTATATAAAATTAAAAATACATATATTTATTTCGAAAATAATATATAAAATTCAAAAAAAAGTATATAAATTTCGAAAAAAATATAAATTTCGAATATATATAAAATTCAAAAAGAAATATATATATATATACATATATAATTCAGAAGAAATATATAAATTCAAAAACATATAAATTTAGAAATAATATATATATTTCGAAAAACAAAATTAGAATAAATAAATAAATTTAGAAGAAAAAAATATATATTGGTAAAATATCATATATTTTCTAATGTAGTGAATCAAACTACTTACACCAACAACAAGTAGTGGTCTTTTTGTATATATTTTTTCAATATATATATATATATATATATTTTCAATATATATATATATATATATATATATTGAAATTTATATGACGTTTTCGAGATTTATATGATATTTTCTAAAGTTATATGATAATTTCAAATTTTATAAAAAAAATCAAATTTATATATTTGTTTCAAATTTTATATATGTTATGAAATTTATATACTTTTTTTTAATTTTATATATTGTTTTCAAATTTTATATATTATTTTTGAAATATATATATTTATAATTTTTGAAATTGAAAAATATAGGGGGTAATCCGGATATTGGAGATGTTAATTGATTAAATTGGAAAGCAAAGTGGAAAATTCGGAATATAAGAGGGATTAGTTGATTAAATTAAATAGTAAAGGGGAATTTATTTAAATTAAATAAGGGCAAATCTAACTTTTCATGGCCCAAAGGGGTGTTATTGTAAAACTTTTGAAAGTTCAGGGAGTGTTTTTGCAAATTTGTGTATTGACCATCATCTTGTTGCAATTAATCCAAACTTTAGGGGTGTCAATGCAAATTATCCTAAAATTTTGAAACATAATAATACATATATATATAGAGAGAGAGAGAAGATCTTACAAGTACTTTTTGAGAAGATCAGCAGAAGCTAGAAAGAGCTAATGATGCGGTTTGAAGCTAGATAGGTACCCAATGTAAGAATATTTTAATATTGTGGCACACGTAATTAATAGTAACGGTATAGTAAATAAATATTAGATTGTAATTTTATTTAATTAAATATATAATTTTATATTATATATTATTGAATGAAGAATTGTTTCCTTTTATTAATCTAATTTGATGGAAAATGGGAATTAATATTTTCTTGGTCAATAAGTTATAGTATGAAACTCTAATTTGAAGCTAGATAGGGAATTAATATTCTCTCTACCTTCTTTACCTATATTTAAAGGGTTAGGAGAGAGAAACTCTATTTCCTTACCCTATTTTTTTTAGGATTTTCTTCTATGTGCAGACTTTACGTCAAATAAGGGTTTTCTACGATGATTTATCAAACGTGAAGATTTATGGATCGCAAATAGGTGAATGGCTATTATCATAGTTATGATGTATTTATGATTTATTTTTCCTTAATGAATATAGTGTGAGCATGATAGGGATTCTAAAATCCTTAGTATTTATTTTTCACAATTTATACTTTATATTTTAATATAAATATTATGAATTTAATTAACATATGGTATCAGAGCACTAGTTCAGAATTCGTTATGATCCATTAATGATACATATTACTATTACAATATTCGTAGACGTAATAAGACTTATCAAAAATAATTTATCAAAAATAATTTTGATTTTGGGCATGTGAGTAGCCTCGGAGGACTGCTATATAGTGTGTTATTTATATATGTTCCCAAGTCAAACATGGGTTTGGTTTCTGTCTACAAAAATTTCAATTGCCTTGTTTTAATCTGAATGCAATTATATATACACATGTTTGTGTTTTGTGTATATGCATATAAGCCTATATATATTACATGCATGGTTTGTCGTAACGGTCGTTACGGGCAGTTACGTAACGGATTTTGAGGTTATCGTTATCGTTACGGGCTATTATTATCCCATTATCTGATTCTCACACTCGTAACGACCGTTACGGTGGCCGTTACGGGTTGTTACTGTGGCCGTAATCCTGATTCTCATCGGTTCCGAAAATACCGTAACAGTTAACACAATTGAAGTTTTTCAAAAATTTGAGTTAAAAAGCTTTTTGTTATGTATATGATATGAAAAATGTTACTCCATTATTAAATTATTGAAAAGTAAAGAAAAATAAAAAAAATTTGATTTGAACCCGACTTGAATAAAAGAGTTAAGGCAATGAATCAAGTAGGAGGAACCAAAAACACAATGATCATCAAAGTGATGGTTTTTCTTCAATGATGCGTAGCTTTGGTGAATTTTCATTGTGGCAGTCACCAAGCTCACAGTATGAATTTTTGTATGGTACAAGTCAAAACTATTATCCACCACAACCATATGGATTTTTTCATGCAGAGGAATATCCCATTGTACCTCCTCAACCTCAAATGTCTTATGGATATTATGGACAAAGGCATAACATAAGTACAAATCAGTCTAGTAATTTATTGGGATATGCTCAGGATTAAAATCATCCTTATCAGTTACAAAGAGAAGATGGTCTATTAATGATGAATCAAATGTCCACTAAAGATATAGCTAAAAAATGACAACCTTTTCATGAACCCCAACCAAAGTAACAAGATCCACCACTAAATTCATTTTGGTAGTGAACCATGTAACTTTTTAAAAATTATTTTACATTGTTGGAAATAAATTATATCTTTTGTGATTTAAATTTTTTATTTATTTAAATTTAAATTTAATTTAATAATATCATAACAAATATATCATAAATATTGAAATAACGACGACACCATTAAATTTATTAATAACTCATTTTTTTATATTAAAATTCTTTAAAAAATTAAATAAAATTCACTTAAATCTACAAAAAAATCATTTTTATTCATTTATGTTGTCAAAAAGTATCCAATTAGAACATTTTGGAAAACATTTTGGATAAGATGTGCAAGATTTTAAAAAATTCACGATTGCGATAACCGAGTTCCGTTACATAACCCCGATACTGACCCGAATTTGTTACACCGATACTATTACCGATACTATTACCGTTACCGATATCGTTACAAGAAACCATGATTACATACATATTATGAGTTTATCTCTATCGTCTCGATTTCCGCGCATGAGGTTTTCACTTCATGATTGTATATATTTGATGATGCAATTGAATGTTTGTATGTATTGGTCTCTGGTGCACGTCACAATTAGGAACCTGACCAATTACATTCAATTGATTTTATTTTCATTCAGTGATTCACTGAAATTCTTGTATGCTTGTGGTTGTATATACATTTGTTCTTGGTTTGCGTGTAGCAATAGATGACCGATTGATCATTAAGGGTTACCGATCGATCGCGAAAGTAGTGGTCCACAGGTGTTGTGATCGATCCCAAAAAAAAAAAAAAACATTTAAAGTTTGTAATTAATAATTTAGTAAATTCCCATACATACATATGCGAGGGTGAACAAATTATTTTTATTCAATTAAGGAAACATCAATTTAGGAATTAAATAATATATTTATGCAATATTATTTGTTTTATGAAATTACAATAAAATATTATTTTATTTATTATTATGAAAATTATGCATAAATATATTTATTACTGTTTTAATTCCTAAATATTAATGGGTATGAAGAAAATATTTGGGTATGTATGTATAATGGTAAATGGAGAGTTGAATGATGAATTAGTCATTACTTGAATTTGATATTTATATAAAAGGGTTAGTTATAAAAATTGTTGATATTTATATAAAAGGGTTACTCATAAAAATTGGCCTAACCCAGTGATTAAATATCGAATTAAGTTGGACATTAATGACAATAAAATGAATATCATTGTAAGTTAACCCCATGAGTGATTGGAGTATACGTTTAAATACATTGGCATATTTATTATAGAAGAAAATGTGTTAATTATGTTCAAAAATTCATATCTCCTAATGTTGATCTCCGTTGAAGCCAAAATATTTTATGTTATGCAAAATATGCAAATAATCGATTCTGAAAAAATTCATGCAAAAAATTAGGAATATTTTATTTATGAAAATTAAAATATTATTTCTGAACCAGTTTTTTATTTTGGCATTTTCTCTCTCTTTACTGGGTTTTATGGCATAAAACTTATATTACTGGAATCCTCGTTCCATAAGCTTCATGTGCATATATTATTTGCATATTTTGGCTGAACGGTTTGTGAGATATGAATTTTAGAAGCTTTAATGCAAATTGGGGTTTAATTGCGAATTTCTAGAATTATATGTCGATCTAGAAATTTGACCTTATTTGTGATGTACAAAAAATATTATTGTTGTGCCCATGCCTGCATACATAATGGAAAATAATTTTTAATTGGTTTAATTACGAAAATTTATTTGAAGTATGCGTGCATAATGATTTATATGTTAATAATTAATTAATTAGTCTCTAAGTAAATTAATATTCATATTATAGGATTAATACTGAATGAATGAATATAGAATATATTAGAACATAAAGTTAAATTAATTAATTATTATTTAATCAATCCTTATCTAATTTAATATTCATATTAAAAGGTTTGTAGCGGCCAAAGTGGCCTGACCAAAATAAATGAATATTAAATTTAGTTGGATGCATAATTGCATTTATGGATTAATTAATTGGTACCTAAATTGATATTCATATTATAGGACTTGTGCCGCTAAGGTGGCCTTACCAAAATGAATATTCAATTTAATAGAACATGAAGTAAATGGGTTACTTATTGACTATTAAGTCACTATCTAAATTAAAATTCATATTATAGGGTTTGTTAGAGCCTGTTTGGAAACGCTCTCGCTCCTGCTTTCAAACGGGTTTGGAAGCTGAAGCGTAGCGAAACAAGTTTTTTCTGAAGCGGAAGCATGTTTAGTGCTGATAATTCTGATATGAGAAAAATGAAAGCTGAAGCATGCAGAGCATGTTTGGTGGAACTGCTGATTTCCTAAAATGTGAAAGCAAAACATGTTTGGTGAATTCAAATGATTTGAGATTTTGTTTTTTTTTTTTGGATTTTAGATTGAATATAAGAAATTAATAAGTTCTACAATTAAAAAAATAAAAATTGTATTGCACAAGACCTCTCATTTGGATATTGTAAATAATTTTTTTATTTTTTGTAAATTATAAATTTTTTTGTAAATAAATTCTAAATTATAATATTGTATTGCACAAGACCTTTGGTTATAATATTTTATTTTAGGTAAAGTGCATAAAACCCTCCTCAACTATTGCCCCATGAGCACAAAACCCCCCTCAACTACAAAAGGGGTAAAAACAATCCCTCAACTATCCTAATTGGGTGCAATTTACCCCATCCCTATTGCAAAATTACAATTTTACCTTTAAAAAAATAAAATAAATTATTTTAAGAGATAATTAATATATATAAAATTCAAAAAACAATATATTAAAATTTGAATTTTTTTTAAAATTCAAAACAAATATATAAAATTCAAAAACAATATGTTAAATTCCGAAAAAAAATTAAAATTTGAAACAAATATGTAAAATTTGAAATATATATATATATTTAATTCAAAAAATATATATTAAATTTCAAAAAAAAATTAAAATTCATAATTTATATATAATTTTCAAATTTTATATATTTTTCGAATTTTATATATATTTTTTTGAATTTTATTTTTTGAAATATATATATTTTGAATTTTATATATATTTTTCGAATTTTATATAATTTTAAAAATTTATATATATATTTCAAAATTTATATACTTTTTTTGAATTTTATATAATTTTTAAAAATTTATATATATTTTTCGAAATTTAAAATATTTTTTTGGAATTTTATATATTTATTTCTAATTTTATATATTTTTCAAAATTTATATATTTTTTTCGATTTTTATTTTTTGAAATATATATATTTTGAATATTATATATTTTTTGAATTTTATATATATTTTTTGAATTTTCTATATATTTCAAAATTTATATACTTTTTTCGAATTTTATTTTTTTTTTAAATTTTGTATATTTTTTAAAAATTTATATATTGTTTTCAAATTTTATATATTTTTCGAAATTAAAAATATTTTTTTGGAATTTTATATATTTATTTCTAATTTTATATATATATTTTCAGAATTAATTTTTTTTTAAAATTTTATACACCTTGAAGCAAACCTAACATGTTGCAAAGAATTTGAGAGCAATTGGGAGAATTTGGGAGCAACTTATAATGGGCCTCACTAAAAATAGTGATGGGAGCAAGTGGAAGCAAGGTGAGTCTTGCTTCCAAATTCGAGGTTTTGCTCCAGCCTGCTTCCAGATTTTGGAAGCGGGAGCAACCAACCAAACAGCCCTGCTCTGTGAACAGTAATAGAAGCAGGAGCAAAAGCAGGAAGCATGAACGTTACCAAACAGGCCCTTAGTCGTCAAAGTGGTTTGACCAAATGGATGAATATTTAATTTAGTATGACATAATTGTAATACCTCATGAATTATTGATGCTTATAATTTAGTTTAAAATTTACGAGTATTGAGTTAATTTAATTAGTAATTAAATTAGCATTAAGGGGTCATATGTGTTTTTAATTGGCTAGGTAAAGGATATCCAAAGATAACTTGCCTAGTTTGATTACTTATTACATCACCTAATAAAGTATGTATATAAATACATATAAGCATCATTATTTGTATTTTTTTGGTTAATACCAAAGTAGGACCATAGTTATACATTGTATTTATGTACTTATATGAATATACATGTTGTTAACTCAAATCATTAATGTTGTGAGAATTTTATGTTATGAGTGTATTATTGTATCCCTTAATTTGCATGTTAAATCTGTTTTAATTCTAATAGAACTAACTTATCATAATTGAGTAAATTTAGTTCAATTATAGTGTATTAGATTAAATTTAATACTTTAAGTTTAGGAGGTATCGAACATATTAAACATTATGTTTATGCAAATAAGTTTTGAAAATATTTGTGCTAAGGAATATTGGAAAGTATGTAAACAAAATTTTGTTTTATAAATAAAATAATTATTAATTCCATCACTACTATGCATGATGTATTTTATCTTGTATGATTATGATTTTGGGATATTAATTTTCTTGCCAAAATTGAGATAATTATGTATGACTATGAATAAGTCATTTATGATTTAATTATTCTCAATTTTAATCTACTTAGTATGGGTTATGTAAATTCATTGCAACGCCGTTATGGACAAGTGTAACGTGAATTGATTGACCAATATGTTGATTTAAGTGGAGGTAGGATTTAAGTAACAAGATAATTATTTATCTCATTACTCAAGGAGCTAGAATGATTTTGGGATGAAGCCTATTAAAGGGCATTAATGAAACATAACTCAAAATTAAAAGACTTTGTTAAATCTAATTCAAGAAAATATGATATGTGTCATTTATGTGTTGGACACTATCAGAGTGATGAAGGAACATATATAATAGTTTTTGAAAAATGATTAAAGTATTTTATTTTATTTATATATGTTTTGAAATAAAATATGATGAAGTTCCTTCATTAATTTCTAGATTGACTAAGGTATTAATATTTTATGTGGTGTAAGAATATTCTATGACCTAAAGAATATTTTATGACATAAACCACCGATTCAAATGAGAATTGAAATTACCTAGACAATGGTGAAAATAGCCTAGAGGGGTGGGGGGTGAATAGGTTTTTTGTGAATTTATTGACAAATTAATATTTAATTGCGAAAAAGTCAATTTTAATCCAATCACAAAACCCTAATTCTCAAACCACATCATTCAAGCAATATCAAACAAACATCAATGTAGTGCAGAAAATAAAGCAAGAGACGACACAGATAATTATATGTGAAAAAACCATGTAAACGTTCCAAGGAAAAAAACCACAGGTACACTCAAGTATCGATGCACTACGAATCAACAAGTACAGACTCTATGAGAGTTTTAGACTTACAATCACTCCTGATATGCCTTCCTCTACTTGTGGTCTGAAACCCTTGAATCACTTGTCATTCACGAAGCACGCTTGCTCCGCCAGACACTATGAGAGACTCACAAATCACACCTGATTTGCCTTTCTCCACTCGCAGTCTAAAATCCTCAAATTGCTCTGTACTCAGACATCTCTGCTTCTCAACGGATCAATGCAACCTCGTTGTAATGAACAATGTGATGATTTTTAAGCAACCACTCATTTAATCGTGTATAAAGAACTTCAGTGTAGAAACACGATTGGAAAACTTCAACACAAGAGAGAACACTAATATGTATGATCACTCCGTAATCACCTCTCTGTGTATCACTCTGTACAAGAATATGAACGATAGAATGTTGCAGAGCTCTCACCAAAAACCCTCTTGAAAAATCGTCGTAAAAAACCGTAGCCTCTTCTCTTGTAGAACCTTGGTATTTATAGACCAAGTCAAAGAAAACCCTAACCTGGCCCTTTTGCATAAATTCACAATACGTTGATAAATCCTCTAAAATATGATGTAAATATGTGTATACGCCTATACGTAGAGATTTGGAGTCGCTGATCACTTAAAAACTCGATGTAGGGACAAAACTAGAAAAATCCGAAAACACTCCGAAACAACTCCTGCATAACAAGTGATCACGTGGCCACAAAGTGAGACCTACGCTTGGGCGTAGGTTAGGGGTGTAGGGTCCATTCCCAACTCCAAAAACCAAAACGTAGGTTAGTGTCATTCTGCCTCTTTTTGCCTCTGACAACGTAGGGTATGATGCGTCTTTTGCTGTAAAAACCTATTTTTTCATATTTGAGCTAGACTGGTTGTCTCGGACTCTCGATGCTTTTGGTTGAAGTAATAATTCTGGAAATGACATTTTTGCCCTCCAGTAGCTCTTTTTTGCTCTGACACACCCCTTGACTCCTCTCTAGAGATAGAAACGAACATACTAACAACTCGATTGCAAATACACAAAACTCTCAACATGACAATTCACTCAACATGGTTATTATCTAGAACATGTCAAACAAAAATAATATTATAAATGTTCTTACAATCTCCCCCTTGGCATTTATGAGACAAAACCATATTTTTACAATATAGCCTCACAATCAACATAACATCTATACCTTTGAACACATACCGACAAACATAGATATATATTGTCACCTTGCTTTTATGACGGTATACCAATCCTGTAACCACAACACTGAACAAACCATTAAACTCAGGTGTGAAAAACATATATAAATCAACATAATGATCATCAGAAAATCATAACAACAATGCACACATAATGATCATCATTCTCCCCCTGAGAATAAACTCCCCCTTGTTAAATACTTCTCCCTCTGAATCAATCAAACAATCTCTCCCACTCACTTAATACTTCTCCCCCTTTTTGTCACTAAAATGTCAAGCAAAGAGAGTATATGCCATAACAACAATGTAGAGAGATCCAAGGAAGTACTCAATGAAAAACACCAAGATATAGAACTCTTATCAGATAATATTCAAATTCTCAGGGTAACATAAATCTCTATTATGCATGACTCTACTACTAATGCATGAATGCAAAATGTCATGAATAAAAATAAAATAAAATATTTTTATTTTTAGAAATCTGTGAGCAAGGCAGTAGAGACACAAAACCAATCATTAACATATCATATTCTCATATTTAACTCGACCATTATACACATGGTATAGAAGAAAATCAGCACACATACCTTGTAAACTCAAGAATGCACAAGTCAAGTTTTACAAATATATATATATATATATATATATGAAAATTCTCATGTGTAAACACTAAGGTAAGAGGAAAACAATACATACTAAAGCTGATAATCTCCCCACCAACCGTGACGATAATTCAATCCAAGATCCAAACTAGAAGGAAACAAATAAAAGATACTTTCTCTTTGTCACATAATTTCCTCCTTCTCATCTTTTCAACTTTTTCACCATATCCCTTTTTGTCTTTCTAAGCTCCGGACTTTCCAGCGAAGATTTTTAGTCCCAACCAACTAGGGCCGAGCTTCTTCCATGGGATTTATACTCATTAGTCTTCTCCCCTTTTTACGCGAACACTCAATGGTTACTGAGGCAAGAGGCCCGGTTACTCAGATTGAAGAACTACTTTTTGCATAGCTCATGAACCTTCATACCACTTCGGGTTAAAAAAAAATAATTAAAAGATTCAGCAAGCATTATAATTATCACCGAAGCAACTAGCACTTACAATTAAAGTTTTGTAACATAAAATAATAATGCCAAGTGATCATCCAAAAATCTTATGTCAGACTGATACCTCTACTTCACATATGCATAATGAGATAAGTAAATGTGAAAATAGAGTAAAATATGACAACTTTTGTACTCTAGCCAAGCTCAACAGTCTTAAAAAATTTATTGTCATTTATTTCAACCTAAAATGCATGCATTAATAAAATAATACAAATGCAAGATTACTTATCAATTCTATGAAAATAATGCAATGTGCTCACAGAATGATAAATAAGAAGATATCTATTCTAAAGAAAGCATACCAATAGATTTCCTAAGACTAACATGCTTTTGAAAATCTAATGGTTTTATAAAGATATCTGTCAACTGAGAATCTGTGGATATAAACTCTAGAGACAATATACCATCTTCAACAAGATCACAAATGAAATGATGTCGAATATCTATATGCTTTGTCCTAGAGTGTTGAATAGGATTTTTAGAAATACTTATTGCACTCGTGTTATCACATAACACAGTCATTGTACCTTAAGAAAAACCATAATCCTGCAACATCTGACGCATCCACAAAATCTGAGTACAACAACTACCAACTGTTATATACTCAGCCTCAGTAGCGGAAAGAGAAACACAATTTTGCTTCTTGCTATGACAAGCAACTAAGAAATTTCCAACATAAAAACACCCTCCACTGGTATTTTTTCTATCATCAACATTACCGGCTCAATCAACATCAGAGAAAGATGCGATATCAGTATTAGTTCATGATGGATACCGCAGTCCATAATTCATTATCCCTTTAACATACTTGATAATCCTTTTCACAGTAGTAATATGTGACTCCTTAGGACTTACTTGGTAACGGTCACACAAACCAACACTAAACGTTATGTCAGGTCGACTGGCAGTCAAGTACAATAAACTCCTAGTCATACTCCTATAAAGTATATGATCGACATCTATGCCTTTAGTATCCAAGCTAAGTTTAACACTTGTACTCATAGGAGTGCGAACATCCTTAGCCTTTTCCAAACCAAACTTATTCACCAATTCCAAGGCATAATGAGTTTGAGAAACAAAAATCTCATCATTTAATTGCCTAACTTGAAGCCCTAGAAAGAGGTTCAATTCACCAATCATGCTCATCTCAAATTCATGTTTTATTTTATCTCCAAAATAATGAGCAGGCTGATTAGAAGTGGAACCAAACACAATATCATCAATATAGATTTGAGCAACAACTGTACCATCCTCAATTTTCTGAATAAACAGTGTTTTGTCCACTCCCCCTCGAGCAAAACCTGTTCCCAACAGGTAATCATTCAACCTTTCATGCCAAGCTCTAGGACCTTGCTTGAACTCATACAAAGCCTTTTTCAGCCTGTAAACATGATCCGGACAATAAGGATTCAAATCCTTTGGGCTGCTCCACATATACTTCCTCATGAAGAACACCATTCAAAAATGCACTTTTCACATCCATTTGATACAACTTGAATCCAAGATGACAAACAATAACAAACAAAATCCGAATAGATTCAAGACTAGCCACTGGAGCAAAAGTCTCATCAAAATCAATACCCCCCATCTGAGTATATCCTTGAGCAACAAGCCTAGCCTTATTCTTAACCACTGTACCATTTTCATCTTTTTTATTCTTGAAAATCCACTTAGTACCAATCACATTTATCTCTTTCGGTCTAGGCACAAGATATCATACATCATTCTTAATAAACTGCTGAAGTTCTTCTTGCATAACATTTATCCACTCACTATCTTGAAGAGCTTCTTTGACATTTTTATGTTCCAAAGAAGATGTATAACATGCATACTAAACCTCATTCCTAGCCTTTCTTCGTGTCACCATCATCTGATCAACATATCTTATAATATTATCTAAAGGATGGTACAACTTTACCCTTGCAGATGGTTCCTTAGATGGTGTAGGCTGAACATCACCAATTGAATCATGTGATTCTACAAGATTTAAAGTATCATCACTAACCACATTGTCCTTTTTTTCAATCTCAGAAGAATCATTATCCAATATAAAGAATGGCTCACCATCTTCCTCCTCAGCAGACGTTGGGGAATCATCAATACATGAGTCATCAACCACTACATTGACAGATTCCATCATCGTTTGAGTTCTAAGGTTAAAAACTTTATATGTTCGACTAGTCAATGAATAACCCAAAAATATTCCTTCATCACTCTTAGACTCGAACTTCCCAATAGATTCATGATCTCTAAGAATATAACATTTTGCTCCAAAAACTTTGAAATACTTTACATTGGGTTTCTTGCCATTCCACAGTTCATAAGGAGTTTTTAAGGTGTGAGGCCTAAGATAAACTTTGTTCGAGGTGTAACACACTGTGTTCACCGCCTCGGCCCAAAAATACCTAGGAACATTCCTACCCTGTAGCATAACATTGGCCATTTCCTGAATAACCTTATTCTTCCTCTCAACTACTCCATTTTGTTGAGAAGTTTTAGGTGCTGAAAATTCATGTTTTATTCCTCTCATCACAAAACACTTCAATTTCTGAATTTTCAAACCTTCCATGATCACTCCTCACTCTAGAAATGGAACAATTCTTCTCAATTTGAATTCTTAAACAAATCCTCTTAAAAATTTCAGAAGCTTTAGACTTTTACTTAGAAATTCAACCCAAGCAAATCTCGAATAATCATCCACCATGACAAAAATATACTTTTTTCCTCCTTTGCTCATGGTCCTAGTGGGACCCATTAAATCAATGTGCAACAACTCTAAATGTCAAGAAGTACCAATGACATTTGTCTTTTTGTACTAACATTTGACTTGTTTACTCTTCTGACATGAACCACACACAACTCCTTTTGCATAACCAAGCTTAGGGAATCCCTTAATAATTTCACTCTTAGTAATTTTTGTTAATTCTCAAAAATTAACATGTTCCATTCGCTGATACCAGATTTCAACTTCATCAAGTTTAACTCTATTGTATAATAATTCAGAACTAGGAACAATGCAGTAACAATTATCAGTTGAACACATACCTTCCATCACGCAATTCCCAGAAGAGTCGATGATCAAACACTTATCAGGTGAAAAAGTGACCTTATGATTGTTATCACATATTTGACTTATGCTCAATAAATTTGCTTTAAGACCCTCTGCATAAAGCACATATTCTAGTTTAGGTAGATCAGAAACCACAATGGTACATTTGCCTAGAACCTTCGAATTCTCTCCATCACCAAAAGTGACTATCCGACCATGATATTCCTCGAGAAATCCAAACAATGACTTATCTCCAGTCATATGCCTTGAACATCCACTATCCAAATACCAAGAAGTAGACTTGCGTGCTTTAAGTGCAGTATGAACTACAAGACAGTGTAGCTCACTTTTTCTCACCCAAGCCTTCTTCATCTTCGAAGCTCCTTTTTCCAATCTTGACAAATTCTTCATTTCTTCATTCAACATTCGAATTTGATCTTGAACACAATCTCCATGTTGAACTCTTTGTTCCTTCACCGATTGCAGAGTCTTCCCTCTCAACTTCGAACACCTTGGTCGAATGTGACCACTAACACCATAGTGGTGACAAATAGGAACAAACCTCCGAGCTCCATCAGTTGACCTCCTAAGATTCCAATTTGAATTTCCTTTTGAAGAACTCGATGCTACATGGGAGGCTTTTAAAAAGGTTATTTTTGAAGTAACATTCGAGTTTTGCAATACTCCAACAAAACCTAGTCCCTTTGTATTTCCTACGGACTTTCCTATACTCAACATATGATTAAGCTTAAGAGTTCCACTAGATCACTTCTGAATAGTTGAGTTAGCATCTTTCAGTACTTTTTCCAAATTTTCAATCTTAGTAGATTTCTCAACCAATTCCTTATTGAGACCATCTACTAACTTCAAAGCCTCAGTCTTTTCAAGTTCAGACTTATTCAAATCCTCAATCGACTTGGCCTTTTGGGTCTGTAGAAGATTTAGAGTTTGAGAACTATTGACGAATTCGTCTTTTAAAAAATACAATTGTTTGACCATGTTAAGACTTTTAGTCCACAGTTTCATGTGATTCTTATGCAGGAAACACAGTGAAATTCTCAGAATCATCACCTACATCCGAGTCTGTCACATCACTAGCTGATCCATTGTCAGAGTCATCATCCCAACTGACAGCTAATCCTTTGAATTTCTTCAGAGTGTTTGCACACTCTGCTGCTATATGACTATATCCTTGACATTCAAAACATTTAGGTTTCTTCTTTTTAGGATCAGACTTGTCCTTCCTAATTTGAGTCTTATTTCTACTTCTAGACTCATCCAACTTATCCCAAAATTTTTGTCCTTGGCCATTCTATTTAGCCCTAACAAATTTGTTCAACCTCTTAGCAAATATGGCAATATCATTCAGACTCAACTCACTTTCTTCATCAAGTTCAACATGATCCTCCCTAGTGGTTTTGAAAGCTATGCTCTTCTCTTTTGTGACACTAGCCTTCTTAGGGGGATTTTTGAACATCTCCATCTCATAAGATTTTAAATTTCCAGCTAATTCTTCAACCTTAATTTCTTTAAGACTCATGACCTCTGAGATGACAGTGACCTTAGATCGAAAACGTTTAGGAAGAGACCTAAGGATTTTCTTTACTATGATAGTCTCATGAATAGGCTCACCTAGGTTATGAAAATCTGTTACAATATCAGTTAACCTAGCATCAAAGTCAACGTAGACTTCATCCTTCTCCATCTTCAGCTGTTCAAATTGAGAATTCAAAATTTGAAGCTTTGATTGTTTCACCTTCGACGTTCCTTCATGAGTGACTTGGAGAATGTCCCAAGCTTCCTTGGCAATTACGCATGTAGCAATCCTCTTGAACTCACTTGGAGTTACAACATTGTATAACACATTCAACACATTCGAGTTCCAATTCACGCTATTTATCTCGGCAATAGTCCACTCGTTTGACGGTTTTGGTGTTGATTCATTGGTTGCGTCGTCTTTCACAGTAAGAGATTACTTCAACAACATTCCACGCTCTCTCATCTAAAGATTTTAAAAATGCTCTCATTCTCGCTTTCCAATATGTGTAATTTAACCCATCAAACAAAAGGGATCTAGATATGGAACCTCCTTCATGAGGTAATTAACCTAAGAAGGGACAACCACGCACTGATACCAATTGAAATTACTAGACGATGGTGAAAATAGCCTAGAGGCGGGGTGAATTGGCTTTTTGTGAATTTATTGACAAAATAATATTTAATTACAGAAAAGTCAATTTTAATCCAATAACAAAACCCTAATTCTCAAACCACATCATTCAAACAATATCAAGAAAACATCAATGTATTGCAGAAAATAAAGCAAGAGACGACACAGAGAATTATACGTAGAAAAACCATGGAAACGTTCCAAGGAAAAAACCCATGGGTACACTCAGGTACTAATGCACTATGAATCAACAAGTATAGACTCTATGAGAGTTTTAGACTTACAATCACTCCTGATATGTCTTTCTCTACTCGTGGTCTAAAACCCTCGAATCACTCATACTTCACGAAGCACGCTTGCTCTGCCAGACACTATGAGAGACTCACAAATCACACTTGATTTGCCTTTCTCTACTCGCGGTCTGAAATCCTCGAATCGCTCCGTACTCGGACGGCTCCGCTTCTCAATGGATCAATGCAACCTCATTGCAATGGACGATGTGATGATTTTTCAGCAACCACTCATCCAATCGTGTATAAAGAACTTCGGTGTAGAAGAACGATTGGAGAACTTCAACACAAGAGAGAACACCAATATGTATGATCACTCCATAATCAGCTCTCTCTGTGTATCACTCTATAGAAGAATATGAACGATAGAATATTGCAGAGCTCTCACCGAAAACCCTCTTGAAAAATCATCATAAAAAATCGTAGCCTCTTCTCTTGTAGAACCTTGGTATTTATAGACCAAGTCAAAGAAAACCCTAACCTTGCCATTTTGCGTAATTTCACAATACGTTGATAAATCCTCTAAAATATGATGTAAATATGTGTATACGCCTATACGTAGAGAATTGGAGTCATCGATCACTTAAAAACTCGAAGTAGGGACAAAACTAGAAAAATCCGAAAACACTCTGAAACAACTCCTGCATAGCAAGTGATCACGTGACCACAAAGTGAGACCTATGCCTAAGTGTAGGTAAGGGGCGTAGGGTCCATTCCCAGCTCCAAAAACCAAAGCGAAGGTTAGTGTCATTCTGAATCTTTTTGCCTCTGACAACGTAGGGTATGATGCGTCTTTTGCTGTAAAACCTATTTTTTCATATTTGAGTTAGACTAGTCATCTCGGACTCCCGATGCTTTTGGTTAAAGTAATAATGTCTGGAAATGACATTTTTGCCCTCCGGTGAAGTGACGATGTCTTGAGATAAAAATGAACATACTAACAACTCGATTGAAAATACACAAAGCTCTCAATATGACAATTCACTCAACATGGTTATTGTCTAGAACATGCCAAACACAAATAATACTATAAATCTTCTTACAAGAATTTCTTATTTATATAAATCTATATAAATAAATGTTATTATTTGATTTAGAAATTCAAATTTGTTGGTTTGGTATTACTGTTATCTTATAGTTATTTATTGACAAAATTTTAGTCTTGCATCATATTATTAATAAATGTTATTTATGTTATTTGTGGCGTTAAAGATAGTCATATATCAAATGAAAATTCCATACTTATGTTTTCATTGATTATAATGTGTTTTTGGATTACATTAAGAGTAAGTAAACCAAGACACTAAGAAAGTTGTCACATGAATTTTAGAGCTTCTTGAAATTATTTGTACAGACATTTGTTTATTCTTTTGATGTTTTATCTTTGATGTAAGAAAATATTTATCACTATTATAGATGATTTTCACATCATGATTATATTTACTTGTTCTATAAAAAAAATCTCAAGAATGTTCTTGAGATTTTTATAACTGAAGTAGGAAGAAATAAGTAGAAGGTGAAAACTCGTAATTTATGATAAAGGTGATGAATATTATAAGACTTACGATGAAGTGAAACATGTTTTAATTCTTTACTAAATTCCCTTAAGAGTATAGAATGGTGATCCTTATTTTAATGTTTAGGAGTATGATTAATAATTCCTTTTTACCCATATCATCGTGGATGTATGCTTTAAAGAACCGCTACATTCCATTAAAATAGAATTTCTAGTAAGGTAGTTCTAAATGCTCATTTGAACTATGTATCGGATGGAAATCTTTGTGAAAGGAAATTGGATTTTAGAACTGTTAATGGGTATATTATTGCTTACCCATAGAAATCCAAAGGGTATTGAATTTTATTATTCTAAATATTGTACAAGAATTATGGAAATCCGTAATGCTAGATTTATTGATAATGATGACATTAGTGGGAGGACTAGAAATGTGATCATTCAAGTCTTTAGGGTACAAATCCCTGTACCTAAGACTTTTATAGAAATAATTGTTCATCAAGTTGTTGAAACGCTTAACAACAAAGAATAATTGAACGATCAAGAACTCCATAATGAAATTGTCACTAATCAAAGAAGGGATATTAAGAATGGATTTCTCATTCATGATTCTTATTAAGGATTAATGCTATAAATGGAGAGTTGAAATTAATAAAGTTTGAAAAAATCGTTATTGCTTGAAGGGCATATGAAGAGTCGAGTGTAAGTGGGTCTTTAAGACTAAGCACGACTCTAATGACAATATTGAATTTTATGAAATTAGACTTGTATTATCATATTTCACTCATAAAGGAAGTATTGATTGTGATGGAAATCTTCTTGCATGTATTTAGAAGATTTATCCAATAATTATTATGGCATGAGCGGCTCATTATGATTTAGAGTAAAAGTAATAATTCTGAGTGGGAGTTTAAATACATGGATTGAATTAAAGGTTTCAGATGAAAGGTAAAGAACACATTGTCTGTAAACTTATGAATTCAATATGTAAATTTAAACAAATTTCCAATTATGGTATCTCAAGTTTAATGATATTATTACTTCTTTTGGGTTTTAAAGAAAACATAATTGATGTGTTTATATACCTGAAGGTTAGTGGGAGTACGTTTATATTATGATTTTATATGTTGACAATATTCTTTTGGTATTAGTGAACTAATTGAAACAAGTATGGTTATAATAGGGATATTTAACCTAATTACGTAAATGCCCTAAATATGATTTGGAACACAATGACATATAAGTATTCCTTGTGCATATGTTTGCAAGGGATGAAAGATTATATGCTCACATTTATGAAAACTGATAATTTAAAGTGTTTGGTTAATTGAATGGAGATTTTGGTGAATGTGGACCAAAACTCATTTTGGATAATTGTTTCTTTTGGTTAGAGGAGCAACATCATGAAAAATACAAAGCAATCATTATGACTTTGTTAATTATGAAACCAGAATGTGTAGTATGCTTGGGACTACAATTTATGGTTTATCTATGACGAAACCTTATTTCAGGACTTAGAATACCGGTTTTCAAGTCACTGAAAATTTGTTGATGCCACAATTATCTTTTTGTATGAAAAATATAATGTATAATGAAGGTGCATAAATTACCTTTCTATTAAGGAAGATGTCCAGAAACAACAAGTGTCGATGTAAATATATAAGCATGGTTATCCACTAATTAAAGTATTACGATTCAAGACAGTAACGAAGCACGGTCTTGAATGTAATAAGTAACTATTGCGAGTGGATAAGTTAATGTTGCTTATGCACTTTAATAAAGAGATAAAGATGATGATGGTACTTATACATCTGACATTTGGAGTTCATTTAATGTGTTTCTGATATTCCTGTTGATTAATATACATGAATAATTATTATTATTTTTAAAAAGCAAGCATTTTATAGAAACAAAAACAAAAGGAGGCTAGGGAGCCTCACACATGGAGATGGCCATGACCGTAATTACAAAGGTCTAAAAAACCCCATAACCACCAGAGGAGAAAAGGGGCTAAGCCCCACCTACCATAATAAAACACATCAAGATCCTTAACAGGATTGAGAAAACCATAAAAACACCCTCCAATAACAACTGGAGAAACCGAGCTCAAGATCAAAACCAAATTCAACCCCAACATCACCTCTCTAAACTTTGAAAGAAGAATATTAGGCAAAAATTGATTCTGGAAGGTCCCACAAGGCAACATCTTTAACATTGAGCTCTGATCTCCTAAGATTTTGGAGGGAAAAACCCATGAGTCTAACATTCTCCATGATCTCCTTCTGGATGCAAGATATAGGCTTAAATTCATGAGCATACAATCTGTTGTTCCTCTCTATCCACAAAGCATACACTGTAGTAGCTAGACACCATCTCGTCGTAGTATGAAACAAATTATTCCCCGAAAAGTGAATGTTACACCAATTTAGAAGCTCTTCCCAAGAGAGGGAAGGCCAAACATAATCCCCTTTAGTGCAGATAGCCTTCCATGCAGAATAGGTAACGCTGCAACCAAAAAAGAGGTGGTTGCTAGATTCCCCTAGCAAATCACAAAACATGTATGTTAGTCACTAATTAACCCTAGAGGGGGGGTGAATAGGGTGTTTAAAAATATTTCTAACCCTTTTCGAAATTGGAACACACTATAACCAAAAATCAATTTCTCAATAAGCAAGTGGATGATTCAATTTAAACTTCTCGAACAATTAATTTCAAGACAAATTAGCATACAAAATATTCAAGCAATTATAGCATGCAAATTAATAAAGTAAAGAGAAAGGGATAGAGAGATTGACACTGTGATTTTTTCGAGGTTCGGTAACTCCTACTCCTCGGCTCAAGAACCCCTTCTTGAGACTTTTCCCGATCATTTCACTATGGTCCTTCCTTCACAGGTGGAATGGCAAACCTTTACAACACAAGCCTCTCGAGCTTGTCTCTCAATCAAGAGAACAACCCTCTCTTGAACAATCGGTGGACTTCACTTGTCCGAGATTACAAATTCGTATGTAATCAATAAAATCACTCAAGAAAAAAAACACTCAAAACCCAAAGATTTTTATGGAAGATAAATCAATATAAGCTCAAGTGTTTTTGGTGATTTTATAATAGCTCTAGAAATGTATTCTCAAAGGATATGATCAATGAATGATATTTGGAGAATAAGAAGAGATACTAGAGGTTTTGATTTTCAAAGAAACTTGGAGAAAATCAGATTTTCAAAGCTTGGTTTCAATGGCTTTTGTAGAGAAAATTTATGCAGAATTTTAAGAGTTTTTCTTCCTTTTCTTTCTCTTTTGTTTTTCAATCTCTTAGCTTACAATACACATATCTCATTCTATATATATCAATACATTAGGGTTATGAGAGTGAGTATTGATTTAGAGAAGTCAAGAGCTGTTTGAAATCCATTAAACATGATGCACAAAACATGGAAAATGTTTTCTGAAAAACTGCAGGATTTGAGGTTCAAACTAGTTGACTACTTTGAGCTTCTAGTTGACTAGATTGATTCTTCTAGTCGACTAGAAGAGGTTCTAGTCGACTACTTCATGTAGTCTAGTCGACTCAAATGGTTTTAGTCGACTAGATGGGTCGTTCTAGTTGACTACTTGAGGGCTTTAGTCGACTACTTAAAAAATGGATGAAAACTTGATGCTACTGATTGTTTTACTCGACTACTAGAGAATACAAATGATTATTCTAGTCGACTATAACTTGAAAAATATTTAATAAAAATATTTTTCTTTCCGTTTAAGTTCAGTAAAGTGTTTTTCATTCCATTTGAGTTCAGTTCATTTTATACTTGAGCTTATACGATAAAATCGACGCATAAAATTACCTTGTTACAATGATCTCTCCCCGACCTATCTACCCCAAGTCTTGAGTCTTTGACTTTCGCCTTTTCCGTTGAATTAATTGATTTTCCATTTGCGCTTCAATTTCTTTCACGGCTTTTCGCTTTTATTCAATCTTTCTTTCCGAGTCGTTCACCTGTCTTTTGCTGAAAACATGAACTCGATAATTCATTAGTATTAAACATGCTTTAAATGTTTTGTTAATATCAAAATAGGATTTATTGTCCGAGAATAAATTTCAAGGCTAACAATGTATTTAGGACTTGTGATCAACCCCATCTGCATGAGCTTATCTTATGTCTGGATTCTATCATGGACTACAAGCCATAGAATGAACGAATGCCTTGGAATAGTCCCTTTGAACCACACACTCTTGCTCCATGAAATAGTAGGTCTTTTAGCCCTCAACACCTCCCATGCTGAATAAACACTGAACTTATCTTTTGTAGTCAACCAGACCACCTTATCATGACCTTGAAGCCTCTGAATGGAAGCGATATCAGAGCCTAACTGCCTCAGCTCTGAAGTACTTGCCCTAGGCCATCGCCAACTGTCCCCATGAATGATAGAGCTTACCTTTATATTTAATCCTAGCCCAGAAACCACCATGCATCTCTCACCCCAAACATCAACAATTGGCATATCATAAACCCAAGGGTCATACCATAGCGACACCTATCTTCCATCACCAATCTTGTACTAGATGAGACCCTTAAACCTCTCCCTCAATTTCAAAATCATCTTCAATGAATAAGAGCAAACATTTGGAATTTCCATGCGCCAGAAGTGATCATCTTTAATCTACTCTGTTCTAGTCCAATTAGCCCACAAACAAGCATAGTTAGGCTGTGCTAATCTCCCAGGTGCTTACCCATAGCGGTTGAGTTCCACTCCACAAGGTTATTTAAGCCAATACCCCATTCATCCTTTGGATAACACACCTTTTCCAAAACAATCTTGCCTCCCCCTTGAAAGTTTCCAATACCTTTCCACAAAAAACTCCTCATCAATGCATCAAGTTGTTTCATGACAGCTTTAGGGATTATAAAATAGGAAGCCCAGTAAATCTGAACTGAAAAAGTCACAGAAGATAAGAACTGCATTCTACCATCAAAGGATAGTTAGAGGCTTTCAACAAGAGAGGTATAGTCAGAGGCTTTTAGTCTAGTAGTCACTAGAGGAAACCCAAGATAGGTAATAGGGAGTTGCCCTCTGGAAAAGTTTGTGATGTTAACAAGTTGGTTCAAAAGAATAACCACAATGCATGAGGTATAAATGGAGCTTTTAGTTGCATTAGGAGATAGGCCTGAGCAAACATTGAACTTTCCTAAAGCTTTCATTAGGAGGTCAACAGACCTGAGGTCACCAACACAAGACATTAACAAATCATCAGCAAACAGGATATGGTTTAGCTTAATGTTTTTAAATCTCTAGTGGAACTTGAAACAAGGGTTTTGAGCCACTTTGTTCAAAGATCCAGATATGACCTCCATAGCTAAGACAAAGAGGTAAGGGGAAAGGGGGTCCCTTTGTCTTAGGCCTCTTTCACTCTTAAAATACCCATCCATGCTACCATTTATGCATAATTATGAATGAATGAAAACATGAATAGTCTTGGAAAAGACATTATTGTTGGACCTTTATTATAATTTTCCAATTATAGATCATGTTAAGTAGGTTGTTAATGTTGTAGTACATGGAAGAGACTGTGTCGATTTAAGTGGTATACAACCGCTATGACTCACATTAGTAGTCTATTTGTCATGATGTTTATGGTGACCACCTTAAGGACTCAATCTAATTTAAAGCGCGCTTAATGACAATTTCACTGAACCACTGTATATGTAGAGAGAGGGAATCAAAGAGAATGGTGAATTTCTACATTGGCAGCAGACAAGGGGATCAAAGAAAGAAATGCGTAGTTGACTGAAGAACATTTGGGGTCAACATCAATAACCTACTAATTTATCTACCTACGTCATCTCTCTCTCTCTCGGCAATACACTGTATAAAGCAATATATGCACAAAACGATACTGTTTTGTATATGGCCTTTTTCGTCATCTCATATTTACCTCATTCATTATATTTAATTAAAAAATAAAATAATATGGGTATAATAGTAAAAGCACAAGTCCGTCACCGTAAAATGGCTTAGAAGGGTCAAAGTGCACGTTTTATGAAGTATGGGGGTGTTTTAAAACCTATAGGGGGGTTATTTACACATTCCTGATAGTGTAGGGGGTTTTGTGCCTTTCACCCATTAGTATATATTAATAAACTAAACTTCATCAAATCATATTACTTATGAAGTAAAATTTATATGAACAAAAAATAATTGATTTACTCACAAAAACAATTATGAAACTAGAGAAGAGAGTTAAAATAGGTCAAATTTAAAAGAGTACAAAAACAACAACAACAAAAAAAGGTAAAAAGAAGGGAAAATAAATTAAATCAAAATCAACCCATAATAAGTTATTAAATACTTTTAATAAATAACTAAACATTTAGGGTATTTTTGTCTCATTTTTAACCAAAAATGAACTCGAGGGGGTAAATTGCATACTTTTTTTAATGATTGTAGTTTGAATTAATAATAAATAATTCAGGTGGGTTTTCACTAATTTTGCATTGATTTTATTGAGAATATAGTCCTAGTCGTGTTTTAGTATTTCAAGATTCACCCCTATTTTTTTATTTTAAATTATAAACAAAACAAAATTTAAAATAATAAGACTCCTAAACTTGTAAGTATTCTCTTTAAAACTTTTGCAAGGGTATGTTTGGAAAATTTTATAAAAACCACATTCTCGGGTCCAAACTCAGCTAATAGATGCCTTTACATCAAAATATCATCATACTCTTAGAAAACCTCAATTATAAGCCCGAAAACTGATAAAATGTAAATATTTCCCAAAATATACATTCTTTAGCTATATAAACATAAGGTAATTCAAAGTCTAAAAAATATACATTCTTTCAAGTTTAAGGCCAACACCCTAGCCCGTCAAAAGAATAGATACATGCCCATGTTCACTTTAAGTATCAAAATATACAAAATATATTATGTTTGAAGGTAGAAAATACACTAAGGGCTCGAAATACACAAAATAAGCCTTAATACTTCAATTGCAAACTTGGACCTCCTAAAGTCCATCCTTTGCGGGGTCTTCACCTGAAAAAGTTTTAAAATAAAGGGGTGAGCTCCAACTAGCTCAATAGGAGACGCTTCCCCACTTCGATCTCTGCCGTCCGAGTGGTACAAACCCAATCCCGTGTGCATGTTTTTAACCTAGGTCGGTCCAAATGTCCCACATGACACGTATGCCAATTTGGTACCCCATATGCTCGTGATAGGATGTAATCCAATGTAAAGGCAACCCTATCACTAAAGGTAATGAATATCAAGTTGTCGCCATTCATCAAGAGCTCGGGGACCACAAGCCAGACCGGAAACCACGGGTTTGGACCTTCTCCTCCCCCAAACTCTCTGATTTGGGAGTTCCTAACTCCACAAGTTGCAAGAACACCTCATGGTCAGTTGTTGTGACTATCCCAAGGTCAACTAACAAGGGTCCATGGATGTATCATGAAAACAATAACAATAATGTACAAATAATCCATGAATATGCATTATTCTCTAACATGCATCATATGGACCACTTCACTTTATTTCTCAATTTATAGCAATATAGTTTCCAAATTTCAAGATCATGCATAAATTTCATCTATAGGCCACCAATTAACAACATAGATATATCACGCAATAAATCCAAACATGAATTATAAAAGGGGACCTATGACATATTTCTAAGATTCGACATCCAACTATTATGTAAAAGAATACATACTAAGACGCACGCACCCACGTAACCGAAAAAGAGAGTGGATCGTCTGAACGTCCGGTATTTTTACGTGTTAATTTAAAATTTTATTAACACTTAAGTGTTTATGTGATTATGTGCTTAATGTGTTTGTTTGCTTAGTATGACTTACATGTTTAATGTGATTAAAAATAATAATTGTAAGTTGCATGTTATATTTTCATTTTAAGAATAATGAAAATTATTGAAAATGATTTCAGGAAGGAAATGGCCGAAAGATAAATGAGTAATTTCACATTTTGAGCAATTAGTGGAAAGTGTAAAGATTTTGGCTAAGTGTTAGGGCATGGGTGGCATGTTGGTAATTAGAGAGGATGATAAGGGGTAAAAGGGTATTTAAGAGTTTTGGTGGCACTCTTGTGAATAACCCTAAGTTAGAAAATATTGGTCATTTTACACTTTTGGAGTGGTGTCTTATTTTTAGCCCTAGATCTTTGTAAGAACATTTTTGTGTATTGTTTGTTTATGGCATGTTCTAGATAAGAACCATGTTGAGTGTTAGATAGCTTGGTTTGGTTTCAATGACATCGATAAGATTTGTCAAAGGCATAATCAAACGTTGAAGTAATGAAGAATACAAGTGAAGCACGAAAGTGAGTATATTTAGGTAAAATGTTTCCTGAAGGGCGAAAATGACATTTTCCGAAACCATCACTTCAAACAAAAAGTATAGTGGGTTCAAGAAGGTCATCTTAGTGCAGTTGCGAAGAAAAGTGGTTTTAACAAAATGCATACGCTTAAGCCTATGCTTTCAGTTTCAAAAAGTGGCTAAAAAACACATTTTTACGCTTGGAGGTATGCTTGGACCTACGCTTGAAGTGTAACTGCGACAAGTTTTTGGCTATTTTTTGCTGCGATGTCCAAATTGTTCGTGGGTTGGTTTTATGATTTGTCCATGACTTATATACATCAAATTGTGTGCTATATATAATATATTCACCAGAACATAGGGTTTAGATGTGAAATTATGAGAATGGGCAAACTTAGGGTTTGGATCATCATTGTCTATAAATACCCAAGTCTTCAATAAGAGGATGCACGTCTTTAAGAATTCTCTGCAAGTTTTCTACAGCTTCATCTTCTTCTAAAGTGATACACATATGGTGGGAGAATATTATTGAGTGATTAGAGATACACAAGTTCTCTCTTGTTATTGGACGTCTTCAATCGTGCTTCTACATTAACAATTTCTACGCACGATTAAATGGTATAGTTGCTGAAAAATTCACACACCATTTATAGCAACGTGGTTGCGTTGATCCGTTGAAGAACGGAGCCGTCTGTATGCGGAGATCAAAACAGGAGGCTTTGTGGTGATTATGATATGTTGAGAAGTAAAGCCGTCAGAGTACGGAGATCGAAGCAAAAGCTTCGTGGAGCGCGAGTGAATCTAGACTTTCAGACATCGAGTGAAGAATAACAAATTATAGCAGTTATAAGTTCTATTTTCATAAAGTCTGAACAAATTCTCTGATCCATAGTGCATGGATACACGAACGTATTCGAGATTTTTATTTGAAGTCTTTCCAAGGTTTTTCACGTAAAAATATCTGTGTCTTCTCATGATTTAAATTTCTGCACTTATATTCATATTTGATTAATTGATCTGTTTTTGAGAATTGAATTGAGAATTAGGGTTTATGACTAATTAAAATTGAATTTCCGCTAAATAATTTTAATTGATCATAAAATCGACAAAAAACCTATTCACCCCCCCCCCCCTCTAGGTTGTTTTCACTATCGTCTAGGTAATTTCGTTGTCCCGATTTAGGTTAACTACCTAGGGTTAGATTGTGAACTTAGACGATGGAGATGCCTCGTGAAGGAGGTTCCATATCTAGATCCCCTTTGTTTGATGGGTTGAATTACTCATATTAGAAAGGGAGGATGAGAGCATTTTTGAAATCTTTAGATAAGAGAGTGTGGAATGTTGTAGAAGTAGGATACTCACATCCCACTGTGAAAGATGATGCAACTAATGAAATGAAAGCAAAACCGTCAAGCGAATGGACTGTTGCTGAGACGAATAGTGCGAATTGGAACACAAAAGTGTTGAATGCGTTATACAATGTTGTTACTCCGAATGAGTTCAAGAGGATTGCTACGTGCGTAATTACCAAAGAAGCTTGGTACATTCTCGAAGTCACTCATGAAGGAACGTCGAAGGTGAAACAATCAAAACTTTAAATTTTGAATTCTTAATTTGAACAACTGAAGATGGAGGAGGATGAAGTATACGCCGACTTTGAGGCTAGGTTAACTGATATCATAACAGGTTATCATAACCTAGGTGAGCCTATTCATGAGACTACCATAGTAAATAAAATCCTTAGGTCTCTTCCTGAACATTTTTTTTATCTAAGGTCACTATCATTTCAGAGGTCATGAGTCTTAAAGAAATTAAGGTTGAAGAATTTGCTGGAAATTTAAAATCTTATGAGATGGAGATGTTTAAAAATCCCCTTAAGAAGGCTAGTGGCACAAAAGAGAAGAGCATAGCTTTTAAAACCACTAGGGAGGATCGTGTTGAACCTGATGAAGAAAGTGAGTTAAGTCTAAATGATATTGCCATGTTTGCTAAGAGTTTGAACAAATTTGTTAAGGCTAAATAGAATGACCAAGGACAAAAATTTGGGAATAAGTTGGGTGAGTCTATAAGTAGAAATAAGACTCAAAATAGGAAGGACAAGTCTGATCTTAAAAAGAAGAAACACAAATGTTTTGGATGTCAAGGATAAGGTCATATAGCTACAGAGTGTGCAAACACTCTGAAGAAATCCAAAGGATTAGCGGTCAGTTGGAATGATGACTCTGACAATGGATCAACTAGTGATGCGAAAGACTCGGATGTAGGTGATGATTCTGAGAATTTCACTATACTTGCTGCACAAAGCAAGGAGGTTAGAGAAGTTGCTACAAGTTGGGCAATGTCTAAAAAAGAAGGTTCAGAGAGTGATAAAGGTTGTGATGACACTCTTCAAGAGTCTTGTGACAAATTACTTGATAAGACCTCACAACTTCATAAAAATCACATGAAATTGTTGACTAAGAGTTTTAACGTGGACAAAGAATTACATTCTTTAGAAGACGAATTAGTCAAAAGTTCTCAAACTCAAAATCTCCTACAGACTCAAAAGGCCAAGCTGGTTGAATATTTGAAGAAGTCTGAATTAGAAAGAACTCAAGACTTTGAATTTAGTAGATGATCTCCATAAGGACGTGGTTGAGATATCTACTAAGATTGAGAATTTATAAAAAAAGAGCTGAAATATGCTAGATTAACTCTTTGTAAATGGTCTGAAGGAACTCTTAAGCTTGATGAGATGTTGAGTAAGGGAAAATCAGTAGGAAATACAAAGGGTTTGGGTTTTGTTAGAGTAATGCCGAATTCGAATGTTGTTGCAAAAACCACCTTTGTAAAGGCCTCCCATGAAATGTCTATTTCTTCACAAGAAAATTCAAATTGGAATCCTGGTGTTCAAGCCTATGTCAAAATACTTATTGAAAGCAAGCCTTTTCTTACCGCTAGATATCATAGGAGGTTGACTGATAGAGTTCAGAGGTTCATTCCTGTATGTCACCACTGTGGTGTTAGAGGTCACATTCAACCTAGGTGTTCTAAGCTGCGAGGGAAGGTGTTGAAGTCAGTGAAGGAACAAAGAGTTCAACATGGAGATCATGTTCAAGATCAAATTCGAATGCTGAATGAAAAAAATGAAATTTTTTTCAAGATTGACGAATGGAGCTCTAAATATAAATAAGGCATGGATTCGCAAAGGCAAGCTACACTATTTTGTAGTTCATACTGCTCTTAAAGCATGCAAATCTACTTCTTGGTATCTAGATAATGGATGCTTGAGGCATATGATTGGAGATAAGTCATTTTTTGGATTTCTTGAGGAGTGTCATGGTGGGATAGTAACGTTTATTGATGGAAAGAAGTCAAATGTTAAAGGAAAATGTACGGTTGTGATTCCTGGTCTACCTAAACTAGAAGATGTTCTTTATGTAGAGTGTCTTAAAGCAAATTTGTTGAGCATAAGTCAGATATGTGATAACAATCATAAGGTCACTTTTTCACCTAATAAGTGTTCGATCATTGACTCTTCTGGGAATTGCGTGATGGAAGGTATGTGTTCAACTGATAACTGCTATTGCATTGTTCCTAGTTCTGAATTGTTATCTAATAGAGTTAAACTTGATGAAGTTGAAATATGGCATTAGCGGATGGGACATGTTAATTTTTGTGAATTAACAAAAATTACTAAGAGTGAAATTGTTAAGGGAGTCCTTAAACTTGGTTATGCAAAAGGGATTGTGTGTGGATCATGTCAGAAGGGTAAACAAGTCAGATGTCAGCACAAAAGGATAAATATCATTGGTACTTCTAGACCTTTAGAGTTGTTGCATATTGATTTAATGGGTCCCACTAGGACCATGAGAAAATGAGGAAAGAATTATATTTTTATCACTTCAAGCAAAAAGTATCGTGAGTTCAAAATGGTCATTTTGGCGCAGTTGCGAAGAAAAGTGATTTTAACAAAAATGCATACACTTAAGCCTACGCTTTCAGTTTCAAAAAGTGGTTGGAAAACAAATTTTTATGCTTGGAGGTACACTTGGAAGTACGTTTGGACCTACGCTTGAAGCATAAGTCCAGCTATGCTTGAAGCGTATCTGCGACAAGTTTTTGGCTATTTTTTGCTGCAATATCCAAATTGTTCGTGGGTTGGTTTTATGATTTGTCCACGACGTATAGACATCAAAGTGTGTGCTATATACAATATATTCACCAGAACATAGGGTTTGGATATGAAATTACGAGAAAGGGCAAACTTAGGGTTTGGATCATCATTGTCTATAAATACCCAAGTCTTCAATAAGATGAGGTACGTCTTTAAGAATTCTCTGCAAGTTTTCTACAGCTTCATCTTATCTACAGAGATACACATATGGTGAGAGAATATTATTGAGTGATTAGAGATACACAAGTTCTCTCTTGTTATTGGACGTCTTCAATCGTACTTCTACATCAACGATTTTTATGCACGATTGAATGGTATGGTTGCTGAAAATTTCACACACTATTTATAGTAATGTGGTTGTGTTGATATGTTGAAGATTGGAGCCGTCTGTGTGCGGAGATCGAAGCAGGAGGCTTCGTGGTGATTTTGATATGTTGAGAAGCAGAGTCGTCAGAGTATAGAGATCGAAGCGAAAGCTTCATGGAACGCGAGTGAATCTAGACTTTCAAACGACGAGTGAAGAACAGGAAATTACAGTGGTTGTAAGTTCTATTTTCATAGAGTCTGTACAAATTCTCTAATTCATAGTGCACGGATACTCGAGCGTATCCGTGGTTTTTACTTGGAGTCTTTCCAAGGTTTTCTACGTAAAAATCTCTGTGTTTTCTCATGATTTAAATTTCTGCACTTATATTCATATTTGATTGATTGATCTATTTTTGAGAATTGAATTGAGAATTATGGTTTGTGACTAATTAAAATTGAATTTCCGCTAAATAATTTTAATTGATCATAAAATCGACAAAAAGCCTATTCACCCCCCTCTAGGTTGTTTTCACTATCGTCTAGGTAATTTCAATCTTCTTCTCCCATCTTGTTCTCAACCCTTGGATCATAGGGCCTTGTTTGGTTGGCACTCAAATGCAATAATCCATTATTCTTGGTCTTTCATTTGGCAAGACTTCATGTCTACCTTTGGATCATCTTTTCATTTTTTTTGCCTTATTCTTAACCCTTGGATGGTGAGAAAGTGAGTGGAGAATCTCTACAACCCCTTAAGGTTAGCCACTTTGCAATACTTCACTCATCTCACAAACTCTTGCTATCTTCCTTTTCTTGCTAAGTTAGGGATAGTTCTTGGTGGAGTTCTTGGAAAACTTTGGTAAGTCTTCTAATTCACTATAGGGATTTGTTGCAAGAACCTTAGTTCTCATATTTTAAGCTCTTGAGTTAATATTGATTTGAGTTTTCTCTTATTCATGTATATGGAAGGTTGAGTTGCTTTCATCTACCATAGCTCTTGATTTTCACCTTGTGAAGAAGCTAGTGGTGAGTTCCATAACTTATACTCTTAAGATTCTATTTCTCCATAAAATCCTAAAATAGAAATCATTAGGGTTTGAATTGATTCTTGTGGTTGGAGCCACTTTTGTATAATTTTCGGTTTTCTTGTGACACTATAGTAAATCTTGTTGTTCATGTGGTGTGTTGATAGTTAGGAGCTAATCTATTGAACCCTTGGAGTGGTAGCTTGAGTTGGACCTCTTTTGGGCATTCTTGAATAAGCTTGCTTGGAATTGAGGTAGGGGAAAAATGAATTGTGTTCGTCTTTGTATGAGGGTGTGTGCATCTATGTGTATATATGCCGTATACATATATACATACATATATACATATATATATATATATATATATGTGCAAGTTGAGTTATGACAACTTAGACGATGATTTAAGCCATTGAAAGCATGAACTTGTGATATAAATGCTTGTGGTAGTTGTTTATGGCTTATGAATGTGAATTGTAAGCATTGTGATAATATGAATACAATATGTTGCATAAGGAAGTGAGCATGTATTATAATGGAGAATGTTGAGAATTATTGCTTATGAATGCAAATTGTAAGCATTGTGTTAAATTGGATACAATATGATGCAAAAATGTGATAAGCATGTATTGTGATGGCATGTGGTTGTGAGTGAGAACCTCGATGCATTTTGAGTACACCGTGTAGTGTCAAGATATGGGTGTTGGTTTATACGGGTTGCGTAAATTACGTGTGAGTTATCGTGTTTTGGATCGTCGTAACAACTGGCCAGAGGGTGTTTTTCGCTCCTACGGAACTAATCTTCCGAGAAACTGAGATGATAGGGGGAAGACTTGTTCCAAATCCTATGTCACGACCGCGTCGTGTTGACGGTCTTCCTTGTTAAAAGTGTGAAGTGTCAAAAGCACTTGGGAAGAATCGGTACGATAAATCTACCTTCCCTTATGAGAATAAAGTGAAGGGTTAGAGAATGATCCAGTTGACCTTTAGAGTAAGATGTGTGTTTGTGTGCGTACCATGGGTGTGTTGGTCGCATTGCATCTTAATTTCCATATATATGTGATTGTGGTTTTGATGATTGAAGCATGTTATAATTGTGAATAATTATGTTGTGAGCATGTTGGGGAACTTATTTGTTGGGTTCGATGGGGTTCCGGATTGGCGTGAGAGCCATATGGAACAAGAGACCGGCCTAGGGTTAGTGGCAACTTTTGGGGTCTTTGGGCAATTTACCCATTCTGGCTGAGGGACATCTCCCATTATTCACCCATTTTTGCTGGACGATATCTTGTAATTTGTTGCGAGATGTCGCAGCCTGCAGTTGGGTTGCAATGGTCCATTTTCAAAACTCAGTATTTCTTGTTTCGTTACTCCGATTTTGGTCCTGTTTGTTTCTATGGTCTCCCCTATGTCCAAACATTAGAGATAAAATTTGAAATTACTAAATTTCCCTTACAATGACTATTTTTCCCTTGGTGAAAGAGGGGTACTTTAACTTTCGGTTTTGGTCGGCATTATCCAATACCATTTTCCAAAATTCATCTTTCTCTCCTCGTGGCTTCAAATTAGGTTTCGTTTGTTCCTATGACTTGTGCTAGGTTCAAATTTTGTAGTTATAGTTGGAAATTACTATTTTACCCCTGATTTGACCATTTTACCCTTGGGTAAATATGGGGGGTTGGAATGATTCGTTCAAGGTACCGAGTGTTTCAGTTTACCTTATTTTCGATCCTTTGTGATCTTTTTGGCATCTTTGAGATGTTATATGTCTATTTTATCCTTGTACGGGTATTAGAAGACTTAAAGGATTTTATTTCGTTTCTATTACTTCTGCATTCACTCCCTTAGCTCTTAGGCTCGGGTTTTGGAGTCCTAGGAAATTTGGGGCGTGACATCGTCACTCCCCTACCTCAAGTCCAATGTTGTTTTAGTCTTCAAGAGACGTCAAAAGAGTTTCCAAAAGCTAACCAAAAGTCTTCAAAAGATGCACCAATTTTTCAAGAATCGCCCAAAGCTACCAAATATCAATAGATAAGAATGAATGAGCTCAAGAATAAGGTTTGACAAGAATTATCCAAGTTAAGAACCAAGTACATTCTGAAAGATTTATGAGTACAAAGTTGAGGTTGAAATGGATTTTAAGCTCAAAATTGCACAAGAGTTTTCAAAGAAATAGTATAAATCCCACAAATGAATAATAGGGTAAAAAATAGTCATTTTAGCAAGAATTTCCAAGAATAGAATCAAGTTGTCAAAAATGTTTAGAGATTTCCATAATCCACAAGTTAGGACTTCAAGATGAATCAAAGGTCAAAATAACACAAAGTTGGAGAATATAGTTCAAATGAGCTTTATTTAGACCAATCATTAAAGATGGAACTAAGTACTCAAGACTTGTAAAGAATTATCAATGACCATAAGTTAGGGTTTATAAGAGGGAAAAACTCAAAATGAAATCAACTTACCAATTGAAGCTTCCAAGTCACAAGTTGGTGCAAGAGGAGCTCAACTAGGATTCTTGTTAAGAATTTCTAGAGAGAGAAAAAATTTCAAGATTACTTACAAGAGTGTCAAAAGTTAGATTAAAAGAGAAATTGAGGGAGAAAACTCAAAATAGGAGAAGCCACTTACCAAAGTTTGTATCAAATGAGAGCTTAGAACACCATAACCAATTTTGTAGTTGAAATGATCATGAAAATCACAAAAGAAAATGAAGATTTTTGAAGTAGAAAAGTGGAACAATAGAGAGCCTTAGATGGCTCTAGTGTAGCCGACCAAGAGGGAGATAAGGGGAGTTTTATGTCACGTTTGGTGGAGTGAGAAGAAAATACTTAAGTGAAGGCCAACACTTCAATAAATATATATATATATATATATGTGTGTGTGTGTGTGTGTGTAAATTTCCATTACAATAACCTTTGATCCAAGAGTGGAAAATGAAGGTGTGAGGAAGAGATTGTAGGATGAAATGAGGTGGTGACATATCACCCCTTCTAGCATTTTCTACCAAAAATATCAAGCCAATTTATTATTTTTGCCCATTGCTAATATAAGTGAAGAAGAGAGAATAAGGGTAGGTGATGTGTACGTTAGGTGTATAAAAATATGTGGTTAAAAACGACACCTTAACGACTCTAGGTTTTACCTTACGCAAGAGCACGTATCAATTGTAGAATAGCAAAGCGGCTTGTGTAAGGGATATTGATCCCACATAGACTGAGATTGTTCACTTTAATAAATTAGAAATACCGAATTATATTTTCTGAAAGCTTGTTTGTTTTGGTGGTCGAAAGACCAAATTATCTAATCTTAACTAAATTAACTAAAAAGCAAAGTAAATTGGTTGTGATTCAGATGAGAGAGAAAACTAGGGTTTTCATCACTCCATCACTAACCGTATAATATAGTTCATCATTGTTTCAACTGTAAGAGGGCGATCCATAACTATGAATCGGGTCATATCGCAGATAGCTAAATACAACCCCAAAAAGGAGTACCATTAACCGGATCGCGACAACCCGTCTCATGACTGACCTAACTAGTACATGTCAATTATATTACTCTAATCTACTCTTAATGAATGAAAATAAACTAAAACATGTCTATATTAAATCCCCAAGGCACGACTTGTGTTAACCTAGGGTTTCAAGTTTCATTACCACCATTGTGTAGAAAACTATGATTAAACATCCGAGTTCCAGCTCATATTGAATAATCATAATTGTTCAAAATAATATATTTATTTCATCTAAGACAAGAATTTGGAACAAATATATAATTTTATATTGCAAATCAGTACGATCTCTTAACTACTACAACCATTACAGTATGGTCACAGTTTCCCCTTGTTTACAGTTAAAAACAATAAAAGAACTATATTACTTAGCAAGGGTTTTGCTAGAAAACCCTAGATACCGAGTTAGTTGGCCATGGTAGAAGGTGATTGCATCATTCATGTAGAAACGTTCTCCATAATCCTTTTCTTCAGATCTCTAGGTTTGAATATGACTCTCAACAGTAGCAAGTCTGAATGAATGAACCTCTTGAATGAACGTCTCACAGAACCAACCAACCTCTATCTATCAAAACCTCCATAATATAAAATATCTCTTCACGTCTGATGTATGGTCTTGTATATATAGGCAATGGCATAAAGAGGCCCTTTTTCGTATTTTCACTCTCAAAACTCATCAAAACCCTAAATATAAGTGTATATACATGTATACAGAGGTCTGGAGTCGCAGGCACGTAATCCAAATAAGTCGGGGATGAAATAGGAAAAGTCACGTAAAACCAGCATAAACTTACCGCACTTACGCTTGGGGGCTACATTTCAAGCGTAGGTTTAAGCGTAGATTTTGCAATTCTAGCCACTTTTTGGTACTAGAAGCGTAGGCACAAGCGTAGGGTTTTTATGGAAAACTATTTTTCTCCGTGAATGCGCCAAAACATCCATCTCGAACCCACGATACTTTTTGCTGAAGATAACGACTTCTAAAAATGTCGTTTTTGCCCTCCGGGAGCCATTTTTGTCTCGGACTGCCTCTTTGACTCTCCTTTTGGATAGAAAGAACACAATCTTCAGTTGATTCACCTAAGTTAGCTCCATTTTTTCATTAAGCTCCTAAAACATGCTTTAACATGCAAACAACATAAAAATACCAAATAATATAATGAAAGAAGAACGTAACAATAGTGAGTTAAGGGGTCAAAATGACTAATATTTGACACCTATCAGTAGGAATGACATTTCACACTTTCTCATTCTTCAATTTACCTAAACTAATTCATATATATTACTATAAAGCCATGCTCTAAGGTGGGAATTTTAGTAGGAGAAAACTTAAGCCAATTTTCTAGCAACATATACTACTATATTTACTAACAAACTCTATAAGCAATTTTGAAAATATTCGTAAGTGAAAAAATTCCCAAACTAATTTCTAAATTCCTTATTTGAGGTGAACATAACTTTTGGATTCAAAATTGGACCCTTCAAGGACCTACTCCCACCATACGCTTCTCTTAGGTTCCCGAATTGTCAGATAGCGAAAATGTTAAAATAAAATAGAAGCCGATTTCAGAAAAATCCCAAACTTTAAATCTCATATATATAACATATATGAAAACATTTAATACCATTTTGGTAATTAAATAAAATAATAAAAATAATCACGAAAAATTTACTTGTAATTTCAGAAAAATTAATGGAACGTTACACTAGATACCGATTTAGTTGCTCATGGTGGAAGAGATCTGCATCGTTGATGTAGATTCGCCCTCCATGATCTTCTTCTTCGGATCTATAGGTCTTAAATGGCTCCCCTCTTTGGATGATAAAAATCTTCAGTAATTTATGTTATGAGAGCTCTGAAAATTATGTATTGGGAGTCTCCTTAATTCTGCTACAAACCTTGGTATGTATAGAAAAGATTGAGAAAAATCCTAATTGCACTGAAATCGTCCCGCTTTGACAAGGAATCCTCTTTTCTGTGTGTTTATCTCCAAAATTGAGTAAATCCATCCAAATCTTATGAAAATATGTCTTATACATGTGCTTGGATGTGTTGAGTGTGTTTTGGACAAAGGAGTTTGAGTTGCATCAAACCACGAAATTCTGCTGAAAAAGTCTACATTGGGCACTCTGCACCTGCGCTTTAGCTGCCGGTCTGGTTCACTTAAGCATCTGATTCAGTGCGCCCAAGCGCACCCCAGAGATCTGCAAAGCGCAAAATGCACTTTCCAGGCACTTTTCCTGCTATAAGCACCCAACTTTGACCCGAAAATGCCAAAAAATGACTTTTTGCAATTCTTCGTATTTTTGGATGTCGTTTGTTCCTGTGACACATATATCAATATCTAAGACTTCTATCATGCCCCATTTCTCCCTTCGAAATACGTCTTTTGGTTCAAATTTTCATTTTTCTCCGTTTGTCTTCTCTTTTGGACAAGGCATGATTTCGGTTAATTCACCGAAGTTAGCTTGTTTTTCGTGTTAAGCACCTGAAATACACTTAAACACACAAACCGAATAAAAATACTAAATAATGTGATGCTAGGACTTAATAATACCGAGTTAAGGGCCTAGACTGTACAACATTCGGCTCCTATCACATCCCCAAACTTCAATATTATTAGTCCCTTAGAATTAAGCTCATAGAAGAATTTAAAGACTTTAAATTATTATTGCATTTTTTACAAAATAATCTAACTATTCTAAATTAATCCCTTGTTTTTATGAGGGTCAACGATTACACTTAGCATGTGTAATTAGTAGAGCTGGAAAAATAAGACACTGATACGAACACGACATGAATTAAAAGAGTTAGGGTTGACTATAAAAGGGTTGAAGTTGTATAAGGGTCGATCCGAACACGACACGAGAATATAAGGGTCTACCCGAACATGACACGTTCGACACGATTATATTTATTTTATTTTTTTTTCTCTTCATGGGTTAAAATATATCAATAAACTATTACTGGACCATGTCAAATTCAATTTAATTTTGGTGATAATAGGTTAAATAATTCATTTCGTGCTCGATTGTGTTAAATTTAATTTAATATATTATAATAAATAGGCTAAATGGATTGCACGGGTCGACACGGATAACTTGTGGATTGGGTTAGGGTTGAGCATATTTGACACGTATATTAATCAGATTTTTTTTTTACATGACACGATCTCAACCCGACACGAACATGACCCACCGACACTAATTATCAGCCCTAGTAATTAGGCTTTTAAACCCCTAGGCAATCCCTAGTGGACGATTTAAGTCTTGTGAGGGTTAGATATATTACCCACAACTTCTTCTATTCTTTATTCACCTACATTCATCCATTCACATACTCATTAATCAACCAATGCTAAGCATTCCCACTCACTACTAACTAATAACCATCTCAAGTCAATGTCAAGAGTGGTCCCCACAAGAGTGAACAAATTTGTTAATCTCTAATCCCAGTTCGGGTAACTTTCCATCTTCATTGTTTCGTTATGTTTTTTTTTCTTTTTTTTTCTTTTTCACTTCTATTTTTTTTTTCTCCCACAAACTTTCTCATGATTTGCAGTGGACATTGGACCAATGACTCCCAAGCTAGATAGCTTTAGGGTACTAGATGATAAAGCACCCCTCGGGTTTAATAATCCAAACCATCGAGGCTCGTCTTTCTAATAATAAAACTTAACTACTTTTCTCCCGTTTTGACGCGAACACTCAATGCTTTGTGACAAGAGGCCCGGTTACTCAGTTTGAAACTACTTACTATCCTCATAACTATCATTTCTCTCACTCTTTGTTTTTATTTTCATACTATTTTTCCATTTTTTTCGTAGCATTCAAAACTTTTTCAACAAATAACTCAAAGATAAACCAATCTAGACAAAGAGATTGTGTGCATGTGTTTATATATCAAAATCACCCCTTTTCAGTTTTGATTTCACTAATTCATTCACCTATGTAAAACTACATCCTTTCATTAACTCAATTTAATCATTACTCTCATGAGCGGGAATTTTGCATCACATACTACTCATACACCATAAACATGTACTTGATCAACTTGTAAAGCAAAACACTTCTACATAAAAGCAAAGAACTTTTTCAAATATATATATATATATATATATATATATATTTAAATTATTATTTTTTTATTATTTCCTCAATATACTTTTATATATGCCAGTAATAACTATCATTCCCCACCAAATTTAAATTAGACCATGTCCTCATGGTCATCATTTCATAAAAAAGATAGGAATAGTTACCCTTTAAGCGTGATTCCGGAATATGATCTCGTAATGCTCGACTTCTCCCCCAAACTTGAATTGAGTCATCTATTAAGATATTCAATATAGCCAAAATACCCAACATCATAGCAAGAGAAAAATAAACATGCAACTTTTTCTGAAATAGTATACTCATTATATAGAAGGGAATAACATTTTTTACTAAAAATTTGATTGGGCCTTAAAAGCCTACAATCCTACAAATTGAAATTGCGAAAATTAAATACTATTGTTACTACTTATTATACTAATTAAAAGTAAATAGGGAATCCTATTCCAACTATAAACCTATATATTCCCTTCTCTCTACGATTTCCACCTTCATACCACACATGTGAAGCACTTTGTTCCACATTGATCAAACTCCCGAGCTTGGAAGTATTGGGTAAACGAAGCACACTCGGCATCCAACTTATCAATACTACGTCCCAACTTTATTTCAAATATTTTTGAGATTAAGTTTGGATATGGGAGCTTCCAATCTATGGCCGATTCTTCTTTGGTAAGAAAAACTTTGTCCACTAGAATCCTCTTGTGAACAATCATATTGTATAGAATAATTTTCGGCATCGAAACCCAATAGCCACTTTGAATACATAATAGTTTTTTTACCATCATATACCCTCGCCACGTCTTGTGTTGATTCGGGCATACTTGGTATGTTAACATGTATCATTTGTCCACAAACCAAAAGATACTCAGAATATTATACACTATGGACTCATCTTGTGGTCAAATTTTATACCTAGGGCATATTGCATTAGCCATTTGTACAAAGGTATAATTGAACACAATAGGCATTGCCTTATACTTCACACAAAGGTTTTTCGGACACTTATTTGGAATCTTCCATGCTCGAGCAATAGTATCAGCATCAATGGTAATGGGATTAGTATCCTCGCTCATTCGGACTCGGATGATGTCTTCACCATTCACCCTCTCCGTGATCATATGATTGTAGAACCGCCGAACTAGACTTGGATAACTCGCAATCCCGCCGGACTCTCCAAATTAACTAACCCTCTTTTACGTAGAATATCTGCCCCCGTTTGGATCAACGGATACTCGAGGGTTTTGGTAAAAAACATTATCTCATACTTCAAATAAGAAATATGAGAATCATCTAGTGGAGAAGACGGTTTTAGCTTTTCTACCTCTTTTCCCATGTATTCAATTACTTCGGTGGTATCTAAATCCGCATTTTCACCACCCGTGGTCATTGATAGGTGCCGAATGTCGTCTATTCTAGGCCCCTAATTCAATATTGTTATGTCTTATCATTCCATTACTTGGTGTTTTTATGCGGTTTGCATGTCTAAACGTGTTTTAGGAGCTTAATGAAGAAAACGAGCTAACTTTGGTGAATTAACAAATGATGTGCATGTATCTACCCGAAAAGAGAGAAAAAGATGAGTTTTCAAGCAAAAAGTGTCTCCCGGAGGAAACAAACGATATTTTTTGAAACCAAAACTTCGGGAAACAGACTAACAAAATGAAGGGGATTCAAATGAAAGAAGAATTGGAAAAAGTGATTTTTATGATTTCTCCAACGCATAACTACGCATATAGCAAGAAAAAAAGTGCCTGAAATCATCATTTCTACGCATACCTACGCACATGACTGGAGAGCTACGTACAAGCCTACGCACAAGAGTAGCTGCCCAACTTCAGACTGCCATAGCTCGGTCAAAACAGGTCCAAATGGTGTAATTCTTGAGTCTAAACTCAACATTTTGAAGTCAGCTTTCCAAAAAAAAAGGTACGCCTCAATCAGAGTTTAATAGCTCGAGTTATGATTAAAAGAGTGAGACGTGTCTGCAGAAAAAAGAGAAAACTGCAAATTCGGACAAAAATCCTAGTTTGACCCGAATTGATCCGTTTTCTCTCGGGATGACTTTATGTGCAACTCCAACACTTCCAAGTACTTGTATAAGGTGTATTTACATCAGATTAAAGGGTTTTGGTTCAGAATCCAAGAGAAATACATCAAAGAGGAATCCTACTACTAGTGGGACAAGTCTAATATAAGCAGGACTCTTCTCAACTTCTTCTATAAATACCAAGGTCTGATTCAAATATAGAGAACTTGTAAATACATAATTTTCAGAGCACTGTCTCTAGAGATTTACATCTTTTGAAGAAGGGAGCCATTCAAGACCTAAAGATCCGGAGCAGACGATCATAGAGGGCGTTTCTACATCAACGATGCAGTCTCCCACCACCATGAGCAACTAAACTAGTATATAGGATTTTCTAACAAAACTCTAACCAAGTAATGTAGTTTACTTATTTGTTTCAATTGTAATAAGGGAAAACTGAATACCACACCTATGATGATTGTGTAGATGAGAAATCATAGTTATTTAATATAAGGGGTTTTATATTTATTCTATTATTATCTTAGATTGAATGAATGCATTATCTCAATCAGTCATGTTTATCTGGTGTTCTTTAGCATATCATAATTTTCTACACAATGGTGTTTAACACCCGAAACCTTAGGTTTACATAGGTCATGCCTCAGCGAGGAGATATAGACATGCTTTAGTTTAATTTCATGTTATAGGAGTATATTAGAGTAAAGTGGATGGCATGCGCTAATCACACTTTATCCGAAGATGAGTTGTAGTGAATCCAGTTAACGATATCTCTTTGGGGAATATATTCAACTATTTTCGGTATAATCTGATTCATGGGTGATGGATTGCCCTCTTACAATTGATCAAGTAGATAGCTACATTATACAGTTAGTGGTGGAGTATGAAAACTCTAGTTTTTATCTCTACTGTTCTTGTCTTAATCTATCTTTAAGACAAATCAAAAACAATAAATCATACTTTCATAGCAATTCAAGAGTATTACTTTACGAGAGTTCAGAATATGACTTAGTCCATTGGGTTCGATAACCTTTCTCAAGCAGAACTGTACTACAATACGATTCGTGCACTTGCGATAGGTAAAACTAGGTCATTGCAAGGGTTCGTTTTTAAACACTATTTTTAACCCTAGTTTGACTGCATCAGTCATCTCTAAAGTGGGGTCTTCATCAAGCATCTCCAGATCAGACTCTATCTCATTCTCTCTCTCCATGTCGTATGCAACTTCGGAAACATGTCTATATACATTTATTTATATTGTCTAATTTAATTCTATGTTTATCATATTTTAAATTCAAATTGGATTTGGGATTGAAATCCAATTACACTTGAATTTTAAGACTTACCCGAACAATGTATTTGGAATTACATATGTGGAATTATGATGGAGTTTCAATTCCAATGCAATTCTGATACAATTCCAAGTTCTCCCAACCGAACGGACCTGAAAACACAAATATAAAGTTCATTATTATTATAAAATTTACAACAAAATAAATGATACTTAAATATATTGTATCCCTCTTTTAAATATTTATGTTACATAATGTGTTTTTTCTAATAATAATTTTTTGTTACCTCCCGACTACACAGACTAAATTTTTTGAACCATCTACTATAACTCTTTACCCATTTAAACTAAAATATTTTTATGCATTATGATTAGTTGTGAACTAATTTGGCATTCCCCTTCATGACCAATGATATTGTAATACAATGCATAATAAAGGTAAACAATCATAGTCACAAGCCATAATTAATCTGCGAATCAAATTTGTTTCTTTCATATGTGTTAGAAAAAAAAGATGCTCTAATACTATGTTAATGGAGAAAATAAAACAAAGACAATAAAGAGAATAATGAAGAAGAAACAATATTGAACTGTGTATTGAAGTGTTATCTATTATAATAGAGATGACCCCTATATATAGGGGAAAAAGTGTGGAGAATAAGTAAACTTGGTGTGGGGGACAAGTCAATATAAATTAGGTAATACTAAATGGACTGGGACTAACTATCTAGATGGTAATACTAAATGGACTAGGATTATCTAGATAGGCCTAAGCCCTAATATATTCTAATACCCCCCTCAAACTCAAGGTGGTAAATGAGAGACCAAATTGAGTTTGGAAATCAATTCCTGAAATCGTTCAGGCAAATGAACTTTGGTGAAAATATCAGCAGGTTGATCTTGAGATTAGTTTCGGTAGCTTTTCGGCATGGTGTGACAACATCCTTTGAGAAATAGCAAAATGAATAATAAATGCAATGAAAACTAATCAATCAAGCAAGATGATTATTCAAGCAATAAATAACAAAGTAAAGAGTTAGAGAAAAAAGAATCAAACTATCGACGTCGAGATATTTTTTCGAGGTTCGGTAGCTCCTACTCCTCGGCTCCCCCTTAAAGACTTTCCCAAAACCTTTCACTAAGGTTCCTCCTTTAAGGTGGAGAGCAAACCTTTACAAAGAAGCTCACAAGTTTCTCACTCAAACAAATAAACAAACCTCCTTTGAAGATCTAAAGCTTCACTCACTCTAGATCACAAATCTTTCACAAGATAAGATATATCACTCAACTTAACACTCAAAACCCTCAAGGTTTTATATATGAACACAAAGTTTCAAGCTCAAGTGTTTAGTGATAGGATTGACAACGCAAGATCAAGATTCTCTAAATAAATATGATTTTTGGCTCAAGAGAATAAATGTGATCAAGACAAGCTTTCTTAAGAAATTATTGTAATTGAATGCTTTAAGCTTTCTCTAACCAAGCCTTTATGATTCTCAAGAATGTAGTTGAAGAACAATCTAAGCTTTGAATGCAAGAGATAATTTTTTTCTCAGGTTTTCTTGGTCTTCCAAACAACTCATAACATCATATATATAGTTAGGGTTTGAGTTGGGAGAGTGAGAGTGAGAGTGGTGGTAGGTTGTGGTAGATAGGATTCATAAATGCACTTTACTAGCTGTTTGACTACAGTGACAATCGGCTGCAAACACTTATCAGTCGACTGATAGATATCATTAGTCGGCTGCCAACCAACACTCAGTTGGCTACAGAAGGAAACTCTCAACACTAAGCACTTTCGACTTCTTTCAATCAGCTGCTCCAAATCAACAATTTTAGGAGTATTTGAATTTTGAAATTGAATTTAAAAATTGAATGGGATCTAGTTGTGGGAGTTACTGAGTGAGAGATGAGAGATGACGGTGAACCAAAGATAAGAGAGAAAATGATGGTGTGGACTAAACAATGTGATTAAGTAGTAGTGAGGTCGAGTTCTCGTAAAATGGAATTACCAATTTCTCGAGGTAGAAGTCCCAAGTTCTTGGTAGCAACAGATTTCTAATAATGGATTAATTTGCAGCGGCGGACACTGACAGAGGTATAGACGGAGCCGAGGATGCTAGTGGAACATGATGCGGATGGCTCAGGTGTATACAAAATATGTGATTAAAAATAACACCTTAACGACGCTAGGTTTTACCCTACATAAGCGCACGTATCAATTATAGAATAGCAACAGCTTGAGTAAGGGATATCGATCCTACAGAGACTAAGATTGTTCACTTTAATAGTTCAAAAATACTGAATTATATTTCTGCAAAGTTTTTTGGTTTGGGTGGTCAAAGACCAAGTTATCTATTTTAATATAAAATTATTTTAGAAAACAGAGTAAATTGGTTTATGATTCAAGAGAGAGAGAAAACTATGGTTTTTATCGCTCCACCACTAACCGCATAATATAATCATATATTTGTATCAATTGTAAGAGGGCAATCCATAAACTGTGAATCAGGTAGTACTGCAAATAGTTAAATATAATCCCAAAAAGGATTACCATCAATCGGATCGCGACAACCCATCTCAAGACTGAACTGATTAGTGTATGCCAATTAAATTACTCTAATCTACTCCTAATGCATGAAAATAAACTAAAGCATGTCTATCTCAACTCGCCAAGGCATGGCCTATGTCAACCTAAGGTTTCAAGTTTTATGACCACCATTGTGTAGAAAATCATAAATTAAGCATCCGAGTTCATGCTCATAGTGAATAATTGTGATTGTGTAAGATAAACATATTTATTAAGTCTAAGACAATAATCAAAATAAACATGTAAACTTGTTTCTCATCTATTACAATCATCACAGTACGGTCACAACTTCCCCCGTTACAGTTGAAAATAAAGATAAAAACTATATTACTTGGCTAGGGTTTTGCTAGAAAACCCTAGATACCGAATTAGTTGTTCATGGCTAAGAGAATCAGCATTGTTGGTGTAGAAACGCTCTCCATGGTCTTCTTCTCTGAATCTCTAGGTCTTGAATGGTTCTCCTTCTCAACAGCAACAATTATTAATGTAAACATGAGAGAACTCAATGAACAAACCCTAACGACCCCTCTCATCTAATATGAAGCTCTGTATTTATAGACAAGCCGAGGAAAACCCTAATGGTTGCCCTTTTTGGTAATTTCACACTAAAGATAATACAAACCCTAAGTTCTGATATATATGTGTGTATATACATGTATGTAGAGGTCTGAAGTCACAGATGTATCGCGGACTTAAAATAAGGACTAAATAGGCAAAACCTTGCAGAAAATCTCCAAACTTTTCGCAGTTACACTCCAAGCGTAGGTACCAAGCATAGCTTGATTTTCTCCAAGCGTAGGATGAAGCATAATTTTGCAGTTTCTGACCACTTTTTTAGTCTGAAAGCGTAGGAACAAGCGTAGGGATTTTGGTGAAAACCATTTTTCTCCGTAACTGAACCAAAATGACCATCTTGAACCCACAATACTTTTTGCTTGAAGTGAGCTTCGGAAAATGACGTTTTTTCCCTATATGAGCCATTTTTGCTCGGAAACACCTCTTTGGCTCTCATCTTGGATAAAAACAAACATGAACTTGGTTAATTCACCGAAGTTAGCTCTGTTTCTTTATTAAGCTCCTGAAACATGATTAAACACACAAATAACATAAAAATACCAAATAATGGAATGTAGAAACGTAACAAATGCAAGATAGGGGCTTAAAATGGACAATATTGAGCACCTATCAACAGACGATGGATGGCAGATGGTGAAAAATAGACGGTGGAAGGCAGTCAATGGAGGCGGACTACTGACAGCGGAGGCGGAGAGCGGAGAGTGGACGACACGAACCATGACTTAAATTCTCCATTTTCTCTCTATGCGATTTTTAGGGTTTGAGTAGATTGTTAGCCATGTCGTTAAGACCTAACGCTAGAACCAAGGTTCTCCAGAGCCGATACAAGGTCACCACCGATGCGGAAGAGGGTCGAAGACTGAGAGAGGACAACATGGTGGAGATCAGAAAGAGCAAACGTGAAGAGAGCTTGCTCAAGAAGTGTCATAAAGGCTTCCAATCCCAACAATTCCCTTCCAACATTCAAGCCTCCACCACTGAAAAGAAGCTAGGAAGTCTTCCTTCCATGGTTGTTTAGGGTTTGGGCAAATAATAACAATTTTCACCTTGAGGCAACTGCTCAATTTCGTAAATTGGTATCTATAGAACGCAGTCCCCCAATAGAGGAAGTGATACAATCTAGTGTTGTTCCTCGCTTCGTGGAGTTTCTTATGAGGGAGGATTTCCCGCAGCTTCAGTTTGAGGCTGCATGGTCATGTCGATGTAGAGAGGTGTTGAAAAATAGAGAAGAAATAAGAATAAAAATTCCTCGAATGATGATGAGGATGGTGAGATCACAGTAAAGAGGCGATAATTTCATATTAAGAGGGATTGAGGGTGAATCGGGTGATTAGGGTTTGTGTTTGTGTTGGAGAAGGAGAAGGTGATAGATACAGAAAAGATTGTATACATATATATATATATATATAGCGTGTGTATATATATATATATATATATATATATATATATATATGGATATGTTTGTAGAAAGGAGGGAGAGATTGAAAGTCTGGTGATAAGAGTTGATTAAAAGACTAGCATTTTAATTGAGGATCACCGCCGGGGATGGAGATGGAGTGACATCTCTAACAGAGACGACGATAAGCGGAAAGAACTACCAATAATCGGTAGACTCTGATACCATGTAAGAAGAAAATATGCCCTGATACTATGTTAATGGAGAAAATAAAACAAAGAGAATAAAGAGAATAATAAAGAAAAAACAATATTGAATTTTGTATATTGAAGTGTTATCTATTATAATAGAGATGACCCCTATATATAGGGGAAAATATGTGGAGAATAAGTAAACTTGGTGTGGGGGACAACTCAATATAAATTAAGTAATAATAAATGGACTGAGACTAACTATCTAGATGGTAATACTAAATGGACTAAGATTATCTAGATGGGCCTAAGCCCTAATATATTCTATCAACACGAAATTAATCATTTTTCTTACTTAAAATATGGCTAAAGAAAAAGATAAAGGTGAATCTTCAGTTTATACAATTCCAAAAAGTGGAGTGGAAATAAGTTATATTGGTATTTGTTAATGTTTGAGAAGCAGTTATTGAGTGTGTGTTTGTTTCAATGTTTAATATATACAATAAAAAATTGATTTTATTATTGGTGAAAAATGAGAAAATTTGAAAAATGAATCTTGGTGGAATCCTTTCATTGTTTCTCTTGCTTTACTTATAGCTATATCATTTAGCAAGATGGAATGGGAAGTTATACTTTGATGTTTTTGTTGTTATAGCCTATTTAGATAAATGAACATAAACCGACATTCAAGTAAAAAGTATGTAAAATATCTAAGATAATTAAATCAATTCACATGTAACCATACTCATAATTCTATTCTGAATTGTAGTATATTAAAACAAGGTACAAAATCAAATTTTAATTCCTCAAGAGGATGATATGGTTATACTCTGTAACCAAAGGTAACATATCCAGTGCAGGAGAAATTATTGTGTGGACCTAGTCCACCACATCATCCTGCTTACGTGGGGGACTAGGCTAATAATATAGTAACACAATACATATGAATTTGCCACATCGTCACATTTATAATTTTTTTTTTTAGAAAGTACATCGTCACATTTATAATTTTCCATGTCACCGCCAGACCCAAATTTCACCAGAGCAAGTTCTTTAACCAGATCCAAAACCTCATCGAAACAAGTTCCTCGACGGTTGATGACTCGAATGGTCACTGCATCACCGGCTCCAATTATACTGTCAACGAACATTAGCAGCGACGTCTATTGGGAAAGTGTCTCAAATTCTATTGTAATTAGGTTTCCTATTTAGAGTTGTATTGTAAAAGGAATTTCTTGTTAGAGAGTTTTTTTCTCCAAGGAATTGTAATCCTTGTCCAACAAAAAAATTGAGTTTTTCTTGTTCAACAAGGAAATGGGTTTAACTTTATAAATAGGGACTTAGGGTTTGTGTTGAGACTTAGAGAAGAGATGTGAGGGAAAGAGGAGGGGAAGAGGGTGTAAGGGTGATGTGTGCACGGGGTGAGGGTGCTATGTTGTTCACCTATGTAATTTCTTCCTAATAAATATTCCTTCTCTCTATGGACATAGGCTAAAGTTGGGGTTGAACCACGTTAAATATTGTGTATTATTTATGTGATTTATATGTGTGAGTAAAGACAGGTGTTGATGATATTGGGCATGATTAATTTTTCATTGTGAGATGAAAATTAATTCCTAACAAGTGGTATCAGAGCAAGGTTTAAGCAGATCGGTATCAGAAAGTTCAGGTTGAAGCAAATAAGAAACTCGTACGTTCTGGCCCAGATTTGAAGATCAGAGTTGTTCGAAATCAGAAACCAACCATACCAAGAGATTCATATTAATGAGACAAGGCCAGTACAGTCAAGCTCATCACCGAAAACAGTTGCACGCGCCCCCACGCACCTCCTGAAGTTTCGACCAATTTTTTGGCTCCACGTACAATAATTTCGTTTCAGGCCTATTTCGCGGAGCATCATTGATCGAAATAATGCTTATAATATATCAACAGAAATATATTTTGAAGATGAACATTTCAAAACAAAAATCAGCCCATAGGAGGAGAAACGCGCCTACACGCGCCCCGAGAAGGTTCTGACGTCGTCATTAATTTTGTCTTTTGTGTTGATTTGTTTTTTGGCCCGTTTTGACACGGTCAGAGGTGTTCTTAAGGTTTTGGACCGCTTCAGACGTAACCATACGATCCATTTTGCGTGATTCAACTCCAAACATCTCAAATAGTCTCAATGGGAGCTATGGGAGAAGAAAAGACAAAAAGGTCAGGTTGCAAAGCTTGGTTGAAGTTGTTTTTGATGTCGATGAGGTGGAGGTTGTGTTTCGGTTGATGCATGGAGGCATATGGTGCACAGCGGCGCGGTGGAGAGCGGGTAGCAGTGGTGGCTCGTATGTGCTAACGAAATTGTTGGGTTTCAAGTTGATGATGATGTCGAGTCATTGACTGATTTGAGTGAGACGACGAAGAGGCAGGTAGTCGGCACGAGGTTGAAGGCGGTGGTTGGACGATATGTGAGGAAAGAATTCGAGGGGTAGTGGTGTTTTTCTTGGGAAGATTGTGTAGAGTTAATTATGAAGATGGGAATTGTGAGAATTTAAGACTTGACGAAGTGAAGGAGTTTTTGATAAATGATGATGATTCTATTAGTGATTGGATAATATAAATAAATAAAAAATTGAGATGATGAAGATTTGATGAAGGTGGAGATTGCGGCTTGGTATAGAGATGACTGAGCTTGAAGAAGATAAAGATGATGATGTAGATGTAGATGAAGAAGATGAAGTGATCGCAGAGAAAACGCAGTCATGAAAATAGTGTTGAAGATGATGTTGATGTTAAAGAATGTTGAAGAAACGCACATAGTCACGGTAGAGGTGGAACATGATGCGTGTAGATGAAAAAGAAGAAATTTAAGAAGAAAAGTGTTGATGAAAAAGAAGAAAATAATGAGTAGAAGAGTGTTGATCCTTGTAGCAAGGTGGAGTTTTGAGAAAATGATAGAATTCGAGCCAAGGTGGAGATTGTTAGGAAAGTGTCTCAAATTTTATTGTAATTAGGTTTCCTATTTAGAGTTGTATTGTAAAATGAATTTTTTGTTAGAGAGTTTTATTCTTCAAGGAATTGTAATCCTTGTCCAATAAGAAATTGAGTTTTTCTTGTTCAACAAAGAAATGAGTTTAACTCTATAAATAGGGACTTAGGCCCTGTTTGGTAGGTGGTCTGGTCCCAGGTGGTCTGGTCTGGTCTTGTGTTTTATGGGACCAGACCATGTTTGGTAGCATTGGTCCCAAATTTTTGGTTAGACCAAGTAAGACCAAATCAGACCAAAATGGCCTCATTTCAGACCAAAAAAAAAGGTGGTTCCTGGTGGTCCGGTCAGGTCTTATTAATAAAATATATTTATAAATAATTAAAAATGAATAAATAATAATAATAATAATAAATTAAATAAAACATATTTTAAAAATAAAATATAAATAAAAAATAATTAAATAAATGAAATAAATAATACCTAATAATAATAAAAAAAATGAATATAATAATAATAAATAAATGAATAAATAAATAATAAAATATATTTGTAAATAATTAAAAATGAATAATTAATAATATAAATAATAAATTAAATAAAACATAATAATAATAAATAAATATAATAATAAAAAATGGACTAAATAATAAATAATAATAATAAATTACATAAAACATATTTAAAAATATAATAAAAAATAAATAATAAACAAAATGAAATAAATAATAATAATAAATAGATATAATAATAAATAATAAGTAAATATAATAATGAATAAATACTTCATAATAATAATAATAAATGAGTATAATAATAATAAATTAATATTAAATTAATTAAATATATTTTTAAATAATTAAAAATGAATAAATAATTTATAAATTAAATAAATTAAATAATGAAATAATAATAAATAAATAGAATATATTTATAAATTAATATATAAATTAATAAATAATAATTTAATAATATAAATAATAAAATATATTATAAAGTGAAGAAATAATAAATATATAAATAAATAATACATAAATAAATATTATAATAAATAATAAATAAATAGTAAGACCAAACCGTTTACCAAACAAACTTTTCCAGATCAGATTAGACCAGACCGGACCAGACCAGACCAGAAAGACCGCCTACCAAACATGGCCTTAAGGTTTGTGTTGAGACTTAGAGAAGAGATGTGAGGAAAAGAGGAGAGGAAGAGGGTGTGAGGGTGATGTGTGCACCGGGTGAGGATGCTATGTTGTTCACCTATGTAATTTATTCTTAATAAATATTCACTCTCTCCGTGGACGTAGGCTAAAATTGGGGCTGAACCACGTTAAATATTGTGTGTTATCTGTGTGATTTATGTGTGTGAGTAAAGATAGGTGTCGATGATCTTGGGTGGGATTAATTCCTAAGTGTGAGATGAGAATTAATTCCTAACAACGCCTCCCCCTTGAAACTCTTAGCTTAACAACTTCTAGGCAATAGATTCCTCAAGTACAAAGGCTCCGGATCCGGCGAGGCGTCGATAACCAATGTGAGGCACATGGCTGCGCCGATCTGTGAGTTTGGTTCAGTTTGTTAAGGAAAGTGTCAGTCAAAGATTTAAGGATGGAAGATGGCGGCAAAGTCAAATCCCGGAGGTAGTGGACGACGCCGGAGAGGAGATGAGGCGGACGCGACCAAGAAGTTGTGTTCGTTGTTCGGTGGTGTTTTTGGCTGATTACGTGGATGATGACCTTGCAATTCATATAGCTATGTGTCACTAAATTAGTGGTCTAGGCCACCACGTAAGCAAAATTATGTGGTGGACTAGGTCCATACAATAATTTCTCCAAGTGCAGAACCCACGCGAGATTTTTAAAATTTGTATAGGTCCTAGGTGAGGTAAAATGTGATGTCTTTTATACATAATTACATATACGTGCTTAAAAGCCTGTAAATTTTTAAAAAAATTATTAAAAAAAACACATCAACAATTATTAGATGTTAATAATTATTAGATGTTAATGGTATTATTATTATGGAGGTAATAATTATTGTGATTAGGAAATTATTAGATGTTAATATTTTATTTTCAACTTTCAAATAATTAGTCAATCAAGTAACGGATTTATGAGAGCATTAGTGTAAATTAAACTAAAATAGTTTCTTGCACCTCTTATATTTAAACGTGAACAAAAGCATACAACGTAAAGTAAAAATTATGTTCGGACACCATCTATATTATTTGTATTTTCAATGGTATAATATATATTTATCTACAGAATACAGCCCTTTATGTTCGAACACCATTTATATGTATTATTTAAATGTAATTCGTTCTATATTGAAAATAAAAAGAGAAGTCTCTATTATTTACTATTTTCTCAAATAAAAAATGATAATTGTCTTTTTTTAAAATAATATAATTTACATAATCATAGTTAGGGGTGCAATTTATTTTTATTTTTTTAAAAAAAATAAAAAATTCACACACACTGTCTCTACTAAGGTTTGAACCCTTGACCTCCCACTTGGGAGTAAGGATATGTAACGTTTTGGCCATTACACGCAACTTGAATTGGGAAACCCAAACCCAACCGAGTATAACTAAATTATTTAGATTTGAGTTTAGGTGCACCGAGGCAAAACCTAAAGTCAACCACAAATTTAAATTCTTATATTATGTATATAAATATATATTTAATTGATTACATATTCGAATTATAATAACCACATTTTCCATCTTTCAACTACCTTTGTTTAAATCTTAATTTTATCGTGTCTAACACTATTGCTAATTAATTTTCTAACAAACTTGTTATTATGAATTTGAAATAACTTTTTTAATTATATGTATATATACACACACTTTTAAACTTGCTAATTAATTTTGTAACAAACTTGTGGAGTCTCCTATTACTTGCATTATTATGATAGTTACGTCATGCTTGGATTGATTTTTCAAACGTTGTTTTTGGCTTTTTGGAGGAAAAAATTATTTTGAACGATGTTTGACAAAATTTTTAGAAGAACTTCCGAGCCTTGAAAAAGCTTTTTTATGAAGTTAGGGAGTACTAGCTTCTCAAAACAACTTATGTTTATATTTTTCTTCAGCGTAAAGTCGGAAGCAGAAGTTATATCAAACAATGACTTAGGCCATGTTTGGCATAGTTTCTGCTTCTGGCTTCCCGCAAAAGAAAAAGAGAAGTAGAAGCTGTTTTGAGAAGCTGGTACCCCCAGCTTCTCTAAAACACTCTTCCAAGGCCCAAAAGCTCTTCTAAAAATTTTGTCAAACACCGTTCAAAATAGATTTTACCTCCAGGAAGCCAAAAACAGCGTTTGAAAAGCCAATCCAAACAGGGCCTTAATCTATCTATGTACCTATCTATCTATCTATATTATATGGTTTGACTTCCTCTAGGCTCTCCATTTGGAAGACTCCACAAGTCCAATATTTTCACTGTACCAGTCCGCACCCGATCACTACCCCTGAAAGATACGCTCCTCTTACCATCTTATACGCGGCATCGAAATTTTAAACTTTTTCACATTGGGACCAAACTACCCCTCACCTATAAATTACTCTGCTCGGTGATTTTTTCCCCAAAACCACCGCCACATAGCTTCTCTCTCTCTCTCTCTCTCTCTCTTTCTCTCTCTCGTCTATATATATATATATATATCGCAACACAGTTGCAGAAATTCTCTTTCTGAATCCAAGTTCTTCATTTTGCTTTGGACGCCGGCCTCTCAATCTTTGACGTCATCAACTCCCCGATTGAGTAAACCCTCTCTCTCCCTATATATGTATATGTATATATACACACTTCTACATATATATATATATATATATATATATTCCTTGACTTTCGGGATTCTTTGAATTTTAAAAAAATTGGGAATTTTGTGGAAGGTTATTGTTCTGAGTATTCAATTAATGGACATTAATTGGGGATTGTTTGAATATGTGGGTGTGTTGTTGAAGATGTTCTAGTGTTAACGTACTGACTTTTATGGGTTTTGCAAGAAGTGTATAGAGTAACGGTCATATCTCAGTATTTGAAATTCTGGTGAGAGAAATTGAAAACACTGAAAAATTGAAACATATTTCTTTCGTTCTCATGTGTTTTACATAGGAATGGAATTCAAGGAAATTGATTGGAGGACTTGTGGTTTGTGTTCATTCTTTCTTGAGAATTGTGAGGTTTAGTTCACTTGATTTCTTGAAACTGGAAATTGAATATATATATATATATATATATGTTGGGAAATTTGGGTTGTTTCTGTAAGAAGTTCCAAATTGGGTTTGAACATAGGGAATTAGGGTGGATTTTAGGGTTTGAAGAAACAGGGTATGTGGGGGGTGAGGGTAATAGGGTCTTTTAACTGACTGTTTAGCTTGATAATAATATACACTTCTGACCACTAATGTTTTTAAATTATGGGTCAGAAACACATTGATAGATTCTTTTTGGGATCTCATGATGTCTGCATGGAAAGAAAGTTGCTGAAATCAATAATGCACTTTCTTTTCATTTGTTAAACAGTATATATAAACACAAGCACGCACTATATATGCATGTATTTTCATATTTTATGTATTATAATTATCATTGTTGTTTGGGGAAGGAGGTCAGTTTTTTATTTAATTGTCTTTGAATATGTATATGTTCATTGCTGTTGTGCAGGTCCAGAGAGTTACTATTCCCAGGTTGTTTGCTGCTTTTCGCCAAGATTCGTTTCAATAATTTCCTGTGGGCAAAGGGTAATAATTACTTTACATTTTGTTATACATGATTGTTTCTATGTTATGTTTTGAATGTTTGGGTTTTCTTATCTTTAGCTGGATTTGTGAGTAAGAAACTTCCTTGCTTGACATGACTGAATGGTGAGTACCCTTGTGCGTGTCTTTTATGGTCTGTGACTATTGTTCTTTAGTTAAATTTCAGACTTAATCTTTCAGTGGAAACTTTTTTGCAGCAAATGTTACTATGGTTCTCTAAACTTGCAATATAATTTATGTTTCTTCTTCTTTTTTATTTTTTATTTTTTTTTTTGGTTGAGATTTATTTGCTTTCTTCTTCTATGGTCTGAAGATTTCTGTTACTTGGTATTCCATTTAAGGTCAGGTTTATGCAACTATAACAAGCAACGACTAGAAGTTTGCTCGTTTTTCTTTGGGGGATTGGAATTTTATATAGGCTGTTCAGTTTTAAGGTTCTATCTCTTTTAGATTTGTCAAAAAAGGTGGAGAAAGCTTCAATATTTTTCTTTTCAGGAGATTTTCAGTTTTATTGTCCAAACTCCAAAAATATGATTTTTCCCATGTATGTGTGTGTTTATATTTTGCACTCAGAAAATTTGAACATTGAAAATATTTGAAGCCTATATGCAAATATGACAACTTTGAAAAAGTGTGTGGATGACAGAACCAATGAACAAAAATAGTTATGTAGTAGACTACTTCCAAGTAAAATAATATATGTATTTGACAAGTTTGGTATACATTGAGGACAAAACTTTCTACCGAGTAACTTTTAATCTCTCTTGTTCAATCTTTTGATTTAATTTTTCAATCTAAATCATCATCACCACTCACCTGCCACCACCGCTGCCAAACCCACTGCCACTAACACCAACCACTACCACTCAGCACTTGCCAACCCATCTCAACTCTCTCAATTCAGTCTCCTCTTTATACAGTTTCACCTTCTATTTCATAAAGAAAACAAGAAAATTTTAACCTCTTACTTCAAAATCAAAACAATTGCATCAATGCAAATGTATTCAAATCGGTGCGTTTTTAACCCAATGTTAGGAGCGGTAAAACTTCAGTTCTCGTGAACTTTTATTTAATAATGTTGGACTAGTATATCAGTATTGCCAAGCTTTTATTTCATTCTCCTGGTACTAACCTTATAGTAAACTGGGGTTGAATGTGAGGAGAGAGAGGTTTTGTAGAAAATGAGTTTGGGTTTCGATGAGGTGGGTTGTCGGTCATGGTGATTCTGGAGTACAGTGGGGCAGTTAGTGTTAAATGGTGGTGGGTCGTCAGAGGTTTGGTGGTGGTGGTGATATAAATAAAGAGGTTGGTGTGAAGGTCTATATGTCCATACCAAACAACACCAAGAATGGTGGCTGGCTCATGGTGGTTCAACAATGAATCAACATTCGCTTTCTGCCACACAAAGCCTAGCATGGGTGTTCAAAGGACAGCCATATATCTTGTTTCCAAAAGCCTATAAATAGGGTGTGTATATGTTGTATAGCAACATAGAGAAAAACAACAAAACCAAGAGAACCAAGTGAGTTCTAAGTGTGGTGTAAGGTAGAGTTGAGTTGAGAGTTGTATCCTCCCCCCTCCCCCCCCAACAAGTGGTATCAGAGCATCGGTTGGAGTTTCCGGAGGCATTTTTCCACCAAAAATTGAGCTTGTTTAGCTCCTGATAAAAAATCTGGAATTTTGAAGTTGCTCGAAATCAGTTTTTGAGCATTCCATTGTGTTTGTCTCGTCGAGATAAAGGGCCTGTTTGGATAGGTGGTTTTGGGCCTGGTTTTGGTTTTGGTCTTTGATTTCAAGACCAAACCATGTTTGGTTGGTGGGTTTTGGACTTGGTTTTGGGCTTTTTAAAACCAAGCACTAAAACCATAGTTTTGGCCTACCAATTTTGACTTTTCTCTCTCTATATATATAAAATTTTGAATAATTTTATTATATACTGAAAAAAATTAAAAATTTAGAAAAAAAAAGGATACAAAATGGGGAAAAATAATTTTATTCCCAAAAAAATTAATTTTCCGAAAAAATATTTTTTCGGAAAAAATTTATTTTTCCCCATTTTATATCCTTTATTTTCTAAATTTTTAATTTTTTTCAGTATATAATAAAATTATTCAGAATTTTATATTTTTTTTGAATTATATATATTTTTTTCGAATTTAAGATATATTATTTGAATTTTATATATAATTTTCACATTTTAAAATATTTTTTTCGATTATATATATATTTTTTGGAATAAAAAAAAATAAAAATGTCAAATGTTTTCGGGAATTTTAAATATTTTTTAATTATATATATATTTTCATTTTAATATTTTTTTTCAATTTTATATATATATTTTTCATATTTATATATTTTTAATACATATTAGTATATATATATAATTATACCAAGACCAACTCCTTACCAAACATTATATATAGGTTTTAGATTTACCTAAAACCACCGAAGACCACCAAAACCAAGTTCCCAAATGGGCCCAAAGCCAACGGTCCAAACGGCGGCAAAAATGGAGGTCGTACAAGCAAGATACATCTCGCCGGAATTTTTTTCAAACTCACCGGAAAATACAGTTCCGGTCATTGGAAAATTGTAGAAGATGATGATGATGTCAGCATGACGTCATTCTACCCCGTCACCGCCACATCATCACCCCTTGCCATGTCAGTGCCTTGTCATCTGCCACGTCGTCGCTTTGTCATTGTGCCACATCATTGCCTTGTCGCCGCCACATCATCATACTGCCACATCAGCAGCAGTACTTAATATTTAAAAATAAAAAAGAGAATGTGAAAAGATAGTTTTGCCCTTTTTCATTGTTTTGGCCCTATACAACTCATTTTAAGTCCGATTCGGGCCCAGTTAAAGGCGATATTAAGGTTTTCGACCATTCTGGACGCAACGGTGCAGTTTATTTTGGGTGATCCAGCTCCTAACATATCAAACAAGCCAGGTGGAGCTTAAAAACCAACCCTATTCAATGGAGGAATCGGGGTCAGGAGCCATGATTAAATTAACAACCTCTAATTACACCATTTGGAGACCCAGGATGGAGGATCTCCTTAATTACAAGGATTTGGCGAACCCTTTAGAAAATGAAGGCGCAAAACCCGGGTCGATCTCGGAAAAAGATTGGACCAAGATGCACAAGAAGACAATTGGTCAAATCAGACAGTGGATAGATCATAGTGTATTCCATCACGTTGCACAAGAGACCAACGCATACGAGCTTTGGACGAAGCTTGAGGATATTTATTAGGCCAAGACCACTCGAAATAAAGCTCTTCTAATGATGCGATTCGTAAATTTGAAGTTGAGGAGTGGAACCTCTGTAGCCGAGCACACCAGTGAGTTTCAGAACCTAGTGAACCAGCTTGCAACTGTAGAGTTGAATCTTGGCGATGAAACTCAAGCCCTATCACTGCTCAGTTCCTTACCACCCACATGGGAGACACTGGTGGTCTCCCTCGGCAACTCAGCACCAAACGGCAAACTTACCATGATGGTGGAAAAGGATGTCATACTCAGCGAGGAAGCCAGAAGAAAAGAAGCAGGCATAAACCAATCACATGCCTTTGTTACAGAAAGTCAAGGAAAACCTTACGGAACTAGTAGAGCCAGAAGTAGAGGAATGTCTTGAACCCGCGACAGGTCTAGCGATGACAGAAACCAACAAAAGGGTAAATATGTTTGTTTTCATTGTGGCATCGCAGGACACTTGAATAAAAATTGCCGCAAATTGCAAAGAGAGCAAGAACAAAGCAGCCACCAACCACAAAAGGAAGATGGCGATTCATGGTCACAGTTACAAGAGACATCGCAATATGCTCAACTGATGAAGAGATGTGCCTCCACATAGGAAGCAACGAAGCCGAGTGGGTGGTTGACACAGCAGCATCTTACCACGCCACTCCCCACTGTGATTTCTTCACCTCATACAAAGTTGGAGACTTTAGTACAGTGAGGATGGGTAACACGAGTTTCTCAAAGATAGTGGGAATCAGCGATGTCCAGATCAAGAACGGTATTGGCTGCACTATGGTGTTGAAGGATGTCAGACATGTGTCAGACCTCCGTCTCAATCTCATTTCCGAGACAACCTTAGATCGAGAAGGCTACGACAACTATTTCAGCAATGACAACTGGAAGCTAACAAAAGGAGCTATGGTTGTCGCTCGAGGACAGATGCACGGGACATTGTATAAAATGTGAAGGTGATTGCTGACAGTCTCAATGCAGTTGAAGATGAGACTTCACCGAATTTGTGGCACAAAAGACTCGGACACATGGGAGAGAAAGGGTTGATCACACTGGCGAAGAAGAAACCTGTCATAGTATCCAAAGGTACTCCAATTAATCCTTATTATCACTGTTTATTTGGAAAACATCATAAAGTCTCTTTCAACTCAACCACTAAAAGAAGAACAAAGTTGTTGAGTTTAGTACACATTGATGTTTGTGGTCCCATAGAAGTGTAGTCTTTAAGCGGTAACAAATATTTTCTTACATTTATTGATGATGCTTCACAAAAGGTGTGGGTGTATTTTTTTGAGAACGAAGGACCAAGTACTCGATTATTTCAAGGCATTCCACGCTATGGTAGAGCGGGAAACAGGAAAGAAGTTGAAGTGCCTCCGATCAGACAATGGAGGCGAGTATACTTCCAACAAGTTTCGAGCATACTGCTCTGAACACAGTATTCGACATGAGAAGACGGTCCTACGTACCCCCACAGCATAATGGTGTAGCCGAGAGGATGAACCGGACCATTATGGAAAGAGTTAGAAGTATGATCAGTATGGCTAAGTTGTCAAAGTCATTCTGGGATGAAGCAGTTAGAGCAGCTATCTACCTGATCAACAGATCACCATTAGTACCGCTGCAGTTCGAAGTGCCAGAGAAAATATGGATTGTAAGAGATCCCTCCTACTCTCACCTGAGGGTGTTTGGGTGCAAGGCGTTTGCACACGTATCCAAGGAGCAAAGACAGAAGCTTGACCTGAAAACAACTCCATGTGTTTTCATCGGCTATGGAGATGAAGAGTTTGGGTACAGGCTATGGGATCCAAAATCAAATAAGGTTATCAGAAGCAGGGATGTTGTGTTCCAAGAAAATCAGACATACAAAGACACTGAAAAGACCACAAAGTCCAGTGGTTCTAGTCTCAACATTCCAGACATCATCCCAGATACCGCAACAGTACAGTTGACCCCAGATAATGAAGAAATACAGGATATAATCCCAAAAGCAGAGGAGGAAGAAGAACCTAAGGGTGTTGAGCAGGGGAGCCACAAACCCCTCCACCATAAGTTATAGAACCAGAAGTAGCTCCTCCAGTTGAAGAGCCTCAACCAAGAAGATCTGAAAGAGGCCGAATGTTGATTCCGTCGAGGAGATATCCGGAGTCAGACTATATTCTGCTTACTGATGAGAGGGAGCCAGAATGTTTTCAGGAAGTGAAGACCCATACGGACAAAGGAAAATGGTTACAAGCTATGCAAGAAGAGATGGGTTCCTTGCAGAAGAACCAGACTTACGAGTTGGTGAGACTTCCCAAAGGCTGCATTGAAAAATAAATGGGTGTTCAAGCTAAAGAAAGACGCCAACGGAAAGCCAATGAAGCACAAAGCCCGATTGGTCGTCAAAGGGTTCCAACATAAGAAATGCATCGACTTTGACGAGATTTTCTCACCAGTGGTGAAAATGACCTTAATTCAAGTGATACTTGGATTGACAGCTAGTTTGAACCTGGAGCTTGAACAAATGGACGTCAAGACAACATTCCTCCATGGAGATCTACAGGAGGAAATTTACACGGAACAACCAGAAGGATTTGAAATTACAGGGAAAGAGCATATGGTCTGCAAACTGAAGAAAAGTCTCTACGGCATCAAGCAAGAGCTGGGACAATGGTACAAGAAGTTTGACTCATTCATTATGGGTCATGGTTACAAAAGAACTGTTGCAGATCAATGTGTCTACATTCGAAGATTCCCGGATGGTAACTTTGTTATACTATTGTTGTATGTTGATGACATGTTAATAATGAGACAGGATGCTAGTATGATCAGCAGGTTGAAACAAGAATTGTTCAAGTCCTTTGACATAAAGGACCTAGGCCCAGCTCAGCAGATATTAGGCATGAAGATTGTTCGTGACAGGAAAGCCAAGAAATTGTGGTTGTCACAAGAGAAATACGTTGAACGGGTGATTGAAAAGTTCAACATGAAATATGTCAAGCCAGTTAGTACTCCACTGGCTAACTACTTCAAGCTAAGCAAACAAGCGTGTCCCTCTTCAAAGAAAGAGATGGAAGCAATACCCTATTCTTCAACTGTTGGTAGTCTGATGTATGCAATGGTTTACACAAGACCGGATATTGCTCATGATGTAGATGTTGTGAGCAAATTTATTTCAAATCCAGGCAAAGACCATTGGGAAGCAGTTAAGTGGATTCTCAGATACCTAAAGGGTACATCGAAGCTATGTTTGTGCTATGGGGGAGCTGAACCAATCTTGGAGGGCTATACAAATTCAGATATTGCCGGTGATATTGATAGCAGGAAATCTACATCAGGATTCCTATTTACTTTTGCAGGGGGAGCTGTCTCATGGCAATCCAAATTGCATAAGTGTGTCGTTTTATTTACAACAGAGGCAAAATACATTGCCGCAGCGGAAGCTGGGAAGGAAATATATGGATAAAGCAGTTTCTCCAAGAACTGGGAGTTAGACAAAAAGAATACAAAGTACATTGTGATAGTCAGAGTGCTCTGGACTTGAGCAAGAATTCAATGTATCATTCCCGCACTAAGCATATCGACATTCGCTATCATTGGATACGCGAAGTGATGGAGCAACAACTATTGAAAATTGTAAAGATCCACACTGACGAGAACCCAACAGACATGTTAACAAATGTGGTTACTCGTGAGAAATTAGAGCTATGTCGGATGGACAACAACTGAAGAGCATCAGAATTTGTTCTCCTCCGAATGGTATGGAAGGGCAGAATTGAAGGTCTATATGTCCATACCAAACAACACCAGGAATGGTGGCTCTAGATTGGTGGTTGGCTCATGGTGGTTCAACAACCAAACAAATGCACTTTCTGCCACACAAAGCCTAGCATGGGTGTTCAAAGGACAGCCATATATCTTGTTTCCAAAAGCCTATAAATAGGATGTGTATATGTTGTATAGCAACATAGGGAAAAACAACAAAACCAAGAGAACCAAGTGAGTTCTAAGTGTGGTGTAAGGCAGAGAGTTTGAGAGGTAGAGTTGAGTTGAGAGTTGTATCATCCTCCCCATTTTTCATCAAAGATAGTGAAATCTCTCTCCCGTGGACGTAGGTCTCGATTTGGGCCGAATCATGTATAAATTTGGTGTCTCTGTTTGCTTGTGTTTGTGTGTGTTTTTGACCGGTTAATCCTAACTTGGTGATATAAATTTTGTGGAGGGTTATTGTTCTGACGAATGGACATTAATTGGGGATTATTTGAATATGTGGGTTTGTTGTTGAAAATGTTCTAGTGTTAACGTACTGACTTTTATGGGTTTTGCAAGAAGTGTATAGAGTAACGGTCATATCTCAGTGTTTGAAATTCTGGTGAGAGAAATTGAAATCACTGAAAAATTGAAACATATTTCTTTCAGTCTCATGTGTTTTACATAGGAATGAGATTCAAGGAAAATTGATTGAAGGAGTTGTGGTTAGTGTTCATGCTTTCTTGAGAATTGTGAGGTTTAGTTCACTTGATTTCTTGAAACTGGAAATTGAATATATATATATATATATATGTTGGGAAATTTGGGTTGTTTCTGTAAGAAGTTCCAAATTGGGTTTGAACATAGGGAATTAGGGTGGATTTTAGGGTTTGAAGAAACTAGGTATGTGGGGGGTGAGGGTAATAGGGTCTTTTAACTGACTGTTTAGCTTGATAATAATATACACTTCTGACCACTAATGTTTTTAAATTATGGGTCAGAAACACATTGATTGATTCTTTTTGGGATCTCAAGATGTCTGCAACGGAAAAGAAAGTTGCTGAAATCAATACTGCACTTTCTTTTCATTTGTTAAACAGTATGTCTAAACTCAAACACACACTATATTTTCATTTTCTATATTATAATTATCATTGTTGTTTGGGGAAGAGGGGCCAGTTTTTTATATAATTTGCTTTGAATATGTATACGTTCATTGCTATTGTGCAGGTCCAGAGAGTTAGTATTCCCAGGTTGTTTGCTGCTTTTCGCCAAGATTCGTTTCAATAATTTCCTGTGGACAAAGGTTAATAATTACTTTACATATTGTTAGACGTGCTTGCTTCTACGTTATGTTTTGAATGTTTGGGTTTTCTTATCTTTAGCTGGATTTGTGAGTAACAAACTTCCTTGCTTGACATGACTGAAGGTCAGTGCCCTTGTGTGTGTCTTTTATGGTCTGTGACTATTGGTCTTTAGTTAAAATTGGATTGTCATTTTTGACAGCAAAAGAGCTGATATGTTTATGAGAGGAATAGAGAAGAGTGAAAATTTATATTTGTTTCGCTCTCGTGTTTTACTGGGAATCTTGAGAAACTTGCTTTATTAGGAATGAAATTCAAGGAAAATGACTTAAGGAGTTTCGATCTGTCTTCATGCTTTCTCGAGAATCGTGGTTTTAGTTTATATGTTTTGTTGAAATTGGAAATTTGGTATATATATATACATATATATAGATATACAGATATTGAGATAGATATGTTGTGAAATTTACATTGTTATTTATGACAACAAAAGAGCTGTTTCATTGAGAAGTTCCTAGTGGCTTTCGACCTTGGTGAATTGGGTGGGTTTTAGGTTTTGAACAGGGTGTCAAGGTGGGTGAGGGTAGTGGGGTCTTTTAACAGCCTATTTTGCTTGATAGTAGTATAAACTTCTGACCACTTTTGTTTTGAAATATTATGTCATTGATAATGTCTATGATAAAGTAAGATTGTATCTCTCATTGTCTTTTTTTCTTTGTGGATAATCAGTTCGGATTCTGTGGACTGGGTTTTCTGGATTGAAGCTAAGCCACTTAACTCGGATTCTTAGGTAAATTTTAATGGTGGCTTATATATTCTATGGCATTGGTAATATATGATAAAGTAGTATCATCATGTGATCTCTGTTTTAATCCCTTGTTATTAGGGTTGGAAGCTAATTTGGATTCGTACTAGAAGTAATATGATGGGAGAACTTGTATGGGTGAGTCTTACTGAATTTTGTCATGTTATTTGTCTTATTTATTAACTAGGTATAATTAGATTTGGTTTTATTTTCTCCAATTTATACTTGCATATATATCCCATGAAATGAAAGAATGTCGAATTCTACATACACACTGATATAATGCTGTATGAAAATAAATTCATGATTTTTTGTTTTAGAATGTTTCTCAAATTTTTAGAAAGGAAAAATGTATTATCTGTAGTGATTGACATGATTATGTGTATATAGGAGAGATGTCTCTAGAAGAAGGGAATCTCCAGATCACACAATGATTAAGATACTTTTGATATATGGGTTTTCAAACAAAATTTAAATTTTTATATCATTTATGCTCCTATATATATGTAGCTAGAATATGAAAACCCAACTAGGCTTGTTTTCAGATTAGCATGGTCAATGATACCCCAATAAATGAATGCCGATCAAACCTAGTTAGTGTAGTAATAGTTGCTTTTAGGAAGCTAGGAACAAAATTGTGGAATGTAGTATGTAGGAGATTTAGTTTTGAATTATTATTGGAAGTTATGCTTGTATCATTGATTAATAATGCTCCTTAGACACAACTCACGTTTAATAAGTCAAAACTTCCGGTAGTAAAGTGAATAATCTTAAATGAGTTGGATTTGGTTAGGGCTGCAACTTGGGCCAGTCCAACCCGGCCCAACCCGAATCCGGTTGGGCCAGATCCGGTTTGGGTTGGGTCGGGCCAGCCCTTAAGACATGTTCGGGTTCGGGTTGAGCCCGACCCATTCTTCCATGGGTCGGGTCGGGTCGGGTTGAACCTTTTTAAAAATATATAGAAAAAATTTTCGCATATACTATATGTAGTATATATATACTTGTATCTATATATACATATATATAGATTTTTTTCACTCTTACTTTGACCTGTGTTGATAATCGCAAAATCGGGTTTCGAGATGATTATGATTGAAGAGGTGAGATCTGCAGATTAATTACCTGAGAGAGAGAGTGAGGAGTGAGAGAGGAGAGTATGGGAAATGAGGGCGGAGGGAGAGAGATTATGAAGCGAGGAGAGAGAAAGAGAGCATCGAGAAGATCATCAATGGGGTTTCTGTACAGGTGTAGAGAGAGAAAATAGCAAAATGTCGATACAAACTATGCGCAGAGAGAGAGAGAGGGGTTATGCTATAATGAGCCAGCCATTTCCGGTTTGGCCGTTGGGACAATTGAGTCTAGCTTGCCCTAGTCTCTCATACCGTCATACGTATATATTCATTATATATATGTATATATATATCGATGCTTTCAATAATTTTCATTTTGGCTCCAGTATGGCTGTGCTCATTATAAGATGAATTTTGTCTATATAATTTGCAACTTCGTTTACTAGGTGTTGTTTGAAAATCTATTGAGCATCTAAATTTGAATAAATTAAACGTTTTTTAATCAAGTTTTTTTTATAAATAATTTAAACATTAATGTCAATTAAAACAAAATAAAATTTCAAGTGACTCAATTATTATTTCAGCCGTTGGATTGTGTATAGCAATGGTTCGGATCATTCTTTCTTAACAAAACCGGGTTTCGGGTTCGGGTTAGGGTTAACCCGAACCCAACCCAATTTAAACATTGACCCGATAAGCCCCAACCCGTGCTTGCCCAAATTGAGGCTGAACCCGACCCAAACCCGAATTTTCCGGGTTGGGCTGGGCCAACCCGCCCAAGTTGCACCCCTAGATTTGGTAGCTAAGAATTTTGATAATGTTTGGCCAAATTTTGTGGATCTTTAATGTGTATTCAGTTCTTCGTCACATAAGCAATCTGACACGAATGCAAACTGTCAAGAACCTGGATGCACATTAACTGACTAGAACTTTTTAAGGACCAAGCAATTATGATATAAGTATTCAGATATTGTTGGAGTGATTAGAAAGTCTATATCTTTTGTATTTCTATATTAAATTAGACAACCATGTGGGATTTCCTGTTGTATACCAAGTGTAACAACCACGTGGGATGTCTATAAAAGTAGGGATGCCTTCTAATGTCGGATCACGCATTTGAGAACATGGTTAATTAGATGACTAGATATTTTTGAGATTTTTTTATTTTTTTTACTTAAAAAAATCTGAATTGTTATATAATTGATTTTCTTGTGTATCTGTGATAATAACATGAAAACCTACTAGGCACATTAGCATGGATAAGGATACCCCAAGGAATGACACAGAAATTATTTTAATTCTGTATTTATTTTTAGCTGATGTAAGCAATGTGACACGACTACAAAATGTTGAACACCGATGCAATTTACTAGACGTGGAATATTTTTACTAGGGATAAGTTTTATTGAAATATTACTGTTACATAGAGGGAATGATCAGAAAGTTTCTTTTCTTCTTATTCTTCTTTTTTTGTTGGTCAAATGTGATTGAATTAGAGAATTTTTAGAAATCCAATTAAGATCGTTCCTAGGACGAAGCATAGGAAACTTGGAAGCTGATAAAAAAAATGTAAATTGACATTTCATGACTGTTTGTTTGTTTGGTTTGGTTTTTTGTTTTCTTTCCCTTGCCATAGCTTGCTTAAGAGTTGCATGTGGGAATCGCTGCCGATCTCGGCGCAGGTACCTCTTTCAGGGTATATTCTTGTTTAGGTTGTCGTATATTTCTAGTATTGAAGACTTAAATTTCACAGAGTTCTAGTGAGTGAAATGTGAAATATAATTTTTAAAGTTGGAAAGGTTGTTGAAACTCACCAGCTTAGTTGCTCGCATCACTCCCTCATGTGCCCACTAGTCACTGAATGAGTGTGTGCAGTTAATTGTGGTGACAATCAACAATACTCTATTATTTATATCGTCAATATATATGTGTATGTATATATCTAATCATTATTAGTGACTTTGTTTTGTAAGGGTCTGCACCAGTTATATATGAAGCAGGCATTTGGAAAATGACATTTTTTTCTTTCCTTTTTGTAAAGATAGTGCTGAAATAGAGCAACAAGCGCTTGTAGGGCATGTCTTGGAAAGAAGCTTTAATTATTTTGCGGATTGGGGTGCAAGAAAAGATATGCCACATGCTACCCTTACTAGAGGAGATATATGACGCGCGCAAATGCCGGGGTCTGTGAGTGTTGTGCTCCTATGGTAATTGTTTGGAGGATATGCAACGTTGTACCCCTGGAGTATGCAATAATTTCTCGGGTTGCAGAGAGGCCGTAACCAACTCCTTTCAGTGCTGAGCTAGAGGCTAAATGGAGGCTACAAGAGATGGAGAACAAAATTTGCTCCATTTTGCATTCATGCCAAATCGAATGTTTTACAACATTTGGTATTGATAACGTCAAAATGGTGGCTCTTATATAACCATTGATAAGACAACTACAACTTGAAATTATTGTTTATTTTATTTTATTTTAACTCGTTTATTTTATTCTTTGGTTTACATCACCAAAGGTGGCGAGCCAACAACCCTTTGATCCAACACCAAAGGTGACTATGGCCGATATGCAAATAAGATATCTGAGCCAAACACAAAGGTGACTAACATGTGCAGTGCAGCAAGGTGTGTAGGCCACATGCAAATAATGATTTTTTTATCACTACCAAATGTGGGTAGTAATGATTTTTGATCACTGTAATTTTCTGTAATTATAGAAATATAAAATTTTAGAGTAATTTATTGCTTAAGTTGTAAGTATAAAAAATGTAGATATAATTATTACACAATTTATAGAAACATTATTAGGTGGAAAGGTTGAACTACATCTCATTCAGTTTCATCCTATTCTCTGACTTACATATATATATTTTTTGTGGAACTCTATTCTTGCCAGGTTTATTTATTTACTTATTTTTGTGGTTGTAAGGAGTATTTTTAAAAGATTCTATATAAATATCAATATGGAACTGAGATAGTTATCTTTTAGAAAATTCTAACAAATGCCTAGACTTTACTAAGGTGAGAGAAAAGATAAAACTGTATAAATTTCTATATGTATCTTTTAGAAAATTCTAATGATAGGGGGAAAAAAATTTAAATCGATTATTAATAAAAATTTAAGTTATTTCATGTAATTAGCTGCATTTGGTTTACCCAAAAATGGTATAGATCTATGATAATTCTCATTTTGTTAGATATGGTAGATTAAAATGATTTAGAATTGACTGCTGAACACAATTATAAATAGAGAGAAATTATAAGGTGGGAGAGAAGTCATAAGGTAAAGGGTTGCACATGTGGTAAATACAGAGAAATTAAGGCAGGTTATAAATCTTAATTCAGCATTGTTACTAGGGCATTTGACCCCGAAAGCCCCCAAACCAAGAACGGAAACGGAAGCCTTTAAATTTTGATATACCAAGCTTGAAATAAGTATCTTCGAAATTTGAGAATCCCGACGAATCCCTAATCCATAAATATTCCATTCCAAAAAATAGAGAGTATTTCAAAATCACAATTTTAGTAGTCACACTTGGTATCTGTATTTTATTTCTCAATTGTTTATTTTCCCTTTATGAGGAGAGTGCATCTTATTTCTCAATTGTTTATTTTCCCTTTATGAGGAGAGTGCATCCAGGGCCCTTAGTAAGGTACAAGTATTCGCCAGAAAGCTCCTGTTCACTTATGCCCCCTTGTTCCTTCTATCATTCGATCATTCTTAGGTCCCCTTAGTCCTGGTAAAAGCATTCATATGTTCAGTATTCCTGATAATTGTCATCCGTCAAAATAATAATAATGATAATAATAAAACACATTAGCAAAATTACAAATGCATAAATCAAAGTTCATATACAGTAATTTTCCTGCATAGTGTGATATACCCTATACTTGTATAGAGTGACATTAATAAGCCACTGTTGTAATCTGGAAGAAGAAATGGGTAACAAGTAGTATTAAGTTCAATGATGCAAAAGACTAGCATGCACAGGATAGATGGCTGACAAGGACACTAGAAAAATTATACGGAATTTAGAGGTAATGTCAGTCAGCAACACTGAAAGAATTTCATCAAACTTTCAAAGAGTATAGTTTTTTGAGAAAATATGATTTTTCAACATTATCGGCAGCCCACCGAAGACCTTCAACCAAGGGCACTAGTTGCACTGTAAGAGAACCAGCAAGACCCCAGATTCAGTGACGGAGATGGTCCTTATCTAAGCTGAATCTCCACACCAGTTTGGAATCAAGGACTTGCTGATTCATACTCAAGATCATGAAATGATTCTTGTTCACGCTTTATCACCTTGTGTTTTCTCAAAGAAAGATAGATTTTCCCATACCCAAATTACCCCTAGAAAAATAAATCCCATCCCAGCCCGTATGGTAAGTTGTAACCATCAAAAGCACTCAGGCCTATAAGAAAAAACCCAAGTCGGGGTCCGCATATCAATCTAGGACAAAAACCTTCAATCCTTTGTTAGGACTGAACATAGCAGATCTAGGACAAAAACCTTCAAAACCTTCAATCCTTTGCAAAACGTGCACAAAAGCTTCAACAACAATAATTGGAAGAATGTTGTTCAAAGTCACTAGGGGTTGTTTGTTTATGTCAGATACTGAAATAAATTCCCAGAAGGTCAGAAGACATTTACAATTGCCAACTCAAATTTCATAACTCGCAATGCTTTTCTGAAAGTTTAGCCACCCTGTTTTACCCAACGAAGTTTACGGAGTTGATCTAGAAGACTAGAAGCCAAAATTGTCCAAACTGGAAATTGCAAACTACAAATATAATAGAAAACCACATTGCAATGTGATGAGGATTTGAAATCCTCAATGTCACCAACTGATAGAGTTATTATAATTTAGAGTAAATTGTTCTTTTCCTTTCTTTCTATTGCCTTAAAGGTATCATTGTATATTTCAAGTCAAATATAAAGATATGGCAATGTGAAGCGTAGATGGATTCCGTAGATGGATTCCGGACGACGATCCCATCATCCCTAAACCTTGCTCAAATAATTATCTTCATCTCTTTTCTCCCTTCTCACTTAATAATGCCCGTGTTTCATGCTTAATTGGTATTAGAGAGGTGGTCTTAATCAGGGAGTTCACAGTGGTGGTGGTTGGTGCTTCTGCTCAGTTACAAATGCTTTCCAATTCACTGTTTGTCGATGGTGGTGATTAGCATCAATTGTGTTTCCTGAGAGGTATCTGATTTTCCAACAGGTCGTATCAGGTTCGAAGGTCAACATTAGAAAGAGTGCTATGATTCCAGTTGGGGAGGTGGCCACCATCTCCATCTTGACCGTTGTGTTGAGGTGCGGTGTTAGCCAATTTCCTATTTCTTACTTGGGGTATCCTTTGGGGGGTCGTCCGGGGGCTGCAAGTAACTGGAATCCAGTGGTGGAGGGGATTATGAGGAGATTCGAAAAGGCAATATCATTCGAAAGGAGGGAGGCTGACCTTGATAATATGCTGACGTATTACTTGTCTTCGTTCCAGATTCCGGATTTGGTGGCTAAGAAGATTGAGAGGTTGCATAAACGCTTTTTGTGAGGAGTCTATTTAGTTGCTTGGGAGAAGGTGTGTAGGCTGGGTTTGGATGAGTTCACAAAGAATATTAGATTAGAGTTGGGGATAGCAGGCTGCTGAGTTTCTAGGAACTTAGGTGTGGGAGAGTTCCTTGGCGACATGCTTTCCGAGGCTATTTGCAATCACCCGTGACCAACACTCTCTGGTGGCTGACTGTTCTCCATGTCTAGTGAACATGTTGTTCTTGTTTCTTTTTCAACACTACACTTCATACAACAAATCTGGCCAAATAACCGTTACCTGACCCCAAGTTCACTCTCCCACTTCAATTCAATCACTGACTTCATATAGTTGTATGGGAGTTTACTTCTTCCCTTCCGTTCTTGGAAGCGCTTAAGGTACCCCACTTCCTTGATCTTACCCGTTAATTGGAGAGGCCAAAATGAAGAAGTATAAAAAGATCTTGCCTTTGGGGTGGGGGCCAGACTTCTCACAAAGAACCGCAACATGGAAAGGGAGGTATCCAACCAGTAGCCTAGGAGGATGACCATTCTATCCAGAAAACTTCGCATCAGGAGCAGTTTGATCATACGGATAACGAACGGGCTTTCTCATCCAATTCTATGGAATGGAAGCCCTATGGAGCCAACTACGGCAAGCCGGTGGAAAATGTCATTATATCGAAAGGCATCTGCAATGACAGACAAGGGGGAAGGCGAAGAGGAGGCATTGAACCGGTGGGAGAAATGAGCAAGCAAAGAGACTCACATGGCTTACTTGGTGAGCCAAGTGAAAGAAGGAATTATACAGAGGTACTGGCTAGAGGACGGGTTACTCTGAGGCTACGCCAAGGGCGGGCTCCTATTCGTTCCCAATTAATGATCTAGAATTTCCGTACCCAAGAAGTAGTAGGAGAGAAAAAACGAGGCAAGGGCTTCTGTTATTCAGTCCTACCACTTTTTAATTTTCCTTTTTTCTTTAGTCTATCCTGAATTTCCTTATTATTAATCTCATTTACCACTACCATGTGATGCTTGTCATTTGCAAATTTGCAATTTGTTCTCCAGTATAGTCTTCCAATAGTCATGTAATAGAGGTCTTCATGTAGAAGTACTACTTGTAAACACACATGCACACACAGAAACGTCATTCATTGTAGAGGATTCTCACATACGACACTTGCATATGGCCACAAACATATTCCGCCTATGCCAACCCATCGTCATAAAATAGTCACTGAGTTGTCACCGACATCTGTAATCACATGATATTGTCTTCGATAGCCATCGTGGTAACCATCATTCTGGTTGCTACCATTGATTCTGGATTCCTTCGAGGGTGGTTTTTGGGTTATTGGATTCTAATTTCGACCCTATTGACAAAATGGTTTTCAGATCATTCCGATGCAAAATTTCCTCCCATTTGAACTCATTGGAGACTAATTTAGTCTGCTGTGTCACTATGCCCACTTCTGATTTTGTCTCAATTTGTGGTTAAGTGGTTCTTCATCTGTTGTTCTGTTACCTTTTCCATTAATTCCTCCCCCCGCCCTCTCTCCTCCCCCAGCCCGCTTCCCCCCTTTCCCCTATAGACAGGGTACTCAAGTCATAACAGATACGAGTGAACACAATGTTAACCTTGAAATAAGAATTCAATAACACCATTCACCAATTATTTACTGTAGGATCATACTCAGAAGATATTCATAGGGGATTGAACGAAATTATAGTGTATCACGAAAGAACAGAAGTGATAATGAGTATGTAGAGAAACTGGCAATACATGGTTATATCTTGGTTTGGAACAACATGGAACCTTCAACTGCAGCTAAATCTATGTTTGTTCACACTACAAAGAAAATCCCCGGATGTTGTTCAATAGATTTATTATGCATACAATATATTTCTCACATCTACTTTTTATATGCGAAATCCAACTAAAGGGTGTGTGCATAGGCATATTGCTATATGGAGAAAACTACACAAAAAGATTAGAGATTTGTATACAGAGTAAGTTGAATGTACTCATGAAAATGCTTATTAATACGCTGTTTGACATAGTGAATGTGTTCCTCTTCACTAACTTTTGAATATTTGTCTAAGTTTGTTCTGTTCCTTGTTTTTACAAAAATTTAAGGAGTTTGTGATGGATCCCCAAGCCATCATTAATCGCATAACACATATAAGAAGGACCACAGAAGAAAACATTTTACTCCTCAAAGAACAGAAGGATCTTGAGCAAAAACTGAAAGATCTTGAGCAAAAACAGAAGAAGCGTGAGAAATTCCAGAAGGAGTTTGAGCAGGACCACAAGACGGTTGAGCAGCAGCTTGAGCTGAAACAGAAGGAGCTTGAGCAGTTACAGAAGGAGCTTGAGCAAGACCAGGATGTTGAGCAGAAACAGAAGAAGCTTGAGCTGGAACAGAAGCAGCTTGAGCAGGAACAGGAGGATATTGAGCAGTTACAAAAGGAGCTTGAGAAAGACCAGAAGAAGCATGAGCAAGAACAGAAGCAACTTCAAAGAACAATAGATCGACTGAAATTTGAGATAGAAGCGAATGCTACAGCAATCCAACTCGGAACGGAACAGATGACAATGCAATTGGCCGATTTTCAACGAAAGCCCGATTGTGTAAAGTTGGAGGTTGAAATAACAACCGTTAGCCAAATGAATGCTATAGTGGAGATCAAAACTCTGTTCGGGTTCGAGGGAGAGATTCTGGTTTTGACAAACGCTGATAAAGAGGACAAAGAAGTGATAAGAAACCTGGGACATCAGCATACTATACCAGTAAATGTGGAGTATGAGGTCATAGATCCTCCTCCTTCTCCTCCTCCTTCACTTTTATATAGAGTCAGGGACACGCATCTGATGAGAAAGGACTAGATATCACACGTTGATGTCGATACAGAGTTGAAATCTGGTACATAAATTTTTCTGTTTTCCTACATCTGATAGGAAAAATTTGTAGAATTACGGACATGTAGACTTTCTAGAGAAAGCAAAGTGAAGGGGCTTAAACAGTGGGATGTTCTCTATCCATGCTATTATGAACAAAATTACATTCAATTTAAATGCTAAATTGATCAGGGAAGACGGTGGAATTTCTGGAAATATAAAGGTAGAATGTATAATTTTTCTAATCATCAGACCATCAGATTAGATAGGTGTGATTTTCCCTTTATAAGGAGAGTACATCCAAGGCCCTTAGTATGGTACAAGTATTCGCCAGAAAGCTCCTGTTATGCACCATAAATCCCAGATAGAAAACCACATTGCGCTGTGATTAGGATTTGAAATCCTCAATGTTACCAACTGACTGATAGAGTGATTATACTTTAGAGTATTGCTCTTTTTCTTTGTTTATATTGCCTTAAAGGTATTATTGTATGTTTCAAGTCTACTATAAAGATATGGCAAGGTGAAGCGTAGACTGATACCAGACAACGTTCCCCTCATCCGTAACCCTGCTCATATAATTTTCTTTTAATCTCTTTTCTCCCTTCTCACCAAAGCTTGCCAGTGTTTCATACTGAATCAGTATTAGAGAGGTGGTCTTCATCAGGGAGTTCACAGTGGTTGGTGCTTCCGCTCAGTGTCCAATTTTCTGTTTGCGCATGGTGGTGATTAGCGTCACTTGCATTTCCTGAGAGGTATTTAGATTTTCCAACAGGTTGTATCAGGTTTGAAGGTCAATACCGGAAAGAGTGCTTTGATTACAGTCGGGGAGGTGGCTGCCATCTCCATACTTGGCGTTTCCTTTGGAGGGTCGTCCGGGAGCTGCAAGTAACTGGAATCAGGTGATGGAGGGGATTAAGAGAAGATTGGCTGGTTGGAAAGGGCAATATCTTTTGAAGGGAAGGAGGCCGACCTTGATAATATGCTGACGTATTACTTGTCTTTGTTCCAGATTCCGGATTCGGTGGCTAAGAAGATTGAGAGGTTGCATAGACGCTTTTTGTGGAGAGGCTTGAGGGAGTAGTTCAAGTTCAATTTAGTTGCTTGGGAGAAGGTGTGTAGGCAGATTATTTCAGGGGGCTTGGGGATTAGGAGGTTAAAACCTTTCAATGAGTCTCTTTTAAGTGGCTTCATAGTTTTAGTGTTGAGCGCCAAATCAGGTGGAGAATAGCGATATGTGCTCGGTTTGGGTAGGATAGAGGTGAGGGTTGTTTAGGGGGGATGGAGGGGGGGAGGATTGAAAAATTATCAGGTTGGATTGGGATGAGTTCTCAAAGCACGTAAGATTTAGAGTTGGGGATGACAGGCTGCTAAGTTCCTAGGACCTTTGGTGTGGGAGAGTTCCTTGGCGACGTGCTTTCCGAGGCATTTGCAAACCCCCGTGATCGAAACTCTATGGTGGTGGACTGTTCACTGTGTCTATGTTGTACCCGTGTCCAGTGAACGTGTTGTTCTTGTTTCTTTTTCAACACCCAGCACTCTACTTCATACAACAAATCTGGCAAATCACCGTCCTAGAGAATTTTCACTTTATTTAAGATTCGATTCTCAAATAGATGCAACCACCTTGCCTCCATTTTGTCCACACTGCTCCATTTTAAATCCCTACTTACTACATCCTTGTCTATCTTCCCGTGCTTTTGAATATTGGACCTAAGTTGTGAAAAATAGTTAATTTGAGAAATTATTTTGTCCTAAATGTTATTGTTTATATTGTCTTTCAGTGCTTTACCAAGATATAAATCCGACAAACTATGTTTTAGTTTTACTGATCCTTGGACTTTTTGATTCTTAAGCTTTCTTCCATGTTTCCTTTTTCTATTGTTAAAGCTTCTTTTGATGTATCTAGTAAAACAAAGACATCGGCAAATAAGAAACATCATTATATCTCTCCTTGCCCAAAAACCATCATGACTTCGTGAATAACTTTGTTTTTTCTTTTAAAACTACTGTAAATATGTATAGACTTCACAATGACCATTGATGTATCTTACTATTTTGGTAAATTCTTCACTTATCGACATGTGGTAAGAAGTTTAGTCAAGATCACACTTTACAGATCCCGGACAATATCTGTAAATTTCACACGGAACTTTTTCCTTTGTATGACCGACCAAATTACGTCCCTTGACACCCTATCATAGTATCACACGCCTTCTCTAGATCAATGAATATTACTTTTATTCCTATACTCTTCTATTAATTGTCTTATTAAGTACATAGCTTCAAAAGGTAATACACTTGCAATGAATTCAAATTGATTATTGGATATTGATGTTTTTCCTCCATAGTCTTCGTTTAACCATAATCTCCTCGTATGAGTAATTAGTTTATTCCTTTTGGCTACGTTTGATACGCATGAATGAAATGGAATGCAAGTGGGAATGGAATGAGAATGAGAATGAGAATGAAATGGAATAACCATTCTCATTCTATGGTTTGGTTGTAAATATGAAGCACAATAGGAATAGAATGAACTTGGAACAAAAAAATTCAAAAATGCCCCCTTAATGATGAATATATAATTTTAATACAATATTATTATTTTATAATTTTTTTACATAAAAAAGTGGTGAAAGGTAACGAAGAATAGGAGTGGTGGGCAATGGAGGTGGTGTTGGAGAAGGAGGTGGAAGGCGATGGCGGTGGTTGTGGCTATGATGATGGTTTGTTTACTTAAATGTAAGAGGGTTACCTTAGTAATTTTATGTTTTAAAAGCATTCTTTAAGAAATGGAAAGACCATTCCATAAGTTTAGAAATGGAATGAAATTTCATTACAACAAAAGGGTTTTCATTCCTTGAGAATGCTCATTCTCATTCAACATGTCATACCAAACAAAGGAATGGATAGAATGAGCATTCCGTTTCATTCCATTCCACCATACCAAACATGTTTAAATATCACCTTCGATTTAATAAATCGGTGCTATAGAGCTTTTCCTCCATTTACTTGCCCTTTTTTTTCAAGAGAATTTTGTTAAATAACCTTGTTAAGCCTTGAAATCTAGTTTTTTCTAAAAGTTTTGACGCATTAATAAGTGTGTTATTTGAAACTACAACATTTCAATTTTTCTTTATTCGGTCCTCAATTTCCTTATTATTGATCTCATTTACCCACTGCCATGTGATGCTCGTCACTGGCAATTTATTCTCCAGTCTAGTGCTCCAATACTCATACAATAGAGGTCTTCATGTAGAAGTACTACTTGTAAACACACACAAAACATCATTGTTTAGGATCCTCACATAAGATACTCGCATATGGCCACAAACAGATCCCGCCTATGCCAATGTCCCTCTCTCTAAAATCAAATTGGTACCAGAGTCAACATTCAAACTCTAGTTCCTCGTCGTGAAAAGAGCCAACCCATCGTCGTAAAATAGTCAGTGAGTTGTCACCAACATCTGTAACCGCATGATATCAAGTCTTCGATAGCCATTGCGGTCACCAAGGTTCTGGTTGCATACACCTATTGTGGTTGCCCTCGAGGGTGGTTTTTGGGGATCGGATTTTTAATTTCGACCCTACTGATAATTTGGTTATCAGATAAGTTCGATGCAAAATTTCCTGACATTTGAACTTATTGGAGACTAATACAGTATGATGTGTCAGTATGTGCACTTGTGATTTTGTCTAAATTTGTGGTTCAGGAGATAAGAGTAGTCAAGGATTTGTTAATAAATCTACTACATCCTCTACTTCTACCATTAAAATTAAAAAAGTAAAGGAAATCAGTTGATAAATTACTTCTCCTAAACTTTCAAAAACAAAAACAAAAAAATTACTTCCCCTAAGTATCCTAAAATTTACTATATTTGTTATAGATTTTGATTCAGATCAGATCATCAAACACATGGGAAAAAGGATTGATTTATAGGTCAGAATCTTGTACCGGAATAGATAAGAGAAACACAAGTTAATACTCACATGAATCAGAAAAGTATGCAATTTCTACTAAGAGAATGAAAATTTCAAACAATTATACATATACATACATGTATATAGATAGAGATAGAGATAGAGGGGAAGATCTTACAAGTACTTTTTGAGAAGATCAGCTGAAGCAAGATAGACCTAATAATGTGGTCAGTTGTGGGCGACTTGTCTCTCTAAACGTTGTTAATTTGATGACGTAAAGATCAAAAAAATAAAATTCCCCTTAACATAAGAAAAAGTTATCTCTGGTTTGAACTCCTCCCTGCAACAGCCCAGCCCAATGGGGGTGGCAATTGGGTGGGTTTGGGTTGGGTCGGGTGGATCACAAACGGGTCAATCTCCATTCTCAACCAATCCAGACTAGGGGTTTTCAAAAATTCGTCCAATCCGATCCGGACATATTGGATCGGTTTCGTTATGGATTGGATTGAACATGGATCCAGAAACACCCAATTTGGTATTTTATGAATCAGTTTTGGATTGTATTTTTAATAATCCGGTCCAATCCAGTACTTTTCATATATATTTTAATATATTATATTAATAATATATCACATAATATATTATTTTAAATTAAATTATAATATCTTATATCAATAATATATTATTCTAAACTTTATATCAATAATATATTATTCTAAACTAAATCATAATATCTTATTTTGTACTAAATAATTATCTATATCTATCCATATAATTATAAAATTGTAAGTCATTTCCAATATTTCTATACATCAAAACATTCATCACTATTGCAATTCTCAGAAAAAATTGAAGACTCTCTATTAGTTATTTATTATTATAAAAGTGTAAAGCCTCTATAATATTTTCATACATTTATTTCATTAAAAAAATAATAATTTAATAAAGACTTTAATAACTACATTCAAAAAAATATCATTAAAGTGTAATAATACATTTCATTATTTCAATGCATGTATTTTCTTTAAAAGAAAGTATAGTTAAAGACTTAAAGTATCCACAACAATTATAAAAGAAAGTGGATACCCAGATTTTAATTTTTTTTAATTTCACAGTTAAATAAATATAACACATGATCTTCTATATTATTATTAAAAAATATTTGTGTTGTGAAGTATCATTCATGCAATGTTACAATATAAGTCACAATTTTAAGCTATGTGTATTTCATACATCAATAAAAACAGGGGCAGAGCTAGAAATCATATGTAGGAGGGGCCATAGGCAATTTTTTATGAGTTTATTCATAAAATATATAAATTTTTGGTGACCTAAAAGAAAATTTTGGGGGGGCATAAAATTTATTTATAAAATATATAATATTTAAGATAGTAAAGGAAATTTTTAGAAAATTTGGGAGGGGCCATATGCAACTTTTATGAATTTATTCATAAAATATATAAGTTTTTGGGGTAGTAAAAATAATTTCTCAAAACTTTGGGAGTGGCCATGGCCCCCCGCCAACAGATGGCTCTGCCCTAAATATAAGTCAAGTTTTACGCCACGTGCTCTTAGCTAGTTACTTATAAAAATATGAGCTAATTTTAATATTTTTGACCATTTAACCTATTTTAAAATACAATAAAATTATATAACTAGAAAAAATTATAACTAAATTTTATTCATCTCTATCATTCACCAAAAATAAGACGAAGCACATAACAATATACCCTTCGATTATATTTTTACATTTAAAATTAATATGTTTAGGCAAAATAATAATTAAAAAATTTACCGGGAAAAAAATAATTAATAATTTATTTTATAATGTCATTGAATTATAAACTTACGAATTATTAATTCATATATATATATAGGGCTATTATTAGTATACCCCCTATGGTTTCATTTTATATCAATTAACCCCCCTTCATTTCAGAAAACCCTCTTCGCTTATCAAATTATATCAACTTGCCCCCTCCCGATAATTTTGGACAAAAATACCCTTGAAAATAGAGGGGTTTACTGTAAATGATTTTTTTATGGGTAAATTGCACTTTTACCCCTCAACTAAATTTGTTTCACTTTGACCCTTCAACTAAATTTTGTGATGTGAAATGATTAATTTACCACTAAATGTGTGTGTGGACATACTTGTCAATCCATAAAGATGTAAAAAGACCAACCTACCCTTCTTTTAGAAAAAAAATATATTTCAAAAAATATTTCGGGAAAAGTATAAATATTTTGGGAAAAAAATAAATAATTGTTTATTTTTTAAAAAAAATACTTTGGGAATATATATTTTAAAAATATATATATTTCAAAATATTTATATTTTTTGAAATATTTATATTTTCCCCGAAAATTTGTTTTCCAATTTTTTTTTAAATATATATATTTTTTAATTTGTTTTTTAAATATATATTTTTTTTTGTAAAAGGAGGGTAGGTTGGTCTTTTCATATCTTTATGGGTTGACAACTAGATTCCCACGCATATTTAGGGATAATTTAGTTTTCACATATCAAATTTTGGTTGAAGGGTCAAAGTGAAACAAATAAGGGGTGAAAATGTAATTAGTAAAATAAGAGAGGAAGAAAGTGTAATTTATATTAACAATATAGGGTGAAAGTGTAATTTACTCATTAAAAAAAAATTTATCAGTAAACCGAGGGATATTTTTATCCAAAATTGTAGGAAAGAGGACAAGGTGATACAATTTGGTAAGTGGAAGGGGGTTTCTGAAACTAATGGGGGATAGTTGATGCAAAATGAAATCATGGGGGAGTTTATTGATAATAGTAGGGATGGCAATAAAACCCACCCCGCCCTGTTTATTCCGAGTTTGGGGCCCCGATTAAACTAATCGGGGCGGGTATGGGGGTGAAAAAAAATTCCCGATTGTATTCAGGGCGGATATGGAGAACCCCTACCCTGTCCCGATTAGCCACCCCGCCCCGGCCCAGTTCCATATATATATATATATGCATTTCATATTTTTAAGCAAAAACCTATATATATATATATATATATATATATATATATATATATATAAGGTAAGAAGTGAATATCATCTATATTTACACATATGTTGAAGATCATGCTCTTGAATATTATCATATATTATTAATATATATCCTTTATATAAAATAGTTCCTTCATTTTTTTATATTCCACCCAATACCAAATTCTAGTATCCTTATTTTTTCTCTCTTCTCGCCTTAATTTAATTTTAATTATGTTAAAAATTACATGTTTTACTTTGATGCTCGTACAATAATAGTAAATTAAAAGTTCTAATTAAGAAATTACACATTATTTTCATTTGTTTAAGAAATTATTTTCTTATGGTGAAAACCCACCCCGCCCCGTTTAATAATCGAGTTTGGGGCGGGTATGGGATTAACAAAGTTAAACGGGGATGCGATCCCTGCCCCGCGCTATTGTCATCCCTAGATAATAGCCCTATATATATATATATGTATAAGTGTCTTGAAATAAATCGATGAACAAACTAAACTAAAATGAATGATAAATTTCATTAATACAATTGAAAATAATAATTTATTAATAACATCTCTAAAAGTCGGTTGGGAGCCATAGATGTCTTAGGGCCCGTTTGGGAACTTGGTTTTGGTCTTGGGTGGTTTTAGGTAAATCTAAAACCAATATATAATATTTGGTAAAGAGTTGGTCTTGGTCTTGGTATAATTATATATATATATACTAATATGTATTAAAAATATATAAATATGAAAAATATATATATATATAAAATTGGAAAAAAAGTAATTTTCGGGAAAAAATTATTTTTCCGAAAAATATAAAAAATAATTTTTCGGAAAATAATTAATTTTCGGAAAAAAAATAATTAATTTTTTCCGAAAAATAATTATTTTCCGAAAAAATAATTATTTTCCAAAAAATAAATATTTTCTGAAAAATAAATTTTTTGGGAAAAATAATTATTTTCGAAAAAATAATTATTTTCCGAAAATATGACTTTTTTTCCAAAAATTAATTTTTTGGAGAAAAAATAATTATTTTCCGAAAATTAATTTTTTGACGAAAAAATAAATAATTTCTGAAAATTAATTTTTTTCCGAAAATTAATTTTTTTCCGAAAATATGATTTTTTTTCAAAAATTATTTTTTCCCGAAAAAATAATTATTTTCCGAAAATTAATTTTTTTCCAAAAAAATTAATTTTTTCCGAAAAATAATTTTTTGAAAAATTACATTAAATTATGATTTTTTTGCAAAAAAAATGTTTTCCCAAAATTAATTTTTCCGAAAAATATTTTTTTTCGAAATTTTTTTTTTCCGAAAATTAATTTTACCGAAAAATATTTTTTCCGAAAAATATAAAAATAATTCATATTTTTGGCCATATATATATATATATTGAGAGAAAAAAAAAGTCAAAATTGGTAGGCCAAAACCAGGTTTTAGTGGTTGGTTTTAAAAAGCCCAAAACCAACTTCAAAACCAGCCAACCAAACATGGTTTGGTCTTAAAATCCAAAATCAAGACCAAAACCGGCTTCCCAAACAGGCCCTTATTGTTCATTAGTCCCTCATGCTTGTTGTTAAAATCATAGGATGAGACTATTGTCAATAAACTCGGAGAGGGCAAAACATACATAAATAAAATTTTCTTTCTACTTCTTTATTGTTAAAAGGACATAGAAACATTGAAATAATGAGAAATATTTAGGCCTAATTTTCAATCTTCAATTGAAGCCCTAATTTTTTTTGAAGGAAAAAGAAAAATAAAACTCAACTTTCGTATACAACATAGGTAAATTTTCTTTTTTCTGAAATCAAACATACACACATAAATATATACTAGGAATAAGAGCTCGTGCCAACTTACAAGGGTAATTAATTTTGTTAAATTTTAAAATATTTATTTAATTAAAAAGTTTAATTTTGAATTTAGAAAACCTAATATATAAATCTTCAAATTTAAGCAAAAATTATATATATAAATCAATTTTTTTTATTAAAGTCCTATTGATATATATAAAAAAATTATAGATTGAAATCTTAACATTACACCATTGAATCCTCAATTATTTCCTTGTTGCGCACTGAAAATACCAATATTCACTATCAATTTATTGTGTGGAGAAATCAATATCTCTGACATAAGACATACAAAAGTTTTTCATATTAAAATGAAATAGCACATAATGTTAATCAACTCTACAAGAGAAATTAAGTGGAACAATCGTCAACATAATATATAATAGGGCCATTAACAAATAACCTCATTTGATTTCAGATTCTTGACAAACACCTCCTGAGGTGTCAAATAACTCTCTGCACTTTTATTCGCTAACAAACAGCCCCCACTTCGTTAACAAATATCCCTCTGCCGTTAAAAATAGATATTTTATGCCCAAAATACTCCTAAATTGATATTTTATGCCTAAAATACCCCTAAAATAAATTGGTAACTAAATTAAGATTTTTTAGTAAATTACAAATTATTTTTTTGTTTTTTGTTTAAGTTTACTTATTTATTTAAATTAAAATCTGGAAAAATATATTACTATAGTGATGTGATCGTTATAGTAAATATATTACTAAAAATTTGGAAAATTTATTCAAATTATAAGTCCCTTTTGGGGAATTCATCTTTTTAAGATGATGACTTTTTATTGTAGTGTTAGTGAATAAAATACCAATTTTACCCGTGATCCACTATAGTAATGTGATCGTTTATAAAATATATGTTTTATAACTTTAATGCATTTATAAGGGCAAAGCCTTTTTTAAATTTCTATGCATCTATTTTCTTAAAAAAAATAAAAAAAATATTATTTAAAGTGTATTATTATCAATAATGATTTTTTTTTAATAATTTGTACTTCCTCTGTTCTAAAATAAGTGTCCATTTTGAAAAATCAGAGCATTTTATTTTATCAATTTATCAGTTTAAACTTTAAGCATTAAAGTTATAAAACATATATTTTATAAACGATCACATCACTATAGTGGACCACAGGTAAAGTTGGTATTTTATTCACTAACACTACAATAAAAAATCATCCTCTTAAAAAATTGAATTCCCCAAAAGGGACTTTTAATTTGAGACAGGGGGAGTAATATATTTTTTTAGATTTGAATTTAAATAAATGATTAAACTTAAACAAAAAACAAAAAAATAATTTATAATTTACTCAAAAATCTTAATTTAGTTAAAAGAATAATAATTTGTAATTTACTAAAAAATCTTAATTTAGTTACCAATTTATTTTAGGGATATTTTGGGCATAAAATATCAATTTAGGGGTATTTTGGACATCAAATATTTATTTTTAATGACATGGGGTATTTGTTAACGGATAAAAGTGCATGAGATTATTTGACACCTCAGGAAGGTGTTTGTCAAAAATCTAAAATCATAGGGAATTATTTGTTACTCACCCAATATAATACTAATAACTCCGCCAATTCAAGATTAATTAAAAACAAAATTCCCACATCAATAATTCGGGCCCCATTGCCCATATACACTCACAGACTCCACAGTTTCACTAATGTGTTCCCACCTCAACTTTACCAATTTAAAGAACAAGTCCATCTTTAAGTTATGGTAAGTTGGTAACATTCCTGAATATTGTTATGTTAATACATGATTAATAAAGGGTTAATTTCAGTAAACCCCCTATATTATCCAGATTAATCAACTAACTCCTTGTATGTTCATTTTGCCCCCTATATTATTTAATTTCATCAAATTGCCCCATCACTTCTCAAAATGCCTAAACTATCCTTAATGGTATAAGGGGGTTTAGTGAAATTAATAGTATAAGGGAGTTTAGTGAATTATTTCGGAAAAAATAATATATACTTTTTGTAAAAAAAAAAAAATTCGAAAAAAAATCATATTTTTTTCCAAAATATGATTTTTTTTTTCGAAAAATTGTTTATTTTTCCAAAATATGATTTTTTTCTGAAAAATAATTTTTTGCAAAAAATATATATTATGTTCCAAAATATGATTTTTTTTGCGAAAAAGTATATATTATGTTCCAAAATATGAATTTTTTTTTCGAAAAATATTTTTTTGCGAAAAATATATATTATGTTCCAAAATATGATTTTTTTCCGAAATTATTTTTCGAAAAAAAAATCATATTTTGGAACATAATATATACATTTTTGTTCCAAAATATTATTTTTCGAAAACAAAATTCATATTTTGGAACATAATATATACTTTTTCGCAAAAAAAAAAATCATATTTTGGAACATAATATATATTTTTCACAAAAAATTATTTTTCAGAAAAAAATCATATTTTGGAACATAATATATATTTTTTGCAAAAAAATTCATATTTTGGAATATAATATATACTTTTTTGCAAAAAAAATATTTTTCGAAAAAAAAATTCATATTTTGGAACATAATATATACTTTTTCGCAAAACAAATATTTTTCGAAAAAAAAAATCATATTTTGGAACAAAATATGATTTTTTTTCAAAATTGTTTTTTTTTTCAAAAAGTATATATTATTTTTTCTGAAATAATTCACTAAACCCCCTTATACTATTGAGGTTAGTTTAGGCATTTTGAGAAGTGAGGGGGCAATTTAATGAAATTGAATAGTATATGGGGCAAAGTGGACACACAAGGGATTAGTTGATTAATCTACATAGTATAGGGGGGTTTACTGAAATTAACCCATTAATAAATGATATATAAAGTAATTACCTGAAGAATGGAATTACTGTTCTTCGATACTATTCTATGGATACGGATCCTTTTATGAGAAATCGTCTCGAGCTCTCTCCAGCCCTATTTCAAGAGCTAATATGGTGACAAATGCTCTACTATTACACACATCACTTTCTTATTAAAAAATTATTTCTTTCTCTCTCTACCACATTCCTCTCTTCAAGTATATATATACATTACAAAAATTATTTTTTCTCTCCATTAGTATCACTTTTCCTCTCTACAAATATATATAAAATAAAAATAAAAAATTAATATTTTAATATTTTAATCAAATTATATAAAATAAAATTCAAAATTAAAAAAAATTAATATATTAACTATACCGATTAAAGGGTCGCTTGATACTCAAATCTAGGAACCGAACCGAACCGTGTGCACCCTTAGATTTGGATACCAAGCGACCCTTTAATCGGTATAGTTAATAGATTAATTTTTTTTAATTTTGAATTTTATTTTATATAATTTGATTAAAATATTAAAATATTAAATTTTTATTTTTATTTTATATAATTTAGATTAAAATATTATTTATATAATTTTTATTTTTATTTTATATTTATTTGTAAAGAGGAAAAGTGATAGTGATGGAGAGAAAAAATAATTTTTGTAATGCATATATATACTTGAAGAGAGGAATGTGGTAGAGAGAGAAAAAAATAATTTTTTAATAAGAAATTGATGTGTGTAATAGTGGGGCACGTGATTTTTATTTTATATAATTTTGATTAAAATATTATTTATATAATTTTTTATTTATTTATAGAGAGAAAAAGTGATAGTGATGGAGAGAAAAAACAATTTTTGTAATGTATATATATACTTGAAGAGAGGAATATGGTAGAGAGAGAAAAATATATTTTTTTAATAAAAAATTGATGTGTGTAATAATGGGGCACATGTCACCATATTGGCCCTTGAAATAGGCTGGAGAGAGCTGAAGACGATTTCCTCATGAGAGGTGATAAGTCCATTTTACATACATATTTTATCCCCAAATGTATATTTGTTAGTAGGTAAAATTATTTATTTTAATTAATTTAGAAGTATAATAATGATAAGTGCACAAAACTTAATTTATATAATAAAATTGTTTAATAAATCATTTTCAATGTCATTAAATTACATTTACATTTATGTCTTTCATTTATAGGTGTAAAGTGAGAAATGAATCAAATGCACATGGATGAAAGTTGGAAGATTCAAATGCACATGGAAAAAGAACAAAATGTGATGGAAAGTTATGAAAAAGAAAAGAAAAGAATATTTCATTTCTCTTTACAAGTTGTAATTTGATTCCAATATTTATCTATAAATATGTATACATCTTGAAGAAGAAGAGGAAGAAGAAGGAGGAGAGCAAGAAGGACACCAAAGAGGAGAAGAATTTATCTTCAATTCCGGGTTTTATTGTTCTTACTTTGTTATTTTCTTTTTAAGCATGTGTAACTAAATTCTTAACAAAGGTTGAGGATGAAACCACCATTTATGAAATAAATTCCTTTTATTCTTTTATCAATTTCCATGTGTATGGTTTAAATGCTTATGATTTTCGCTTCATAGTATTAATTGTTTTAAATTCATTTCACTATAAATATCATGTATTTATAGTAGTTAAGAATTCTTATCACAATTAATCAAGCTTGGATTTGATGAGTTTATAAGTAAAAATCTTTGATCTTATGTGATCCATTAAATTGCATACACAGGATGCTTAGAATTTTACACTTTAAAGCGAAGGAAAATCTATTTCATGAAAATATATTTCATTAGTGCGTTATTGTTAAATCTTGAGAAAGTAATAAGGTTGATTTCTAAATTACTACTCTAAAATTGGAATTGATAAATGAATAATTAGAAGTTTATGGATTAGTGGTGGTGGATTCCGATACCTTAGTATTTTCTCCCTATTATTCTCGCTTTAATTATTTGTATTTCGATATTGCATGTTTAGTATAAAAATCACTTCAACAAACAAACTTTGAGAAACTAGGTTAGTTTTAGATTAATTTGAGTTTAATTAAGTTCTCTTTAAAGCATTCCCTTGGGTTCGACCTCGTTCTTGCATAACCTAAACTACAATTGATTCGTGCACTTGCGAGTAATATTTTAAAACACACCAAGTTTTTGGCGCCGTTGCCGGGGAATAGCAACAAGAAATTAATTAAATTTAAGTTGATTTAATTCTTCTACTAGTTATTGAAAAAAAAAAATAAATAAATAAATAAAAGAAAAAAAAAACAAATTTTAGAAGCTATGTTTTGCTTGAATCTACTGTTTCGAAAATTTTTAAAAAAAAAAAATATCGAAACTACTGTAGCATTTCCGCTACTGTAGCGAAAAAAAAAACTGTAAAAAAAAAAAAAAAAATTTATAATTTTTTTTTTTTAAGCTACTGTTTTGTTTAAAAAAATTTGTCTTTCTAATTCTAATAGTACTATAGTAAGGTAGTGTTTCTTCACTTTTGAATTTAGAGGTTCGTTTATTTTTTTATTAGTGATAACAAATTAAAAAAAAAAAAAAATTGAAAATTTACTGTAGCATTTCGGCTACTGTAGCAAAATAAAATAAATTTTTTTATTTTATTTTCTTTATTCTTTGCTTAAGTATAAAATTAGCGTTTGTTTACTTAAGTTGAGAATTTTTATTATTGTTTATTGTATTATTTGTTTTTAAGTAATTGATATTTCTTGAATTTTGTAGGTAATATTTTTTTTTGAGATTGCATTGGATAAGCAAATACTTGGATTTCTTTGTGCCAACTTCACTAGCATTATTGCGGAATCCAGGTAAGTACCCTTATCTTTAGTAAATAGTATTATTTTTTTTTTTAGATTAGGTGAACATAGTTTTTATATAGGTGAAATTTTGCATGCTACCTTTAGGATAGAATAACACTAGAAATAACCTTTAGGTACACATTTTCTTCAAATTTATTTTTTGTTATTTATTTTATTTTATTTCGTTTATTTCTTTCTTTATTTATTTATAAAAAAAAAAAAAAAAAAAGAAAGTTCACACACTCACCCCCTTTACTTTTATTTTTGTTGACTTGCTTGTATGTGCATTTTTAATTTAGCATTTTGCATAAATATTTTAGTAAGGGCATTAACCCTCTAACAAGATAAGGATTGGATTTCATCACCAATTCCTTGCCCATTAGGTTAAAAATCTTCTTGCATTTGTATACCCTTGGCTAAATTTAGTTTAATTTAAAATCAAGTAAACGTTGGCCTAGGTTTTCATATAGCTCATAGGATCCTCTTGGACATTGTTAAACTTTTGGTAACTCCAGTGAGTCACTATCAAATTGATAAACGGTAGGACAGTTCTGTCTAGGAGTGTGGCTGACGCGGCATTAAGCAGGCCTAGTGCCTCGCCACACTTTCCTGGGAACTACTTCGTTGTTAGTTTGATGGTCCTTAACTGGTCATCCATTAGTTTTCTCTAAAAGGGAGTAGGAGCTGTCTAACTATGTGAAGATTATTTTGGAATTAGTCCTAATAATCTCTCATATAGGAAATTAAAAAAAAATAAATAGAAATCACTACCCTTGAATTAAATTTCAGATAAAGAAAATACTTGTTTTGGTAGTGTGTTTGTTGAGTCATGGAGTCTTCCTAGTGCATGTTAGGTCGTCGATCTCTGAAATCAAAGTTGGCACCTTTAGATCTAGAAATTGAGAGAATTTTTAGAAAAGGTGTAAGGAATTCTAGTGTTGAAAAGATCATTGAAGTCAAGATGGAGGGAGAACAGAATGAAGTGAAAGCCCTTAAGGATTATTATACTCCTGCACATATCACAAATCCTTCTTGTATTGTCTTGCCTGCTACACAACATGCCCATTTGGAGATACGGGCAGCAGTAATCAATTTACTGCCGACTTTTAGAGGTTCGAACTTTGAAGACCCATACCTTCATGTTAAGGAATTTTTAGAGATTTGTTCCACCTTGAATTTTCAGAATATTCCCGAAGAGTCAATTAAGATGAGGTTATTCCCGTTCTCTTTGAAAGAGAAAGCCAAGTCTTGGTTATATTCGTTGGAACCAGAATCAATCAAATCTTGGGATGAACTCTGTAAAAAATTCCTCACCAAATTCTTCCCTAGACATAGAACTAATTCCCTTCGCCGAAATATCATGGAATTTACTCAAAAAGAAGGTGAACAATTTTACATGTGTTGGGAAACATTCAATGATTTGCTACTTAAGTGTCCTCATCATGGTTTTGAAAAATGGCGCTTAGTTGAATTCTTTTATGATGGATTATCAGCTCAAAATCGTCAACTAATTGAGTCACGAGGTGGGGTAGATTTCATGTCTAAGAATGAGAATGAGGCTTGGAAATTTCTAGATGCGTTAGCTGAGAGTTCCCAACATTGGGAATACTCAGGGAGGGTTGAGAGAAGAAGTTTACCAATGTCTATGGATACCAAAAAGGGAGGAGTCTATGAGGTTAGTGAGGGAACTGATTTGAGTGCAAGGATAACTAGTCTCACCAGAAAAGTGGAGGCTATAGAGATGAAAAGTGGAAAAAGTTCTTCAGTCCATGTTATTAGTGAGACATGTCAACTTTGTGAGAGTCCATCTCATACTGCTCAGACGTGTCCCTCTATAGCATCATTCCATGAGTGTATAACTGAACAAGCTAATGCACTAAACGGCTATAAGAAACCATTTGGCAGTCCCTATTCTGACACATACAACCCCAATTGGAGAAATCATCCTAATTTCTCATGGAGTCAAAATCAGTCTCAAAACAACTCGGGTATGCAACATATGCAATCCCAAAGGCAACCACCAGCATCATATCCTTCCATGTCCCAAAATTCTCATCCATATGTCCCCCAACAACCAAGGAAACCAACACTGGAAGATACATTACAACAGTTCATGCAACAAACTAGTCAATCGATTTCTAAATTAGAAACACAGATTGGCCAGTTAGCCACTGTTGTAGGAGAGAGGGAAAAAGGAAAATTTCCTAGTCAGCCCATTCCCAACCCAAAGGGTTAATATCATGTGAGTGAACAGTCGACCTCTGGTCCAACTGATCAAGTCCAGTCAATCATAACCCTAAGGTCAGGCAAACAAGTTGACAATCAAGTCAAAATTCCAAGAAGGGAAACTGTGAAAGGTAACCATGAACCAGAAAAGGAAAACAAAATGGAATCTCAAGTTGGCCCAAAAGTCCAAATTCCCGATCTTGTCCCCAATTCTCTAGTAGAACCTTCAGTTAGGAACTTTGTTCCTACTGCACCATTTCCTCAAAGACTCCAAAAGCCTAAGAAGGGGCATCATTACAAAGAGATTATGGAAATATTCAAACAAGTCAAAATCAATATTCCATTTCTCGATGCAATTCAACAGGTCCCCTCTTATGCTAAGTTTCTGAAAGATTTGTGTACGGTTAAACGTGGATTGAATGTGTATAAAAAAGCCTTCCTTACAAGTAAGCTCAATTATCCAGCACCGCACACCACCTAAATTCAAGGATCCCGGTTGTCCTACAATCTCATGTACAATAGGTAACCAGATAATTGAGCAAGCTTTGCTTGATTTGGGTGCGAGTGTAAATCTGTTGCCATACTCTGTGTATGAGCAACTCGGTCTTGGTGATTTGAAACCCACAAAGGTAGTGCTACAGTTGGCAGATCGTTCAGTCAAGGTACCTCGCGGTATCATTGAGGATGTGTTAATTCAAGTTGACAAATTCTTCTTTCCAGTAGACTTCATAGTCTTAGACACTCAACCTGTGGCTAATCCCAATAGCCAAATTCCTGTTATCCTTGGTCGACCATTCCTAGCCACTTCAAATGCTTTAATCAATTGTAGGAATGGTGTCCTGAAACTTTCATTTGGAAACATGTCTGTTGAGCTTAATGTTTTTAATGTGAGCCGACAACCATCAGAATCTGAGGATATGAGTGATGTGAATCTAATAGAGAGTCTAGTACAGGAGACTTTTGAACATTCAAGTTTTGATGATCCTTTAGAGGCATGTCTAAATCACTTTGGGTATGATTTTGATCTGGATAGTGCTTGTGAAGAAGTGAATACCTTGTTAGATTCTGTCCTTTTTATGGACATTGAGAATTGGAAAGCCAAGGTAGAGCCCCTTTCATCAATTGAATCTAAACATGTCTCATCTGTTGAGTCACTTCCAAAATTGGATCTGAAAGTTTTACCTTCTGAACTGAAGTATGCCTACTTAGGTCCAAATGAGAGTCTTCCTGTCATCATTGCTTCTGAGTTAAATAAAGAACATGAGGAAAAACTCTTAAATGTCCTTAGGGAGCATAAATCGGCTATTGGGTGGACTATAGCAGACATTAAGGGCATATCTCCATCTGTGTGCATGCATCGTATCCATCTTGAGGAAAATGCTAAAACTTCGCGAGAAATGCAAAGACGGCTTAACCCTAACATGAAAGAGGTCGTTAGGGCAGAAGTCTTGAAGTTGTTAGATGTGGGGATCATATATCCTATTTCCGATAGTTCTTGGGTAAGTCCTGTTCAGGTCGTGCCTAAGAAATCAGGTATCACGGTAGTCACAAATGATGCCAATGAGTTAGTATCGACCCGAATGACCACTGGATGGCGAGTGTGCATTGATTATAGGAAGTTGAACTCTGTCACTTGGAAAGATCATTTTCCACTTCCTTTTATCGATCAGATGCTTGAGAGATTAGCCGGTCATGAGTACTACTGTTTCCTAGATGGTTATTCTGGATATAACCAAATTCCTATTGCACATGAGGATCAGGAGAAAACCACATTCACTTGTCCTTTTGGAACATTTGCCTATAGACGTATGCCATTTGGATTATGCAATGCACCTGCTATTTTTCAGCGGCGTATGCTCAACATATTTTCTGATATGGTAGAACGTTTTCTTGAGGTGTTTATGGATGACTTCTCCGTGTTTAGCTCATCTTTTGATGAATGTCTCATTCATTTGAAACTCGTGCTTACACGTTGTGAGGAGAAAAATCTGGTCTTAAATTGGGAGAAATACCATTTTATGGTGAAAAAGGGGATTGTCTTGGGGCATGTTATTTCAAAGAAGGGTATAGAGGTTGACAAAGCTAAGGTTGATCTAATTTCCAATCTTCCACCACCACGTACGGTCAAAGAGATTAGGTCTTTCTTAGGTCATGCTGGATTTTATCGTCGATTCATTAAAAACTTTAGCAGCATTTCCAGACCACTTTGCAATTTACTTGCTAAAGATGTTGCTTTTGTCTTTGATGACGAATGTCTGAAAGCCTTTGAGAAGCTCAAAACATTGTTGACCACAACACCTATCATGAAGCCACCGAGTTGGGATGCGCCTTTTGAGATTATGTGCGATGCATCTGATTATGCAGTTGGAGCTGTGTTAGGGCAACGTGTGAAAAGGCTACCCCATGTGATCTATTATGCAAGTAAGACATTAAATGAGGCACAACTGAATTACTCTACCACTGAAAAAGAATTGTTAGCAGTTGTGTTTGCATTAGACAAGTTTAGGTCCTATCTGTTAGGGTCTAAAGTCCTCATTTTCTCAGATCATGCTGCACTTAGGTATCTCTTCTCTAAAAAAGATGCTAAGCCGCGCTTAATTCGATGGATCCTATTGCTACAAGAGTTTGATCTAGAAATTCGAGATAAGAAAGGGTCTGAAAATGTAGTAGCTGATCACTTGTCTAGGCTCATTCTTGAGACATCCTTAGACTCCATGCCTATTCTTGAGTCTTTCCCTGATGAACAACTCTTTGTTGTATCTGAGTCACCTTGGTTTGCCGACATTGTGAACTATCTTGTCACAGGTCAAATGCCTTCACATTGGACTAAGCAAGATAAATCCAAATTCTTATATGAGGTCCGTCACTTCTTTTGGGATGATCCGTACTTATTCAAGTATTGTCCTGATCAGATTATTCGAAGATGTATCCCCAATTGTGACCAAACTAATGTAATCTCCTTTTGTCATGATCATGCATGTGAAGGTCATTTTAGTTCAAAGAGAACCGCTGCAAAGATATTGCAATCTGGATTTTACTGGCCCTCAATCTTTAAAGATTGTCATTCTTATTGCTTAGCATGTGAACGATGTCAAAAGTTAGGGAGTATTTCACGTCGAAATATGATGCCTTTAAACCCAATTCTGATTATTGAAGTTTTTGATGTTTGGGGCATTGATTTCATGGGACCATTTCCTAATTCGTTTGGCAATTTGTACATCCTTGTCGCAGTTGATTATGTGTCTAAATGGATTGAGGCAATTGCATGTAAAACTAATGATCACAAGGTGGTAGTCAAGTTTTTGAAAGATAATATCTTTTCACGTTTTGGTACACCCCGTGCTATTATTAGTGATGGGGGGAAACATTTTTGCAATAGGGTTTTCGAAGCATTAATGAGAAAATATTGTGTAACCCACAAAATTGCACTTGCTTATCATCCCCAGACTAGCGGTCAAGTTGAGTTATCCAATAGAGAGATTAAACACATTTTGGAGAAAACGGTTAACCCAAATAGGAAAGACTGGTCCTTGAGACTTAGTGATGCATTGTGGGCATACCGTACTGCATTTAAAAACCCTATTGGAATGTCTCCTTACCGAATGGTGTATGACAAAGCTTGTCATCTCCCAGTTGAGTTAGAGCATAAAGCCTTTTGGGCTATTAAACAACTCAACTTTAACCTTGACAGAGCAGGAGTCCATAGGAAGCTTCAGTTGAATGAGTTGGAGGAAATTAGGAATGATGCTTACCAGAGTACAAAAATCTATAAAGAGAAAATGAAAATAAGGCATGACAAAAGTATTCTTAGGAAAACTTTCACACCTGGTCAAAAAGTCTTGCTTTATAATTCTCGGTTGCATTTGTTTCCAGGAAAGTTGAGATCTCGATGGTCTGGTCCGTTCATTGTTCGAATTGTTCATCCATATGGAGCCATTGAGATTGAAAATCCAAAAAAATGGTGATGTGTTCAAAGTTAACGGTCAGCGTTTGAAACCATTTTTAGAGTTACTTTCTCAAGAAAAGGAGGAGATCTTTCTGAGTGATCCTGTTTATCAGGATTGACCTATGTGCTCTTGTTGTACATATCTATTTTAGGATTTTTTACTTTATTTTTAATTTTTGTTTTGAATTCTAACAACTCATTGTTGTTTGATAGCAAGTTTGACCAAATCAACCTACCATAAGTCAGGTGATACCTTTTCACTCTTGTCTTTTTGTTTACAAAGTGTGAGTTTTTCCAACATTAGGGACAATGTTGAGTTTAGGTTTGGGGGTATAGTGTCTAAATTGTTGTTTTCTAATTCATTAATTTTGAAAAAAAAAAAAAAAAGTAAAAAAAATTGAAATTTTTTAGAAAAAAAAAAAAAAAATTTGTTTTCACGCATGAATGTTTTGCATTACAAGTTTATTGAGTTTGTGTTTATGATGTGTGAGTAGTATGTGATGCGATATTCCCATTCATGAGAGTAATGATTAGATCGAGCTAAGTGAGATGATGTGGTTTTACATGGGTGAATAGATTAGTAAAATTGAAACCGAAAAGGACGACTTTGACCTATAAGCACAAGCACACATTCACTAGGGGAAAAACAATTGATCTTTGACTATGTAGTTGAAAAATTAATTTTGCCAGAATAAAATGGGAGATGGGGAGTTGATATAGATGAAATGGAGAAAATTTTGAAAAATAAAATGCAAAAAGTAGTTCTTCGATCTGAGTAACCGGACCTTGGTATCACCAATATCATTGTTCGCGTAAAAAGGGGAGAAAACTAATGAGCATAAATCCCAATAAAGAAGTTAGGGCCCAGTTGGTTGGGATTAAAAATCCTCGCTCGAAAGTCCGGAGCTTAGAAAGATAAAAAGGGATGAAAAGTGGAATAATGGAAGGAATAATTTTTTGGCAAAAATTTGATCAATGAAGTAGAAAAAGAAAGATTGAAATACCATAGTAGAATGTTCACAAAAACACGGAGGGTTGTCTGGATTGGGAGTAGAAAGTAACAAAATCTTTTACTTTTGTGGGAACCATTCATGACACGAATCTCGAGATTAGTTATTGTTCGGTAGTGAATGGGAGTATTTGCATCCATAATATCTTGTGCATTATATCATGACTTGGTTGATGAGTATGTGAATGCATGAATGCGTGATTATAAAAAATTGAGAAGTTGTGGGTAGTATATCCAACCCTCACGAGAATCGATGTTTGTGGGTATCATCACTGGAAACCCTCACGAGACTATAACTCGTCCACTAGGGGAAACCTAGGGGTTCAAAGGCTTATTGCATATGCTAAATGTAATCGAGACAACCAGCGAAAATGGTGTAGTTAGAATTTTATTTCTTTTTGTTTTGCTCGAGGACTAGCAAAATATAGGTTTGGGGGTATTTGATAAGTCCATTTTACATACATATTTTATCCCCAAATGTATATTTGTTAGTAGGTAAAACTATTTATTTTAATTAATTTAGAAGTATAATAATGATAAGTGCACAAAACTTAATTTATATAATAAAATTGTTTAATAAATCATTTTCAATGTCATTAAATTACATTTACATTTATGTCTTTCATTTATAGGTGTAAAGTGAGAAATGAATCAAATGCACATGGATGAAAGTTGGAAGATTCAAATGCACATGGAAAAAGAACAAAATGTGATGGAAAGTTATGAAAAAGAAAAGAAAAGAATATTTCATTTCTCTTTACAAGTTGTAATTTGATTCCAATATTTCTCTATAAATATGGATACATCTTGAAGAAGAAGAGGAAGAAGAAGGAGGAGAGCAAGAAGGACACCAAAGAGGAGAATAATTTATCTTCAATTCCGGGTTTTATTGTTCTTACTTTGTTATTTTCTTTTTAAGCATGTGTAACTAAATTCTTGACTAAGGTTGAGGATGAAACCACCATTTATGAAATAAATTCCTTTTAGTCTTTTATCAATTTCCATGTGTATGGTTTAAATGCTTATGATTTTCGCTTCATAGTATTAATTGTTTTAAATTCATTTCACTATAAATATCATGTATTTATAGTAGTTAAGAATTCATATCACAATTAATCAAGCTTGGATTTGATGAGTTTATAAGTAAAAATCTTTGATCTTATGTGATCCATTAAATTGCATACATAGGATGCTTAGAATTTTACACTTTAAAGCGAAGGAAAATCTATTTCATGAAAATATATTTCATTAGTGCGTTATTGTTAAATCTTGAGAAAGTAATAAGATTGATTTCTAAATTACTACTCTAAAATTGGAATTGATAAAGGAATAATTAGAAGTTTATGGATTAGTGGTGGTGAATTCCGATACCTTAGTATTTTCTCCCTATTATTCTCGCTTTAATTATTTGTATTTCGATATTGCATGTTTAGTATAAAAATCACTTCAACAAACAAACTTTGAGAAACTAGGTTAGTTTTAGATTAATTTGAGTTTAATTAAGTTCTCTTTAAAGCATTCCCTTGGATTCGACCTCGTTCTTGCATAACCTAAACTACAATTGATTCGTGCACTTGCGAGTAATATTTTAAAACACACCAAGAGGATCCGTATCCTCTATTTTATACTTCTTCCTACCAATCTAACTATCTTACCCAGAAAAAAGAAGTAGAGAGTACGTTATTGTTGTCGCTTCTCGTTGTCATATGGTAAAAATGTTTAAGGTTAACTTCATTTACATCCCCTGAAGTTTGTTCTATCATCACTTTGACCCTTTCAGGTTTGCATATCTTCAATCACACCCCTTATAGTGTGAAATGTCTAAAATACCCTTATACCAAACACTCCTTAAATCAATTTAATCCCTAAACCAAACACCCCTTAGAATCAATCTAACCCTTAAATCAAACACCATAACCCCAAACCCTAAGCCCAACCCCAACCACCACCACCACCATCTGCCGCCACTACCACCACCACCACCACCACCATCATCCACCGCCACCACCACCATTACCATGAGCAACCCTTAAATCAATTTACTACCATCGTCATTTCCGAAAATTGGTCAAAAATAGGGGGGTGGGAGGGGGGCTGCAGCGGCGGCTGGGGAGGCGGTGGGAGGGGGGCTGCGGCGGCGGGGGAGGCGGTGGTGTAGATCTATATATATATATAAATGTGTGTGTGTGTGTGTGTGTGTGTGTGTATGTGTGTGTTGTGTGTGTGTAGGTGTGTGTGTGTGTGTGGTCGAAAATAGGGGAGGCGGCGGGAGGGGGTTGTGGCGGCGGCGGTGGGGGAGCCGGTGTAGCTATATATATATAGTGTGTGTATATATATGTATATATGTGTGTGTGTGTGTGAGAGAGAGAGAGAGAGGGAGACAAATTTGTTTTTTTAAAAAAAATTCAAAATCTATATATATATTTTATTTTATATTTATTTTCGATTTTATAATTTTTTTCGAAATTTAATATATATTTTTGAATTTTATATGTTTTTTTTAATTTTATATATTTGTTTCAAATTTTTTATGTTTTTTTTTGTGATTTTTATATTTATTTTCGAAATTTAATATGTTTTTTTGAAAAAAAAAATAATTTCGAAATTTATATATTTTTTAATTTTATATTTATTTTCGAATTTATAATATTTTTCAAATTTTAATATATATATTTTTTAATTTTATATATATTTTGAAATTTTAATACAGATTAAATTATTAAATGATGGGAGGGGGTCTAATTGATAAAAACACTATCCTTGTTTCCAAATAGAACAAGGATAACACATTGAGGGTAGTTTAGGGATTTTAAAAAAAATTCAGGCCGATGTCATCGTTCAGGGAGTCTAAGTTATGAGAATATTGAACAGTAGGGGGTCTAAATGAAGATATGCAAACCTAAAGAAATAAAAATAAAAATAAGACAAATCTCAGGGAGTGTAAATGAAGTTAACCCAAATTTTTAAGAGTGCCTATGACAAGGCAGTATGGTAAAGAACTTGTAGTGAAAGGATGGAGAAAATACACTTTGCCTTTTGAGAGAAAGGTTCTACGAGAACTGGTGCTCTTTTAATCAACAATTCTATCATAGTATTAAGGAAGTGCCTCTAACGATAATTGTCATAAATTCTCTTTTAATTTAGAGAGATGAAAAATAAAAAAACTCAAGATCATGTAAAAATCCTTATGTCTTATCCCATATTTATAGAGAGAAATAATTTTTTTCAGAAAAGATACAACCTTTCTGAATGTAACAAAAAAACATGTGTCTTCATATAGGTACAACCTTTCTCAATATAATAAAAAAGAGGTCTCTTCTCTTTAATCTCTTCCCTCATGTTTCATCTTCTATTTATAAATGGAAAGAAGTTTTTTCAGAAAAAAACATAACTTTTTTTAATATAACAAAAAAACACGTCTCTTAAAAACGGTACAACCTTTTCTGAATATAACAAATAAAACATCTTCAGAAATATTTTAAGCATTTAAAATAAAAATAAATGTTTAGAAATAATAAAGACACTTGTACTTTTATAAGTAGTATAGATATAGATATTTGTTCTTTTATTTGCATTATGAGCTGGTTTGATGTGGCCTCCTTTACCGTGAGATATGTGATACGGTTTCGTTTGCACTTTGCCAACTTACCCTTTACAGATTTCACATACATACCATACTCATACCATGGTTCGCCGTAATGGTAACGGTCACTGTAACGGTAACGGTTTCAGTGTAAAGGTAACGGGTCCGTAATGGGGTTACGTAACGGGACGCGGTTATCGCAAACGTGAATTTTTTAAAATCTTGCACATCTTACCCAAAATGTTCTAATTAGATACTTTTGGCAACATGAATGAATAAAAATGATTTTTTGGTAGATTTAAGTGAATTTTATTTAATTTTTTAAAGAATTTTAATATCAAAAAATGAGTTATTAATAAATCTAATGGTGTCGTCGTTATTTGAATGTTTATGATATACTTGTTATGATATTATTAAATTAAATTTAAATTTAAATAAATAAAAATTTGAAATCACAAAAGATATAATTTATTTCCAACAATGTAAAATAATTTTTAAAAAGATACATGGTTCACCACCAAAATGAATTTCGTGGTGGATCTTGTTGCTCTGGTTGGGGTTCATGAAAAGATTGCCAATTTTGAGCTGTATTTTCAGTGGACATTTGATTCATCATTAGTAGACCATCTTCTCTTTGTAACTGATGGAGTAACATTTATCATATCATATACTTTTTAACCCAAATTTTTGAAAAACTTCAATTGTGTTAACCGTTACGATATTTTCGGAACCGGTAAAATCCCGATCACCGTAACGGCCGTAACGGCCCGTAACGACCGTTACGGGTGCGGGAAACGGGACCTGAGACTTGTATTACTAAAAATCTGTTATTGTTGTTTACATACTAGTTTCCAATCCATTGAAATTTGGTTTAATTTTTAATCTTTGAATCGGCGAATTCAATCCGAACCAATCCAACTCATCGCAGTCTAGTTTGGATTGGATTCGTTGGGCAAACGGATTGAATTGGATCCATAAATGGTGAATCCAGTATTAGTGGATGAGTCCTAAAATATCGTCAATCTGGTCCAATTCAATCCGTGCACACTATTTGCACAAATCTTCTCCAAATTTGATAAGCGCGGGCATGCCAAATTCAAGTTGAGTCGAAGAGAAATTCTTAAGAAACTGAAGACTATTTCCTTGAAAAATGATGATTATCAGACGATTGTTTTTTGTTCTTTTTGCTTTAGTCAAAAGGACTTAAATGTTAAAATTGAAATAAAATGGAATAAGAAATTGAGAGTGCAAGTTGGTAGAAATGTATTTAAACTGGAAGAAAAACAAATGGAAGAAAGTAAATTGTTGTTGGAATTTAAGTGTTGGAAGATAAATGATTGGAAGAAAGTAAATTGCTGAAATTTGGGTGCTAAAAAATAAATAAATGGCAGAATTGAAAGTGCACGAAGTAAATTTCATGAATTTAAAGTGCATGAAAGTAAATGAATTGAAAAAAAATGACTTGTATTGAAATTACATGAATTGAAAAGACATGATAAAGTAAATGATAATTTAATAAAATTGCACTGTTGAGAGTCTCTGTTGTGCTTTGGGGGGATTAAAATTACATAATGTATTTTATTTATAGCTTTAATGTGCATGTGTGTGTAGTTTTCAACCTTGCTCCAGAGTGTGCCAAGTGTCCATAAAACTACCCACTTCTTTGTTTAATTATTTCATATTCTGTCTTGTATCGGTAAAAGTTACATTTTTTATTAACAGTTACAATTGCCATCTTCCAGTTGTCTCTCTTCCAGACTGTCACGTGTCCTATGATCTCTTGGTTGTTTTACACATCTTCATTCATATTTAAATGACTTGATGAATCTAACCTTAATTTAGGCAAAATTAGTATCTTTAATCCTAACTTAGTGGCCTCCTTTAAAAGTGCAACCAACTCCCACTAATTCCTTAATTTTAACAACTAACACATAGTGATTCACTATTTCTTCCATGTTATCAGCAACTGATTTCTTTCACTTAGTGTCAGTAACCGCCATCTACCACGTCATTAGTAACTACCAAACCCACGTTTTTCCACGTAATCGCCATCTTCTAGATTATCAGAAATCGCTTCTTCCAAGTAACTTTAGTAGTCACTTTCTTCCAGGTCATCAAAAACTGTTTGCTTCCACGTAACTTCTGTAATCATCATCTTTCATCTTCCAGATCATCAGGAACCTGCTTTTTTCCACATAGCTGACTTCAATTATGCCAAATGCATGCCACGGGGTAAATAATAGGCTACCACATGGTATGAAAATTTTGGATATCAACACACACCCCTAGTTGAGACGAATCATAACCGGGTTGGTCATTAGTGGGCCTGACCCGACTCTAATTCTAAAAATAATTCAAATTAATACTAATTCAAGTGGGTTTTCGATAATTTTTTTTATTAATTTTATTTTATTGAGAATTAGAGTCCTAGTTGGTATTGAAAGTGAGATAATAGAGTTTCCTAAAAGGAAAAATTACACAAACCTACCCTAAATTTTAACCTAATTATAGACGATATCCTTGACATTTCAATAATAACATTTATACCTTTTATGGCATGGAAAAACTAAGGGCCCGTTTGGTAGGCGGTCCGGTCTTATCTGGTCTGGTCTGGTATTATTTGATCCGGTCTGGTCTGGTCTTATCTGGGTGGTGTTCTGAAAGTCTGTTTGGTAAACTGTCTGGTCTTATGATCTTATTCAAGCCGTTTGGTCTTATGTTTGAAAAATAATACAAAAAATAAAAAAATAATATATAAAATTCAAAAAATATATTAAGTATGAAAAATATATAAAATTTGAAAAAATATAATTTTTTTTAAAATAATATAAGAAATTCAAAAATAATATATATTTCAATTTTATATTATTTTTCAAAATTTGATATATTATTTTTGATTTTTTATATTATTTTCAAATTTTTTATATTTTCTCAAATATATATATATATCTAATTTTGTATATTATTTTTGAATTTTATATTTTTTTCAAATTTTATACATTATTTCAAATTTTTTATATTATTTTTCAAAACTTATATATTATTTTTTAAATTATATATATATATATATATATTTAAAATTTTATATATTAATTTTGATTTTTATATATATTTTTTGAATTTAATACATTATTTTTTAAAAATTATATTATTTTTCAAATTTTATATATTATTTTCGAATTTTATACATTATTTTTTATTTTTTCTATTATTTTGGAATTTTTTTATTTTCCCAAATTTTAAATATATTTTTTGCATTTTATATATATATCTTTCAAATTTTATACATTATTTCAATTTTTTTAATTTTATATATATTTTTCAAATTTTATGGTCCCATGTGTTAAAACAGTTGTATATAAGATCACTTGAGACCACTTGAGACCATTATTTTTTGTTGTCTCAAATTACCTATTTTGATCCCAAGTGGTCCTTGTTTTTTTGAAACCGTGTTGCCAAACAGTGTCCGGTCCCAAAAAAACTATTTTAAGACCGAACCACATGTGATCGGACTGCGAACCAAACAGGGCCTAAGTCAAGCGAAAATTAAAGCAAAATCACTTATATAACCTCTAAATTTTTAAAAATATTTTATGATTTTTTTAATATTGTGAATTTACACTATTACCCTCTTATATTTTGGATAAATTAAAAAAAAGAAATAAAAGAAAAGAAAAATTATAATCCAGTTCACACTGTTTATAACAAATTCAATCAATATTCCCCCTCAAAGCCCTAATCTTCAAATCATTTTAGCTGTTGGTGAAGGAGAAGGTTGGTTTCTGTGGTGAGTGTTTAGCTGTGTTGTATTGCAGAGCCGATTCGGCGAAGCTCTGTTTCTCCTGCGACCGCCAAGTCAACTCCACGAACCAGCTCTTCACCAAGCACACGCGTTCGCAGCTCTGCGACTCGTGCGATTCGGCCCCTGCTTCGTTCCTCTGTTCCACCGTGAACTCAGTGCTCTGTTAGAACTGTGATTGGGAGAGACATAGTCGTCGTCGATGCTTCACGATCTGAGGCCTCTGGAGGGGTTCACTGGGTGTCCTTGTGTGACTGAGTTGTTGACAATTGTTGGGTTTGAAGATTTGGGGAAAAGGCTTTGGAATGTGGTGCAGATGGGTTCAAATTGGGAGCTGGGGTTTATGGGGGTTTGGATGGGAGTGATAGTTTGCTAATTTGTTGGTTTGGGACACTTTTTGGGGTAGGCCGTGTTTGGTCTTCTGTTTTGTAGTTTGGGTCTCTTCTTTTTTTGGCTTTTAGGCTTGTTTGGCTTAAGGGAGTTTTATTTCTTGTCTTTGTACAACTTTTTTTTTTAATATAATTTATTTACCCAAAAAAATAAATTCCAACCCATATATATAACATTATATATATATATATATACACATGTAATAACCTTTACAATTTTAGAGAGACAAAGAGTTCGTATAAATAAAATCACCAAAAGAGTGATGTTATATAGAATAGATGTGAGGGTAATATGGTCAATTACCATTGCAAAAATAAGAGATGAAATGTAGCAAGGGTAAAATAGGATTTTCAGTCGCAAAAAATCACTTCTTTGACCAATATTTGTATTTTTTGGCATTAACTTCGAACAGAGGGGGAAAATTGTTACAACGGAACAAAAGTTAAGGGAGGTAACTGATATTATTAAAACATTAGGAGAACCGCGTGAAATTAGTTCAAAGTTCAGGGGAGGTTTGTGTAATTTGCCCTTCCTAAAATTATAATTCACATTTAACCGACACTAGGAATGGCAATAAAACCCGCCCCGGTGGAGCCCCGCCCCGTTTATTCCGGGTTTGGGACTCCGACTAAGCTAATTGGGGCGAGTATGGAGATGAAAAAAAAATCCTCGATTATATTCGGGGCGGGTATAGGAAACCCCTCCCCCGCCCCAATTAGCTGCCTCGCTCCGCCCCGGTTCCATATATATATATGCATTTCATATTTTAAACACAAACCTATATATATATATAAGGTAAGAATTGAACATTATCTATATATACATATATGTTGAAAATCATTCTCTTGAATATTATCATATATGATTAATATATACCCTTTATATAAAATAGTTCAAATAGTTCATTCGTTTTTTTTATATTCCACTCAATACCAAATTCTAGTATCCTTGTTCTTTCTCTCTTCTCGCCTTAATTTCATTTTAATTATGTTAAAAATTACATGTTTTACTTTGATGCTCTCACAATAATAGTAAATTAAAAATTTTAATTAAGAAATTACACATTATTTTTATTTGTATAAGAATATTTTATTTATGGTGAAAATCCGCCCCGCCCCGTTTAATAATAGGATTTGGGGCAGATATGGGGATAACAAAGTTAAACGAGGATGGGAATGCGATTCCCGCCCCATTGCCATCCCTAACCGACATAGATTCCATTCCATATAAATATCTATATCTATACTACTTATAAAAATATGAAGACTTTTTATTATTTTCAAACATTTTTCTCTAAATTTTAAATCTAAAATAAAGTAAAAACTCTTAACCAAATAGTTGCGTTGTTTGAATTAAAAGGGATGTCTTTTTGATTTTATTAATCACACTCTTTCATCATTTATATGGCACCGTTTCACTATCTTTTTATTCTACATGCCATTCCTTCTTCATTTTTAGAGATCTTATTATACGATGAATGAACTTCTAAAAATTATAAATACCATTGGTATGTATCCTATGATGTTTCCATGACAGGTAACTTGTTCTAACAGTTATTTCTTACCAATTGAATTTGGAGTTTATCAAAACTCTTGTTATGGATAATATGTATATCATGTTGTTAGTTGGTGATTGAAAAATGTTGTTAGTTGGTGATTGAAAAATAGTTAGAATTAATCAACTAGTAACAAAGTTTCATTCAACAACCTGCATCTCTATTGCGTCTCTTGAACATGGTGTTAATTTACTTTTTTTTTATTACATAAAGTCGAATGTAATAATATGTATATTATCTCTTTCTATTATTTTTTTTTTCAAGTTTTTTTATTTTTTATCTTTTATATATATATATATATATATATATATATATATATATATATATATATATATATACATGTTTGAATTGTTTTGGGAGATAAAGAATGACTTATAAAATATTTAATACTTATTTTTTTTTCTATTAAATATATATATATTTAATACTTATATATATTTTATGACTTATATATATATAGTCTTTTATTTTGTAAATTATTTTTATATTCAATTTGTTGATCATAGATATCTCATCACTTGGGTGGCTCGTGCTTTTACCTAGTAAATATATATATGCCCTAATTTTGTCTCTCCGCCGGAATTCCTTGTCGCTTCTTCTCTCAAATCATCATAAACTGAGATTTGTTATTTTGGGTTTTGTTGCTGGGAATTCAAATTTGATTCACAGTTGATCAATACTTGGCTATAGGGTTTAATTTACCTTCTTTGATGGCTTCGGCGATGAAAAGTAAACGGCGACGACTGGACCCCAAATTTGCGAAGGTGGTTTCTTCCATATACAATAATATATATATATTATTAGTGTATCATAACCGGGTTGAGACGGATATTAGTGGATGGGTCCTAAATTATTTTTAATCCAGTCTAATCCAAATTCGTGAATACTTCTAGTTAAGACGGATCATAACCGGGTTGGTCATTAGTGGGTCTGACCCAACCCTAATTCTAAGAATAGTTCTAATTAATACTAATTCAGGTGGGTTTTCGGTAATTTTGCATTAATTTTATTTTATTGAGAATTGAAGTCCTAGTCCTAATGGTATTGAAAGTGAGATAATAGAGTTTTCTAAAATTGTAATTCACATTTAACCCACACAGTTTCCATTTCATATAGGATAAAATGCAATAAATTCCCCTAAATTATTACACTTTTGCAATTAATCTTCTGAACTAAAACAAATCTCCCATCAACTATCAATTTGTAGCAATTTGCCCCAATTATATTGCAAAAGACTATCATGCCCTTACTATTATATTTGTTAATTCTTTAAATAATATAAATATCATTTCTCTTAATTAAATTATTAATTATATCATTCACCTTAAATGTATTAAAGTAAATATACTCTTAAAATGCTAAGAAAATTAAATTTATAAGTTGTAATTATTTTATTTTAAAATTAATTAACTTGTTATTAAAATTTAGTTTGATTTAAATAATAAAACTCATGATCCTATTTAATTTTTTTTATGCCAAAAAAAAAAAAAATTTCAGAGAAAAATATTCATAAATAAATCACAAATTACTTAGATAATCATCACCTTTTAAATTTCTCTGTTATATATATAAATAATTTTAATTAAATAGCTAAGCATTTTATAATTTTATTTAATTATTATTTAAACAATCTAAATAAATTATTCAAAACATAAAATTTTAAAAAATCATGTGTAATTCTTTATTAGTTCGAATGAAATTATTTTTAATTATTTCATAATCTAAGTTAATAAAAAAATTGTATTAAGTAGCATTTATTAAAGAAAGGGCATTTAGGTCATTTACAAAAGGTTTTTAAAAAAATTGGGCATTTTGCAACAAATGTGATAGTTTAGGGAGGTTTGTTGCACAATTTATAGGTCAGCGAGGTAATTTGAAAATCTGATTACAGTTAACCCTTCCATATGATATAACTACATATATATATATATATATATATATATATATGCCCTAATTTTGTATCTCTGCCGGAATTCCTTGTCGCTTCTTCTCTCAAATCATCAGAAACTGAGATTTGTTATTTTGGGTTTTGTTGCTGGGAATTCAAATTTGATTCACAGTTGATCAATACTTGGCTAAAGGGTTTAATTTACCTTCTTTGATGACTTCGACGATGAAAAGTACACGGCGACGACTGGACCCCAAATTTGCGAAGGTGATTTCTTCCATATACAACAATATATATATATATATATATCTGTGTGTGTATGTTCTGAACTTATGGCTTGTTTTTATATTGTTCGTTTTTGGTTTCACGTCAGTCCCACTGACTCTCTCTATCCCTCCATTGATCAGGGTAATGAGAGGACTAATATTGGTCAGTTGTCCGATGATGTTCTTATAAGCATTCTGTCAAAGTTGACTATGAAAGAGGCAGCAAGAACTAGTGTGCTCTCCACTAGATGGAGAGACTTGTGGACATATAGTACTAGTGCTTTGAATTTTGATGCTTTGAAGGTGTTGAGGGAAATTAGGAGGACAAGTTGTGGTTTAGAATTGGAGAGAGCTAAATATGTAAGTTGGGTCAATTGGGTCTTGAAGTTGCATAAAGGTGCAACATTGGACCAACTCAGAATTCATTTCGATTTGGATTCCAAATTTACATCTCTTATTGATAGTTGGCTTATTTTTGCCCTGCACAAGAGAGTTAAAAGGCTAGAGTTCAATTTTAGACAAATGATTATGAATTATTGTGAAAGGGATGGTCGGGAAGAGCGTTATTATTTCCCGATGTGGTCAGTGGAATTTTCAAGACTTGAATTTTTAACTGCGATTAGTTTCACTTACGTTCATGTGACTGAAGAATGTCTCAAATGCCTTTTATCGATCTGTCCGTTGCTGGAAGAATTATCGGTTTATAACTCATCGTGTCTAGTGGATGTAAAAGTTTGTAGTCGATCACTGAGGCATTTAAAAATAGTTTGCTGTTGGAGTTTGAGAAACCTTGAGATTTCGGTTGGAAATCTGGAGTCATTTGAGTACAACGGCTGGGACACAAACGTTTGCTTCAAGAGTGCATGCAATCTTTCGGGGAGCAATTATTGGACAACTACAATTTGCAAATTTATCTCTCAGCTGCAGGCACTTGAATTGCAAATGGATTATAGGGTAAGTATTTACCTCTCTTTTGTGTTTGCCTCCTCTCCATTAAGGTATTGTAATCAATTTTGTTGTTACTCTTTTGGACTCTTCAGACATTTAGGGACTTTCCCAAGTTTCCCGAGTTAAGGAATCTAAAGCAATTGAGACTGAAAGTGGAATCATGGCGTGTCGGTAGCTTCCTTCCATGCATTTCCCTGGTAGAGGCATGTCCTTGTTTGCATCTATTACGTATTCAGGTTAGTCCTTTCAACTTTCAGTTGGCATTTTGTACCATCATATGGACACTGTTTTATGGGTTTTCTTGTGTATTCTATCCTGCATTCTTGAGCTTTATGTTCTTGGATTCGCTTAGCTAGAAAGTAATGTTTACTTGTTATGGAATTCATATTGTGTCTCTTTTCTTTTTTACCATAAATGTATATGCTTAGCTCTAAGTAAATATCTCAGGAATTCAAGAATAGTGACGTATCTGGTTAGTTCTCATGCTAAGTTCTGGAGCATCCTAACCACCGATTCGGTACTCCTAAATGCAACATCATCGTTCATTTTGTAGGTTACACTTAGTATTAGTTGCTTAGTGTTTTTCTGTCAAGTGGAATTCCCTCCGAAACTTAATATAAACATCAAAGATCTCATCCTTGGAACATTACTCGTAGTATCTACCATCTCTTTTCTCAGATTTGTACTGCTGACCCTCTTCTTCTTCCTCTTCAAAGATCTCATCATTGGACTCCGCCATTTGAGTTAAAATTTTAATTTCACGATTTATCTACCTTCTCCATTGTGGCAGGTTATTCATCCTTTTGACAACATTTTGAAAGAAGACAACCTTTTGATAGAAAAGGTTGCACGAAGTCCTGAGAAACGTCTGCTTACATGTCCCAAGGTGCTAGAATATATAGGATTCGGTGGTCATGATGCTGATGTTGAGCTCGTCATGTACATACTCGAGAATGTCGTGTCTCTAGAGAAGGTAACTATTGATACATGCCGGGCAGATTTGATACGTGAAGGAGATAATTTTGAAGAAGATGAGAATCAAGTGGTAGCGAAAATGTGTGCCATGGAGCTGCAAACAAAATTACCTCTGGGAGTTGAACTGACAATACTTTGAATCCTCTTGATCAAGTCATTTGGTGGATGCATTTCACTTCACATTAAGTCCTGATAGTTTGCGGTTGCAAGTTAGGATTGTGCTTGATAATATTTAATAGAGATTGGGGGATTTGTAAATGATGATAAGTTTTATACATTTTTTGTAGTTCATGTGTAATAGATATATCATATCTAGTCTACATTGTTCTTTTAAATAAGCACGACGTGGCTTTTTCGTGGTCCCTGACGTTGGACTTGGAAAAATAATAATAACAATAACACCAAAATGTAATAAATGAAGAACTGGATATTATTACACTATCATAATATTCACATCCTACCTCCCCAGAAAGATAAAAGCAGAAGGGAAACAGTGACCGTATATAACAGTAAAATCTCCTTAAATAGCAAAAGATCATTATCCTTTTTTATAATAACAATTCAGAATATAAACAGTTTTGCATTCTTCGAGAAAATGTTACAGTATGCACTTAGTAGGGCTGCAAATGAAAGGAACACAGCCGAGCTTTGAAATGTTCAAACTCAATCCATTTACTAAACGAGCTTAGAAAATGTACTCATGCTCAACTCATTTCCTAAACGAACGAGCCCGAGCTGAGAGCTAGATTTAACGAGCTGAGCCCGAACTCTTACCAATAGTCGCGCAGGTTGAATTGTTGTATTTTTGTTTTTAATATATTTTCATTTTTGGAATATCATATTCCTTTATTCTTGTTTGATTTTCTTTTTGAAGTCCTATAATTCTGCACAACACTCTTCATTATTTCTTCAATTTGAACACCTTCTTTTGTCGAATATGAGATAATTTTACTATTTAACTTACACGAGCCTGTTCACGAGCACGACGAGCCGAGCTCAACAATGTTCAAGTTCGACTCGTGTACTAAGTGAGTATTACCCGGTCCGAGATGTGGTTTAAGTGAGAATTGGAACCCTCAACTTTGAAGGTATACCACCTAAGTCAAGACTTGGTGGCTTCGTCGTTGTTCCTGACATTGGACTTGGGAAAAAAAATTAATAACAGTAACACCAAAATGTAGTAAATGAAGAACTGGATATTATTACAGTATCAAAATATTCACATCCTACCTCCCCAGAAAGAAAAAAGCAGAAGGGAAACCGTGAACATATATAACAGTATGTTCTGAAATAGCAAGAAAGGAAACAGTGAACATATAGTAAGATCATATCATTTCTTATAATTACAAGGGTAATTTTCATAAAACCCCTTATAGTTTCATGTTTGAATAAAAACTCCCCTATAGTGCCAAAAACTCCACTTATTTGCATTCCGGTTACAATTACCTTCCCGCTTCAAAAAGATTCAATTTTTCGGTACCGGAAAGGTGAAAAGACTTAAATGCCCATCAGCTTAAGTGAATATATTTCAAGATAATTTTCATTAAACCCTATGCAGTTTCATGATTTAATCAAAAGAAATATATATTCTAAAAAGATATTTATATTTTGAAAATATATAAAAATATATATATTTTATTAAATATATATATATATATTTCGGAAATGATATATATATATATTTTGAATCCGTGAAAAAAAAACCGTGAAAAATATATATATATATATATTTTGAATATATATATATTCTGGAAAAATATATATACCTCAAAAATATATATATTTCGAAAAAGTATATATATTTCGGAATATATGTATATATATTTATTTGGGAAATATATATATTTAAAAATATATATATTTCATAACTATATATATTTCAAAAAAGTATATATATTTCAAAAGAAAATATATATTTCGGAAAAATATATATTTTGAAATATATAATATATTTCGAAAAAATAATCTTGTTCTGAGAAATATATATATTTTCCAATATATATATAAAATTTACAAAAATATATCTTTCGAAAAAAATACCTTATTTTGAGAAATATACATTTTTTCCTGAAATATATATATTTTCCCAAAATATATATTTTCTTCCAAAATACATACTTATTTAATATAAATATTTATGAAATATATATATATATATATATATATTTATATTTCCGAAATTTATATATATTTTTTCATAAATATACATATATATATTTCCGAAATATATATATATATTTTTCAATATATATATATTTATGAAATAAATGTATTGTTTCCGAAATATATATGTTTTTTTCAAAATATATCTCTCTCACCACCCCCCCCCCTCCCCCCCCCCCCCATTTTTTATTAAATCATGAAACTGCTGGGGTTTTTATGAAAATTACCCTTGAATGGCATAATGGGTATTAGAAAAGTTTAAGGTGATTCAGGGGTAGAATATGGAATTCACAAGCCACATGACAAGCACATGAAGGCTTTATACCAAAAAATTGGATCTTTTTTGGAGCGGGGGTAATTGTAACCGGAATGCAAATCAATAGGGTTTTTGGAACTATAGGCTTTTTTTATTATTAAAACATGAAACTATAGGGGGTTGTATGAAAATTACCCTAATTACAATTCAACATATAAACAATGACGTATTTTGTAGGAAAGTGTTACAACATACGATGTAGCATAAAGGGCAGTAGTTTCAAGATCGTTAAACATCTTCAGACTGACCCCAGAAAGCCATGCCTATAAAAATGTGCAAGCATCAAAGTATGCCACTATGATGTTAGAATTCTATCTCGATCTGGCCACTGTGCCGTTAGGTTTATATCTTAATCCCACTGGTAGACATGTCAATGGATTGGATTTTGATCCGAATCCGATCCTATTTGTCACGTCCCAAATTTCCTAGGACTCAGAAACCCGAGCCTAAGAGCTAAGGGAGTGAATACGGAAGTAAAAAGAAATGAGAACCAATGACTTTCAGTCATCAAACACCCATAAAAGGGTAAAAATGCTCTGATGCCATGATGTCACGCCCCTAAATTCCCCGAAACTCTAATATAGAGAATCAACGAATCTCCAAGGGTGACGTAAGTCAAACGACCACTAGAGTCAACAATAACAAAGGAATAACAATGAAAAATATACTCCATGCCCAAACGAATACTAGAAACTCAATAGTATCATCTGATACCAACATACACGCCCTTAAATTCCTAAGACTCCGGAACCGGGACATCCAAGGAACCTAGGTTGTGATCCTTAATATGAGTGACCAACTAAGATATCATTAACCATGAAAACGTATGGAATAATGATAAAAATGGTATATTTCATACCCAAATGAATGATAAAACAAAGCAGCGGAATCTAACAAAAATCCGGCAGAGTTCCATTTGTAAATGGAACATCCGGACAACCAACCACAACAGAATACCCTGCCCATAACAGTTCGATAATAAAAATGGCTTCCAAGCCCCACATTCATCAGTCCTACTAGGGCCGAGGTAGTGGAAAGGAACCACCAACCCCTACACAACCCTCTATAATCAACATAGCCACAAATGCTCGAATAAGAATACATAAATGCACATGACAATGCCAAATAGATACAATAACCTCCTGAACTAATAAAGACAAGAAATAAATGATACACCAATAGGGATATGCCAACAGACTGGCTCCCAAAATAAATACATGACAGTCCCATACAAATGGGTAATAAACTGACAACAGATAACTATCATCCCCAAACCAGTCGTACTGCATCCGTAACCACACCACCCAACGCAACTCCAAAACCTGTAACAAGAAAAATAAAAGGGAACTGTCGTGGCACCGCCTGCTGTTGTATCCGTAACATTTCCTGCAACCTGGCGTGGAATACCAGGGGGCAAATGAAATTCCCCTGTGAGCAAATAAGCTCAGTGGGAAAAGATACTTTATCTACCACATCCTCTGGCAGTTTAGGTAATGCTAAACTATCTAGCAAGATATATATAGCCCAACAAATCCCATCCACACAAACCCAAGACATGCGCTCATACCGTAAACGAGTATATAACGGGGATATATATATATACATATATAAGTACACAACATGAGTCTACAAGGTACAACTAAGACTTGTACTCCAAGTACCAATACCGGTAGTCTACACTACTCTTACCAACGTACACTAAGTACACGGTACTCAGGTCCAATCTAACAAATTATCAAATGCTCACGACGCTAATCAGAAGATACAACAGAGGAAAGACACACTCACCTCTAATTTCCACAGGAATCAAATCCACCGCTAGTACCAAGGAATACTCATAACCCATTCCCCGAGAACACAGGAGGAAGAGCACTCGCGTCCTTGCATACTAACACAACCATCATCTATATATATATAACAAACCTCATCCCATTCCTAGAGAAGATCTATACCTCAAGAATGGAATCACCTCATCATATCACCATATAAAAATCTCAAAATACTATCTCCGACAAATCAATAAATCACCAACACTCTCACTATGGATGAGGAAAAACCACCCAATCAACTCACGGAGAGCACACGAACACACTCTCATGAACGACCACTTAAGGGTCACCAAAATAAAACAAAGGAAAAGAATTCCCAATGCTAGCCACCAGATAACCGAGACAACAACGTCAATGTTAAGAATACCCGAACAAGGAAAGAACACCACACGTGAACAAGGAAAGAACACCAAAAGTGAACAAGGAAACCAAAAGCGAATGGCCGAGAGTGAAAGTTATAAAAATGATGAATCCCAGGGATTCAATAGTTTTTAAGAAAATGTTTTAAAACTCGAACCAATCCATTTGGTATCCATGCCCCTAACGTAAGAAAAACTCACATCACCTAGGTGGTGACATCAACAACCAAGAAAAGTGAAAGACAACACTATATGTGTGCACTGAACAACACCAAGCCTTATACTCGAGACTTATAATGAACCGAAGAAAAGGTGAGACAAGGAACCACCTTTCAAAACACTACAGGTTGAGATTTTGAGAAAGAAGTCTCAAAATCTTAGAATCTCGAGACAAGTAATAAAATAGTTTTCTTTTAGGAAATCACATAGTAAAAATGACCGTCTTGCCCCCGGTCTACGTCAGTCGCCATCACCGGCTTTTAGAAATTAAAAATCTTTTTAAAGAAGATCCTAAGATCATTTTATAAAATACTAAAACTTTTAGTTGCTACGAGGGTAGGTGAAAACATGTTTTTCCTTTAAAATATAAAGAGTTTATTTCAATATTTAGAAAACACCGTTTTCGAAAAACAGTCAAATAAGAATGAACACAACTCCACGGATTCCTATAATGTCCAAGAGAACAATAAAGGAAGAACAATACGTTGGACTCACGGAACACAACTATCCGTTTCCAACCCCACGAAATCAAATGACAACACAAGGAAGAGGTTCGGCACCACGCCGTAACCGACAACTCAAGAAGTAATATATAAGTCAAGGACATGTGCTAGTATACAGAGTATAGTAAAATAAATGCTTAGGGGAAATGAACTAAACACTAGAACTAAGACTGTCAAGCTACAGTACTTCGAGTACTTAATAAAATCACTTCAATCATAACCTCTACCCATTCCTTAAAAGGTGAAAGACACCTAAAGGTCTACACAACAACATCCACTAAGTTCACAATCTCATCACCTACCTTTTCTAAGGCCTTAAGTCTCAATTGATACTAAAATCAATCCCTGACCTCAAATCTCCAAAGAGGTCACACAACTAATCACAATCACAAAACTATTAACCCCGTCTTCTCAAAGACATCAACTCAAAAATCAACCATGCAGTCCATCACTAACCTCAATCAACCATATAAGACACTATGCCAATATACTTAACCTCCCCCAAGGGTACTAAGTATACAACCACAAGTATAAAGATATACGTTTCATTTATACTTTAATAATTACCGCATTTAAAGTCATGTTTTCACAGTATTCGTTTCCAGTTGAGCATTTTATAAAATATGAATTTAATTTGCAATATTCATAATTAACATGCTCCAATATCATATATATACATATCAATGAAATCACATAATGATATGCAATGCAATGTACTCACAGACCACCTGTGATACACACACAAAAACACACCCTTCCCAAGGGTAACGAATCATTCTCCACAATTCCCATGAGGATACAAGCTCACTAGGGAATGTAGACTTATCGTACCGTCCTTCCCAAGTGATTTACACTTTTAATCAGGATGATGTCACCACGACCTAGTCGAGCACATAGGCTTTGGACGATGAGTCCTCCCCATATCACATCTGCGTTTCTCGGCTTTTTAGTTCAGCGGGAGCAAGAAGCACCCCCCTGGCCAGTTGTTACGGCGATCCAAACACAAACGTCTACCTGCACGCAAACGGAAGTAGACCACACTAATTGAATTTTTCTCTGGAAAAGGTGAAACCATGCACTACATGCACCAACACCCATGTCTCACAATACATGGTGTACGCAATAAAATCATGTCTCAACATAAATATGTAATGCATCATATTTATGAAATATCCACATGAAAATACCAACATGAATCTCATAATTTCTTTAACATGCTTTAAAAATACAATAAAGACATTTAAATCGTGAGAAAACAAGTTCATGTTTTAAACAATATATTTTCCTTAATTCTTTAAGAGAATATTTCAATTTCAATTAACATGCCTTTCAACAATTTAAAGAAATTAATCCACGTAATATAAGGGGAACCTAGCATAACGTCTAAGTATTCACGTCTCTCACGTTCACATATCCCCTAATGCAGTCAAACGGGAATTAATATCAATTCCTAAGTCCACGTTTAACTTTTCCAAGATTCTACTAACCGATTTAATTCTCAAGGGGTCACTAAGCCGCTTATTCCTATTCAATCCAATTAGGAATTTATTTAGTTTCGTAGGAAATAATTTAATTAATTTCTCAACTAAATTTCTAAATCATACTTCGATTCTAACCCAAATATAGATATTTAAAATTCAGGATTTAATATATCTATATTAAAAAAAATAAGGGTTTGCACACCCAAACTACATCAACGATACGGAAGTGAGAAATAAAATTTCCCACCTAAATTAACGCTTACAGAATCGCCCGAAACAGCCCATCGTGAACAGTACCGACGCCCGTATATGATGCCCGCCGACCAAAGTCACCTGAATAATATTTTGAATATACCAAAACGTCTGTCTCGACAACCTATACGATATATACGAAGCCCATTAGCAATAGGTTAATCAATTTGGGTAAATCTAAAATAATCCAAATGAAAATTATAACCTATAAATGCGATTTCCGGACAAACCACTCAACGGAAAATTACCAAATTTTAGTATGATGAACACAACGTAGAGACGAAGCTACTCACCAAAACTCGTCATCATCGGAGCACCGGAAGTCGGCGAACTGGCCGCCCGAAGCTCCGGCCGAACCGGCCTACTTCGCTTATGCCGCGTGTCGCCACTGGGCAACCCAACGGCAGCCACCACTTGCTTCGTCACTGCACTTGCAAGTTGCCGCTGCTCCGCCGCCGCCCCCGGACCATCGCTGCCTGTCCCAGTCGCAACCCACAGTCCGGCGAAACTCCATAGTTCACGACTCTCTCTCTCTCTCAGCCGAAGATGATGATGATGGTGGAGAAGAATGTTGTGGTTGTTGCGTGAAGAGAAGGAAGAAAGAGTAGAGCAGGTCGTCGTACAGAGAGAAAGAAGAGGGTGTATATTATTCAATTTATATATTAAATTTCTATTTTTTTTTATTTTCATAATTACAAAACAACCCCACTTCTATATAATTATTTGAAATAATCTATATAGACATAATAAATCCAAAATTATAACGGACCAACCCCCAAGTGTTATTACGCGAACTGGTAATTCCACGGGACATTAATTACTAAAATAGTCCGAAATAATTACACCGGGGTAGGAACCCAAATGTCGGAACACCTAACAAGCCCAATCAAATAAAACGTGTCGACATCCAGTCGAAACACTAAACATTAAATATCACAATGATACCGCGTAGTCAGTAACAAGAATTCCATGGTCATCAAAGAGAAACCGTAAAGTCATCCAGTCGACTTTAAAAGTAAACGCGAAAAATTTACACGCGAAATACCAAGGATAATATGAACGTCATGAACAAGTGACGTCATAACTGAAATTAAATTGAAATATAATTTCAGGAAAAACGAAAAGTAACACGGGGTGTTACACGATTAGCCGGATATGGATTGAAAATAAAATCTGACAACTCGATTAGAATCCGAATTCGATAATCCAATTTCTTAATATAAATGCCAAAAAATGCACAACGCAAGAATAAAATACTTTATTCAGATTTGGTTTTTCTTATATACATTCCCTTCTTGGGCTTTGAGCCCATTAGGGCAACATTTTCTTACTTACATCATTTTTATCTTTTTGCCACGTCACTCACTTGTTTCTCAAGTTTGTTCTAGAATATTTCATGAAATGGGCCTTTGGGATGGGCCTTCCCTTCGGGCTCCTTCCTTTGGGCTAGCGGATTCTTCCTTTACTGGGCTTGGCAGAATCCGCACGTACACTTAACAAATTGGATTTGGATTTATATTAAATTGGATTTGGATTTATGTTAATCCGATCCGATAATAATCCGATTCGAAATTATATAATATATATCAATATATTTGATGTTTTAATGTGTCTATATTTAGTATTATACCTGTATATACATATTAATTATTTTATTATGTATTAATAATGATTGATCACCTTTACCACTATTAAATCTATACTACTATTAAATGTATGAATAATTTCAGTGTTTCTAGTATTTATACTTTAAATTTATATACTATTCATGAATATATTGAGTTGTAAATGTAGTATACTTAATAATGTTCCAATTTATTTTTTCATTTTTTGATTTTTATATTTGTCTTGGACATGTGTTATAAATATTGACTGATAATTTTGTATTTACTGATTCTTGGAGAACAAGAAATAATCTAAATTTATTTATTGATTTTTGTATTTTTTAATTAGATAATTGGATCGAAATATCGAATCAAATATCAGATAATGAAGAAATTTGGATATGAATTAACTAAGTAAAAAATAGTCGAATTATCGGATTCGGATCGCGGATCGGGGATTTTTGCCATCCTTATCAGTGGACCTGTCAATAATCTAATTATGATCCAAATCCGATCCGAATCTGATGCGAATTCGATTAGCCGGATATGAATTAAAAATAAAATCCGATAACCCAATTAGGATCAAAATCCGATAATTTCATTTCTTAATAAATTGAATTTGGACTTAACTAGATTCGATCCGAATCCGTTCCATCGACAGGTCTACCCACATGTATGTTGATTCCTGCAATCACAGTAATACATATGTTCCCGTCCAAGTACCCATGTGTTGATTGCAGGAACATACGGAATTTCTGTTACTAAAAGTTATGATGTTCTATAATGCTGATAGGCTTGCACACAGGGGCGGAGCCAAGAATTAAAGTTGGGGGGAAGATGCATTTTTTTGGGAATTTATTTTATAAATATATATATTTTTGTGGCTTATTAAAGAAATTTTATAAAAAATTGGAAGGCTATATGCAATTTTTTATGAACTTATTCATAAAATATATAACTTTTTGGGATAGTAAAATAATTTTTGAAAATTTATGGGTGGGGCCATATGAAGTTTTTATGAATTTATACATATAATATACATTTTTGGAGGCTAATAAAAACAATTTTTGAAAAATGTGGGAGGGGCCATAGCCCCCTTCCCAATACATGGCTCTGCCCTTTCTTGCACAGTAGTTCTTTAGCCACTCTGAAACAGATTTGAGGATGCGAAGCTCACCAGTGAGGAGATCCCGAGCCATTTGCCTCCTGAGAGCAATTTTTGCAAGCATAGAAGTTGAACTGGGAGGCCCCAATGACTGCACCTGAATGTAAGAAGCTTAAAACCAATCTTTGTATCTTCATACAAGATAAGGAAGATATTCCATGCAATTGTCAAACAAATGAAAGAGAGAACTTTATCAAATGAATGAAGTAACTCATTGCTATTGAATAAACTATTGACCACTCATGTAAGATCAGTTGACATTGTGCCATAGAAGGGCAGTGACAATCCCACATTTTTTCTTGCATACACTAATGCGTATAATATTTTTGGTATGTGTACAAGTAATACCCGGTGAGGTTCTAGAAAAAATATATATGTGTGCACGTGTGTGTGCACGCGCGCGTATTGTAAGGTTAATACCGATTGCAAAGAAATCATGAAAAATGAGAAAGAACAGGGTAGTAAAGCATTGCATATAACTTCAAAGATGTTAAAAAGAAACTATAAAGGGCAAATATTAAAATGCTATGAATAAGAAGTAACATCTAAAGATTATTAGCACATAGTCTGGGTAGGTAGATCAACACAACTTTGACGCGTGTAGTGAAAATTCCCTCATTCTATAATTCTAACTTTAGACTACTATAACCTATTATATTCTTTTCTGGAATGTGGTTAGTAGCCTCAAAATTTATACTGTTTTGACATGTAACGTCTGGTATTTTTACGTCATAATTAATTTTTTTATTAATGATTAAGTGCTTATGTGATTATGTGTTTAATGTGTTTAACTGCTTAACATGACTTACGTGATTTATTTATAATTAAATTTGTAAGTTGCATGTTATGTTTTCATTTCGTGTGTAAAGGTGGTAACTCGCGACAAGGTTGATCCGCAAGGACTTATTTATCTGGGACATGGCCCAAGGATTAATTTATCTCGAATATGGCCCAGGATTGGAAATATTTGGGGAAACCGGCCCAAGTAAAAGATTATTCGGGAGATTGGCCCAAATAATTGATTACTTGGGGAAATAGCCCAAATATAGGTTTTTACGCGAGAGCTTGCATTATACAGAGGGAGGTATGAGGGGCTGATGTGTTTTATAGCTCGCATCTGAAACTTATAACCCTATATGCTGCTCGCGTAGGGAATACTACTCGGAATCTAGGGGAAAGGCTGGGGATGAGTGAATAGTGGGTCGCGACCTTATTTACATAATCCTAAGCAAGAGTACCTTAGAGAGGCCGATAATATTCAGGGACATGACCAAGACATGCATGATTGGTCATGACCCGACAAAGCTATAACGACATCCTTGGCTAAGGATAAATCAGATTCGTGATGAAATAGGCGCAGATCACGGGGCATGGCGCACAGCATGACCCATGCATGAGATTACGCGAATCCGTTTCGCGTAATCAAATGCGAGATTACACTGTGCCAGGTATTTATGGCGCACTATAAATCTGCGCATGACATTACGCGAATCCGTTTCGCGCAGTTAAGTGCACGAGATGATATTTTGCAGGGTATTTATATCGCGGATTGGTACGCAGGGACCATGTCGTGAGACAGGTGCTGACGTGGTGATATAAATCCGCGAGGATCAATGAGCACTCACGTCTATAAATAGAGGTGTGAGGGCTCACTTGAGAGGGGACTTTTCCGGGGGACCTAGAGAGAGAAATTCTTAGAGAGAGAGAGAAAGCATTTCTCAATCATTTTTTTACTTGCTATCTTTTCCTCCATTTCTTTTTTTTCATTTTCTCTGTAAAGAAAATCAAAATCAATAAAAGCATCATTGCCGTTATTTTTACTGACGAACTTGTGCAGAAACTATCTTCGCATCATAACTTGCGAACCCCTACATTAAAGGCGACTCTGCTGGGGAGAAAATGTCCTTGGCACAAGTAGAGCCTCGTCAGACTCGACGGAGAGGTCGTCCACCGACCCGGCGTATTGAACAAGTGGGAGAAGAAGCAGCGGCACCAACTGAAGGAGGCGAACCAGTCCTGCCAGCACGAAGACAGCGTCGTCGCGCGAATGCTAGTGCAAATCAGGCAGAAACTTATCCGATGGTAGAGCCGGTACAGAATCCAACAGAATTACCAACAGTTCTACTGCAAACTCTTCTCAACATTCAAGAAACACAAAAGGCCATACTTCACTTCATGGAGGCCTCACGCATTTCAACACCAAACATTGAATCACCCAGAATGGACAATCAGACTCTGCCAGAGGATCCCGCACCAGAACTTTTTCGCGAATCAATAAGAACTGAGCCTCTGGAGAAAGAGCCATACATCACCAAGGAACAGCTGCGGGCAATCCTGAATGAAAAATCTGAAAAAGAGGAAGTGGAAATTGCCCCGCCATACCAGCCTAGCATTATGGCCTTGCCATATCCAGAAAATTATGGAGCACCGATCTTTCATCAATTTGATGGCAAAAAGGGAAATGCGAAAGAGCACATAGCCAGGTTCGCAGATGCTCTGGGACCTCACAGAAACAATGAATACTTGAAACTTAGAGAGTTCTCCAAGTCTTTAACTGGAACAGCATACACTTGGTATACTAGCCTCGCTCCAGCATCAGTGACCAGTTGGACGGACATGGTGCTCAGATTCTATACCAAGTTCTTTCAAGATGATGAGGAGATCTCGATGATTTCACTTACAAGACAAAGACAACGCTTTGGGGAAGAGGCAACAGCTTATGTCAGAAGGTTTCGCGAAGCTGCTTTGCAATGTCATGAACCAATTTCTGAACTACAATTGATCAAAATTTGCATAGAAGGGATGCTGCGGGAATACAGAGTGCATTTGGTGAATCATGAGGTCAAAAATTTTTCTGTACTTGTCGATAATGCCCGTAGATTGGGAGAGATTTTGTCTCCCCCGACACGACCAAATATTAGTACTAGGCGGATACCGATGGTAGCAGCGACGCAAAATGGAAAACAGAGGGAAGAGCGCACTGGGAGAGCTGAACCACCCCTTTTACCTTTCAGTGAAAAAGAGGCAGTTGCTTTGCTAAATCAATGGGTCGCAGATCATGTCATAACGCTACCTCCAGTGCAAAGAGTGCCGTCGAGAGAGGAAAGGATGAAGAGCAACTACTGTCCCTATCGCAGGAGTATTCGGCATTCGTTGATGAACTGCTGGGCGTTTCGCAGTTTAGTACATCGAAAAATAGCATCAGGAGACTTGGAAGTAGCAAAGAATGTAGTTCATGAGCCTTTCCCTGCACATGTGGCTGTGGTCACCGCCAGAGACAATACTGAGGATATGGCCAATACCGCCAAGTGTGATTGACCGCCAGTACGTGAAGCTAGGGAGAATGCTAAGATAAACGTTTTCTTCAATGAACTCCCAATACAGGAACACGTGAAGGAATTCTTGAAAGAGCAAACGGTTGCCGCACTCAAGCATACCATTGTGATTCCGCAGCATGAGAGGGCCTCTAGTAAGATCACATTTTCTGAAGAAGACAGACAAGTCCCTTTTCCCCACAATCGGCCTCTGTATGTGCCAGCCATTGTGAACGGTCGGGAAATGAAACGAGCTTTCTTGGATGGAGGAGCGTCAATTAATTTGATCCCACTAACCACTTTGCGAATGATCAATTTTCCTGAAGGCAAAATCGTGAATCATACTATTGCAGTTACTGATTTTAATGGAGATCAGCAGGCCACTATGGGATTCGCGACATTGGACCTCAAAATTGGGAAGATCAGGGGGCCCACCAAATTTCATGTCATCAAAGGGGAACCCTCATATCAATTATTGCTGGGCAGACCGTGGTTGCATGCATATGGCGTAGTGCCGTCATCCTATCATTGAGTAATGAAGGCCAATTGGGGAGAAGGAGTAATGACTGTAAAGGCATCTAAAAGTCCTTTATGCGCAGCAGAAGCCCATTTTGCAGATGCAGTCTACTTCTCAGAATACAGTGAGGAAAATGGGCCTGGCGTTTTTTCTACACCATTACTAGAATGGAATGAACTGGAAAATGCTAGTTCAGTTAAATGGAAGCTCAAAGAGGTGAGCTGGTCACGGGTCAAAATGCCCGATGGACGAGTAGTGTATAAATTATGACGGGATTGGGGGTCGGAAGCTGGCACAGTTGGCGCTGACCCCGGGACAAATGAGGCTATACGAAGGAAACTTGACACTGAGCCTGAAGCACTAAAAATGGATACGCGACCAGAACATAGTCTGTGTGAAGTAGACATAGGCAATGACACGGATCCCCGACCTACCTTCATAAGTAACACGCTTCCTGAGGATACTAAGAATGCCCTGGTAGAATTGCTCAAAGAATTTCGAGATGTCTTTGCTTGGGGCTACAATCAAATGCCGGGACTCAATGTTGGATTGGTAAGCCACCATCTTCATGTGAATCCCACAATAGAACTAAAGAAGCAAAAGCAACGAGTATTTCATCCTGATTTAGAAGTACAAATTAAAGCAGAAGTGGAGAAGCTATTGAAAGCAGGATTCATCAAGCCAACCCAACACCCGACCTGGCTCGCGAACATTGTACCTGTGAAAAAGAAGACTGGACAAATCCGCGTATGTGTAGATTATCGCGATCTTAATAAGGCTTGCCCAAAAGATGATTTCCCTCTACCCAACATTGATACCATGGTAGATGCAACCTCAGGACATGAAATTTTCTCGTTAATGGATGGATTCAGTGGGTATAATCAGATTAAGATGGCACCGGAGGATGCTGAGAAAACTGCTTTTCGCACCCCAATGGGGAATTTCCACTACACGGTCATGCCGTTTGGGCTTAAAAATGTCGGGGCTACATATCAGCGCGCCATGACAGCTATATTCCATGATTTGATGCATAAAACTGTCGAGGACTATGTCGACGATTTGGTAGTAAAGTCCAGGGTTGTGCAAGAACATGTGAGTGATTTGCGAAAGGTACTGCAACGATGTCGCGAGTATAACTTGAAAATGAATCCCCTCAAATGTGCCTTTGGAGTACCAGAAGGAAAGTTCTTGGGATGTGTTGTACATCGGCAGGGCATTGATATGGACCCGACAAAGGCTAAGGCAGTCTTGGAAATGGCTCCACCCGCAACTCGTAAAATGTTGAAAACTTTTATGGGGAAGATATCTTATTTGAGGCGGTTTATCCCGGCACTAGCAGAAGTAACTCACCCACTCATGCCTTTGTTAAAAGAGAAATCTGTTTACAGCTGGGGAGAAGAGAAGCAAGAGGCTTTTGAGAAGATCAAAAAGATTTTGGCATCACCAAAAACAATGGTAGCACCCGAGTCAGGAAAACTGTTGATAATGTATCTCACTTCCACCAATAAATCTGTAGGAGCTCTGTTGGCCCAGGAACATGAAGGGGAAGAAAAGCCCGTTTACTATATCAGTCGGGTACTTAGAGGACCAGAGTCGCGGTACACATCATTGGAAAAACACTGTCTTGCTTTAGTATTCGCAGCCCAGAAATTTAGACACTATTTGTTGGCACATCCATTAGAGCTAATCACGAAAAGTGACCCCATACGATATCTGCTAACGAAGCCCATACTCAGTGGAAGAACTGCTCGATGGTTGTTGGCACTATCTGAATATGAGATCACATGTTCTAGACCAAAAGCAGTAAAAAGCCAGGCCTTGTCAGATTTACTAGCATTATTTCCGGGAGGAGCTGAGCCCAAGGTGGAGGAAATAGGAATGGCAAGCATGGTACAGAGCGCGGAATTCACTTTAGAATTCGATGGTTCATCCACTGAAAAAGGAGGGGGAGCAGGTTTCGTACTGAGGAATGAAGAAACAAAGGAGGAATTAGTCATGGCCTATAAGCTTGACTTTCCTTGTACCAACAACATTGCCGAGTATGAAGGATTGACGCTGGGATTGATGATGGCTCAACGGTTGGGGGCAAGAATACTTCATGTTAAAGGAGATTCCAAGTTGGTCATTAAGCAAATTAAAGGGGAGTATGCTGTCAAGGAACCTCATCTGGTGTCTTACAGAACCCTTATTCATCAAATGATGGAAGACTTTGAGACCGTAAGCTTTCAGCACGAGTTGCGAGAAGGTAACCGTCGATCCGATGCATTGGCCACATTGGGCTCGCGACTACATTTCTAGGGATCAGGGTCTTTTGTGCAAGTAGTGCGAAGAACCGACTCTGTAGTCAGTAGTGGGATAAAATCAGAAGTACATGAAGAGCATGATTGGAGAGCGCAAATAGTATAGGCTCTGCTAAAAAATGATAACAATGCCTTGAGACGAGAATACCAGATCATAAAAGGCGTGTTATATTACAGAGCGGCCGGAGATATTCTAGCCAGATGCGTGGCCATAAACGAGATAGGAGAACTACTACAGAAGGTTCACAAGAAAATATGTGGTCAAGCAGATGTCAGTCTATATCGAGTTTTGCAGCGAGAGGGTTTCTTTTGGACAAGTATGAAGGATGATGCAGTGAAATTACAAGGAAGCTGTCAGAACTGTAACGCATATCCATCCGCAAGCGAAGGCAATGTAACAGACATGATAGACTGGTGGGACAAATATGTGCACTATCTGAAAGAAGGAATTTTGCCTGAAAAAGATCAACCGCGGTTCAGAAAATTGGCCTCGCGATTTGTCTTGCAGGAGGAAAAATTGTTCCGAAAGAGCTTTGAAGGAAAACTGATGAAGTGTGTAAGTGAAGAGGAGGCAGGGGAAGTATTGAAGCGGATCCACGTATTTGGTCATCAAGGCTCTAGAAAAATGTTTCAACAGATGCTGTCATCCGGGTATTACTGGCCAACAATGGAAAGGGATTGCAGTGATTTTGTCAGGAAATGTCATGTATGTCAGGTACATGGGGATCTCATCCACGCTCCAGGAACTGAATTACACAGTTTAGCTACACCCTGGCCTTTCCATACTTGGGCACTGGACATAGTTGGACCAATCACGCCACAAGCTCAGGGACATGCATGGATTTTAGTGGCAACTGAATTATTCACAAAATGGGTAGAAGCTATCCCGCTGCGACGGACAACAGCAGACAATGTGGTTCGATTTGTAAAAGAAAATAACATTTGTCGATTTGGGATACCAAAGGTGATACTGTCAGATAATGGGACTCCTTTTGTCAATAGTAAGGTCGCGGATTTGTTGGGGAGATACACGGTCATTCATCACAAGTCTCCACCTTACTATCCAAAAGGAAATGGGCAAGCTGAAGCTTCCAATAAAGCGTTAATTCGAATCTTGTCCAGGATGGTGCATGATAATAAAAAAAAATGGGTGGAAGAGCTCCCAATAGCACTGTGGGCACATCGAACTGCATACCGGAATGCGACAGGCATGACCCCTTATGCATTAGTCTATGGAGCGGAGGCTGTGCTACCTGCGGAAATAAAGGTGGCTGCTAAAAGATTGGCATGCAAAAGTAGTTTAGAAGACAAGCTATTGGAGATAGAGGGATTGGATGAAACAAGGGCCGAAGCCTTTGCAAATCAGAAAGAGTACAATAAAAAACAGGCAAGGAGCTACAATAAAAGGGTACGGTTCAGATGGTTCAAGGAGGGAGACAGAGTGTTGAAAGTGGTACCAGCAATCATGAGGGGACAAAGGCTAAGAAAATTTGAAGCTAAGTCGGAATGGCCGTATGTGATTATAAGTGAAAGTAGGAGTGGGTACTACAAAATGGAGCATGAAGTCACACGCGAGAAGACTGGACCTCTGAATGTGAAATGGATTAAATTGTATCAAGCATGAAGTTTCAAACAAAGACAAGGAAAATCAAACAAAACATCCCATGTATATAAAAGTATGTCAATATTTCTATCAAAATACAAGAATATATAGCAAAATACAAGGATATATACAAGTGATGAACTAGAAAAGATCTCGAGTAATGGGATCTGATAACTTGAAACCTTCATGCTCCTCTAAATAAAGATGGGCCTGCTCAAGATGCTTAGCTGAATCCTGAAGTTTCTTCTCATCCTCCTCGAGCAGTGCTAACTGTTTGCGGGTCTCTGCGATCTCTGCCTGTTTTCTTTGAAAAGCCTCGCGTCCCCTCAGCTCGACAAGATGGTGATCATAGAGCCTCTGAATGACAGTCAGACGGGTCTCCCACCAAGAAACATTCATCCCAACCTTTTTCCAGTCCTTTATGCGAGCATGGCATCTCGGAAGAGTATCTGGGACGAGATCCTGAATGGCAGTCTCCGAAAGGGTCCTGAACACATCTGCAACAAGCTGAAGGTGGACCGTCTGCAAGAGTGGCTCATGAACTTCCATGCGAGTAAAAGTCTCTGGATGAGCTGCCTCTATCAGATCTAGCACTGGTATGTCGCGAGGATAGCAGAACCACTGATGCCAAGGTACTGACACTAAGGAAGTAGTGTCATAATCAGGAACCCTGGGAGGAACGCGAGAAGAAGAAGCTCGGTCGTGAGAGACTTGTTCGCGAGGATCTGTGGCAATGACGTAAACAAGATCGCGAGGCTCTGATATAATGTCGCGAGAAGGAGATAAAGGCGCCTCTATATGAGTCTCAGTAGGAGAACCTGGAGGGAACACTGTCTGGCCCTCAGAAATCCCCCGAGCATCATGAAGTAGCTCATCAATCATCTCTTGAGCTTCGGAGTTTATACCTAAAATAAAATGGGGGAAGGAGAAAAGACATGTTAAAATCGCATTTTGACATCAAGAAGTCAGAAAGAAGAACAAAGGAAAAAGCAAAGTACCTCCCTCAATTTCTGGGAGAGGGGTGCCAAATATGGATCTCTCAATGCTAGGATGATCTGCGAAGGTTGTAGCAACCTCGGATGCAAGATCACCACGAAGAGGCTGCAAATTCCTATCATCAAAATCAGGGTCCTCTGCTCTATCATCGACGACCTTTGGAGAAACTGGGATGGAAGGCAACTTGGGAGAAGCCTCGCGAGAAACTGTGGTCTCTTCAACCACGCGACCTGAGGATATTTCGCTATCTACTTCTGGAGTGGAGGTCGCGGATATGACACTGTCGCGAGATGAATAGGGAGTATCATCATCTTCTTCCTCTTCAAGAGTAGGCTTGCCGAATAATGAGTTGATGGTGAGATGGTCCTCATCATCAGATGATGTTGCGACAGAATGAAGGCCACCACCCGGAGAGGCCGGAGCAAGCGGAGATAAAGTCTTGCGGGGACCTAAAACAAGGATAAATGAGAAGTATAAAAACAAAAAAATAAGGAATCAGAAACTGGAAATAAGTTTGGAGCTTACTCTGGGAAAGCGCTGTCCTGGGTAAATCGGAAAGTATACTGGCAACTTCTGTCTCCTCTACCTCATCTCCAGCCCTCATCTCCTCGACCACACGAGCAACAGTGTCAAGCAAGGATGAGGTCGCATCAGCCTTCTTTTTGTTCTTTAACTTCTCCAAAGCAAGCCGCCACTTTTCGGCCTGGGATGCCTCTTCTAAGGAAAGGTCGGAAGCACCAAGAGGTGGAATGATAGACGAAGTTTTGTGTTTTCGTACCAAAGGGGCCTCCTCTGAGCTAGGAAAATCATCCGCTGCAACAATCTGCGAAACCTTGACAAGTTTTCTTTTTCTCTGCGCAAGGGGAACATTGTCCAGCACTGCTGCATCGGAAAGATTTTTTAGTCTTATAGATAAGGGAACTTGGTCCAATGAATCAGTCAAAACGTTGGTAGTACCTGTAGCTTGGGCACTGGAACGCTGTAAGAAGAGCAAGAAGATTTAGTAACGGCATATGAAAATATGTAACGCATTGAAAAAAAAAGGGGAGGGGGAAAAAGTTAGAAATTTACCAGACGCCTCGCGATAAGCTCCTCGCGGATGACCTTCCCGTGGTGAGGCTCCCCCGCGATTTGGTGGTACCGCGAGAAGGATCTCCTCGTGATGAGACCGCTTGCGAGTCGCTGTTTTGGGTTTCTGAGGTTGTGAAGGTTGAGCATGATGTTTGGGCGTAGTCTTGGCTCTAGCCTTGCGAAGCTTCAAAGACTATTCTCCAATGAAGATTGAAACTGGAATAGGAACAGGGGGAGTTTCAGCCATAAAACTTTGAAATTGCACAAGTTGCTCCTTCCAGAATTCATGATAGGCTGTAGTCACTCCACCTCTGTGAGTGCCAGGATGAATAAAAATAACAGTAGAAAATATACGGACACTCCTTTCAATTGACTCCCGGTAGGCAATGAAGCACCTGTCAAAATTATCCTCGCGGTATAGAGGAAGTGGAGGGGGAATAGCCTGATCAAAGCCTAATTGTCTTGCTACACGTGATGGGTTATAAGGCGTGATGGTATCAAAGGTCTCGCTGAAAACAGGGAGGTGGCACTTGTGGGTAATAGCCGCAAAAATGAGGTGATCATCTACCGCTATATCATATGATACTATCTCTTCCTGTGGGTAAAAATCAGGAGAGTAGAAACCCTCCAAAGAGGTGGCATATGGACGCCAAGAAAATTCAGAAAGTATATCAATGAATGAGGAAAGGACTTTTGAGGATGAAAGAGAAGTCCAGCGGGTAGCCCGCGACTTCAAAGGAGCTGGGACAGTGGTTTCTAAAGAGTGAGGAGAAAGGGAAGAAGGAATGGGAGCATAATTTGGGAAGCGCTCGAAAAGAAAAAGGGTAAGAAATGTACCTGAAATATGAGTACTAATTTCATACCTACCCAATGAACGTGCAAAATCATTCGCAAGAGTATCCAGTTGCGAATAAAGGGTGCCAAGGAAAAGTGGGGCCAAGGTAATTCGCATACCTCGCGAAAGCATGCATGCTAGAAGGAACACCATACGACTGGGACCGTCCTCTGGCTTGCCTTGAAATATGTAACGGTCTAGCCAATATGCAAGAAACCCCGCATTTTCTAAAGGCCCATTTAATTGAGGTCCGGGGACTGATTCACGATCTTCACCAGGAGCTGGCTTTCGCGGAGAGTACTTGCGAAAGAAGTGGTGGCACCATGCAACATAGGACAACTTCGGGCGACTGGATATGGCCTGTTCAGGAAGAAGTACGCCCTTATCAAACCAGCTTCCCCGCTTGCAGGCATATTTGCCACAATCGCGAAGTTGATTGAGAATCTTCTTGTCTTCATCCTCAACTAGAGGCGCCTTGATAGGGCGCGAATCAAGGACAGGAAACCGAAATAGAACCACCACATCTTCAATGGTAGGAGTGAACTCCCCCTAGGAAGCAACGAAGGTGTGGGAAAATGTGCTCCATCGCGAGATCAAAGTAGTCAGTGCATCCATATCACGACGGACATAGAAATCCGAAAATAGCTCTATGAACTCAAGAATGCCAGCCTTGGCCAAGATGGCGCGATGACGGTCTTGAGTAAGAATATGACTGGACCACATCTTCCAGTCACTGATGGGGGCAACATGTCCCTCATACTCAATGAAGTAAAAAGGTGTGTCACCCCTCTCCACAAGAAGGCGTGGAATAGAGAGTGGGGGAATAAAAGCAGTTGTTGCTTCATTATCAGGATCAAGGGTAAGAGGTGGGCTCGAAATAGAAGGGGAAGTAAAATCTCTCGCGGAATCCCAGAATGTGTCTTGAGAGTTTAAGAAAGGTGCTTTCTTCCACTCTGAGACATCACGAACAGAGGGAGCAATCCCGGAAGGAGGTGCAAAAAGTTTTGGTGTAGAAGTTTTTGTCATGGTGGAGTAAACTTGCGAATAAGCTTTGAAAATCAAGGGGGTATGCGCGAAGAAGGACCGGGTTATGGGAAACGGGTGCAAAATGAAAGGCTTGAAAAAAAAAAATATAGTGCTCTGAGGAAAATATAAGTGTGAAAAAAAATGACATGACAGAAATATATAAGTGATGGGCGCGGAAACCAAAGCGGCGCATTAAATGTGCGAGGAAGGCGAAAGGTTGCTTGGCCAAGCGCTTAAAAAAGAGTCGCGGATCTGAAAATATGGACAGATTGGGAAAAATAGCAAGGATATGGGGAAAAGCGAAATCTGTACATGCATAAGTTTGACCAAAAATCATAAAAACAAAGAAGGAAGGGTCACGGATCGGAAATAATAGTCGCGAGATGCAGAAGGGTCGCAGAAAGGCGGAAAACATGCTTCACCCACAAAAGAAACGGATAATCAGTATGGGGAAAGACAACTTTCAATCAGCGAAATGAAGTACTATCATTCGCAAGGCCACAGGTTATTGCGCTTTAATACTTGGCTAAGTATCAAAGCGCAATGGGGAAAAATGTAAAGGTGGTAACTCGCGACAAGGTTGATCCGCAAGGATATATTTATCTGGAACATGGCCCAAGGATTAATTTATCTGGGATATGGCCCAGGATTGGAAATATTTGGGGAAACCGGCCCAAGTAAAAGATTATTCGGGAGATTGGCCCAAATAATTGATTACTTGGGGAAATAGACCAAATATAGGTTTTTACGCGAGAGCTTGCATTATACAGAGGGAGGTATGAGGGGCTGATGTGTTTTATAGCTCGCATCTGAAACTCATAACCCTATATGCTGCTCGCGTAGGGAATACTACTCGGAATCTAGGGGAAAGGCTGGGGATGAGTGAATAGTGGGTCGCGACCTTATTTACATAATCCTAAGCAAGAGTACCTTAGAGAGGCCGATAGTATTCAGGGACATGACCAAGACATGCATGATTGGTCATGACCCGACAAAGCTATAACGGCATCCTTGGCTAATGATAAATCAGATTCGTGATGAAATAGGCGCGGATCACGGGGCATGGCGCACAGCATGACCCATGCATGAGATTACGCGAATCCGTTTCGCGTAATCAAATGCGAGATGACACTGTGCCAGGTATTTATGGCGCACTATAAATCCGCACATGAGATTACGCGAATCCGTTTCGTGCAGTCAAGTGCGCGAGATGATATTTTGCAGGGTATTTATATCGCGGATTGGTACGCAGGGACCATGTTGCGAGACAGGTGCTGACGTGGCTATATAAATCCGCGAGGATCAATGAGCACTCACGTCTATAAATAGAGGTGTGAGGGCTCACTTGAGAGGGGACTTTTCCGGGGGACCTAGAGAGAGAAATTCTTAGAGAGAGAGAGAAAGCATTTCTCAATCATTTTTTTACTTGCTATCTTTTCCTCCATTTCTTTTTTTTCATTTTCTCTGTAAAGAAAATCAAAATCAATAAAAGCATCATTGCCGTTATTTTTACTGACGAACTTGTGCAGAAACTATCTTCGTATCATAACTTGCGAACCCCTACATCGTGAATAATGAAAAGTATTGAAAACAATTTTGTTAAATAAATGACCAAGTGTTAAATTGGTATTTTTCACATGTATTGAGTTAGTGGGTTTTGTAGAGATTTTATTTGGCTAAGTGTTGGATGACATTTGTGTGGCATTATTGTAATTGGGTGGAAGACTTGGGTATATTAGTAAATTGGATACTTAATGGAAAGGGTGTGAATAAGTGATGAGGGGGTGGGTAACTTTGACTTTTTATTACCACCTTTAGTGTTGTCACACTTGTGACCATTGGATCTCTCTCCTTCTCCCATATTCTTTCCTAGCCATTGGATTGGAATTCTCTACAAACCTAATATCTCTATCTCTCTTTTGCCTACCATCCTATCTTCATCCTCTTCACTCATCTCACCAAGAACACACGCACATTCACACACACAATTCTCTACACCAATTTTTAGCAACCTATTTCTCTTGGGTTTTGGCTTGGATTCTTACTCTCTTCTCCTCCCTATGTTTGGATGATCATGAGCTATTGCTTGGTGGGTTTGGGTGGTGTTCTTGAACTCATTTTTGGTAAGTCTTCTCTTCCATTCAAGGGTTTTGTCTACAAGAACCCTAACTTTCATGTTCTCGGGTTTCCTTATGCTAGTATTGATTTTACTCTCCCATTCGTTCATTCTTGTGGAAGATTGAGCTTGTTCCCAACCATTAAGTGAATTTCACTTGTGGTAGCTCTTGAATTCATCTTGTGAAGAGACCATTGTTGAGTCACAATTTCATACTCTCTTGAATTCTTTTTTTCATGAAACCCTAGTTTAGCTATCATTAGGGTTTGGTTTAATTCTTGTGGTTGGAGCCATTTTTTATGATTGTGACTGGTTGTAACACCGTTGTAATATTGTTTTCATTAAATGGTGTGTTTATAGTTTGGAGGATTTGCGTACCAACTCTTGTTTGTCTTGGAAGCTCTCCCTTTGAACACTTGAATTGGTAGATTGCTTCGACCTTTTTTGCACCTCTTGAAATTAGATTTGTTTGGATTGAGGTAGGGGAAAAATGAGTTATTTTAATTTTTGTACGATGGTGTGTGCGTCTATGTATATATATGTGAGGTATATATATTCTTGTTGTATCTTGACAATGTAGACGAGAAACTAGGCCCTTGAAAAACATGATTGTGTGATATTAATGCTTGTTGTGGAAAGTTGCTTATATGTGTGTAATTATGAACATGTTGATAATGTGGACTTAATATAATGCATAATGATGTAAAACATGTATTATGATGAAACATGGTTTAATTGGAACCTTTTTGCATATTGAGTATACTTGTTGTGTTGAGTACATTGGTGTTGGTCTATGCTGGTCATGTAATCATGTGTGAGTTGACTTGTGTCGGATCATCGCAATAACTGGCCAGGTGGTGATTCTCGCTTCCAATGGAACTAGTATTCCGAGAAATAGAGACGATGGGGGAGGACTTGTTCTGAACTCTATCTTCACGGACCGTGTTTTGTGTTTTCGATATTCCTTGTTGAGCGTGTATTTCTCTCAAGTGCTCTTGGCGGCATTCTCTACCTTCCTTCATGAGCCGGTATCCTCAATAGTGAATGGCTAGAGAAACTATATCCTTTGACCCTTAGAGTTAGGGTTTGTGGTCGTGTGTGTACCATGGATAGTGATGAGTCACATTGCATTTGAATTGCTATATATGTGAATGAGATATTGATGTCGATGCATATTATATCCTTGAATGATTATGATATGAGTATGTTGGGGAAATTGATTGTTGGGTTCGATGGGGTCCCGGATTGGTTTGAGAGCCATGTGGGACAAAAGACCGACCTAGGATTCGTAGCATGTATCTTGGTTAGGTTGTACCACTTGGACTACCCAGATTGAGGCGATGATGCTTTACACATATTTCAGGTGATGATCCCACTTCGGGAGGCCCGTAGCCTCTTGGTGGAGATACGGAGTTGGTTTCGCTCCTTTTTGTGTGTATGAAGGTGGACAACCTTCCTTTTGTAAAGCAAAGAGGAAGATTGTATACATGTGCTTCTTTTGCTTAACTAACTCAAATAATTTAAGCTTATTCTTTTTCCGGCTAGCATGTTAGTCGGCTAGTCTATATTGATGTACGTCATTTGGAGCGCTATGCGCGGAAATTTTATTCTTTTGGTACACTTCAGTGGCAGAAATATAAAATTACCTATCCTTGATCAAACAATGACATGTTCTACCATAGGGCGCTTTGAATGGTTAATCTATGAATCCTTTTATTTGGTTTTTGGGAAATTACTTATTGAGATAAATATTATTATTAGGGCCCTGTTTGGAAAGAGGTTTTGGGCCCATTTATCTGGGTTTGTCTTTGTTTTAAGAGACTAGACCTTGTTTGGTGGGCTTTGGTTTCTAATTTTGAAACCAGACCACTAAAACCAACAGGCACAAAATAACAAAAAAGCAAGACCACCAAAATGATGGTTTTTAATGTTTTTTGGCTGGTCAGTTGTCTTTTTTTACTATTTCAGTCGCCATTTTTTTACTAATTCACGTGAATATGCATGGTCATCAATTAACTACTTCTTGGACAAGTTTGCAAGTCACATGAAGCTTTACGAAGCCCACCTCTCCTCTATCTCTTCCACAAATATATAAATTTCAAAGCAATATATATAAAATTCGAAAACATATATAAAATTCGAAAAAATATAAAATTTGAAAAAATATATACATTTCGGAAGAAATATATAATATTCAAAAAATATATATATAATATTCAAAAACAATATATAAAATTCGAAAATAATATAAAATTTGAAAAATATATAAATTTTGAAAACATATATAAAATTCGAAAACAATATATAAATTTCAAAAAATATATAAAAGTTCATTTACAATATATAAAAAATTCAAAAACAATATATAAAATTCGAAAATAATATATAAAATTCAAAAATATATATAAAATTAAAAAATATTTATAAAGTTCCAGTTTTCTCAGACTAGATCACTTACCAAACAGAGTTTTAGATAAGCAACCAGAATAGACCATACCAAACTAGACCAGACTGCTTTCCAAATAGGCCCTAGGTGTTTTCCCAGAAATGGCATTTTTCTCAATTTTCGAACAAACCCTTTTCGTTTTCAAAGGAAAATCCGTTTTCACTCACCCCATTAGCTCTGTCAAATTTTATTATTTTAGAAATGATTTTTAAACTCATTTTTATAAATATTTTAACTTTTAGAAGCCGGCGGTAGTTAAAACGGAGACCGGGGGCAAGACGGAAAATTTTACGAACTTTAAAGGAATGTTTTTGTTCAAAGCTCACGTTTTGTAAGAATGACTTGGAAGCATGGGATTGATGCGTAGTAATCTTTGTGAAAATATGATTTTACGTCTGGAAACATGTTAATTTATGACTCAATCATTTTTGGGAGTCGTTTTTGTGTCACTTTGGTGCTTTCAGGACTATTAGTTGATTGATGTTCTATATGAGTCGACTGACCAGCGTGTACAAGTCGAATGATTTAAAGGACCAGTCAACTGATTCTCCCATGAAATTTCCGTAAAACCTTTGCCTCCCATTAGTCGACTTATTCTTCAAACTAGTCAATTGATTTACTAGAAAAACTATTCACCAAAATTATGTACAACTTATTTTTGGGTTTGACCCCGAAATCGTTCCCACATGTTGTTATGACTTTTCTAATGCTTAATTGGCCGTTTTATGACATGAAATGACTATTTTACCCTTGTACGAACATTTGACAACTTAAGGTTCTTTTTCATTTTGTTTTACTTCCGCACCACTCCCTTCACTCTTAGGCTCGTGTTTCTGAGCCCTAGGAAATTTGGAGCCTAACAACTTGGTATCAGAGCATATTCCTTCTCTATGGAACGACGAGCGAGGGTCCTTATCACTTTTCGCTTCTTATTTTCTTTCATGACATTTGTTTAAGTCTTAGTTATTGTCTCTTATACGTCATTGACTTTTGCATATGTTGGCATATCGTTTCGACGACGTATCATTAGGAAGGAACCAAAATTACCTAATGTTGTGGAACAAGCTTTTGCACCACAAGTGGGTGATGCTCCGGAGCAAGTGCCTCCGATTGTTGACGAGAATGTGCCCCCACGTCCCGATGTTGGGGAGTGTGTGCCGACGGTTCCTTTCATGGACAATGATCACTTTGTCTATGCTTTAGTAACACCTATTGTACAAGCTTCTCGAGGATACCGTGTCGAGGACGAGAGTTCACGTGCTCAGAAGGCTCTCCTTGTTTTCTTAAGGTTGGACATACCTACCTTCGTGGGTGGTCGGATCTGTTGGTGGTGGATGATGTGAGGGTCATGATTGCTTCTTATTAGCTTACTAGTGATACCGGTGGTTGGTGGAAATCGGTTACCAACACAAGGGACATCAAGACAATCACTTGGGTGGACTTTCGCACACTCTTCTTGGATTGGTTCTTTCCACCACTTACTAGGATGGGCATGAGAGACCATTTTAATTATTTGGTTCAAGGTGAGGTGTCTATCACCGAGTATGAGCTTTAGTTCACCAATTTGTCTCGATTCGCACCTGAGATGGTGGAGAATGATAAGGTGAAGGCTTACCGATTTGTGAGGGGTTTGAGGGCAATCTCAATTCGAAGATCATTATGATTGACATGCTAACTTACCATGATGCTGTTACAAAGGCATTGATTGCTGAGGAGGATGCTAGAGAGTACCGACAACTTCATGACTCTAAGGCCAAGAGCTTTGGAGGTTATTTTTTGGGCTTTAAGAATAAAAAGAGGCAGCGTAAGGGTACTTCGGCTCCTATTGTACAACAGTAGGAACAACGTCAGGGATAGTCTGCACCTTTTTGTCGTGCACCTTCGGGTTCTACTCACCAAGATGTTATTTATTTTTAGTGCAACCATCCAGGACACATAAAGCCACAATGTCCATCTCGTTGCCAGGCAGATAGTGGTAGTATAGGGCGTAATCAAGGTTTTTTTCACTACGGACAACAAGGCCATTTTTGCAATGATTGTCCTTAGTTGAACAGTGGTACTCCTATGGGTGGAGCTGGATAGCAGTCCAGGACTACTCAGTCAGCAGTTTAGTCTGGGTATAGGGCACCGCAATAGCCAGTACAGTTAGTTCAGGGTTCACATGCTATGACTTCTGCATCGACCATTCAACAGCCACCACGACCTAGGGCACCACAACAGGGGAAGATTTCTTAGGGCCGTGTGTATGCAGCCACACTTGCAGCAACAACCGATTGTGTAGTAGGACCATCTGTTATATGAGGTACATTTCCTGTGTACGGTTGTTGGGCTTGTGTTCTCATTGATTCAGGGACTTAACATTATTTTATTGCTTATACTTTTGCATATATTTTGGGCATACCCGTTTCCTATCTTGATATGGCATTATGTGTTGACACGCCAGTTAGTGGTAGTGTGTATTTTTCTAGAGCGTGTCATGGATACGATATTATTGTTAGTCACTAATTGACCCTAGAGGGGGGGGGGGGGGGTGAATAGGGTGTTTGAATAAATTCTTTATTCTTTTCAAAATAAAACAATCTATATTTAATAATCACTTAGTTCAATAAACAACCGATAGTTCCAATTTGAAAGTTCAAGTTAATTGATCTAACGAATTATTACAAGATTAATATATCATGCAAAATAATGAAATAAATATGGCATGCAAGATATTGAAGTAAGGAAATAGAGATAGAGATAGAGAGATTGACACCGCTATTTTTTCGAGGTTCGATATCTCCTACTTTTCGGCTCAAGAACCCCTTCTTGACAATTTTCCTGATCCTTTCATTATGACTCTTCCTTCACAGGTGGAATAGCAAACCTTTACAACCGAGCTAACGAGCTCATCTCACATTTAAGAGAACAATTCTCTCTTGAACCAAAAGGTTTTTATGGAAGATTGATCAATATAAGCTCAAGTATTTTTAAGTGATATTTCAAGAACTCTAGATGAATATTCTCAAATGAATAATTTCAACAAGTGTGCACAAGAGAGTAGAAACGACACTAGAGTTTAAAACTTTCAAAAGATTTGAGTTGAAAAACAAGCTTCTTGCTTCTTTCCTTCAATGACTTTTCAAAGAGTGCTAGAGAGAAAGATGAAGATGAAGAGTTATGAAATTTCTCACTCTAGAATACTTGACCTCCAAAAAATCTCATCTCATTCTTTATATAGTGTATGTTAGGGTTTGAGAGAGTGAATCTCACACTTGAAGAGTAGGAGAGTGAGTTTGGAAAAGTTGGGAGAATAATTCACCAAGTGATGGGCAAAAAAAACATTTTGTCAAAAGTTGGGTCAGCTAGTCGTCTGCCTTTACAATCCTAGTCGACTACCTCCAATCTGAATTTTAAAATATTTTTCCCAACGGTCACTGCCAGTCGACTGCCTCAAGAAACCTAGTCGACTGCCTTAAGAGCCAGTCAACTGCCTAATACGATCAAATGTTCTCAAATTCTCTGACTATTCCAGTCGACTACCCAGTTTTGTACTGGCAGTCTACTGGGTCACTGTTACTCGACTGCTATGGCTTGGCCAGTCGACTGGGTGAAACTCGACGACTTAAAAATGTTCATTTTTGTTCCGTTTAGAGTTCGGTTATTTAATCACTTGAGCTTATAGAACTAATCAACGCATAAAATACCTTTTTATAGTATTCGCACCCTGACCTATCTACCCCGATCTTAAGTCTTCAATTTCCGCTTTTCATTGACCATTTTATCCTTTGTTGTTTTTGCTCTTTTGAATTTCTTTTTTTGCTTTTGTGTTAAGCATTCATTTCCAAGCATTCTTTCCGAGTGATCTTTTCCTGTCTTTTGCTAGAACATTTAACTCAAATTTCATTAGTACCAAACATGCATAAATGCTTTGTGATCATTAAAACATGTATTATTGTTCGACTGTAAATGTCAAAGCCAACAATCTCCCCCTTTTTGATGATGATAAAACATTTCGTGTTTGTCCAAAAATGTTAAAGTATCAGGTGATACTCCCCCTCAATGAATTTTTTAATTATATAGGCATTAAGCAAAATGACATAATGAACCACAAAACAACATTTCATTTCAAGTACATGAGTTTTACTACAATAAGAAAAAACATAAAATGAAGCATACAAGAACACACATGAAAACGAAATACTTCTAAACACGAAATCCTTTGTTGATCATATTTACAGGTAATCCAAATTAAGTTTGGGGGAAGAGATCAAGTGCTTCGATGTTGATTCCAGAATTGAGCTTCAAGGGTAACTATATACCGTTCTCATACATTATTTTTTACCATGAGGACATGGTCTCATTTAAGTTTGGGGGTGAAGGTATATAGTTGCAAAGAATGAATATGTTTGAAAAAATTAAAATTTTAAAAAATTTGGAGCATTTTTTTGTTTTCACGCATGAATGTTTTACATTATAATTTGATTGAGTTCATGTATATGATGTATGAGTAGTGTGTGATGTGATATTCCTACTCATGAGAGTAATGATTAGATCGAGTTAGTGGAGTGATGTGGTTTTACATAGGTGAGTGAGTGAATGAGTCAAATTCAAACTGAAAAGGACAACTTTAACCTATAAGAACAAAGCACATATTCACTATGGGAAATAGATTAATCTTTGACTATGAAATTGAAAAATAATTTTTCCGAAATAAAAGGGAAAAACAGGAGATGTTATGGTGAAATTGAGAAAATTTAAAAAACAAAATTTAAGAAAATAAAATGCAAAAAATAGTTTTTTGATCTGAGTAACTATGTCTTGGTATCACCAATATCACTGTTAGCGTTTAAAGGGGATAAACCTAATGAACATAAATCCCATGAAAGAAGCTCGGGCCCAGTTGGTCAGGACTAAAAATCCCCGCTGGAAAGTCCGGAGACTTAGAAAGAAAAAAGGGATGGTAAAGTGGAAAGATGGAAGAAGTGTTTTTATGAAAAATGGCAAAGTTTGATAAATGAAATAGGAAAAAAGATATTGAAATACCATGGTAGAATGTTCACTAAATACACGGAAGGTTGTCTGGATTAGGGAGTAAAAAGTAGCGAAATCATTCACTTTAGTGGGAACCATTCATGATACGAAGCTCAATATAATTTTTGTTCGGTAGTGAGTGGGATTATTTGCATCCATGTTGTCTTTTGCATTATATCATGACTTGATTTACTTGTGTGTGAATTAATAAATGCGTGATTACAGAGAACTGAGATGTTTGTAGGTACCATCACTAGAAACCTTCACGAGACTTCACTCGTCCACTAGGGGTAACCTAACAGTTTAAAAGACTTGTTACACGTGCTAAGTGTAATCGTTTACCCACATGAAAGCAAGGGATTATGTTAGATTATGTTAGATTAGTTAGAGTAGATATATTAGAAATCATCACAAGAAAGTTCCCTGAGTTTATTACTATGGGACTAGCAATATGCAAGTTTGGGGTGTGATTGGTGTCAAATATTATACATTTTGACCCCTTAACTCACAATTGTTACATTATTTCATTCCATTATTTGGTATTTTTATGTTGTTTGTATGTTAAAGCATGTTTCAGGAGCTTAACGAATAAATGGAGCTAACTTCGGTGAATTAACCAAAGTGAATGTTCTTTCTATCCAAAAGGAGAGTCAAATAGGGAGTCTGAGATAAAAATGGCTCCCAGAGGGCAAAAATGGCATTTTCAAAAGCCATCATAAAAAGTAAAAAGTATCATGAGTTCAAGGCGATCATTTCAGTGTATCCACAGAGAAAAGAGGGTTTCAATAAAATACCTACGCTTGTGCCTACGCTTTCAGAATAAAAAAATGGCTGAAAAGTGTATTTTTACGCTTGAAGGTATGCTTGAGGGTACGCTTAAAGGTACGTTTATCCTACGCTTAAAGCGTAGGCCAAGTACGCTTGAAGCGTATCTGGGCAAGTTTTTATGATTTTTGATGGTTTTTGCCTGTTCTACCCCCAGTTCGATTCAAAGACGTGCCTGTGACTCTAGACCTCTATATACATGTATATACACCTATATATATCAAAAGTTAGGATTTACATGAGTTGGAGACTAAAAAGATTGAAACGGCATCTCTACACCATCGCCTATATATACACGATCATAAATCATTCAGTCAGGGGTTTTAGGTTCGGAAGTTCAGAGATGTTCATTCAGAGGTTGGTTGGTTCATGCATAAAGTTTTCTCACATTCAGACATGCTGCTGTTAAAAGCCATATTCAGACCTAGAGATTCAGAGAAAAATATCACGGAGAGCGTTTCTACATCATCGATGCAGTCACCTTCCACCATGGCCAACTAACTCAGTATCTAGGGTATTCTAGCAAAACCCTAGCAAAATAGTGTAGTTTTTCATTGTTTTCAATTGTAACGAGGAAAAACTGTTGACCATACTGTGATGATTATAGTAGTTAAGAGATCGTTTTGATTTTCAATATAAAATTATATGTTTGTTCTAAAATCTTGTCTTAGATGGAATGAATGTAGTATTTTACTCAACCATAATTATTCAATATGAGTGGGAACTTGGATGCTTAATTTATGGTTTTTTACATAATGGTGGTAATGAAACTTGAAATCCTAGGTTGACACAGGTCGTGCCTTGGTGATTTAATATAGACATGCTTTAGTTTATATTCATGAATTAGGAGTAAATTAGAGTAATATAATTGGCATGTACCAGTTAGGTTAGTCATGAGACTGGTTGTCGCAATCTGGTTGATGAAAATCCTTTTTGGGGTCGTATTTAGCTATTTACGGTACGACCAGATTCACAGTTATGGATCGCCCTCTTACAGTTGTTATTTTTATGAACTATATTATGCAGTTGGTGGTGGAGCGATGAAAACCCTAGTTTTCTCTCTCATCTGAATCACAACCAATTTACTTTGCTTTCTAGATAATTTTAGTTAAAATAGATAATTTGGTCTTTGACCACCTAAATAAACCTATTTTCAGAAAATATAATTCACTTCTTTTGAATTGCTAAAGTGAACAATCTCAGTCTTTGTGGGATTGATATCCCTTACTCATGCCATTGTTGTTCTATAATCGATACATGCGCTTGCATAGGGTAAAACTAGGCCGTCATTAAAGAGTTGTTTTTAATACATATTTTTAGTACACTCTGATGGACATCACATATTCACTATGGGACAATTAATTGATATTTGACTATGTAGTTGAAACATTAGTTTTGCTTATGAAAAGGGGAGAAGTGGAGTAGTATGGAGGATTTTTTAAAAACTTTTGAAAAAATAAAATAACAAAATGCAAAAAGTAGTTATTCGATCTGAGTAACCAGGCCTTCTACCACAAAGTAGCAGAGTGTTCACGTAAAAAGAGAAGAAAACTAATGAGCATAAATCCTAAGAAAGAAGCTCGGGCCCAGTTGGTTGGGACTGAAAATCCTTGCTGGAAAGTCCAGAGCTTAGAAAGATGAAAATGTATAATGGAAAAGATGGAAAAAAGGAGTTTTATATAGCATGGAAAAGTTTGATCAATGAAGTAGAAGAAGAAAGATTAGTCTACCAAAGTAGAATGTTCACAAAAACATGGAAGGTTGTCCGGATGGGGAGTAGAGGGTAACGAAGTTATTTACTTTAGTGGGGAAATTTTTTAACATTAGCTTAAAATTGTTGTTATTTAGTAGTGAGTGGGAATGTTTGTATCCGTGTTATCTTGTATATTATACCATGGTTTAATTAATGAGTATGTGAATGCATGAATGTGTGAGAATAAAGAATGAAGAAGTTGTGGGTAGTATAGCTAACCCTCACGGGACTTAACTCATCCACTCGGCATTGCCGAGGGGTTTAAAAGGCTTGTTACATGTGCTAAGTGTAATCACCGACCCTCACGAAAGCAATGGAGTAATGTAGAGTAGTTAGGATAGATACATCATCATAGGATGTTGTTAAAGCTCTCCTGTGTTCATTGCTAAGAGACTAGCAATATGTAAGTTTGGGGGTGTGATGAGTGTCAAATGTTATCCATTTTAGGCACCTAACTTACTATTGTTACATTTTATCATTACATTATTTGGTATTTTTATGCGGTTTGTATATTAAAGCGTATTTCAAGAGCTTAACGAAGAAACGAGCTAACTTTGGTGAATTAACCAAAGACATGCTTGTGTTTATCCACAAAGAGAGCAAAAGAGGAGTTTTGAAGAAAAAAGTGTCTCCCGGAGGGCAAAAATGACATTTTTTGGAGCCATAACTTCGGGAAACATACCAAAGGAGTTGAGGGGGTTCTAACGGAGCAATAATCAAGAAAAGTGGTTTTCAAGTATTTTGCTATGCTTGAGCTACGTTTACAGTAGCTAAAAGTGGCTAGAAAATGTTAAAACTAAGCTTAAGTTACGCTCGACATTTTTTGCCTAGAGCAAGCTACGCTTAAGCGTAGGGTAGGTGGCCAAGCGTAGGAAAGCTGGCAAAGATGAGTTTCAATCAGATTTGAACTCTTTTGACATATATTCGACTCCAACACCTCTAAGCACGAGTATATGACATATTATATATCAGATTTAAGGGTTTGGCTCAGATTTGAGGAGAAACACATTAAAGAGGAATCATACTCAAGTGGGATAAGTTGGAAACAAACAGAACTCTTATCAACCTCTTCTATAAATACCAAGGTTTGCTACAAATCTAGAGAGCTTTATATTTACATAATTTCCAGAGCACTTTCTCTGGAGATTGACATCTTTCAAAGAAGGGAGCCATTCAAGACCTAGAGATCTGGAGAAGAAGATCATGGAGGTCGTTTCTACATCAATGATGTAGTCACCCACTGCCATGAGCAACTAATTCGGTATCTAGGGTTTTCTAGAAAAACCCTAGCCAAGTAATGTAATTTTATTTATTTGTTTCAATTATAATGAGGGGAAACTGTGATGATTGTATAGATCTATGATCGTAATTATTCTTGACAGGAGATCTTATATTTATTCTAATTCTTGTCTTAGATTGAATGAATATATTGTTTCAAGCAATCATGTTATATTAAACATAGCGTGATTTTCTACAAAATATTGCTTAAAACACTTGAAACCGTAGATTTACACAGGCCACACCTCGGCGATGTAATATGACATGATTTAGTTTAATTTTATGTTGTAGGAGTATATTTGAGTAAAGTATATGGCATGTACTAGTAACACTCTGTCCGGAGATGGGTTATAGCGAATCTGGTGGATAATATCTTTTTTGGGACATATTCCATAATTTGTGGTGTGATTTGATTCATGGTGATGGATCGCCTTCTTGCAATTGAGCAAGTAGATAAACTATATTATGCGGTTAATGGTGGAGCATGAAATTCCTAGTTTTTTTCTACCTTGAACACAATCACAATTTAAATTATGTTTTTAGTTAATTTAGTTATAGATCTCAAACAAAACAATTAAAACTTTTTTCAAACATAATTCAATATTTTTAAATTTCTAAAGTAAATAATTAAAGTCTCTGTGGGATCGATATTCCCTTTCTCAAGCCGATTTATACTACAATACGATTAGTGCACTTGCGATAGGTAAAACCTTGTTGTCATAAGGGGTTGTTCTTAACCAATATTTTTATCACCCCTACATGCACATCAATGTATACATTAATCCTCTATGTTCTACAAAAGTAAGGTTGACCACCTCCATACACACAAAAAAGAGTGGAACTAATTCCGTATCTCCACCAAGAGGCTACGGGCCTCCCAAAGTGGGATCATCACCTGAAAAATGTATAAAGTCATAGGGTGAGCTTACTTGCCCAGTAGAAGAAGCGTCATCGCCTCAATCTCGGTAGTCCAAGTGATACAACCCACCCAAGGTACATGCTACTAATCCTAGGTCGGTCTCTTGTCCCAAATGACTCTCACACCAATCCGAAACCCCATCGAACCCAACAATGAATTTCCCCAACATGCTCATCTCATAATTATTCAAGGATATAACATACATCGACATCAATATCTCATTCACATAAATAGCAATTCAAATGCAATGTGACTCATCACCACCCATGGTATACACATGTGACATGACCACACACCCTAACTCTAAGGGTCAACGGATATAGTTTCTCTAACCATTCACTTTTGAGGATATCGGCTCATGAAGGAAGGAAGAGAATGCCATCAAGATCATTCACTTGAGATAAATACACACTCAACAAGGAATATCGAAAACACAAAACATGGTCCGTGAAGGTAGAGTTCGGAACAAGTCCTCTCCCATCATCTTTATTTCCCGAAAGACTAGTTCTGTTGGAAGCGAGAAGCACCACCTAACCATTTATTGCGATGATCCGATACAAGTCAACTCACACATGGTTACATTACTGACATAGACCAACACCAATGTACTCAACACAACAAGGTGTACTAAATATGCAAAAAGGTCCCAATAAAACCATGTCTCATCATAATACATGTTTTACATCATTATGCATTATATTAAGTCCACATTATCAACATGTTCATAATTACACACATATAAGCAACTTTCCACAACAAGCATTAATATCACACAATCATGTTTTTCAAGGGCCTAGTTTCTCGTCTACATTGTCAAGATACAACAGGAATATATATACCTCACATATATATACATAGACGCACACACCATCGTACAAAAATTAAAATAACTCATTTTTCCCCTACCTCAATCCAAACAAATCTAATTTAAAGAGGTGCAAAAAAGGTCCAAGCAATCTACCAATTCAAGTGTTCAAAGGGAGAGCTTCCAAGAGAAACAAGAGTTGGTACGCAAATCCTCCAAACTATAAACACGCCATTTAATGAAAACAATATTACAACGGTGTTACAACCAGTCACAATCATCAAAAATGGCTCCAACCACAAGAATTAAACCAAACCCTAATGATAGCTAAACTAGGGTTTCATGAAAAACAAAATTCAAGAGAGTATGAAATTGTGACTCACCAATGGTCTCTCACACAAGATGAATTCAATAGCTACAACAAGTAAAATTCACTTGATGGTTGGGAACAAGTTCAACCTTACACAAGAACGAACAAATCGGATAGTAGAATCAATACTAGCATAAGGAAACCCAAGAACTTGAAAGGTAGGGTTCTTGTAGATAAAACCCTAGAATGGAAGAGAAGATTTACCAAAAATGAGTTCAAGAACACCACCCAAACCACACTAAGCAATAGCTCATGGTCATCCAAACATAGGGAGGAAAAGAGAGCAAGAATCCAAACCAAAACCTAAGAGAAATGGGTTGGCCAAAAATTAGTGTGTAGAGAATTATGTGTGTGAATGTGTGTGTGTTCTTGGTGAGATGAGTGAAGAAGATGAAGATGAGATGGTAGGTAAAAGAGAGATAGAGATATTAGGTTTGTAGACAATTCCAATCTAATGGCTAGGAAAGAAGATGGGAGAAAGAGAGAGATCCAATGGCCATAAGTGTGACAACACTAAAGGTGGTGGTCAAATGTCAAAGTTAGTCACCCCCTCATCAGTTATTCACACCCTTGCCATTAAGTATCCAGTTTACTAATATACCCAAGTCTTCCACCCAATTACAATAATGCCACACACATGTCAATAATAGGTGTCAAATATTACACATTTTGACCCATTAACTCTCTATTGTTACGTTCTTTCATTCCATTATTTGGTATTTTTATGTTGTTTATGTGTTAAAGCATGTTTCCGGATCTTAATGAAGAAATTGAGCTTACTTTGGTGAATTAACTAAAGAGTGTGTTCTTTCTATTCAAAGAAGAGAGTCAAAGAGGCAGTCCGAGACAAAAATGGCTCCCGGAGGGCAAAAACAACATTTCCCAAAGCCGTCATCTTCAGTAAAAAGTATCATGGGTTCAAGGCAGTCGTTTTAGTGCATGCACGGAGAAAAGTGGTTTTCCATAAAATACCTATGCTTTCTGTTTCAAAAAGTGACTAGAAAAAATATTTTTACGCTTGGAGGTACGTTTGGACTTACACTTAAAGCGTAGGCCAGCTACGCTTGAAGCATAGGCCAGGTACGCTTGAAGCGTATATGGGGCAAGTTTTGTGGTTTTTTGATGGTTTCTGCCTATTCTACCCCCGGTTCGATTTGAAGACGTGTCTGTGACTCCAGACCTTTATATACATGTATATACACCTATATATATCACGATTTAGGGTTTGCATGAGGTGAGGAGTGAAAAGACTGAAAAGGGCCTCTTTATACCATTGCCTATATATACACGATCATATATCAGAGAAAAATGGACGTTCATTAGAGGTGGTTAGTTGTTGATTTTGGTGGGTTCATTAGTTCTCACGTTCATATTCAGACTTGCTGCTATTGAAAGCCATATTCAAACCTAGAGATCCGAAAAAGAAGACCATGGAGATTGTTTCTACATCAGTGAGGCAGACACCTTTCATCATGGCCAACTAACTCAGTATCTAGGGTTTTCTAGCCAAGTAATGTAGTTCTTTCAATATTTTCAATTGTAACGAGGAAAAACTATTGACCATACTCTGATGATTGTAGTAGTTAAGAGACCGTACTGATTTGTATATAAAATTCTATGTTTGTTACAAATTCTTATCATAGATGGAATGAATATATTATTTTACACAACTATGATTATTCAATATGAGTAGGAACTCGAATGCTTAATTATGGTTTTGTATACAATGGTGGTAATAAACTTGAAACCCTAAGTTGACACAGAACATGCCTTGGCGATTTAATATAAACATGCTTTAGTTTATTTTTATATATTAGGAGTATAATAGAGTAATATAATTGGCATGCACTAGTTAGGTCAGTCATGAGATGGGTTGTCGTAATCCGGTTGATGGTACTCTTTTTTGGGGTCGTATTTAGTTATTTGTGGTACGACCTGATTCACAATTTTGGATCGCCCTCTTACAGTTGATACAGTGAGGAACTATATTATGTGGTTAGTGGTGGAGCGATGAAAACACTAGTTTTCTCTCTCATCTGAATCACAACAATTTACTTTGCTTTTTAGATAATTTTAGTTAATTTAGATAATTTGGTCTTTGACCACCCAAACAAACCATTTTCAGAAAATATAATTTAATGTTTTTGAATTGCTGAAGTGAACAATCTTAGTCTCTGTGGGATCTATATCCCTTACTCAAGCCGTTGTTGTTCTACAATTGATACGTGCACTTGCGTAGGGTAAAACCTAGCCCTGTTAAGGTGTCATTTTTAACCGCATATTTTTACACACCTGACGTCATATCAAGTTTTTGGCGCCATTGCCGGGGACTAAGCATTGTTCAAATAGCTTTAGTAATTTATTTGCATTACGTTATTGTAGTTGTAACTAAAGTTAGATTTTTATGTGATTGACAGGTCCTCTGAAGAACATAGAAGGGAAAAACGGAGCTTCTGAAGTTGCGTCTTGAACTTTTGTGAGTTTTAGTGTTACCTTGATTTTTGCATTAAATTCTAGCTTGATTTTCTGTTTATAATTAAAGTAGCTTAGAAGTAGTTAATATTAGTTAGATTTTATTTCATAAAAAGAAAAAAGAAATATAGTCGTTTGAGTAGCATATGACCGATAGATCGACCCATTCTAATTTTAGCACTGCGTTAGTCGAGTACGATCCTGAGATCGAAAAGACTCTCCGTCGTTTACGTGGACCTATTGAAGAGCGACAACATCAGTCAAAAGAAAAAGCGATAGCTGACCAAAGAGCCAACCCGCCAAGGGCACCAGAGACATCACTAAAGGATATTATGCACCCGATGCGTACGATTCCTATGCTAATTTCCAGAGGAAGAAGGACTGAAGCACTTTGAGATCAAGACAAGTGTGATTAATATGCTTCCAAAATTTTTAGGTCTTAGAATAAAGGACCCATATCAGCACATCAATTATTTCCTAGAGGTAGCTTATACTATTAGGTATGACAATCTATCCAAAAATGAATTATGAGTGAGATTATTCCCTTGATCATTGAAATAGAGAACTAAAAGATGGTACATCAAATTAGCAAAAGAAATTCAAATTGATTGGGAAGCCCTTAAGAAAGAATTCATTAAAAAGCATTATCCCATAGGAAAGACCTCTGAAGCACAAGATGCAATCAAGAGCTTTAGGCAGTTACCTGGTGAACATTTCCATGATGCTTGGGAGAGATATATTGAAATTTTGTATAAGTGACCCCACCATAGTTTTTCTGAACAAGACATTGCTAGAAATTTCTACATGGGACTTGGAGAGGCACATAAGACTTTGATAGATACAACAACACAATGTCAGTTTATCTTGAAGCTAGCTAAAGAACTTTTTGAGATATTTGATAATATTAGTGAAAACACAATTCAATATCAATCTGAGTTGAGGTCTAGAGGTGGACAACAAGATAGGTGATCTGAAAAATCTTATGTTCTAGAGCATGATGATGTGAGAGATACCATGGCATTGTTTGGAGATAAATTAGAGATAATTAAAAAGTTTATGCAGCAAAGTCATTCCCCTCTGAGAAAGACATTTGAAGTAGAAGCTGAGTACTCTCAAAATGAGTGTCAAGAGATAATGATTGTTGATGCCAATGCATCGTGGAACTATTCCAATAATGCTCATTTCACCAATTCATACACCTCCAATGTTAGAAATCATCCACTCATGTCTTATAAATCTATAAATGTGAAGAATCCACTATCAATGTCCTAACAAGGAGAATCATATAATCAACAGTCAAGGTTCACAGACAGACAACAGTCATATAACCCACAACCAAGGTTCACTGAGAGACAATAATCATATAACCAACAACTAAGGTTCCAATAGAGTTAATAATCATTCGACTCACAACCAACAATCATGGCTAGAAATTCTCAGTCTAATTACCAACTTAGAACATCCAATAATTCCCAAGCTCTCCAATCATTCAATAATTCCCAAGCTCTTCAGCCATTCAATAATTCCCAAGCTCTCCAATCATTCAATAATTCCCAAGCTCTTCAGCCATTCAATAATTCCCAAGATCTTCAGTCATTCAATAATAATCAGGCTGTGCAACCATATAACTACTAAACCCAGCCTCAAAGAAGCCAAACTCCTCCACCTGGTTTCCAAACTAATAGGTTAGAGAAAGTTATACTAAACATTTATAACAAGCTAGGCATTCATACCCAATCATTGGTGCAACTGCATATATAGATGGGCTAAATGGCTAATGAGAGGAATGTAAGAAAACCAGGAAAATTGCCTAGTCAGCCGATCGCTAACCCAAGGCCACAGCAAGCACTGGAGCTTGGATCATTTGTCAATGAACCTAATGAGACAGTTCAAGCAATCATAACTATGACAAGTGGAGAGTAGAGTTGAGGAGGAACATGAAGAGATGTTGTAAAAAAGAAAGGAAGTCGGAAGTCGAAAAAGCACAAAGGAAAGAAGCTGAAGAAAAACAAAGAAAGCAGGCTGAAAGAGTCCAGAAGGATCAACCATCAGTGGAAGACAATGTCAATTAGACATTACTTGAATAGCTAGATAAGGCAAGTTATGAGGAGTTAATGCCATTTCCTTAGCGTCTTAGAGAGCCGGCCAAGTATGGGAAGCTGAAAGAATCTGATATGTTTGAAACATTCTGACAAATCAAGATTAACTTACCTCTCTTAGATGTAATCGCCCAGATACTGCCTTACGCTAAGGTTTTCAAAGATCTTTGCACCCAGAAGTAAAAGAGCAGAGCGAAGAATCCAACAAAAATACTCTTGACTAAGCAAGTTAGTTCCTTACTTTTAAGCGATACTCTATCTAAGAGGAAAGATCCCGATGCTCCCACTATTCCATGTGTCATTGGTGACCAAAAAATTGGAAGAGCTCTTCTTGATCTAGGTATGAGTATTAAGTTGTTTCCTTATTTAGTCTACCAATAGCTAGGGTTGAGTGAGCTCAGTCCCACTGAGGTCGTACTTTAATTTGTCGATCGATCAGTCAAGCAGGCAAGAGGAGTTCTTAAATATATCATTATTCAAGTGGGCAAGTTTTATTTTCTGATTGATTTCGTAGTCCTGGATACAGAACCTGTCCCTAACTCAAAGAAATAAATTCCAGTGATATTAGGAAGACCATTCTTGGCCACGGCGAATGCATGCATTAACTGTAGAACCGGAGCCATGGATATGACGTTTAGAAATATGAAGGTTAGGATGAACGTGTTCGAAGGAAGCCACCAATTGCCTAAATTGGGGGAATGTTTCCACATTAATGAGTGCGATGAACTAGATGATATCATAGTAGATTTTGTGACTCAAATCCTGGAGAATGATGAGCAAGAGTCATTTATGACTAGAGAATGGCCGGATGAGAAAGTGGCTGATTGGGGGTTATATTGGAAGCTGTAAAATGAAGAGCTGGATGAGATGGAGACTGCTTTATACACTCAACTATGGCAGGATCCGGTTGAACCACTTCCAATAGTCTCACATACTCTACCAATTCCATCCATAACTACTCCTCCTACCTTGGAACTCAAAAAACTGCTTGAAAAGCTAAAATATGTTTTCTTGGGACCCGATGAGACTCTTCCTGTGATTATCTCTTCAAAGATGACAGAAAAATAGGAATCGAGTCTGGTCGAAGTCTTGAGTGAGAAGAAAGAGGCAATAGGATGGAGTGTAGCTGACTTGAAAGGCATAGACCCCTTAATTTACATGCATCACATACATTGTGAGGATGATGCAAAACCATCGAGAAAAATGCAACGAAGGCTAAATCCAAATATGAAAGAGGTTGTGATGAAAGAATTGGTGAAATTGATAGATGCGGTTATCATCCACCCCATTTCTAATAGCACATGGGTAAGTCCAACTCAGGTGGTACCGAAGAAGTCGGGCATCACAGTGGTGCCAAACTCAAAAGGTGAGCTAATTCCACAGCACATGACCACAGGATGGCGTGTGTGTATTGATTACAGGAAGTTTAACCTGAACACCAGAAAGGATCATTTCCTGTTGCTATTCATTGATCAGATCCTGGAGAGGTTAGTCGGGCAGAGCTACTACTATTTTCTGGATGGATATTCCGGCTACAATCAAATGGCGATTGATCCTGTTGATCAAGATAAAACAAATTTTACTTGTCCGTATGGCACTTTTGTGTATAGACGGATGCCTTTCGGTTTATGTAATGCGCCAGCAACATTCCAAAGGTATATGATGTCTATCTTCTCTGACATGGTAGAGAAATTTCTTGAAGTATTCATGAATGACTTCTCAGTTTTTGGGGAAACATTTGAAGACTATTTAAAACATTTAGAATTGTTTAAACCTTTTAAGAGATGCAAGGAGACAAATATGATCCTAAGTTGAGAAAAGAGTCATTTTATGGTTCAATAGGGGATAGTACTAGGCCATATTGTATCAAAGCAAATGATAGAGGTAGATAAAGTATAAGTTGAATTAATTTCAAAATTATCTCCTCCCACATCTGTTAAGTAGATACGCTCTTTTATGGGCCATGCTGAGTTTTACCGAAGGATTATTAAAGATTTTAGCAAAATTGACCGGCCGTTATGCAATTTATTGGCTAAGGATGCAAGCCTCATCTTTGATGAAGAGTGTCTTCATGTCTTTGAGGAGCTGCATAGGCAACTCTCAACAGCCCCAATTATTCGTCCGCCAGATTGATCTCTACCATTTGAGCTCATGTGTGACGCTTCTGATTATGCCATAGGAGTTGTGTTAGGTTAGAGAAAAGATAATCTACCATATGAAATTTACTATGCCAGTAGGACTCTGAATGAAGCTCAGATGAACTATACAACTACCGAGAAGGAGTTACTAGTAGTTGTCTTCACATTGGATAAACTCCGATCATATCTATTGGGCGCTAAGGTTGTTGTTTAGTCAGATCATGTCGCATTGAGGCATTTGCTAACCAAGGAAGACTCTAAACTTAGGCTGATCTGGTGGATTTTGCTGTTGTAAGAATTTGACCTGGAAATCAAAGACAAGAAGGGTTCCAAGAATGTTGTTGTGGATCATTTATCGAGGATTATAGTCGAGTCCACAAAGGAAACTACTCCTCTTAAGGATTCATTCCCGGATGAACATATGTTCAATATGGCTGTTATGGAACAAACACCGTGGTATGCTGACATCGTCAATTATAAAGCCACAGGTCAAATTCCAAAAGGAAGGTCCAAGAATGAGAGGGACCAATTCTTCAGCCAAGTTAAATTCTACATCTGGAATAATCCGTGGCTATACAAGTATTGCTCTGATCAGATTATCAGAATATGCGTCCCTGAGATGAGTTGTAGAGCATACTGACATTTTGTCACACGCTAGAGTGTGGAGGGCATTTCGGAGGTCAGAAGACAGCTCACAAGGTGTTGTATAGTAGATTTTACTAGCATTCCATATTCAAATATGCTTTTGAATATTGTAAAGCGTGTCTGCGATGTCAAAAGTTAGGATCCATATCTCAACGAGACATGATGCCTCTAACCCTAATTCTGATTGTGGAATTGTTTGATATATGGGGTATTAATTTCATGGGACCATTTCCGAAAGTAGATAAGAAGGAGTACATACTTGTGGGGTTGATTATGTGTCAAAGTGGGTAGAAGCTATAGCCACTAAATGTGCTGACCATGATGTGGTGGAAGAGTTTGTGAAATCGAATATTTTCTCAAGATTTGGTATACCGCGAGTGTTGATTAGTGATGGTGGAAGCCATTTTGACAATCAGTTTCTTCCTGTTTTATGTGAGAAGCATGGTATCACTCATATAATTGGTACACCTTATCACCCCTAATCACAAGGGCAAGTAGAGGTTTCAAACAGGGAGATTAAAAATATATTCGAAAAGACTATGCGTCCTGACTTGAAGGATTGGACGAGAAGGCTAAATGATGCACTTTGGGCATATAGGACTGCGTTTAAAATGCCAATTAGTATGACACCATATAGACTGGTATATGGTAAAGCGTGTCATCTCCCTATAGAGCTGGAACACCAAGGATACTGGGTTGTTCAAAGATTGAATTTTGATATAAAGAAAGTCGGTGCACAGTGGAAACTCCAACTTCAAGAGTTTGAGGAGTTGAGAAACGATGTATATGAAAACTCTCAGATTTATAAGGCTCGAATAAAAGCGTTTCATGATAAACATATTAGAAAGAAATTTTTTGAGCCCGGCCAGAAGGTTTGGCTATTTAATTCGGGACTCAAGTTGTTTCCTAGTAAGCTCCAATCGAGATGGGATGGGCCATACAAGATTACAAAGGTTTTCCCCCATGGAGCAGTGGAGCTCGATGATCCTGACACCGGAAAGAAGTTTGTCGTCAATGGGCAAATATTAAAGCACTACATAGAAGTTCAACCAGCTGAGTGTGTGGTAGAAATGATTGATCTAACTGAACCACCACCCAAGCTGGATAAGTTTAATCCGGAGTATTAAGAGGCAGTAACGTTGCACCAGAGACGTTAAATATTAGTACTAGGTGATTGAGAATAACTTCTGATCCTAGTTTGTGCGTGTAGACGTTAATTTAGTCGTTTCGGTATTTAAGATCGAGTTTATAAAATTGAGTCGCGAAACCATCGTCATCTAAGTATGAAGGGTAAATTGAGCCAATAGGATTGATAAGGGTATATAGGAAGCGTTGAGAGTGTATGGGGTTGAAGACAGAATATGAAGACGGAATTTCAAGACGAATAAAATAATTTTGGGCCATGTGGACCTACGCTTCAAGTGTAGACCTAGCTACACTTCAAGCGTAGCGACGAGCCTGTTATAAAACAGACCCGTTAGGCCATTCCCCCCATTTTTATTTCAAACTCCTCTTTTTCCCTCATTTCTCCATTGATTCTCTCGTGATTTGTTTCTACCGTCTACTCATCCGATCCCTCATCATTCCTTGACGTCGGATCATCAAATTTGTTGGTGAGTTGTCCGGATTCGCGTTAAGAACTCTAAAAGTCTCCAAATATTAATTTTGGGAAAATCATCATTTCTCTCGATTCGGTGAGTTTTGTTCCATTATTCTGATTTCATATGACTTATTTAACTATTCTAAACTAATATTGACGAACGAGTCCGATCAAAATCGTGTTTTGATCCGTTTTCTAATAAGTTGAGTGTTTTTACTTCGAAAGCGGCTTGAATATCAAACTTTAGGATGAAGGCTTGTTTAATCATCATATTGGGTATATTTAGATATAGTTTAAGTTTGATTTGTTGTTCGGAATAGTATCGCTCACTTTTTGAAAATTATATATTATAGGCATAGCTAGAGTGAAGGGTGCGACGAGGCAACCAGATCAGTAGAGCATGATTTTTGACAGAGGTCGAGATCATCGTCTCCCGACCGAGCACCTATTCATCGCCGGAGTACACGTGTTTCGAGACCACAGTATGTCAACTCGACATCATCATCTTCATCATTTTTTGAGGCGGAGGTGCCCTAGTCCACCTCACAGGGTCGTGATCTTCATCTTCCATATGGTAGGCTTACAGTTGCCCCACGTGCACCACCACCGCCATCTATGCCTGAGCCGCAGGCTGAGCAAATGGATGAGGATACCGAGAGTGATAGTGGTGCACAGGAGGATGATGTTGATCAGGGAGATGATGTCGGTCATCCGGATGAGAGGGTACCTGAGCCACCAGTGGAGGGTGACCCGAGTGTTTTAACTACTTTTCTACCAGTCCCCCGGACAGCATCGGTTGAGGATTTACTAGATCGAGCTATCCGGAAGAAGTATTAGAAGGAGCGTACCTATTTGGTGGTCATGTTTGAGAGGCTATAGCCAGTACCTACCCGGACGATAGGCCAACTGAGGGCTGACCACTTATTACCTATTCTTGCCCCGGCCACCCCGCATATTTGTGAGGACATGATCTGGGAGTTTTAGCTACACATGCAACATTTCAGCAGAGGGAGGAGGCTACGGACAGTGGTCCGAGGTACTGAGTTTGAGATTACTCCCCAGACTATTGCTGATGCATGAGGTATTCCAGATGAGTGTCCCCCTGAGTTAGCTATTGAGTTCCTACCTATGCCCGAGATACTCCCGTCTATTACTGATCTTGTTATACTTCAGACTGCGGGGGAGTGGGCTGATGAACAAAGGAACTGCACGAAGAATTCGAACTATCACCCGAGGCTCTGGTTTTGGGTTATGATAGTCCATTCACAGATCTTCCGCACAACCATGTGACTATGTGTTATGCGCTATTTCTGGCCCTCCACTATGCTTTTGAGTTTGGGTGGTGGATTTCTATTCCACAAATTTTGTGGGGGGAGGCTTTTATGTGCATTACATCCACTTGTGTCAGGAGTCAAAATTTCGGCAGCGTTTATTCAAGGTCTAATTCTCGTGCTTAGTGATGAAGTTGATATTTGATGCCGGGATTGAGATGGATACCGGTGAGCCGAATCTATTCAGGAATGCGTCTCTGTATTCTAGAGGGATGTGGACAAATGTCTTGACCCGGTTACATGGGGATGCTATTATGGCACAAAGACTAGGGTTTGGTCCATTACCAAGCCAAGATGCGCAGGCCGATGATGCCAGTCAGGATGATGCAGGTATGGCTCCAGATGCTCATGTCGCTGATGATGATGTTGATATGCCATAAATGTCGATAGTTGAGGAGGAGGTTATTAGGCCATAGGCACCTGCGGCTGGTACCGTCACCTTGCCTTAAGCTTAATTTGATGCTCTTATGGCACGGATACAGGGATTACAGTAAAGGCTGAAGCAGAGATTTAATCAGGGGAGACAGGCCCGTCGGCGAGATCATAAGCAATTATGCCATAGGGTTGATGGCATGAGACAACATTTGGGTATATATCTTCCACCTACACCACCGACCTCGGATGATGAGGCTTACTGTAGTCTTAGTTTAGATTTTTGTTGTATTTTTTTTTGTTTTGTTTTATTTTTGGTACATTAGAGATAAATCGTGGAGTGGATAGACTTTGTGATATGGCTTTATGTGACCGCTTTAACGATTAAACTCTAAATGTTTTTATTATTTTCATATTTTATAAAATGACAATTTTGAAATCAATTTTATCGAGTTTGATGTGACCCCTAAGTTTTACACTTATATTCAGTGTGCTGATATTTTAAATTCTTTCAAGTTTTTAAGCACACTATGCGGACATTTATGCATTTAAGTTTGGGGGTGCATGTGTTTTATACATATATGAATTGATCGGAAGTAGGCCATTTGAAAAAATATATATATATATTTATATTCAAGCCAACCTACACTAGGAACGTTGCTACACTTGAAGCGTAGGGTACCCTACGCTTGAAACGTAGGGTACCCTACGCTTGAAACGTAGGGTACTATGAGTAGAGCTGGCAATTCGTGTCAACAAGTTGACCCACGTGTCAACAGGGCAATCTAATACTAGTTGACACGAAAATCAAACATTTTAAATGTGACACAATCCAACACAAAAAATCCATGCTCAATTAGAGAACAAAAAAATTAGCAAATAAATATAACAATAAATATTATCATGTCAATTCGTGTCAGAAATTGCCAATTCTAACTACAAGGGTGATTTTGAAAATTTGCAAATTTGACCTATTTAAGAGGTGTTTTGGCCTGGTTTGTATATGTAGCTGTATTAGGATTTGTTTAAGGTATTTTTAGGACTTTTTATAGAATTTTTGTAGAATTTTTAGAGTAATCCTAGTCCGACAAGGAAGTGGAATGGAAATACAAGTTGGAGTTGGATCATGAGTTGTATCCACTTTCCTATTCAAAGAAGGGTTTTAAATCATTTTCCTCTTTGAGTCTTCTACATCCATTTATAAATACACCCATAGGGTAGACACAATTCACAACAGTTGGGCAATACAATTAGATTTTCTCATTATATTATTTCTTCTTCTTCTTTCTATCCCGGGAGTATGAGGATAGATGGTGATAATGAGAATTATTCTGACCTAGTGGAGTTCATAGAGGAGGATGAACCGTATGTAGTGACCGGTTATGTCAGCTAAAGTGACTCAGTGGAGTGCTCCTATTGTGATTGGAAAAAGAAGTATTGTCGATGCGTGAAATATACCAATTAGTAGTTCAACAAACTTAGAAGGAAGACTGATGGAGCATCCTCAGGTATGGCCACATACGGATGAGGAGATGGTGAGAAAATTGTGTGCTGTGTCAAATCCAGGTGATAAGACATGTGAAAATTGGTGGTTAAAGTCGGATCTGCTTTATTTGGATTGTGTCATTTCAGCTCAAATTCGACCAAATAATCGAACTAGTGTAAGGGATCACACGATGCTTAGAACGTTGTATGCCTTAACTCATGCGTATAAAGTGTGTATTCCGACGGTGATCATGGCTGAGATATCGATTACTCGAGTAATTGTGAGTAGATAGTGGGCGGGTGCAGATAAATTTGAACATTATCTTCCATACCCGTTTCTGTTATCGAAGATCATTGCAAACTAATTGGGTGATAGGATGAAGGAGTTGGATGAGATGCGGTGGACAATTATGAAGATATATCTAGAAGAAGACTTGGATAAATTGAAAGAGACAGTAGACTGACGGATATGGTTAAAGAGCATTGTGTCTAGTGATGAAGAAGAGGAGGATGATTGAGATTAAGGTTTAATTTTAGTATTAGGATTTTTGGTTTTGTTTTGTCTTTAGGGACGGTAGACCCTTAAGGCCATGTCTATATTTTTATTTTACTTTATTTTATTTTGTAGGATTGTAAGCCCTTAAGGCCAAATCACATTTAAATAATCATAAAAAAAAAAAATTAATTCCTTGAAAAAATTAAGTGACTTTCTGGATATTTTTGAAATTTCTTTCCTTTGCAATGATTGGGTTTTTGTGCCTTGTTGATTATACCTATAGGTGATTCAAATCAAGCTTGGGGGAGGAGATTCATGTTTTACTTTGAAATCTAGATGTGAACTTCAAGGGTAACTATATACATTCCCATGTATTTTTTTTTACCATCAGGACATGGTCTGATTTAAGTTTGGGGGTGAGGGTATAGAATTACAAGGAGTTAAAATTTTCGAAAAAAAATTGAAATTTTAAAATTTTGGACTAGTTTTTTGTTTTCACGCATGATTGATTTGCATTACAATTTGATTGAGTTTATTTTTATGATGTATGAGTAATATGTGTTGTGTTATTCCCATTCGTGAGAGTGATGATTAAATCGAGTTATTGAAGTGATGAGGTTTACATGGATGAGTGAATTAGTGAAATTGAAATTAAAAAGGACGATCTTGACCTATAATCACAAACACACATTCACTATGGGATATAGGTTGATCTTTGACTATATAGTTTAAAAAATAATTTTGTCACAATAAAAAGGGAGATATTATGGTTGAAATGAAGGAAAAGTTGAAAATTTATTTTGAAAAATAAAATGCAAAAAGTAGTTATTCGATCTGAGTAACTGGTCCTTGGTATCACCAATATCATTATTCGAGTAAAAAGGAGAGAAAACTAATAAGCATAAATCCCATGGAAGAAGCTTGGGCCCAATTGGCCGGGACTAAAAACCCTCGCTGAAAAGTCTGAAGACTTAAAAAGACAAAAAGGGATGAAAAGTGAAAAGATGGAAAGATGTGTTTTTATTAAAAAAAAATGGCAAAATTTTGTATCAAGAAAGTAGCGAAATTATTCACTTTAGTGGGAACCATTCATGATACGAAGCTCGATATAATTATTGTTCGGTGGTGAGTGGGAGTATTTGCATCCATGTTGTCTTTTGCATTATATCATGACTTAATTGAACTTGTGTGTGAGCTCATAACTGCATGAGTACAGAGAACTGATATGTTTGTAGATACCATCACTGGAAACCTTCACGAGACTTCACTCGTCCACAAGGGTAACCTAGGGGTTTAAAAGGCTTGTTACACGTGTTAAGTGTAATCATCGACCCTCATGGAAGCAAGGGATTAGGTTAGATCAGTTAGAGTATATAGAAAAAACTCATCACAAGAAAGTTCTCTAAGTTTATTCCTAAAGGACTAGCAATATGTAAGTTTAGGGATGTGATAGGTGTCAAATATTAGATATTTTGACCCCTTAACTCATTATTGTTACGTTCTTTCATTCCATTATTTGGTATTTTTATGATATTTGTGTGTGCATGTTTCAGGAGCTTAATGAATAAATGGAGCTAACTTCGGTGAATTAACTGAAGAGTGTGTTTTTTTTATTGAAATAGGAGAGTCAAAGAGGCAGTTCGAGACAAAAATGGCTCCCAGAGGTCAAAAATGGCATTTCCAGAAGCCATCATCTTTAGCAAAAAGTATCGTAGGTTCAAGGCGGTCGTTTTGGTGCATGCATTGAGAAAAGTGGTTTTCCATAAAATGCCTACGCTTTGTGCCTACGCTTTTAGTTTCAAAACGTGGCTGGAAAACACATTTTTACGCTTGGAGGTACGCTTGGAGCATAGGCCAGCTACGCTTGAAGCGTATCTATGGCAAGTTTTGTGGTTTTCGATGGTTTCTGCATATTCTACCCCCGGTTCGATTTGAAGACTTGTCTGTGACTCCAGACCTCTATATATATGTATATACATCTATAAGTATCAGGAGTTAGGGTTTGCATGTGGTGAGGAGTGAAAAGACTGAAAATGGTCTCTCTATACCATTACCTATATATACACGATCATATATCAGAGAAAACGGGACATTCATTAGAGTTCGTTAGAGGTGGTTGGTCGTTGATTTTGGTGGGTTCATTAGTTCTCACGTTCATATTCAGACTTGCTGCTATTGAGAGCCATATTCAAACCTAGAGATCCGAAGAAGAAGACTATGGAGATTGTTTCTACATTAGCGATGCAAACACCTTTCATCATGGCCAACTAACTCGGTATCTAGGGTTTTCTAGCCAAGTAATGTAGTTCTTTCATTGTTTTCAATTGTAACGAGGGGAAACTGTTGACCATACTGTGATGATTGTAGTAGTTAAGAGACCATACTGATTTGCAATATAAAATTCTATTTTTTTTCTAAATTCTTGTCTTAGATGGAATGAATGTATTATTTTACACAACTATGATTATTCAATATAAGCAGGAACTCGGATGCTTAGTTATGATTTTCTACACAATGATGGTAATGAAACTTGAAACCCTAGGTTGATACAGGCCATGCCTTGACGATTCAATATAGACATGCTTTAGTTTATTTTCATACATTAGGAGTAGATTAGAGTAATATAATTGCCATGCACTAGTTAGTTCAATCATGAGATGGGTTGTCGCAATCCGGTTGATGGTACTCCTTTTTGGGGTCGTATTTAGCTATTTGCAGTACGACCTGATTCACAGTTATGGATCACCCTCTTACAGTTGATACAGTGAGGAACTATATTATGCGGTTAGTGGTGGAGCGATGAAAACCCTAGTTTTCTCTCTCATCTGAATCACAACCAATTTACTTTGCTTTCTAGATAATTTTAGTGCATTTAGATAATTTGGTATTTGACCATCCAAACAAACCATTTTCATAAAATATAATTAAGTGTTTTTGAATTTCTAAAGTGAACAATCTTAGTCTATGTGGGATCGATATCCCTTACTCAAGTCGTTGTTCTACAACTGATACGTGTGCTTGCATAGGGTAAAACCTAGCATCGATAAGGTGTCATTTTTAAACACATATTTTTACACACCTGAAGTCACATCAATCATCCAACACTTAGCCAAATAAAATATCTACAAAACCCACTAACTCAATACATGTAAAAAATATCAATTTAACCCTTGGTCATTTATTTCACGAAATTATTTTCAAATACTTTTCATTATTCACGAAATGAAAAAAATAACATTCAACTTATAAATTTAATTATAAATAAATCATGTAAGTCATGTTAAGCGCGTAAACACATTAGGCACATAATCACATAAGCACTTAATCATTAATAAAAGTTGTGATTATGACGTAAAAATACCGGACATTACAACTTCCACACCTTAGGAGTTTTTGTCCTCGAAATCAAGATGTACCTAAATTAGGAAACAAGTTAGGGTATTTTTTCTGAACTACATGCTCACGTTCCCAAGTTGCCTCCTCGACTCCACGATGGTGCCATAAGACCTTAACTAACTGAATGGTTTTGCCCCGCAAAACCTGCTCTCGCACATCCAAGATTCTTAAGGGTCGCTCTTCGTATGACACATCCTCGACAATATCGACATCTACCCTACTCAAGATATGAGATAGATCCGGCTCATACATGCAAAGCATAGAGACATGAAAAACATTATGAACCCGTGAAAAATCTGGCGACAATGCTAAGCGGTACGCCACTTCACCGATACGATCAAAAATCTCGAAAAGCCCAATAAATCATAGCGAAAGCTTGCTACTCTTTCTAAATAGCATCAAGCCCTTTCGAGGTGAGACTTTCAGAAACACATGATCACCAGCCTCAAAGAATAAAGGACGCCTACGCCGGTCCGCATAACTCTTCTGTCGGCTTTGTGCTGTAACCAAATGCTATCGAGCAATCCTAATATTCTCGGTCATCTCATAAACCATATTGGGTACCAAAAGCGCAACATCACCAACCTCGGCCCAATAAGTTGATGAACGACACGGTCTACCATACAATGTCTCAAAAGGTGCCATCTGAATATTGGACTGATAACTGTTGTTATACGTAAACTCCACCAAATGAAGATGATCCTCTCAACTGCCTCTGAAATCAATAGCACAGGCACGAAGCATGTCCTCGAGAATCTGAATGGTATGCTCTGACTGACCGTTTGTCTAAGGATGAACAGCTGTACTAAACCATAGTTTTATGTCCAAGATAGTCTGAAATTCCTGCCAAAACCGTGACGTGAATCGCGGATCCTGATCCAAAACAATAGTAATCGGAACCCCATGAAGCCTAACAACCTATTTCACGTACACCCTACTAAGAACCTTTATATTATCCATCTCATAGATAGGTAAAAAATGTGCAGTCTTCGTCAATCGATCAACGATCACCCACACTGCATCTTTCTAATTCTTCGTCTTTGGTAACCCTGTCATAAAGTCCATGCAAATGTGCTCCCATTTTCACTCGGGAATCGGTAAAGGATTCAATAACCCGATAGGTTCGAGGTGCTCAACCTTAACCTACTGACAAGTAAGACAACGGCTCACAAAATATGCAATTGATTTCTTCATTCCTTGCCACCAATAGTGATGCCGAAGATTGTTATACATCTTCGTGCCACCTGGGTGATCTACAAGTCTAGATCAATGAAACTCTCGTAAAACCTCCCCACGGAAAATTTGGGGTACATAAAGGAAACCCTTGAAATGATAACCTCCATCGGAGTGCAAACCCCAATCATCGATGACCTCGCCACTAGCAATGCGAGTGCGAACTGAAGCAATGCTATCATCCTGTCCCTGAGCCTCAATCACAAGACTCATAAGTGAAGGTTGTGCCACCATGGTAAACAAAGTCATTAGTGACTTATCACTATCACGGAACCGAAGACCCAACTCTGCGATGTCCTCCATCATCCGCCACTCACAAATAAAGATGCTAGATAACGATGCCTATAACTTATGACTCAACGCATCCGCCACTGCAATAGCTTTCCTCGGGTGATACCAGAGTGTAAAGTTATCCTCCATGTACTCGACCCATCAACGCTATTGAAAATTCAAGTCCAGTTGCTTAAAGATGTACTGTAAACTCTTGTGATCAGAGAAGAGCTTAAATCTCTCACCATACAAGAAGTGCCACCATCCCCTAAGTGAAAAAAGAACCGCTGCAAGCTCTTAATCATGCGTAGGATAATTCCACTTGTGAGTCTTCAACTATCGAGACCCATAAGCTACAACCCTCTCGGATTGCATAAGTTCACGTCCTAGTCCCTCGCGAGAAGCATCACAATAGATCACATAACCTATACCGCGCTCGGGAATAATCAAAATCGGAGCCTTAGTCAAGCGTGTCTTCAATTCTATGAATGCCTCTTCACACTTGTCATCCCACACATATTTGATACCCTTCCTCATGAGGCGAGTCATAGGAACTGTCAAATAAGAAAAGTCCTTTACGAACCGCCAATAGTAACCCGCTAAGCCAAGAAAACTACAAACCTCAAAAACATTAGTCGGTTGATTCCAACTCATCCCCGCCTCTATTTTTTACGAATCAACTAAAATGCCACCTCCGGAAACAACATGCCCCAAAAATATAACTTCTTGAAGCCAAAACTCACACTTCTCATACTTAGCATACAACCGGTGCTCTCTTAGGATTTGAAGAACGGTCCAAAGATGAACATCGTGATTGCTTTCTATAGTAGAGTACACTAGAATGTCATCAACGAACACTACAACAAATCTATCCAATAACTCATGAAAGATACGATTCATGAGATCCATGAATGTCGTCGGTGCATTAGTCAAATCGAAGGGCATCACTAGAAACTCAAAGTGACCATAACGAGTGTGAAAAACGTTCTTCGGAATATCCACATCCCTGACCCGCAACTGATGATAACCGGACCTCAAGTAAATCTTAGAGAAAAACTTATACCCTTTAAATTGATCGAACAAGTCATCAATCTGTGGCAATAGATACTTGTTCATGATTGTCACTCAGTTTAACTTGCGATAATCAATGCACAACCGTAGTGAACCATCCTTTTTCTTAGCAAAAAAGAACGAAGCACCCCAATTTGAACCACTAGGTCGAATAAATCCCTTCGCCTTAAGGTCATCAATTTGCTTCTTCAATTCCTCTAATTCCACCGGTGCTATTTGATACGGTGCCATAGAAATAGCATCGGTACCCGGTACAAGATCAATAGAAAATTCTACTTCATGAAGTGGAGGCAAAGAAGTCAAGTCATCAGGAAAGACGTCCCAATACTCGCCTATGACATGACGTACCTCAACATGACTATGAACCTCATCATTGGACAATAGACTTGCCAAAGGAAAGCTAGATACATCACAACCCCATAAAAAATAGGAAGAAGTGGAAGAGCTGTTGCAATCGCCAAAGAAGTGGAAACGCTTACCCTTGGGCGTGCCCACAAACACATGGCCTCTAAAGCAATCAATCTATACACAGAAGGTAGATAACCAATCCATGCCCAAGATGACGTTAAAGCTCATCATGTCAAGGAGAATGAAGTTAAACTCCCGCAATCATAATTGTTGGCTTTGACATTTACGGTCGAACAATAATACATGTTTTGATGATCACAAACCATTTATGTGTGTTTAGTACTAATGAAATTTGAGTTAAATGTTTCAGCAAAAGACATGAAAAGATCACTCGGAAAGAATGCTTGGAAATGAATGCTTAACACAAAAGCGAAAAATGAAATTCAAAAGAGCAAAAACAACAAAGGACAAAATGGTCAATGAAAAGAGAAAATTGAAGACTCAAGACCGGGGTAGATAGGTCGGGGTGCGAATACTATAAAAAGGTATTTTATGCGTTGATTAGTCCTGTCGCTTCGACTTCCTCTTTCCCCTCTCTGGGTAGCTCTTTCGACATTCCTGATTTTGGGTTAGGAGCTAATTCCGAGCTCCTGAATCAAATTCTCGATGTCATAAAGCACTACGAGAAGGCTCAAAAGAATAATACGGAGACTCTGAAGTGACTTGAAGGGAAAGTCGATGCACTAACCACCGACTTCTCCACTCGCCTTGGCTCTCTTTCCTCGGCTGTGACAGACATTTAGCACAACCTCCCGCCTTTTTTATAATGCCATAGGGGGAGAAGAAATTAGGATTTCGTGTTTAGAAGTATTTCATTTTCATGTGTGTTCTTGTATGCTTCATTTCATATTTTTTCTTATTGTAGTAAAACTCATGTACTAGAAATGAAATGTTGCTTTGTGGTTCATTATGTCATTTTTGCTTAATGCCTATATAATTGCGAAATTCATTCACTAAGAGGGAGCATGCAAAGCATAAATTGAGGGGGAGTATCACCTGATACTTCAACATTTTTGGACAAACACGAAATGTTTTGTCATCATCAAAAAGGGGGAGATTATTGGCTTTGACATTTATAGTCGGACAATAATACCTGTTTTGATGATCACAAACCATTTATGCGTGTTTGGTACTAATAAAATTTGAGTTAAATGTTTCAGCAAAAGATATGAAAAGATCACTCGAAAAGAATGCTCGGAAATGAATGTTTAACACAAAAGCGAAAAATGAAATTCAAAAGAGCAAAAACAACAAAGGACAAAATGGTCAATGAAAAGCGGAAATTGAATACTCAAGACTGGGGTAGATAGGTCGGGGTGGGAATACTATAAAAAGGTATTTTATGCATTGATTAGTCCTATAAGCTCAAGTGATTAAAGAACTGAACCCTAAATGGAACAAAAATGAACATTTTTAAATTGCCGGGTTTCACCCAGTCGACTGGCCAAGCCATGGCAGCCGACTGGTAGTGACCGAGTCAACTGCCAGTATAAAACTGGGCAGTCAACTGGAGTAGTCATAGAATTTGAGAACATTTAATCGTATTAGGCATCCGACTGGCCATTCAAGGCGTTTTTTGAGGTAGTCGACTGGCAGTGACCGTTGGAAAAAATATTTTAAAATTCAAATTGGAGGCAGTCGACTGGTTGACCCAACTTTTGACAAAAAGTTATTTTTGCCCATCACTTGGTGTATTATTCTCCCAACTTTTCCAAACTCACTCTCCTACTTTTCAAGTGTGAGATTCACTCTCTCAAACCCTAATGTACACTATATAAAGAATGATATGAGGTTTTTTGGAGGTCAAGTATTCTAGTGTGAGAAATTTCATAACTCTTCATCTTCATCTTTCTCTCTAGCACTCTTTGAAAAGACATTGAAGTCAAGAAGCTTGTTTTTCAACTTAAATCTTTTGAAAGCTTTAAACTCTAGTGTCACTTCTACTCTCTTGTGCACACTTGTTGAAATTATTCATTTGAGAATATTCATCTAGAGTTCTTGAAATATCACTTAAAAACATTTGAGCTTATATTGATCAATCTTCCATAAAAACCTTAGGGTTTTGAGTGTTTTTATTTCTTGAGTGATATATTGATTGTATACACAAATTTATGATCTTGGGTTAGTGAGGCCCATTGGTTCAAGAGAGAATTGTTCTCTTGAATGTGAGACGAGCTCGTTAGCTCGGTTATAAAGGTTTGCTATTCCACTTGTGAAGGAAGAGTCACAGTGAAAGGATCGGGAAAAGTCTTAAGAAGGGGTTCTTGAGCCGAGGAGTAGGAGTTACCGAACCTCAAAAAAATTGCGGTGTCAATCTCTCTATCTGTATCTCTATTTCCTTACTTCAACATCTTGCATGCTATATTTATTTCATTATTTTCCATAATATATTAATCTTGTAATAATTTGTTAGATCAATTAACGTGAACTTTCAAATTGGAATTATTGCTTTTTTATTGAACTAAGTGATTATTAAATATAGATTGTCTTATTTTTGAAAAGAATAAAGAATTTATTCAGACATCCTATTCACCCCCCCCCCCCCCTTTCTAGAGTCAATTAGTCAAGTAGAGCCTAATCTCTACTTGTTTTAGACTTAACCATCTTAGAGAACAATCATGGCCTCTAACTTAGTCACTCATGTTGAAGGACACTCTTACAATAGGCCCCCATGGTTTAATGAATCAAACTTTAGCTATTGGAATAATAGGATGATAGATTTCCTTTAAGCTATTGATTACCAAATTTGGCAAGTTATTGTTGATGGACCTTTTGTTATAACCAAAGTTGTAGATGGTAAAATAATTCCTAAATTGCCAAATGAATGGGATAATGATGAGCGTAGGCTTATGTCTTTTAATGCTAAAGCCAAGGTTAACCTAAATTGTGTTTTAAGCTCAAATGAATTTAATCATGTCTCCACTTGCACTACGGCTAAACAAATGTGGGATAAGCTAGAAGTAACTTATGAAGGAACCACCGAAGTGCGAGAATCTAAAATTGATATACTCATGCATGAATATGAATTATTTATCATGAAGGATGATGAAAATGTCAATTCAATGATGTCTCATTTTATTAATATTTTGAATGGACTAAAGCATCTTAGTAGAATTATTCCTAGATTCGATGTTTCACGCAAAGTTCTTAGAAGCCTTCTGGTCAAATGGGATGCAAAGGTAATGGTAATCAAAGAAGCTTATGATCTCAACACCATGAGCCTTGATGAGATATTCGGATCCCTTCTCACTTGGGAAATCACTCTAAAATCTCGAGAGGAAGACACCAAGATGAGAAAAGGTATAGCTTTGCAAGCCTCTACCAAAAATGAAGCCAATGAGTAAATTAAATAAGAGGTAGATGAAGACATCGCATTAATCACCCAAAAATTCAAGAGATTTCTTCAAAGAAAGAAAACCAATGGTGGTAGATTCATAAGAAGAAATGAGCAAAGAGGTGAGCCTAGCAAGAGGGAGCCTCCAACTTGCTTCAATTGTGGGAAGCCGGGACACTATAAGTCTAATTACTTGAAGCTCAAAAAGGAGAACAAGAAAAAGTCAAACAAGATGGCTATGAATGCTATATGGGATGACTATGAATCACATGAATCGGATGAGGAAGAAAATGGTGAGGAAACGGCAAACCTTTGTCTCATGGCAAAGAAAGATGAGGTATATCTAAACTCCCATACTTTAGATAAATCTTAATTGTCATATGAAGAACTTCTTAGCTCTTATAATGAATTACAAGATGTATTTGAAGAGTTGCATGAAGAATTTGAAGAATTAGCTAGTAAACACATGACGCTCAAGAAAACAAAATCTTCATGTAGTTCTACTTGTTCCAATTCAATTGTGTCAAGTGTAACGGATGATAAGAATATTGAACTAGAGAAGGAGAATGTTGTTTTGAAAAAGACCATTGATGATCAAATCAATATTTTGGCAAAATTTACAAAAGGAAAAGAAAACATAAGCATCATGTTAGGAAGACAAAGAAGATCATTTGATAAAAGTGGATTAGGGTACGATGCTTTTCACAAGGATGCTATTCTTTTGAAGAAGAGGAAATCATTTAGGCATACATTTACTAAACAATTATCCCATGCATCCTCAAATGATCATAAGCATGTTACATGTTATTATTGCAAGAAAAATGGACATAAAGTGAATGCTTGCTTGCGTAAAAAGGAGAAAGTAATAACTAAAATGATTTGGGTTCCAAAAAGAACCATTGCATCTCTTTGTAACCTAGCGGACCCAAAGTAAAATTGGGTACCAATGAACTTCACTTATTTTTGTAGATATGTTTGAAGTCCGCTTCAAAGGATAAATGGTTCCTTGATAGCGGATGTTCAAGGCATATGACAGGGGACAAATCAAAGTTCAATTCTCTTAAATCCTATGAAGGAGGAAATGTCACTTTTGGGGACAACTCTAAAGGCAAAATTATTGGAATCGGCTTCATCGGTATATCTTCCTCTCTCTCTATAGATAATGTGTTATTGGTTGGTGGTTTGAAGCATAACTTGTTTAGTATTAGTCAATTATGTGACAAATGCTATGATGTTATTTTTAGGTCCAATACATGCATAGTTGAGAAAGATGGAAAACAATTATTCAATGCTGAACGAAATGGAAACTTGTATACTATGTTGCTATGTGAATTGCATGAACAAGATGTTAAATGTTTTGTCACATCTAGTTAAAATAGTTGGCTATGACATAGGCGTTTAGGACATGCTAGTATGGACCTCATTCATCGTTTATCAAAAAATGATTTAGTCAAAGGCCTCCCGAAGACTAAATTTTCAAAAGATAAAGTATGTAATGCATGTCGATTAGGAAAACAAGTCAAGTATTCTTTCAAGAGAAAGAAAGACATCATAACTTCTAGACCATTAGAGCTACTACACATGGATCTTTTCAGTCCAGAGAAAATGGCTAGCTTAGTCGGGAAACTCTATGTACTTGTTATAGTTGATGACTACTCTAGATATTCTTGGGTTCACTTTCTTGCTCATAAAAATGAAACTTATTCCATTCTTGATAAGTTTTATAGAATGATTCAAAATGAAAAGGATTTGAAAATCAAGAAAATTCGAAGTGATAGGGGTAGGGAATTCGACAATCAAGATTTAGAGAAATTTTGTGATGAACTTGGTGTATCTCATGATCTCTCGGCCCCTAGAACCCCTCAACAAAATGGTGTAGTTAAAAGAAAGAATAGGTCTTTGCAAGAAATGGCTAGAACTATGTTAAATGAACACAACCTTCCCTGAAGCCTTTGGGCGGAAGCGGTAAACATTGCTTGTCATGTCATAAATAGAGTTATCATTCGAATGAAATTGGGAAAAACACCTTATGAGTTATAGAATGGTCGAAAGCCTAATATAGGGTATTTCAAGGTGTTTAGTTGTAAATGTTTTGTGCTAAATGATAAGGATAACTTAGGAAAATTCGACTCCAAATCGGATGAAGCAATTTTCTTAGGATATTCTTCAAAAAGTAAAGCTTTTCGAGTTTATAACAAAAGAACTCTAACAATGGTTGAATCAATTCATGTTATCTTTGATGAATCACCACCACTACCATTACCTAGAGTTTACGTAAATGATGATGAAGTTGTAGGGATTGAGAATAGTTTAAATAATCTCAATATCTCCAACTCATCAAGTAGTCAAAAGGAAAAGGGTGAAGTTGAGCATCAATCCAATGATGACTTGATAAACTCAATTCCTAAATCATGGAGGATAGTACACAAACATCCTCCTGATCAAGTCATAGGCAATCCATCAAAAAGGGATAACACTAGATCTCAACTTAGAGACTTTTGTAACCACATGCATTTGTGTCCCAAATCGAGTCCAAAAACTTCCACAAAGCTCTATTTGATGATTCTTGAATCGTTGTCATGCAAGAGGAATTAAATCAATTTGAACGCAATCAAGTTTGACATTTAATTTCTAAACCCGAAAATCAAACTATAATTGACACGAAATGGGTTTTATCTAGAAAGCAAAGTAAATTGGTTGTGATTTAGATGAGAGAGAAAACTATGGTTTTCATCTCTCCACCACTAACTGCATAATATAGTTCATCAAAATAATAATTGTAAAAGGGCGATCCAGAACTGTGAATCTGGTCGTACCACAAATAGCTAAATACGATCCCAAAAAAGATTACCATCAACCGGATTGTGACAACCCGTCTCATGACTAACTTAACTAGTACATGCCAATTATATTACTCTAATCTACTCCTAATGCATGAAAATAAACTAAAACATGTCTATATTAAATCGCCAAGGAATGACTTGTGTCAACCTAGGGTTTCAAGTTTCATTACCACTATTATGTAGAAAATTATAAATTAAGCATCCGAGTTCCTGCTCATATTGAATAATTATGGTTTAAGTAAAATATTACATTCATTCCATCTAAGACAAGATTTTAGAACAAACATAGAATTTTATATTGAAAATCAAAACGATCTCTTAACTACTATAATCATCACAGTATGGTCAATAGTTTCCCCTCGTTACAATTGAAAATAATGAAAAACTACATTACTTGGCTAGGGTTTTGCTAGAAAACCCTAGATACCGAGTTAGTTGGCTATGGTGGAAGGTGACTACATCGCTGATGTTGAAATGCTCTCCATGGTCTTCTTATCCGAATCTCTAGGTCTGAATATGGCTTTCAACAGTAGCAAGTCTGAACATGAGAAAAATTTACACATGAACCAACCAACCAACCTTTGAATGAACGTCTCTAAATTCCGAACCTAAAACCCCTGACTGAATGATTTATGATAGTGTATATATAGGAAATGGTGTAGAGATATCTTTTTCAGCCTTTTCACTCTCCAACTCATGTAAACCCTAACTTATGATATATATAGGTGTATATACATGTATACAGAGGTCTGGAGTCACAGGCATGTGTTTGAATTGAACTGGGGGTAGAACAGGCAAAAACCATCAAAAATCACAAAAACTTGCCGTTAATACGCTTTAAGCGTACATGGCCTACGCTTCAAGTGTAGGACAAGCGTACCTTCAAGCGTAAAAATACACTTTCCAGTCACTTTTTGATTAGGTATTTTCTTGAAAACCACTTTTCTCAGTGAATGCACTATAATGATTGCCTTGAACCCATGATACTTTTCGCTTTTGATGATGGCTTCTGAAAATGCCATTTTTTCCTTTCGGGAGCCATTTTTGTCTCGGATTGTCTCTTTGACTCTCTTCTTAGATAGAAAGAACATTCACTTTGGTTAATTCACCGAAGTTAGCTCCATTTATTCGTTAAGCTCTTGAAACATGCTTTAACACACAAATAACATAAAAATATCAAATAATGGAATGAAAGAACGTAACAATAGTGAGTTAATGGGTCAAAATGTCTAATATTTGACACCTATCAATATGTATATGTGCTTATAGGTCAAAATCGTCCTTCTTAGTTTCAATTTCGCTAATTCATTCACCCGTGTAAAACCACATCACTTCACTCACTCAATCTAATCATTACTCTCATGAGCGGGAATATCACATCACATACTACTTATACATCATAATCAACATGTAATGCAAAACACTCATGCGTCAAAAAGTAAATAATTTTTCTTTTTCAATTTTTTCAATCATTCCTTATACTAACTATACCTTCCCCTCAAACTTAAATTAAACCATGTCATCATGGTTCACTATCATACTCACGAGAAAGAATATAATTACCCTTGAAGCATAGTTCCAGAATTTTCTCTCTTTATGCACGTTCTCCCCCCAAAATTGAATCGAGCTATCTGCAAAAAATTTCAACAAAGCACACATACCCAATATCATAGCAAGTGAAAAAGAAATACATCAGTATTTTCTAGAAATTATTACTTAATATAACACAAGGAATAATTATTTTTTTGAATAAAAATAAACAATGATTTGGCCTTAAGGGCCTACAATCCCTACGAAATTGAAATTGTAATGATTTGGCCTTAAGGGCCTACAATTACTAAGAATTGAAAATTTCAACCTATCTACTAAATTAAAAACAAACTAATCCTAGAAATCCTAATCCACTTATGATTCCTTCATTCCTTGCTCCTACCGCTCATCATTCATTTTCACTTGAAAATTTTCACCAAGAAGCCTTGATAGTCGATTATACTTCAAGAGATTCAAAATCTGCTTCTTTGTAACACTTTATGAATGACAAACACTTCTCATTCATCTCTCCCAAATCTATAGCCCAATTGCTCCTCAAGAATTCTCGAAATTAAAAACTTATAAGGGAGATAAAATTCCATCAAATCCCAACCTTTTATATTTATTTTCACAATTCGCTACACCATAATCATATTTCCCATTATCAAACGCCAGCATTGTTATCCAATATCCTTTAACCATGCAATATAAGACTTTGATCACTGTATGTCCTCTCCAACTTGTCCTATGATTTTGACATAGTTGTGATTTTAGCACACAATCTAGATACAACAAATCAAGGTTCAAAAGGTAATTATCCACACTCTCGTCCGTATGTTTTGGAATATGCATATCACATATCTCCATAATCATGCCTGCCTCCAAGAGTGGCCATTCCTTTGAGATTAGCTTAAACTTCTTAAGTGATCCGGACACAAAAGTGGTATTTTTTAAATTTTCGAAACTACCTCCTCATTAACTACTATAGGATCACCCCACTCATCAATCTTCACTTTTATTACTTCTCGTCCCTCCGGTCCTTTCATGGTCATCCTTTCATAAAACCTCCGAACTAAATTCGGGTACACCTTTAAGCCCACCGGACTCTCAAAATTCTCCAACCCTCTTTCTCTTAGTAACTTCACTCTCGGCTTTACCAACGAACTTTTCATTGTGTCCGAGAGAAACATCAACTCATATTAAAGCATGTACTTCATGAAATCATAAGGGGTTGTACGAATTTATGGTGCTCTTGTAACTTGCATACTTGTGCCCTCTCTATCTACAAATCTGTTATCCCTTCTAGGATCAATTATATCTGAAGCGACATCCTCGTCTAAGAACTCTTCTGGATCAGATTCAATATGATAATCACTCTCTTGCTCATGTCTACTTTCACCGGGAAAAGGAGAAGAAAAAGAAGAAGAAACCATCTTTTTATGCCTCACAAGCTTTTCTTATTGAATTGTGGGAATTGTGAACCCCTAAAGTTGTATTTATAGATGAATGATTTGTATTCTACAGGGAAAATGAATTCGATTCATCTCTGCAGTTGGAGAATAGAATCAAACCATCAATCCTACTTTAACATGTACTTGGATTCCATCTCCTACTTTAACTAGGATTTTTGTCTAAATTCCTATCTAAATACAAAGAATTCCGAAAACCTACTCCTAATTAAATCCTAATACAGTACAAGCATAAAACCATATGAAAATCCCATTTTTGGGCAAATTTTTGAATTTTTCTAGAAAAGCTACGATGGTCCCTACTCTTAAGCGTAATGCCAAGCGTAGCAAGCTACATTTATTAAGCGTAGCCTCAAGTGTTGGCACAACTTGGTCTTTTGAAAAAAATATAATTTTGGTATATTTTATTCTACACTATTGCCATATACATGCTCTAATATCCCCATATAATACGAAATCACACTCCCCCAAACTTAAACACACACATGTCCTCATTGTGTAACTTCGAAGCTCAATTGAACCTAAAAAATCACATCATACTCAACGCATGTATCATCATAGTCTTGGGAATGTAAAACACGAGCAATATTATCACATGAATACGAAAATCAGTAGTTTTATAACATCAAAAATAAAAAATACACTCAGAGATTTTTCATTTAGGCGGTGACATAAATCGCACAATAACAGAATATTCGCCTAACAATTCCACTCAAGTGATAAAAAAAACTACAAAACTATACTACAACTAAACTACTCATCGGTATCAGATGATGGTGGTGGTGGTGGTGGTGGTGGTGGTGGATCCAGTACCACATGAAACATCTGTGCCTCTAATATGATACACATCTCTCTTTGACTACGTCAGAGCTATGTAATCTCCTCTCGGTGCATCTGTATATCAGTAACAACTATCCTCTGTTCGGCCCTTAACTCCTCCTAAAGCTAACAAGTCTCCTCTCTAATCTGCATGAGTAAGAATAATTGGCGTATCGACAGACGCTTTAGGCATCTCTCTATCCGGAGCCTGTACCCCTTTCTCTCTGAGATGGAGCGACATCACCATGCGTGGCATCTGGCTCTGCAGGCATGTCAGGAAGCACTAGCTCATTGGCCTCCTTTGTATTACTAACTCTACCCCTAATCTAAACCTCTGGTTCCTCCACAGCCATGTTGTGTAGACACCAGGCATATATCTATCCACATCCACCTCGTTTATCTTTACACCAACATCCGTTATCAATATCATAACCAAGGTTGGGAATCTCATATGAAATCCACTCTGCCCGACCTTGGCCACAGACTATAAATCTGTGTAATGCTAGCATAGGCCTCTCTATAGGATTTGAGGAAGGGAAATCCAATGATCAAACTCGAAGGAATAATGTAATATAAAAAATAACTGACACCTCTGAGTCGCATGCCCCTGGGGATGTATCTAGGATCGGAGCACAGTGTCCAGGAACCACAACTTCAGATGATAATCCGACTTTTTGTGTAGTTGTTCCTATCATCCCCAAAACTCCCCTCAATCTGCAAATGAACAATCTCGGTTAATGCCTGGAAAAGCTATGGTAACGGTGTGAAATCACCCACCAACTCCGGTGGGCACTCATCAGGAATACCCCAGGCCTCTGCAATACTGTGCAACGTAATCTCAACTCGTACTCCTTTGACCTCTATCACCATTCGGAGATCTCCTCTATAATGTTGCATATGAAGCCAGAACTCTCGGATAGGATTCGGGAAAATAGAACTCTCGGATAGGATTCGGGAAAATTGAAATAGAAGGAGAAGATAGAATCGAAATAAGTGTCGTGCCTATAGACACTAAATAGTCTAGGTTGACACCTCCTATCTTTAAAAATCTCCTCAGAGTATGTCCGCTCAATGATGAACCCCTTGAGAATAGCCCGGTCCAATAACTCCTCCACTATGTCCTCGGGGGATACTGGCCTAAAGAACTTCAGCACTGTGATGTCCCACATCGCCCGAGTAGAGGTATGGGGATGTGCTTATATGTGCAGTGTTGTCTCCAATTGATATGAGGCCTTTTGGGAGGAGCCCAAGAGCAAAACCGTGCGGGCTGGGCCCAGAGCAGACAATATCATACCAAGTGTTGGAGCGGGATGTTAGAATTGGTATTAGAGCCAGAGCCTGGCTGGAATTAAGTGTTTGTTTGGTAGGAGGTTTTGGAGTGAAATTTATAGTTTTGGGATGAAATTTGTGGCCCAATCCATGCTTGGTAGAAGGAGTTGGGATTGAATAGTGTTGCACCATTGGTACCAAATCCATCATTTTTCACACTATCTCAATAGATGGTTTGGATGGAGTTGGTTTGGTTTTCTTACACCAAAACTATTCTTTAACCCAAACCAATTCAATTTGGTGTACCATTGTTTAACCCAAACCAATTCATTTATAATATTATATATATATAAATTCAAAAAATACTATATTTATGAAAAAATAAAATATTTCAAAAAAATCAAACGAAGAAATATATTTCATAAAAAATAAAATATTTCGGGAAAACAAATATTTCTAGAAAAAATAAAATATAATAAAAATATATTTATTATTTTTTAAAAAATATACAAATTATATGTATTTTTACTGAAATATTTTATTTTTTCAAAATATTTTATTTTTTTGAAATATCTTATATAAAATATTTTATCTATAAATATTTTGAAAAAATTAAATATTTATGAAAAATTAAATATATTTATATATTTTATTTTTTTAAATATATATATTTACAAAATGTTATTTTAAATAAATAAAATGTCAAACTATTCAAAGTTACTAAATATGATTGGTTTCAGAATTTCAGCTCATACCAACTCTACCAAACATGGTTTGGTTTTTCAGTTTCACTTTTTTCTCACACTAAGACCATCTGCACCAAACATGGTTTCAGTTCAAAATAAAATCACATCAAACCCAACCCAACCCAACCCAACTCCAACCAAACCAAAACCAAAAACCAACACCACACCGGTCGCCAAACAAGCACTAAGTTTGGGAGCATACACATCACTCATGGGTCGCCAGCGAGGACGCTGGGTCCCAGGGGGGTGATTGTGATATCCCACATCGCCCGGGTAGAGGTATAGGGATGTGCTTATATGTGCAACATTGTCTCCAATTGATATGAGGCCTTTTGGGAGGAGCCCAATAGTAAAACCGTGCGGGCTGGGCCTAGAGTGGACAATATCATACCAAGTGTTAGAGCAGGTTGTTACAAACACCCTCTACTCCATACCACTAGCTGCTTGTAGCTCTAGCTATGGTAATGGTGGTGATATGGGTGGTGAAGCAATTGGTGAAATGATGGTTGTATCCATAGGGTCAATGTGTATCGTCTCCGAAGATGATGATGATGATGATGAGGGTAGCACAATCAATCGTCTATGCGCCCTAGGTGGCTGAGCTACTGGTGTCGGGGCACGAGACCTCGGTCTCACTCGTGATGTATGCGTAACCCAACGACCTCTCGTCTTTATCCCTACAACCCAAATCAAGAAATTTTAAGAAAATCATTCCAAACACCGAATCAAACTCAAAACCATTTCTAGATGAACCCAATATGACATTTAAACAAACCCCCAGATAAAAAACACTCGAAAAATTTGAAATCCAACCCGTTCTTCTAATAAAAAATCTCAACTTTGAGAAACGGATCAAAATATGTTTCAATGGGATTCTTTTGTCAATACTAGTTTAGAATGATTAAAAGAGTAATTAAAAACAAAAATATAGAAGAAAAACTCAAAGAATCGAAAGATTTGATGATTTCTCCAAAATTTGGCTTCCGAGACTCTTCGAGTTCTTCACGTGAATTCATACGATTCAAGAATATATCTGACGCAAGATTTGAGTAGACTTGGTCGAAATCCCCTTAGGGTTGATCTGGGAGTGATTTGAGAGAGTTTGGTGGCGGAGAGAATGAGCGGGAAATGGTTTTAACCCTTATATTTAAAACAGGGTCGCGTAGGTTGGAGATTGATTTACCGGCCTACGCATAAGTGTAGCTCCCTAGCTTAGGTAGAAATTTAAGCTTCAAAATATTGTTTCTCCGTATGCATTGTTAAACACAACTACTCTCCGCACATTCTGATAGGAGCCAAATATCATACATTTAAGGCTCCTAATTATACATTGTTATGTTTATATTTATCATTATATTGGTGCTTTTATACGGTTTTCGTGTTTTAAGACGTTTTAGGACTATGTTATGTAAAGTGAGTTTAATTCGGTGAAATAACTGGATTTGTGACTTAAGATTGTTCGAGAGCTGAAACCATGGATAAAAGACCTATGAAGGACCAAAAATAAGTCAAGAATGCGATAGAAGGGAAGAGGAATGAAGCCGGCAAGAGAAACGGAGCAAAGAAGATGAAACATGAAAATACAAGGTGAAGAATTACCGAGTACTCGGTAGTGCCTTCACCGAGTACTCGGTAGTACAAAAGTGAGAAAAATTCCAGAGACCTATGCGCATTCTCACGCCATTGTGTAGCCACCGAGTACTTGGTGGAATTCTCAATGAGTACTCGGTAAGACCAGATACGGCCAGTACACATCACCAACTTGTATATGCACCTGTGGGACCCGTTTCGGCCAGACTCAACATGGAATGATCTCTAGGCTATTTTGGATGCAATATCATGATACACATTCCTGACTTAACCGTTTGTACCATTTTTCAAAGAATATCACGATACACAGTCCTGACTTAACCATGAAACAATCAGATTACCAAAGAAAGACGCCTATCTTTTTTATAAAAGATAGGGGTCTCCCTTACAATTGGGTGTGTTATATTGGAGTCTTGATACGTTGAATTGACAGACTACTATTGGAGATTTGTGCAAGAATATCAACCATGGAGGGCGTGTCTATATCAACAATGCAGACTGCCACGACCATGAACAACTAAACTGGTATCTAGGGTTTTTAACAAAACCCTAGCCAAGTAATGTAGACTCTTTCTTATTTTTATTGTATAAGGGGAAACTGAAGAACACATATGTGATGATTGTATAGATGAGTGATTATATTTAATTTTATATTAGATTCTACGTTTATTCTATGTCTTGTCTTAGCTTGAATGATTGTTTTATCTTACTCAATCATAGTTATTCAATAGGCTAGAACTCGGATGCTTAATTCATGATTTTCAACACAATGGTGGTTATTAACATGCAATCTTGATTTAGACAAACCATGCTTAGAAGAGATAACGAGTGACATGCTTTTAATTTATGTTAGTATGAGTAGTTTAGAGTAGATGCATGTACTAGTTATGCTTGTTCAATGATGGATTAATTATTTCTTTTTTGGGAATAGGGTTTTGCCAATGTTTGCGACCCTATATTTGATTCACATATGATGGACAACCCTTTACAATTAAATGATTAGGATGATATATTATGCGTTTAGTGGTGGAGTTAGAAATACCCTAGATCTTTATCTCCACTGTTTTCAAATACCAAAACCAAAAATCTATCTTATTTTATGTTATTTTATTTCTTGTCAAATTAGTTATAGAAAATAAAACAAATAAATTATCTTTCATAATTTAGTTATAATAATTATAGAAGAAGTTGTGAATTCATTAGTCTCTGTGGATACGATATACCCTATCTCATATCTACGATACTATAATTGATTTGTGCACTTGCGATAGGAAAAACTAGGTCAAATTTAAGGGCTTATTTGCATACACTATTATTATTATCATTATTTATTATCCCAGCCTAGTGTCCTAAATCTATCAAGATTTGGGAACCGATCACATTACATACACTTCATTTAATATTTCACCACACCTACCATGACAATGATGATATTACGACTCAATCTTACAACTAACAAAATAAAATAGAAATTACAAAACTAGATTCAAAAACTAATTTTCATCCCCTAGTAGCGTCGTTGGCGCGACATTACCGTTTCTCACCATTCGGGATCATGCTCGTGTGTTGCATCGGTCAAATCCATCGACTCAATAACACACTCCACTAGTTGGACATCAAAATAACGCTTAAGATTGTAACCATTCACCATAAATCTCTTTCCTTTTTCTGGATCATCGAGTTCTACTGCTCTATGGGGGTAAACATTTTTAATTTCATGCAGTCCATCCCATCTTGATTGAAGCTCGCTAGGAAACAACTTAAGTCTCGAATTAAATAACCACACTCTCTGTCCGGGCTCAAAGGACTTATTCCGAATATGTCTATTGTGAAATGCCTTCGTCCGAGCTTTGTAAATCCGAGAATTCTCACACGCATTATTACGTAGTTCCTCAAGCTCTGCAAGTTGAAGCTTTCGTTGAGCGCCAGATCTTTTCATATAGAAGTTCAACCTTCGAACTGCCCAATATGCTCGGTGTTTTAGCTCAACATGGAAGTGACATGCTTTACCGTAAACAAGCCGATACAGTGTCATACCTATTGGAGTCTTATAAGCGGTCCTATAAGCCCACAGTGCGTCATTTAGCCTCTGAGGCTAATCTTTCAAATCCACGCGCACTGTTTTCTCTAAAATATTATTCACTTCCATATTAGAAATCTCCACTTGTCCACTCGTTTGGGAGTGATATGGCGTACCAATTTAATAAATGACACTGTACTTGCGACATAGACCACCGAGAAATTGGTTATCAAAATGCTTTCCGCCGTCACTAATTATCACACGTGATATACCAAATATTGACAAAATATTTGATTGCATAAACTCCACAACTGCCTTATGGTCGACGTGTGAAGTAGCTACAACTTCTACCCATTTCGACACATAATCAACCCCTACGAGTATGTACTATTTCTCACCCGGTTTTGGAAATGGTCTTATGAAGTCTATACCCCATACATCAAATAATTCAATAATAAAAATCGGGGTTAGAGGCATCATATCCCGTCGAGATATAGATCCCAACTTCTGACATCACACACACGCTTTACAATATTTAAATGCATCTTTGAATATGGTTAGCTAATAGAACCCACTTTGTAACACCTTATGTCCTGTCTTTTAAGCTCTAAAATACCCCCCACATTCTAGCATATGGCAAAATCTCAAGATACTCTCCACTTCACTTTCGAGAACACACTTTCTGATAATCTGATTAGAGCAATACTTGTACAATCGCAGATTACCCCATATATAAAATTTAACTTGGCTGAAGAATCAGTTTTTATCACTCTTAGACCATGTAACGCCCCGCATTTCCTTCCTCCTTTCCGGAATTATTTTCCAAGTTTTAACATTTTGTGACGTCACTTATTCATGACGTCTTATGTAATCTTGGTATGTGTAAATTTTTTGTCTTTAAGTTTCGAATTTAGCGGGACGGCTTTGTGAACTTTCGTTTCCAGCTTTGTGATTTATTGTTCATTGGTGATTACGTGGGTTCATTGCAACATTTTCTCGTTGGAGCTTCAGTGATCGTGTTGCGTTCTCGAACACATTACCTTATTTTATTATTGACGTTCGGTGTAGTACTTATGTGATTTTATGCTTGTTGTGTTAGCCTATTTAATGGGTACTTCTTGATATGTGTAATTATGTGAATTAGTTGTTGTATTTTCATTTCGTAAATAATGAGAATAGTTTCAAATGATTTTGAGAACATAATGACCTAGGGGTATAATGGTATTTTCACTAGTATAGAGATAGTGGAAAAATTCTAGAAATTTAGCGAAGTGTTGAAATAATACTTGAGTGACGTAGAGGTAAATAAAGTGGATGACTTTGGTTAAATGAGAAAGATAATTTAATAACACTCTTATAATTGATCATAAGTTGTAGGATTTTTGGTCTTTTTTCACTTTAGGGTGTTGTCACATTCTTGGCCAATAGATCTTCCCTCCCATGTTTAATTACAACCCTTGGATGAGTGTGGCTTGTGAGTGGAAAATCTCTACACCTCTTTTATCTTCCAAAGGCAAGACTCAATCTCATCCCTTGGATGTCATTCTCATTGATCCCATCCTTAATCTCAACCCTTGGATGTTAAGGCCTTGTTTGGAAAATTAATGGGTTTTGTGTGTGGTGTATCTAGTCTTTCATATGCAAGACTTGATGTGAGCCCTTGGATGTCTTTCCACCTTTACTAGCTTTAATCATAACCCTTGGATGTGGGGTGTTGGTGAGTGGAAAATCTATACACTTCAAGTCTTCCACTTTGCAAGACTTCTCCATATTCATCTCATATTTTCCCCCATTTTCTCTCTTCCATCTATTCCACTTTTTGGTTTGATTTCATCACCTTAAGCTTAGAGTTTGATGTTGCCTTCAATATGAAAGTTATTCATGATGTTCTCCTCTTCGATTTAAGCCAAAGATTGGTAAGTGTTCTTTTATCCTTCTGAGTTTCTACCTCAAAACACTAATTTTGGTTTTTCATGATGAACCACCTTTGATATTTGGTTTCATCTTGTTTTGAGTTTATGCTCATTGTTAGGAGAATATGGTGAAGCTTTCCACCAATTGGCTTCTTTGATTTTGGTGTTAGGTGGAAGCTAGGATTTTATGTAGCTCACTTTGTGGTGTTGCTTTGTTCTTCACTTGAGGTAGGGGAAAACTTCTATCATTTCTCATTTTTTGGTTTCATGAGTGTGCTATTTCGATTCTAGAGTTCCTAACCTTAGATGTAATTGCTAAGTTGTATAGTTGAAAATGTGAAGTTAGGGTTTGTAGGAGATAATGTGATATAACCCTTGTTTATAGCATGCTTGATGAGTATATTGATAGGACTATGATGTATGGTAGTTAGATTATAGTTATTGGAATTTTGATATAAAAAGTGTGCTTGTATGCCTATATGTGCATATATATATGGGTATGGTTGTGTATATATATAAGTGTAAGTATACATATGTGTTTATGGGTATTAGTGGTGTAACCTTGATGGTATAATTAAGCTAGCTACCTTAGTTAGTATGTTGAAAGGTGGATGTGGTTGAATTGTGTTATGTCGGATCATGAATTTAGAGCGTTATTCTAGTTCCCTCACTCTTGTTGATTTTGAAGTTGTTATCTTGGAAGTTATACTTGTGTATGAAATGGTGATAATATGAATCATGACTTTAATTGAATAAAGAACATGTTTAAAAGAATGGAATTGTATCTTTGTGAAATAAAGTAAAAACTTGTTAATTTCAAACATGAATTGCATATGAGAAAGTATCCTTGTTGGTTATTGCTTTATTGCGATTTAAAATCATGTTAAGGGATTTATGGCATTCATATTGACATTCTAGGGAATGTTGTTCATAAATATGATGAGATACATATTTGTGTTGATGCATGAGTCTTTTGAGACATAGTGTATATGGAGTTCACCTTTTGCATTGAAATTCAATTGGTGTTGGTCTACGCCCGGTCGTGTAACTATGGGTGAGTAGACTTGTGTCGGATCGTCGTAACAACTAGTCAGGTGGTGCTTTTCGCCCCAACGGAACTAGTCTTACGAGAAACAGAAACGTAGGGCAAAACTTGTTCACGACCATAGTTCGTGTATACTATCTTCCTTGTTAAAAGTGAAAGTGTCAAAAATCATTTGGGAAGAATCGATATGACACTCTACCTTCCTTCATGAGTCGGTATCCTCAAAAGTGAATGGTTAGAGAATGATCTCGTTGACCCTTAGAGTTAAGGTATGTGTCGTGTGTGTACAATGAGGTGTGTGAGTCACATTGCATTGAGTTGTCGTTATGTGATTTATCTTTACATGTGAATCATGATATTATTCAATGTGGTTATGGAACATATTTAATGTGGATTTTGATACTTTAATTCACATGTTACTAAAAAGCTCAAATGAAATTGGATATTGTGAGAATATAATTTACATGCCTTGTTTTAAAGTATAATGTGAGATGAATGCTTATACTTGTTGATATGTGCTTATATGCCTTATGGTGGTTATATATGTTAGTTTTGATAGCTTTCTTGTGATAAGTTAAAGTCGGTGATGGATCATAGAGTTGATTATGAGTTGAAGCCTTTGATAAGGCGGGTGATAGTTTTGTGGTCTTAGTTAGCGTTGGTGTAGGAATGTGGCATCAATCGTGATATTGAGGTATTGGTTATGATAGACGAGGTTATGAGTGAACCTAGTTGATTGTGTATTGATGGCTATTTGATCTTGTTAGAAACCTAAGTGGTGTGGTTTTAAATGTGAAATTGAGACTTGAAAGAATCGGAAGAGGTTTTGATTTGAAACTAGTTAGTCCCGTGGCAACGGCCACTAGGTTTTCATTAGCGATCTTAAGGATTGGAGTGTCCTTGGAGTGGTGGTCACTTTTGATTAAGTCATTATAGAGTTTATGGAATGGGATGTTGAACCAAGAATGGTTGGTTTATAGTTAGTGTTCTTGTATGAAGTCACTTACCTTTCCCTTAGAGGTGCCATTTACTTTCGGTTCTCCATTTCTTTGCTCAATTGAGCATTTATAAATTCGTTTTGGCATTTTCCTTGATGTTTCGGTTTGGTTCCCCGAAAACGGATTTTTCATAAGACTTACAGTTAAGTTCATTCGGCTTTAAAGTGAAAAACCCATTTTCACCCACCCCTGTGACCTTGACTAATACTTTGAGCTTTGGAAAAGTGATTTCGAGTCGTTTGAAAAGAATTTAACATGTTAAAAGTTGGTGGTATGCCAAACCAAAGACCGGGGGCAAGACGGATAATTTTACAAAACTTTAGAGAATCATTTTTATTCAAAGTTTGCATTTTCCGCGTTTCCCAAGGTTTCGGTTACTATTTTTGAAATTTGCAAATGAAAAACTCACTTTTCAAATATTTATAATTTTTAGGGACCGACGGCACGAAGAACAAAGCCCATATGCAAAATCGGCATATTTTCATTTTTTCCAAAACTACACATTTTTTAAGTTTAGTTGCTGGATTTTTTAGTTAACTACATTCCATTTGCACTGAAAACTGTAGACGACTACATTTGGGGCTGCAGCAGCCAAGCCTATGCACACAGTTTCAAAAATACATAGTTTCCACCTCGCACCTTTGAAATAGGTCCCGTTTGTTTCTATAGCTTTCCCTATGTACAAATATTTGAGAAAAAATTTGAAATCATTTATTTGAAGTTGAAATGACTGCTTTACCCTTGGTGAATGAGGGGTACTTTAGCTTTTTGTTTTGGTCAGCGTTGTCCGATACCATTTTCCAAAATTCCTATCTCTCGCCTCGTGAGTTTGATTTAGGTCTCATTTGTTTCTATTGCCTTTACTACATCAAAATAATTGAGATAAAATTTAAATGTCATTTTTACCCTTGAAATGACTATTTTACCCTTAGAGGAAGAGGGGTACCTTAACTTTCTGTTTTGGGTCACCGTTGTCCGACACCGTTTTCCAAAATTCATCTCTCGCCTCGTGGCTTTGATTTAGGTTCCATTTGTTCCTATGGTTTGAACTATGTCCAAATATGTGGGGTAAATTTTGAAATTATATTTTTGCTCTTTGAATGACCATTTTATCCTTGGGCGAATATGTGATCTTGAAGGGGTCAGTTTGATGAGTCATTTAATCCCTTTCGCTTCCCTTTCATTTTTCGAAAACCTTTGTGGATTACCTTAGATTGAGGTGACTATTTTACCCCTGTATTGGGTCTACGGATGGTGGGGAGTGACATGTGAGGTGATTAGTAGTATGACTTGATAGTGATTGGAAGTTTTGGAGCTCGGTATGCTCGTGGTTTAGGAAGCGTGATTGTTCTCCTTCTTGGGGTGTTATGAATAGTAGTGTTTCTCCCATAATTTGGGGATAAGTTTGGTATTGATTGTCAGTGTTGGACTCGCGGGTACGAGTCATAGTGATCTCTGAGGTGGTATGTAGTACGTGGCTAGTACTAGTTGTCTGTCTATATATATATATATATATATATACGTATACATACATATATATATATAGGTGTGCATTTGCTATGAGTAGTTATGTTAGGGCTTCACTACGTGCTAGGTGCCCTGTTTGTTGATGCGTGGTAGAGGACTAGAGGGATGTGTTTCAGGGGTCTTATATTTGGATGAGTGCCATGAGGGACGATTAACCGACCTAGGATAAATGCATGTACACAGGCTAGTTCGCACTAGACTTTTTCCTATGGGGCTTTGTCGAGCTCACCCCGACGTTTTATGCCCTGGTGTTCCACACCAGTTTGCAGGAAGTGTTTCGGCTACGAACAGCATTGGGGCACAACAACATCTTTCTTATGTCCCCTCATTGCAGGTTTTGGATTTGCGTAGAGTGATGTGGATGACGTTGCAGGATCGGGACAGTTATACATAGTGTTGTTCTATTTTAGATTTCCTTTGCTTATCCCCTGTATTGGGACTATTATTATTTATCTTGGGAGCCAGTCTATTGGCATATCCCTTCCTTGTATTTGGTATCGTTGTAGAGATGTATTCTTTCGGCACCTCAATGCGCCTTATGTATCAATTGGTTTTAGCTTCCGCTTAGTTGTATGGAATCATATTATTGGCATGATTCCATTCATTTTATTGATGTTGATGATCTTAGTTGGTCGCTCTATGTATGGATCACACCTCGGAGTCCTCGGATGTCCCGGTTCGGGAGTCTTAGGATTTTAGGGGCATGACAGACTAACCCTTTAGAATTTGACCCGTGGATTTGTAATTAACAATATCATCATATCATGGTATCTCTTCCACAATAGCCACACTGAATAGATGTTCATCCGGGAATCTATCCTTAAGAGGAACATTTTCCTTTGTTGTAACACCCCGTGTTATATTCCTTTTTCCTGAAATTAATTCTAATTTAATTTCAATAATAACATCACTTGTTTTTGACGTATTGTTTATCCTTGGTATTTCGTACCTGTAAATTTTTCGCGTTTACTTTTAAAGTCGACGGGACGACTTACAGTTTCTCTTTGACGACTACGCGGTTTCGTTTCGACGTTTAACGTTTAGTACTTCGACTGGACGACGAAACGTTTTAATTGATCGGGATTGTTAGGTGTTCCGACGTTTGGGTTCCTAACCCGGTGTATTTCTTTCGGACTAATTTGGTTATTTGGCGTCCTGTGGACTTACGGGTTGACGCAATATTATTTGGAGGCTTCCGGTAATTGTTGGGATTTATTATATATATATATATATATATATATATATATATATATATTGTAGTGGGGTTAATTTGCAGTTATAGATAACTGGAGTGTTGCTTTTGCAATTAGGTCATATATATGTATATGTGTATACAAACCTGCTCTCACATTCTCTTCACACAACGATCTGCTCCATCTTCTTCTCCTATCTACACACGACGACGCCACCATCTTCTCCTTCTCCATGGTCGTCGGCGAGAGAGAGAGAGAGGAGGCTGGTTCGTGGAGAATGACGCAGGCGACGGTTCGCCGCAGTAGTAGCTGCGACTGGAGCGGACATGGTGGTATGACGGCAGCGACGGCATGGCGGTCTAGTAGTGGTCGCACACGGTGGCGCAGGGCGGAGCTGGTTCACGCTGGCGGCAGTCAGCGAGTGGACGCGAGTAGGGGCGAATTTGGCCGAGCTTCGGCTGACGATTTGGTCCACTTCCGGTGATCGGTTTAAGCCAATTTTTGGTAAGTAACTTCGTCTCTACCATGTATTCATCATACTTTAATTTCATATTTGTACGTTGAACGGTTTGTCCGGAAATCGCATTTGTAGGTTATAGATTTCGTTTGGGTTATTTTAGATTTACCCAAATTAATTAACCTAATGCTAATGGGCTTTGTATATATCGTATAGGTTGTCGAGACGAACATTTAGATATATTTGAAATAGTTTTCGGGCGATTTTGGTCGGCGGGCTCCATAATCGGGCGTCGGCACTGTGCTATTTCGGGCTGTTCGATAAACGTAAATTAGGTGGAAAATTATATTTCTCACTCCGCATTATTGAAGTAGTTTAGGGGTGTAAACCCTTATTTAATTTAATATAGATATATTAAATTGTTAGTTTAAATATCTATATAGATTAATTTAAGAAAATTAATTAAATTATTTCCTATGTAATTAAATCATTTCCTATTTTAATTAAATAGGAATAGGTGGCTTAGAAATTACCAGGAGAATTAAATGAGCTAGTGGATTTTGTAAACGTTGGACGTGAGAAACTTAGACGCTATGCTAGGTTCCTCTTATTATTATACGTGGATTATCTGTTTAAAGGCATGATAAGGGAAATGGAATATTTTCTTAAAGAATTAAAGAAAATATATTGTTTAAAACATGAATCTATTTTCTCACGATTTAAATGCTTTATTATATTTTTAAAAGCATGTTAAAAAAAGATTTTGAGATTTCTGTTGATATTACCATGTGGGTATTTTCATAAATATGATGCATCCCATATTTATGTTGAGACATGATTTTATTGCATACACCATGTATTGTGAGACATGGGTGTTGGTGCATGTAGTGCATGTATTCACCATTTGCAGAGATTCATTTGGTGTGGTCTACTTTCGTTTGCGTGCGGGTAGACGTTTGTGTTTGGATCGTCGTAACAACTGGCCAATGGGTGCTTCTTGCTCCCACGGGACTAATAATCCGAGAAACGCAGATGTGATAGGGGGAGGACTTATCGTCCAAAGCCTATGTGCTCGACTAGGGTCGTGGTGACGTCTTTCTGATTAAAAGTGTAAAGCACTTGAGAAGGACGGTACGATAAGTCTACATTCCCTAGTGAGCTTGTATCCTCAAGGGAGTTGTGGAGAATGATCCATCACCCTTGGGAAAGGTGTGTTTTCGTGTGTGTATCACGTGGGGTGTTGAGTCACATTACACTGCATACTATTTATGTGAACCCAATTGACATGTATATGTGCTATATTATATATGATGTTGGAGCATGATTATTTATGAATATTGTAAAATAAATTCATATTTTATAAAATGCTCAGTTGAAAGTGATTAATGTGAAACACGAAGTAAATATTGTAATTTAAAAGGTATAATGAATTAAAATCTTTATACTTGTTATTATATACTTTTATGCCCTTAGGGGAGGTTAGGCATATTGACGTTGTGACCTCTGTGATTAGTTAGGGTTAGAGATGTACTGTAGAATTTATGTTGAGTTGATGTGGAGTTGAGGCCTTAGAGAAGGTAGGTTAATGGTTTTGGGATTGTGATTTGTCGTGTGACCTTGTTAGAGATTTGAGGTTAGGGATGATTTTTGTGTCAATTGATAATTGAGGCCTTAGAGAAGGTGAGTGATGAGTTGTGTGAGATTTTGATTGATAAGAAGAGGTTATGATTAAGGGATTCATTAAGTATTCGAGGTACTGTAGTCTGACAGTCTTGGTTCTTATGTTTAGTTCATTCCCCTAAGCATTCCTTGTACTGTATTTTGTACGCTAGTACGTAGTCGTTAACTTGTATGTCATACCTTGAGTCGTTGGTTACGGCGTGGTGCCGAACCTCTTCCTCGTGGTGTCATTGATTTTGTGGAGTTGGAAACGGATGGTTGTGGTCCGTGAGTCCAACGTATTGTTCTTCCTTTACTATCCTCTTGGACATTATAGGAATTTGTAGAGTTGTGTTTTCTCTTAATTAGCTGTCATTTCGAAAACGGTATTTTCTAAGTTTTGAAAATAAACTCTTGTATTTGAAAAGGAAAAACCCGTTTTCGCCTACCCCCGTAGAATTGAAAAGTTTTAACACTTTGTAAAATGATCTTAGGATCTTCTTTAAAAATATTTTCATCTTTTAAAAGCCGGTGATGGCAACTGACGGAGACCGGGGGCAAGATGATCATTTTTACTGTGTGATTTCTTAAAAGAAAAATTATTTTTATTTCTTTTCTCGTGATTCTGAGATTTTGAGACTTTTTTCTCAAAATCTCGACCTGTAGTGTTTTGAAAGGGGATTTCATGTTTCTCCTTTTCTTCGGATCATTCTAAGTCTCGTTTACGAGGTTTGGTGTTGTTCAGTGCACACATATAGTGTTGCCCTTCCTTTTCTCTGGGTTGTTGAAGTCACCACCTAGGTGATTTGAGTTTACTTACGTTAGGGGCATGGATGCCAAATGGGTTGGTTCGAGTTTTTAAAACATTTTTCTTAAAAACTATTGAATCACTGGATTCATCTTTTTATAACCTTTATTGTCGGCCATTCATTTTTGGCTTCCTTGTTCGGTTGTTTCCCTAAAAACTTGTGGTGTTTTAACCTTGACATTGTTGTCTCGGTTATCTGTTATCTGTTAGTTAGCATTGATATTTCTTTCTCTTGCTTGGGTTTCCTTGTTCGAGTGTTTTGCTTAAACACTTGGGCTGTTCTTAACCTTGACGTTGTTGTCTCGGTTATCTTTTGGTTTGGCATTGGGACTTCTTTTCCCTTGCTTGGGTTCTTGACTTTTACAGGGTTTTTCTTATCCTTAGTGAGAGTGTTGGTGATTTATTGACATTCTTGGAGATAGCAAGTGAGGTGTTTATGTGATGATATGATTGAGGTGACCTAGCCCTTGAGAGGTAGACTTTCTCTAGGAATGGGATGAGGCTTGTTATATATATATATATTGCACATATATATATATATATATATATATTGATGATGGTTTTGTTAGTACGCAAGGATGTGGGTGTTTTCCTTCCTGTGTTATCGGGAAGTGAGTTATGAGCCTTTCTTGGTACTAGTGGTGGATTTTGATTCTTGTGGATATTATAGGCGAGTGTGTTCTTTCTCTGTTGGACCTTCTCATTTATGTTGTGAGTACTTGATGATTTGTTAGGTTGGACCTGGGTGTCGTGTACCTAGTATACGTTGGTGAGAGTAGTGTAGACTACCGGTATGGGTACTTAGAGTACGAGTCTTAGTTGTACCCTATAGACTCTTGTTGTGTATTTGTACATATATATATATATATATATATATATATATATATTCCCGATACATATATATATATACTCGTTTACGGTAGCTTATGAGCGCGTGCCTTGGGTTGCGTGGATGGGATTTGTTGGGTTATATATATATCTTGCTAGATAGTTTAGCATTACCTAAACTGCCAGAGGATGTGGTAGTTAGAGTATCTTTTCCCACTGAGCTTATTTGCTCACGGAGGGAATTTCATTTCCCCCCCTGGTATTCCACGCCAGGTTGCAGGAAATATACGGCTATGGGCAGGATGCAGCGCAACGGTAGTTTTCTTTTATTTCCTTGTTACAGGTTTTGGAGTTGCGTTGGGTGATGCGGTTACGGATGCAGCACGACTGGTTTTGGGTTACCCATGTTTTGTGGGATTGTCATTTATTTATTTTGGGAGCCAGTCTGTTGGCATATCACTGTTGATGTATTCTTTATTTTCCTGTATTTATTCTTTCAGGATGTTATTATATCTATTCTGTACAGCTAGGTCCATTTCTGTATTCCTATTCGAGCAATTGTAGCTCTGTTGATCATAGAGGGTTTGAAGGGGTTTTGGTTTCTTTCCACTACCTCGGCCCTAATAGGATTGATGAATGTGGGGCATGGAAGCCATTATTATTATCAAACTGTTATTGGCAGGTCTTTGTGTTGTGGTTGGTTGTCCGGATATTCCATTTACAAATGGAACTTTGCCGGATTTTCGTTAGATTCCGCTGCTTTGTTTATTATTCATTTGTGTATTAAATATACTATTTCTATCATTAACCCATATGTTTTCTTGGTTAATGATGTCTTAGTTGGTCATTCATGTTAAGGATCACATCCTGGATTCCTTGGATGTCCCTATTCGGGAGTCTTAGGAATTTAGGAGCGTGTCTATTAGTATCTGAGGATACTATTGAGTTCTAGTATTCTATTTGGCATGGAGTATAGTTTTCATTGTTATTCCATGTATTTCCTTTGTTATTGTTGACTCTAGTAGTCGCTTGACTTATGTCACCCTTTAGAGATTCGTTGATTCTCTAGATTAGAGTTTCCGGAATTTTAGGGGCGTGACAGTAGGGTATCAGAGTGTGTCATCTTTACCCTTTGTTGGTGTTTGATGACTGAATTTCGTTGGGGTGTGACATTTATAGTCTCCACAACGATCCTTGATAAATGGTCTGCTACTACATTCTCCGAACCCTTTTTGTCTTTTATCTCCAAATCAAATTCTGGTAACAATAAAATCCATCGAATAAGCCTGGGTTTGGAGTCTTTCTTTATCAGTAAATGTCAATGCTGCATGATCGGAATATACTACCACCTTGGTTCCAAATAAATATGATCTGAATTTATCCAAGGCAAAAACAACTGCTAGCAACTCTTTCTTTCTTGTTGTGTAATTTATTTGTGTATCATTCAGAGTCTTACTAGCATAATACACCGCGTATGACAACTTCTCCTTTCTCTGTCCAAATAACGCTCCTATGGCATAATCTGAAGTATCACACGTCAGCTCAAAAGGTAGAGACCAATCCAGTGGTCGCATGATTCAGACTGTAGAGAGTTGGGTACGAAGCTCCTTAAAAGCACGAAGACACTCTTCGTCAAAGATAATGTATGCATCTTTAGCTAATAAGTTGCATAGTGGCTAGGGGATCTTACTAAAATCTTTAATAAATCGTTTATAAAAACCGGCACGGCCCAAAAATGATCTTATATGTTTAACAGACGTGGGAGGAGACAATTTTGAAATAAACTCAACTTTAGCCTTATCTACCTCAATCCCTCTTTTGATACTATATGGCCGAGTACTATACCCTCTTGAAACATAAAATGGCTCTTCTCCCAACTCAAAATCAAGTTAGTCTCTCTACATCTCTTGAGTATGAGTGCCAGATGTTTCAAATAGTCTTCAAAGGTTACCCCAAAAACCGAGAAATCATCCATGAATACTTCTAAGCATTTCTCTACCGTATCAGAGAATATTGACAATATTCACCTCTGGAATGTAGCTGGCGCATTACACAAACCAAAGGGAATTCTTCTGTACGCAAACTTACAATACGGGAGTGTGAAAGTGGTTTTCTCCTAATCAACAAGATCAATCGCCACTTGGTTGTAACCGAAATATCCATCCAAAAAGCAATTATAGCTATGTCCAGCCAACCTTTGTAGGATTTTATCAATAAACGGCAATGGAAAATGATCCTTCCTAGTGTGTGAGTTGAGTTCTCTATAGTCAATGCAAACACACCACCCAGTGGTGGTGCGCTATGGGATCAACTCACCTTTAGAGTTAGGCACAACTATGATACCTGATTCTTTGGTACCACCTGTGTAGGGCTCACCCATGTACTGACGGTTTAGGTTTTACCTATCGCAAGCGCACGAATCATTTTGTAGTATAGTTCGCCTTGAGAAAGGTTATCGATCCCATAGAGACTAAGTCGTATTCTAAATTCTCGTAACATAATACTCTCGAATTGCTAGAAAAATATAGTTTGTCGTTTTGAGATTGATTAACTAATTAACTATGAAAGCAAGTAAAGATAAATTAAGACAGGAACAGTAGAGAAAAACTAGGATTTTCATACTCCACCACTAACCACATAATATAATTCTCAATTCACTCAATTGCAAGAAGGCGATCCATAACTGTGAATCAGGTTGTACCGCAATTAGCTAAATATGACCCCAAAAAGGATTACCGTCAACCGGATTGCGACAACCCATCTCATGACTGAACTAACTAGTACATGCCAATTAAATTACTCTAATCTACTCCAAATGCATGAAAATAAACTAAAGCATGTCTATATCAACTCGCCAAGGCATGGCCTGTGTCAACCTAAGGTTTCGAGTTTTATTACCACTATTGTTGTAGAAAATCACAATTTGTTTAGAATAACCATGATTGTGTAAGAAAATATATTCATTCAATCTAAGACAAGAATTAAGAATAAATATATAATCTTGTGTCAAGAATAAAAACGGTCACACATCTACAATAAATCATCACAGTATGGTCACATCTTCCCCTTGTTACAATTGAAAACAAATAAAAAGAACTTCATTACTTGGCTAAGGTTTTGTTAGAAATCCCTCGATACCGAATTAGTTGTTCATGGTAGAAGGAGACTGCATCGTTGATGTAGAATCGCCCTTTATGATCTTCCTCTCCGGATCTCTAGGTCTTGAATGGCTCCTCCTTGGAATGATAGATGAATCTCCAGAATGTATTCTAAAAATTATGTGTAAAATAAGTCCCAAAATTATGTGGAGAGAAGTCCCCTAGATCTGTAGTAGACCTTGGTATATATAGGCAAAGGTGAGGGAAATCCTAACTTGTGTTAGACTCCTATTGAGAATAGGATTCCCCTTTGGTATGATTTCCTTCCAAACTAAGCCAAACCCTTCAATATAATATATAATATGTATAAAAACCATGCATATAGGTGTTGGAGTTGAATATAAAGTCATCGGGGTCAATTCGGGTCAAACTAAGATTTTGGCCCAATTCTGAAATTTCCAGTTTTTTCTACAGGACACCTCTCACACTTTTGATTATATCTGGAGCTACACACATTGGATGGAGGCTTGTAATAGCTTTTTGGAAATAGGACCTAAAGATCTTGATGTTAGGCTCAAGAATCACCCCATTTGAACCTGTTTTGACCAAGATATGGGCTCCCAAAGTTGAGTAAAAATGTGGCCTGAAAACACTGTAGCTATGCCTTAGGCTTAGGGAGCTACGCCTTAGGCATAGGCTTGAGCGTACGTTGAGCCACTTTTTGCTTCTGTAGGCATAGGCTTGAGCATAGATTATTCATGAAAACCAATTTTCTCCGCAATTGAACCAAAATGACCGCCTTGATTCCACGAGACTTTTTGCTTTAGATGACGGCTTCGAAAAATACCCTTTTTGCCCTTCAGGAAACATTTTTATTTTGAAAACACCTCTTTGACTCTCTTCTAGAATACAAATGAGAATGTATTTAGTTAATTCACCAAAGTTAATTTTTTTTGTTCATTAAGCTCCTGAAACGCGCTTAAACACACAAACGGTATAAAAATACCAAATAATGAAATGTACAGACATAACATTAGCAAGATAGGGGCTTAAAATGGACAATATTGAGCACCCATCGTGGGGTATATGATACCCACATCTAGCAACTTCACAACCTCCTTCATCACCACCCTTTCATGTTTGGGTTCAATCTCTATCGCATTTCCCTTGATGGTTTTGCAATATCCTCTAAATGTATGCGGTGCATGAAAATTGAGGGATCTATTCCTCTAATATCAGTAACACTCCATCCTATCGCCTTTTCATTCTCACTTAAGACCATGACTAGACTCAATTCATGTTCTTTTGTCAGCTTTGATGAAATAATTATAGGAAGAGTCTTATCCGGTCCTAAGAAGACATATTTTAGTTTCTCAGGTAATTCCTTAAGTTCCAAGGTAGGAGGAGTTATTAGAGATGGTATTGATGGTGTACTTGAGAGTGTGGGAAATGGCTCAATCGGCACTTCCTTTGACTAGCCGTATAATACAGTCTAATTACATCAATATCCTCACAATTCTGACTTATTTGCTCATCCTAGTCGTCTAGTTCAGTCTCCAACCTTACTCCAATCATCAACGACTCTAACTCATCTTTCTCTAGCATCCTTGGTGCAAACTCATTTACTATTTCATCCATCTCGTCAATACAAAAGCATTCAACTAACTCTGGGAGTTGATGATTGGCATCGAACACATTCATCTGTACTTTCAGGTTTCCAAAAGATAAATCCATAGCCCTTGTTCTATAGTTGATACACGTATTAGCCGTAGCTAAAAACAGTCTTCCTAATATTACAGGGATATGTTTCTTCGAATCCTGGATAGGTTTTGTATCGAGAATTATGAAATCTACCGAAAAGTTAAACTTGTCCACCTGAATGATGACATCTTCTAGAATCCCTCTTCCCTGCTTGATTGTTCTATCTTCTAATTAAAACACAACCGAGGTAAGATCGAGCTCTCCCAACCCTATTTACTGATAGACTGAATATGGAAGTAAGTTAACACTCGCACCTAGATCAAGAAGAGCTCTACATATTTCCTGGTCACCAATGACACATGGAATAGTGGGAGCACCGGGATATTTTCTCTTAGGTGGTGTGTTACTTAATAGAAATGAACTCACTTGTTCATTCTATAAAATTTTATTTGGGACCTTTGATCTACTTTTTCTCTTCTAAGTACAGAGGTCCTCTAAAAACTTAGCATAGGCGAGTATTTGGGCTATGATGTCTAAGAGAGGAAAATTGATCTTGACTTATCTGAATGTGTCCAGCATGTCTCACTCTTTATGTTTACCGTATCTGGTTGACTATCGAAGACATTGAGGAAAAGGTGTTACCTCCTCATAACTTGACCTATCCGGCTCTTCTGGTAATGTTTGATCTATATCTTCCTCCTCCTGAGGTTGATCTTTCTGTACCTCTTCAGTCGCCTTACGTTTTCCCGTCCTTTCTTCATACTATTGCTCAACCCTATTCTCCACCTCCTTTCCACTTCTTAAGGTCGTGATGCCTTGGACTGTCTCATGAGTATTTTCAGTAAATGATCCAAGTTCCACTTCTCCCATTCTCTCGTCTATTCAACGTGTTATCTAGTTGCCCCATTTAGGTTTATAACTTCTAAATAGCTTGGGAGTGAGAGCCCATCATGTTCTGCAAGCCTCTTAAGGTCTTTTCCAGATCACTATCATATAAGCCAGGTGGTGGTGTTTGACTTCTTTGTGTTTGGTAATTAGTAGGACAGGTTGCTTGAGGATTAGGCTAAAAATTACAATTATTGTATGATTGCTGGGAATTAAATGACTGTTGGTTCTGATTGAACCTTGGCTGAGGATTCTCCACATTCTGCGAATGATATGATAAATTTGGATGGTTACGCCAACTCGAATTATATGAATTTGAATAAGGATTATTGTTCGAGTTCGTCCATGCTGCATTCACATCAGCAACAACTATTTCATTACCCTGATACTCACTTTGGGAATGGTCAGGTCCTATTGCTAAGACTTTTCTTGGAGCTAATTGACTCAAATTAATAAACTTATCGAGTTTTTGTCCTAATGCGGCTACTTGGTCTCTAACGTCATCATCTCTTTCGACACTAAAGAGCTTGTCAGATTTTCTTTCAACTCCATCTCTAGCACACATTTTTTACTCGTGGAGCGAGTTGTCGCTCACATTATCAAAAAGCTTCAAGACCTCATCTACTGGCTTTAATGTAAATTGACCTCCCACTGTTGCATCTATCAAATGTTTATGAGTGGCACCCAGTCCAAGATATAAGTTATGCACAATATCTTGCTCAACAAATTTGTGATGGGGGCATTTCTGTAAAATCTCATTGAATCTATCCCATTCATCGTGGAATTGTTCACCAGGCAATTCTCTGAAGTGGGTAATTGTGTGTTGCGCTTCATGGGTTCTACCTATTGGAATTTTTTTCTTCTAAAAATTCAGTTTTTAAGGTCTCCCAAGTGATTTTTATATCCATATCCCTATCCAAAGTGATATACCATCTTTTAGCTTTTTCTTTCAATAAAAAGGGAAATAATCGCACACGCAATGCATGAGTGCTAAGATTATCGATTTTCGCGGTTGAAGTCATCTCTATGAATTTGTCAACATGTTGATACGGATCCTCATTTCTAAGTCAATAAAATTTGGGCAACATGTTGATAACACTATATTTGATCTCATAGTGCTTACCCCTTCATCCTCTGGAAATTCAGCATATGATTCATGAGTTGTAGGTGCATAATACCCCTTCAAGGACGTAACTGGGGCTCGTCGTGCTACTACATTACGGTTTGCCATCTTTTCACAATCCAACTTCCTATGAAGCTCTTCTAATCTAGCTCGACAATTCCTTCAAAACGTTATCTCAATTTCTGGATCAAAAGGTACTAATTCAGCGATGGGATTGAAAAGTGATTGTCGATTGCTCATGCACAAGGTGAAAACTCTTTTTTATTATGACAAGAAAACTACTACTTCTAAACTATTCTAAATATTAACAAAAATAAAGCTAAAATTATGCGTGAAATCAAACTAAGCTAAAACTCACAAGAGGTCCAACGACATAACTTTCATTGCTCTGCTAAATCCCTTTATGCTTTTCAGAGTACTTGTCAATCACACAAAAATTTCAAACTTTTAAAAATACTACAATAACACAATACTACTAAACTACTAAAGCTAAGAATAATACCAAGTCCCCAGCAACAGTGCCAAAATCTTGATGTGCGTCTAGGGGTGACTTAGAATATTAGGATTGCTCGACAACATTTGGTTACAGCATAGAGTCAACAGAAGAGCTATGCGGATCGGCGTAGGCGTCCTTTTTTCTTTGAGGTCGGTGATCATGTGTTTTTGAAAGTCTAACCTCGAAAGGGCTTTATGCGTTTCGGAAAGAGTGGCAAGCTTTCGCCACGATTTATTGGGCCTTTCAAGATTCTTGATCGTATCGGCGAGGTGGCGTACCACTTAGTGTTGCCTCTGAATTTTCACGGGTTCATAATATGTTTTATGTCTTTATGTTTTGCAAGTATGAGCCGGATCAATATCATGTCTTGAGTTGGAGTGGATGTCGATGTTGCCGAGGATGTGTCCTACGAAGAGTGACCTATGAGGATCTTGGATGCGTGAGAGCAGGTTTTGTGGGGCAAAACCATTCCATTTGTTAAGGTCTTATGGCACCATCGCGGAGTCGAGGAGGCGACTTGGGAACGTGAGCATTTAGTTTGGAGAAAATACCCGAACTTGTTTCATACTTTAGGTACGTCTTAATTTCGAGGACAAAATCTCCTAAGGTGTGCAGGTTGTAACGTTCGGTATTTTTACGTCATAATTAAAACTTTTATTAATGATTAAGTGCTTATGTGATTATCTTCCTAATGTATTTACGTGTTTAACATGACTTAAGTGATTTATTTATAATTAAATTTATAAGTTTAATGTTATGTTTTCATTTCGTGAATAATGAAAAGTATTGAAAACGATTTCGTGAAATAAATGACCAAGGGTTAAATTGGTATTTTTCACATGTATTGAGTTAGTGGGTTTTGTAGATATTTTATTTGGCTAAGTGTTGGATGACATGTGTGTGGCATTATTGTAATTGGGTGGAAGACTTAGGTATATTAGTAAATTGGATACTTAATGGCAAGGGTGTGAATAAGTAATAAGGGGGTGGGTAATTTTGACATTTGACCACAACCTTTAGTATTGTCACACTTATGGCCATTGGATCTCTCTCCTTCTCCCATCTTCTTTCCTAGCCATTAGATTGGAATTCTCTACAAACCTAATATCTCTATCTCTCTTTTACCTACCATCTCATCTTCATCTTCTTCACTCATCTCACTAAGAACACACACACATTCACACACACTAATTTTGGGCCAACCCATTTCTCTTAGGTTTTGGTTTAGATTCTTGCTCTATTTTCCTCCCTATGTTTGGATGACCATGAGCTATTGCTTAGTGTGGTTTGGGTGGTGTTCTTGAACTCATTTTTGGTAAATCTTCTTTCCATTCTAGGGTTTTATCTACGAGAACCCTACCTTTCAAGTTCTTGGGTTTCCTTATGCTAGTATTGATTCTACTATCCGATTTGTTCATTCTTGTGTAAGGTTGAACTTGTTCCCAACCATCAAATGAATTTTACTTGTTGTAGCTCTTCAATTCATCTTGTGAAAAGACCATTGGTGAGTCATAATTTCATACTCTCTTGAATTTTGTTTTTCATGAAACCTTAGTCTAGCTATCATTACGGTTTGGTTTAATTCTTATGGTTGGAGCCACTTTTGATATTTGTGACTGGTTGTAACACCATTGTAATATTGTTTTCATTAAATGGTGTGTTGATAGTTTAGAGGAGTTTTGAACCAACTCTTATTTCTCTTGGAAGCTCTCCCTTTGAACACTTGAATTGGTAGCTTGCTTGGACCTCTTTTGCACTCCTTAAAATTAGATTTACTTGGATTGAGGTAGGGGGAAAACGAGTTGTTTTAATTTTTGTATGATGGTGTGTGAGTCTATGTATATATATACAAGGTATATATATTATTGTTGTATCTTGACAATGTGGATGAGAAACTAGGCCCTTGAAAAACATGATTGTGTGATATTAATACGTGTTGTGGAAAGTTGCTTATATGTGTATAATAATGAGCATGTTGATAATGTGGACATAATATAATGCATAATGATGTAAATAATGTATTATATTGAGACATGGTTTAATTGGGACCTTTTTGCATATTGAGTACACCTTGTTGTGTTGAGTACTTTGGTGTTGGTCTATGTCAGTCATGTAACCATGTGTGAGTTGACTTGTGTCGGATCATTGCAATAAATGGTCATGTGCTGCTTCTCGCTTCCAACGGTACTAGTCTTTCGAGAGATAAAGACGATGGGGGAGGACTTGTTATGAATTCTACATTCATGGATCGTGTTTCATGTTTTTGACATTCCTTGTTGAGTGTGTATTTCTCTTAAGTGAATGATCTTTGAGGCATTCTCTACCTTCATTCATGAGCCGGTATCCTCAAAAGTGAATGGTTAGAGAAACTATATCCGTTAACCCTTAGAGTTAGGGTGTGTGGTCGTGTGTATACCATGGGTGGTGATGAGTCACATTGCATTTGAATTGCTATATATGTGAATAAGATATTAATGTCGATGTATGTTATATCCTTGAATGATTATGAGAAGAGCATGTTGGAGAAATTGATTATTAGGTTCGATTGGGTCCTGGATTGGTGTGAGAATCATATGGGACAAGAGACCGACCTAGGATTAGTAGTATGTACCTTGGGTGGGATGTACCACTTGGACTACCGAGATTGAGGCGATGATGCTTCCTCTACTAGGCTAGTGAGCTCACCCCACGACTTTACACAGTTTTGAGGTGATGATCCCACTTTGGGAGGCCCGTAGCCTCTTGGTGGAGATACAGAGTTGGTTCCGCTCCTTTTTGTGTTTATGGAGGTGGACAACCTTCCTTTTGTAGAGCTTAGAAGAAGATTGTATATATTAATGAGCGTCTAGGGGTGATAAAAAATAATGGTTAAGAATGACCCCTTATGACGACAAGGTTTTACCTATCGCAAGTGCACGAATCGTATTGTAGTTCAAATCGGCTTAAGAAAGGGAATATCGATCCCACAGAGACTTGAATTATTCACTCTAGCAATTTAAAAATATTTAATTATGTTTGAAAAAGGTTTGAATTGTTATGCTTGTGATCTATAACTAAATTAACTAAAAACAGAATTTAATGTGTGATTGTGATCAAGGTAAAGAAAAACTAGGGTTTTCATGCTCAACCACTAACCACATAATATAGTTTATCTACTTCCTCAATTGCAATAAGGCGATCCATCACCATGAATTAGATCGTACCGTAAATTTTCGAATACATCCCAAAAAAGATATTATCCACCGGATTCGCTACAATCCATCTCCGGATAGAGTGTGACTAGTATATGTCATCTACTTTACTCTAATCTACTCCTACATCATAAAATTAAACTAAAACATGTCTATATCACATCGTGGAGGCATGACCTGTGTAAATCTAAGGTTTCAAGTGTTTAAACAATATTGTGTAGAAAATCACGCTATGTTTAATATAACATGATTGTTTGAAACAATATATTCATTCAATCTAAGATAAGAATTAGAATAAATATAAGATCTCGTGTTAAGAATAAGTACGATCACAGATCTATACAATCATCACAGTGTGGTCACATTTTCCCCTCATTATAATTAAAACAAATAAATAAAACTACATTACTCGACTAGGGTTTTGCTAGAAAACCCTAGATGCCAAATTAGTTGCTTATGGTGGTGGGTGACTGCATCATTGATGTAGAAACGGCCTCCATGATCTCCTTCTCCGGATCTCTAGGTCTTGAATGGCTCCCTTCTTTGAAAGATGTAAATCTCCAGAGAAAGTGCTCTGGAAATTATGTAAATATAAAGCTCTCTAGATTTGTAGCAAACCTTGGTATTTATAGAAGAGGTTAAGAAGAGTTCTGTTTGTTTCCAACTTGTCCCACTTGAGTAGGATTCCTCTTTGATGCGTTTCTCCTCAAATATGAGTCAAACCCTTCAATATGATACACGTGCTTAAAGGTGTTGGAGTCGAAGATATGTCAAAAGAGTTCAAATCGGATCGAAACTCATCTTTTCCAGTTTTCCAACGCTTGGCCCCCTACGCTTAAACGTAGGTCCCAACTACGCTTAAGCGTAGCTTACTCTGGGCCAAAAATGTCAAGCGTAGTTTTAGCACTTTCTAGCCACTTTTAGCTATTGTAAACGTAGCTCAAGAGTAGCAAAATACTTGGAAACCACTTTTATTGATTATTGCTCCGTTAGAACTCCCTCGACTCCTTTGGTATGTTTCCTGAAGTTACGGCTCCGAAAAATATCATTTTGCCCTCCTAGAGACACTTTTTGATTGAAAACTCCTCTTTCGCTCTCTTTGCGGATAGACACAAGCATGTCTTTGGTTAATTCACCAAAGTTAGCTCGTTTCTTCAATAAGCTCCTGAAACACGCTTTAACGCACAAACCGCATAAAAATACCAAATAATGTAATGATAAAACGTAACAATAGTGAGTTAGGTGCCTAAAATGGACAACATTTGACACTCATCATACATGTGCTTCTTTAGCTTAAAGTAACTCAAATGATTTAAGTTTATTCTTTTATCGGCTAGCATGTTAGGTGGGTAGTCTATATTGATGTACGTCCCTTGGAGCGCTATGCGCGGGGATTTTATTCTTTTGGTGTACTTCGGTGCCGGAAATGTAAAACTACTTATCCTTAATCAAACTATAACATGTTCCGCCCTAGGGCACTTTGAATGGTTGATCTATGAATCCTTTTATTTGATGTTTGTTAAATAACTTATTGAGATAAATATTGTTATTAGGTGTTTGCCCGGAAACGGCGTTTTTCTCAATTTTCAAACAAACCTTTTTCATATTCAAAGAAAAACCCATTTTTGCTCACCCCCGTAGCTCCAACAAATTTTATTATTTTAGAAATGATTTTTAAACTCATTTTTATAAAGATTTTAACTTTTAGAAGTCGGCGGTAGTTAAAACGAAGACCGGGGGCAAGATAAAAAAATTTACGAACTTTAAAGGAGTGTTTTTGTTCAAAGCTCACATTTTGTAAGAATGACTTAGAAGCATGGCATTGACGCGCAATATTCTTTGTGAAAATATGATTTTCCGTATGGAAACATGTTAACTTATGACTCAATCATTTTTGGGAGTCGTTTTTGTGTCACTTTGGAGCTTTCAAACTATTAGTCGACAGATGTTCTATATGAGTCGACTGACCTACGTGTACCTGTCGACTGATTTAAAGGACCAGTCAATTGATTCTCCCATGAAATTTGCATAAAACCTCTGCCTCCCATTAGTCGACTTATTCTTCAAACCAGACAACTGAGTTACTGTAAACTCTATTCAACAAAATTATGTAAAACTTATTTTGGGGTTTGACCCCAAAATCGTTCCCATATGTTGCTATGACATTTTTAATGCTTAATTGGCCGATTTATGATGTGAAATGACTATTTTACTCTTATACGGACATTTGATGACTTAAGGTCCTTTTTCGTTTTGTTTTACTTCCGCACTAATCACATGACTCTTAGGCTCGTGTTTTGGAACCCTAGTAAATTCGGGGCGTGACAGGACATCTTCACATCTCAAGAAGAATAGAAGTGTTCAACACAAATCCATTTATTTGACCTCTATCATGTTGGCTACGACACCTCGAGGTACAGAAACAAGTCACTTTATCTTATGCAATATTGTTCATTACAGATTAATATTTGTATGACATTTCGACAGCTCAACATTTTAAAGACATGTAAAGCACAACTCAAAGTTCTATTTGGAATAATTATTTTACAAGTTTGTGTGCCTCTTTTCTCTATGTTATTCATGCAGGAGGGAAAAATTTGTGCTCAATTACCTTAAATTGAAGAATTATATTCCTAAATAAGCTGAGTAATTCGTGAAATCAATAACCGATGTGCCTGGTTTTCTATCGAGCCAGACGACCATCATTTTGTGCAGCTTCAGTTGCCAAATCATTAACCTCTGAATATTCAGACATTGATCATAAAAACCACACAGATGCATAAATAGGCTAAAACAAAATTCCACATCACAAAACATTTTAAAACTAGGGACAAAAAGGACAAAATGGTTGAACCTTGAGAAAATGTGCAACATAAAACATGGGCAAATTTAGATTGTTGAACCTTGAAATGAATTTGGCTGCCAAATTACTATCCTATAATATAGCATATTATCTCCTTTAAAATGTAACTACCTCCAGTAATCCCTTAATTATAACAATTGTTATCTAATGATAACTCTTTTTAGTATTTCTACAACCGTGTTTTTAACTAAACTATCCATGTGTCATCTGCCCTGTCATAAGATATGTTTGGCATATGGTATTATTACAACCAGGGATTTATTTCGTCTTTTACCATATTGATGCCAAGTGGTGGCAAATTGTTTCCTTCCAATTGTGCCACATATCCCTCAATATTTGGTTTTTGCATTTATCAAAACACGTCAATGGTAGGGTGTTACATGGCCAAAATTTTTGGGTGTCAACTAATGCCCCTTAAATTTTGGAGGCTTTCTAAGTTGCTAAACAAAAAGGCTCTAAAATATTAAGTGAAAGAAGATTTCAATCAATGCATTAACATTAAATTGTCTTATTTATATTCATATCTAGAGATTATTTATTCTACCAAGGCATCTCGAGGCTATCCTTGGGTTTCTTTTGCTTTAAGAAGCTCAAAGATACTTGGCCGACACTTTTTAAGGTAACGGCTATTGAGAAAATGATTTTACATTTAAGATAAAATTATACACTGCGATAGATCCGGTTCTAAAGAAGACGGTAGATGGAGTTCTTTCGCCTAAAGTGATCTTAAAAGGAAGATTGTTTTGCGTCTCTACTATTGAAGCCAAATCACTATCACTTAAGTCAAACTTAAGCTCAAAATTACACAATGATCCCTCCACCCCACCCAAATGACAAAATGACCCTAAAACATGATACCGCGAACACAAAAACAACCACTACATGCGCGAAATGAAAACAAATAACACCAGATACCAATCCCCATTGATATCAAGACATTAGTTTCTACTTGATACCTTGTTGTCTTTTCAACTTCCCTCGAACCCACATTGTGTATCTGGAAAACTTGTTTCTCCATGTATACCCTATGTGTCTCTCTATAATTTCTTATCTCCCACCAAAAACCCTGTTGTGTTTTCAACCTCTTTTGAGCCCCCAACTCTGTTTCTATCTATTTTGTATCAATTTCCTATCTCTTTCCCACTCCAACTCTCTCACACCTATTTAGAGAGATAGAAACATAACACCAACAATGAACAACAACATCCACAAGGAAAAAATTGTGGTGGAAATGGTGAAAGCTCACAACATGATGCCGAAAGAAGGCGAGGGCTCGTCGTCCCCATTTGTGGAAGTCAAATTTGAGAACTAGAGGCTCCGAATCCAGGACAAGTACAAGGATTTGAACCCTGTCTGGAATGAAAAGCTCATCTTCCACGTCAATGACGTGGCCCATCTTCCTTAAATGACTATCGAAGTTAATGTCTTCAACGAGAAGAGGTCCATCAATTTTAATAACTTTCTGGGCAAAGTTAGGGTTTTGGGTTCCTCCATTAATGGTGGTGGGTTAGAGTCTAATTCATCGGTTCAACAGACGCCCATGGTGGTACAACAATAATTGGGGCAATAAAATAACCAAGGGAACCAAAACCAACAGCATTCAAAGCCCGGAGATTCAAACACGGCTGATTTAAAACCTGATGTGGCCACAACAGGGCATAATTCGGGCATCGCCACTGTGCATAATTCGTGCATAATCCGGGCAACCGGTGGCGGAGAGGGCGTTGATAGTCATGGTGGTAGGGTTTGGGGTACACTCAAATTGGTCGAGTGATTTTTCTTTGAAATAGACAAATCCTTATCTAGGTGGTGGTCCACTAAACAAGGATAAGACCAAATCAACCTATGACTTGGTTGAGCAAATGCAATATCTGGTTTGACTGAGTTCATAAAATAATTATGGGTTTAAATACTTGTAGTGTAGCATTAAAATTCATATCAAATTTCAAAAGAGTTTAGAAAACATGCATTTTCAATCCAATTTAGCACTGGAACATAAATATACACATTTTTATAAAATGAACTATTAATGTAACTTCAATAATTTAATAGTAGCATTGTGATTGGTGAATGGAACCAGAACTTAATTGGATTTTTTAGTTTATTATAGGCAATATTTATATATATATATATATATTAAAGGAATTTTTAAAAAATTATACCATACACATATAAGGGACAAGTGCTCCTCTAGCACTTAATTGGCTTCGCTCATGATGTTGAATGTAGCCAGAACTATAATTATAGTTGTACGTAAGTGATGATAATAGCATTATTCCACCCTATGTGATCTCCTCTATGATCACACTCGGTCGACCTATGTGATCTTACATGTTTAATGTACAGCATTAAACGTATCACATATAATTACCCCAAATTTGATATCAAGACACTAGTTTTACTTGATACCCTGTTGTCTTTTCAAATTCTCTTGAACCCCCATTATGTATCTAGGAAACTTGTTTCTCCATGTATACCCTTTTTGTCTATCTAGAATCTCTTGTCTCCCACAAAAAACCCTGTTGTGTTTTTTATGCGACGTCAGGTGTATAAAAATATGTGGTTAAAAACAACACCTTAACGACTCTAGGTTTTACCCTACGCAAGCGCACGTATCAATTGTAGAATAGCAAATGGCTTGAGTAAGGGATATCGATCCCATAGAAACTGAGATTGTTCACTTTAATAGTTCAAAAATACTGAATTATATTTCTAAAAATTGTTTGTTTTGGGTGGTTAAAGACCAAATTATCTATTTTAACTAAATTAACTAAAAAAATAAAGTAAATTGGTTTGTGATTCAAATGAGAGAGAAAATTAGGCTTTTCATCACTCCACCACTAACCGAATAATATAGTTCATCACTGTATCAATTGTATGAGGGCGATCCATAACTGTGAATCAGGTCATACCGCAAATAGCTAAATACGACCCCAAAAAAGAGTACCATTAACCGGATCGCGACAACCCGTCTCATGACTAACCTAACTAGTACATGCCAATTATGCTACTTTAATCTACTCCTAATGCACGAAAATAAACTAAAGCATGTCTATATTAAATCGGCAAGGCACAGCCTGTGTCAACCTAGGGTCTCAAGTTTCATTACCACCATTGTGTAGAAAACCATAATTAAGCATCCGAGTTCTTGTTCATATTGAATAATCATAGTTGTGCAAAATAATACATTCATAGCATTTAAGACAAGAATTTAGAACAAACATATAATTTTATATTGCAAATCAGAACGGTCTCTTAACTACTACAATCATCACAGTATGGTCAACAGTTTTCCCTCCTTACCATTGAAATCAATGAAAGAACTACATTACTTGGCTAGGGTTTTGCTATAAAATCCTAGATACCGAATTAGTTGTTCATGGTAGAGGGAGACTACATCGTTGATGTAGAATTGCCCTCCATGGTCGTTTTCTCCAAATCTCTAGGTCTTGAATGGATCCTCCTTGGAATGATAGATGAATCTCCAGAAAATATTCTGAAAACTTATGTGTAGAGAAGTCCCTTAGATCTGTAGCAAAACTTGGTATTTATAGACAAAGTCAAGGAAAACCCTAACTTATGGAATATGATTACCCTTTTTCGTAATTTCACACCCAACCAAGACAAACCATAATATTTGATGTATAATATGTGTATATTACATGTATAGAGGTGTTGAGGTCGAACTTAAAGTCATCCGGGTCAAAACAGATCAATCCGAGTCAAAATAGGATTTTGGCCCGAATCTGAAATTTTCAGTTTTTGTAGAGGACACCTCTCACTCTTTTTATCATATCTGAAGCTACACACATTGGATGGATTTTTTTAATATATCGTTGGAAATCTGACTTCAAGCTCTTGATGATAGGCTCAAGAATCACCTTGTTGACCCAAGGTTTTCCACCATGGGTAAACATGACATTTTGATGATAACAAACCATTGAATGTGGTGAATTTAATGTCTACTAGAGTTATGCTTAATAGGTTATTGATTCAAGATAAACTCAAGAGAGCTAGTGGATCCATGAGAAGATCAAGCAAGGTGTTTAGAGCTCAAAAGACATTGGAGACAAGGATGGAGACATCAACCCAAAGCATAAAGGAATTGAAGATCAAAGAAATGGGTAAAATAGTCTTGGGTGAGTGCTAGATTAAATGTAAAGTTATTTTTGAAATAACTTATTTGAAAGCTCAACTCTTGATCATATAGCATATAGGATCATGTATATCATTCATGAGTCCTTTCATCATTAGCATTAGACTATGAACATCATTTAGTCTTTGCTAAAGTTGAGTTAGTTCAAGCTTTCATAAGCTATGGAAGAACTCAACAAAGATGTCGTCCTAGAACCATTAACTTAACTCATATCACTTGAAATGGATTCTAGATGCATGTTAAAGCTTTGAATAAAATTGTTAAAACATGAAAAGCTTTTGTCTAATATTGAGAATTTGTTTAAATTGGAAAAACATTTTATGATATCAATATTGACTTTAGGCATATCAAGGACCTTAATAAGTTTCTAAGACATCCTAGGAGTGTGTCTAAGTCATTTCGGAAAAATCCCAAAAGATTTCACGAAAAACCATCAAGTGGGTTAAAAGTTCGAAATGAAGCGTCACATTCAAACGACCATATCGCACTCGAAAATGGGTCAAATAGAGTGATTCAAAAGCCTAAAATCAAGATCTTGAAGTCTTCTTTCCAAAAAGCTACAGAAAGACTTTATCCGAGTTACGGAACTCTAGTTATGACCAAAAGAGTGAACTGTGTCGAAACTGGGCTGAACAGCCCAGTCGACTGGGTAACCACCCAGTCGACTGCCTGTTGACCCAGTCGACTGGGCCAAGAAGGCCAGTCGACTGGCTGAGCCAGAGAGTTACAAATAAATTTCGGAATGAATTTTTGAAGACCCAGCCGACTGCCCCAAAACCCCCAGTCGACTGCCTCATCCGGAATTTGAATTCTAACGGCTAGTTTCGGATCCAAAGTGTTCCAAAACTTCCCCAAACACCCCCAAACGGCTATATTATGTTCCTATACTATATATATGGCTTATATGAGCCAAAAATGAAAAAGAGAAGAGAGGGAGATAGGAGTATGAAAGATCTATCATTTATGCTTCAATATTGAAATTATTTTTGGGTAGAAAACTCCTACATGAATCACCACATGAGCATCATTCATATTTTCTTCTTGTGATTCATTCTTCATACTTGAGTTGAGCTTTTCAATTGAGTATTTCATTTATGACTCTAAGTATGTGAGGAAGTGAGCTTTGAATTTCTATATCCATCTATTGAGAGATATTGTTGTACACTCAAATTCAATTTTTATTCATTTGAGAGTGAAAGTCCAAGAAGTTGTCTTGGCATGGGAATGGCTTGTTGAAGCTTTGTAAGGGTTTCTCTCAACCTTAAAAAGAGAGGATTTGGTTGGCTCTCCACCCGCAAGAGTGAGCAATGGTCGGCTCTTCACCCGGAAGCAAGAGTGTTCGAAGGTTGGCTCTCCACCCGCAAGAGTGAGCAAGGTTGGCTTTTCACCCGGAAGAAGGAGCGTGTAAGGGTTTGCTATTCACCCGGAAGAATGAGGCATGTAAGGGTTTGCTTATCCCCGGAAAGAGAAGCACGATAGTGGAATCCTTGAGAGGTTATCTCAAGGCATGGAGTAGACCAAAGATTTGGTTGAACCATGTAAAAATCTCGGTGTCTATGGTGTGCATTTTCTCTAACCCTTATCTCTTTACTTTAAAAGCAATTGCCATTTATAATCTTGAGATTTATATATATCAATGCTATGGAATTGCTTGTGTTTGTGTATCCATGAAGAGGTTAGGAAAATGCATAGTTGAAATGAATTAAAATTGTAAACATGATTAGATTATATCTTAGACTACCTTCTCATTTAGATATAATCCATGTGCACACCAAGTGTTTGATAAAATTCATATTCAACACACCTTAGCATAATATGTTCATATGCACCCCAAGTGTTTGACACAATGCATATTGAATATATCATTCTTCTTAAGAGTTTATATGCACAAAATGTTTAATTACTTTTTGTAAACTCTTCAAAGTATTCTTTATGACAAATAACACTTTGCATCATTTCTATACATATGTGAGAAAAGTGCTTATACATATTAAGTTGTAATGAATGCTTGAACTAGTTCTCATTCTTGAATCCATTATGTATATATTTGGTAATGCAATTTATTATTCATGATTCAAAGTATGAAATGAGGTAGTCACTTAAGGATCATCTATCTAACTAAGTGTTTGACTAGAGCTCTACAAAGATTACTTTTGTTAAAACAAAGTCAAACCGAAAAAGACTCAAAGTTTGTAATTGACCCTATTCACCCCCCCTCTAGGTGTCAATATGTGGCCAACACACCTCATTTGGACTTTTTTGACCGAGATATGAGCTCCCGAAATTGGCTGAAGTTTTGTGTTGAAAACACTGTTCACTAAGCTTCAAACGTAACTTCCTACGCTTCAAGCGTAGGGACAAGCGTAGAAACTCACTTTCTGGGCACTTTTTCCTACTAAAAGCATAGGTCAAGCGTAGCAAAATCTCCGGAAATCATTTTTCTTGATAATTGTTCCGTTTGAACCCCCTCGACTCCCTCTGTATGATTCTTGAAGTTGAGGCTCCGAAAAATGACGTTTTTGCCCTCCGAGAGACACTTTTCTCTTCAAAACACCTCTTTTGCTCTCTCTTTTGGATAGGCACAAGCACTTCTCTAGTTAATTCACCAAAGTTAGCTCGTAATCTTCATGAAGCTTCTGAAACATGCTTAAACATACAAACGACATAAAAATACCAAATAATGGACTGTAAAGACGTAACAACAGTAAGATAGGGGCTTAAAATGGATACTTTTAAGCACCTATCAATTTTCAATCTCTCTTGAGCCCCTCAACTATGTTTCTATCTATTCTGTATCAATTTCCTATATCTTTCCAACTCCAGCTCTATCACACCTATTTAGAGACAAAGAAACACCACACCAACAATGAACAACAACATCCACAAGGAAAAACTGGTGGTGGGAGCGCACAAACTAATGCAGAAAGAAGGTGAGGGCTCGTCGTCCCCATTTGTGGAAGTTGAATTCGAGAACTAGAGGCTTTGAACCGAGGTCAAGTACATGGATTTGAACCCTGTCTGGAATGAAAAGCTCGTCTTCCATGTCAATGACGTAGCCCATCTTCCATACACGACCATCGAACTTAATGTCTTCAATGAGAAGAGGTCCATTAATTTTCGTAACGTTTTGGGAAAAGTTAGGGTTTCGGGTTCCTCCATTGCTGGAGAAGGGGATGTTTAGGCACAGTTCCACACCCTTACCAAGAAGAGCTTGTTTTATCACATCAGCGGAGATATTGTCTCTTGCGAGAGCAAGTTGATGAAGTCATTAATGGTGGTGGGTTGGAGTCTGGTTCATTGGTTCAGTAGATGCCCATGGCTGTTCAGCAGAAATTAGGGAAAAAACCAAGCAAGGGAACTAAACCTAGTAGCATTCAAAGCCCGAAGATTCAAACCCGACTGATTTAAAACCTAATGTTGCCACAATAGGGCATAATTCGTGCATCGCCGCCATGCATAATCCGAGCAATCGGCAGTGGAGGGGCACCGATAGTCATGGTGGTGGGTTTGGGGTATACTAAAATAGGTCTAGTGAGTTTTTCTTGAAAGAGACGAATCCTCATATAAGTGGTGGTCCACTGAGCAAGGACAAGACCAACTCAACCTATAACCTGGTTGAGCAAAGGTAGTATCTGGTTGATCGTAATTTTTTGGGCAAAGTTAGGGTTTCGAGTTCCTCCATTGCTAGAGAAGGGATGTTCAAGCACAATTCCACACCCTTACCGAGAGGAGCTAGTTTTCTCACATTAGCGGAGATATTGTCTTGAAGATTTATTTCTTGCGAGAGCAAGTTGAGGAAGTCATTAATGGTGGTGGGTTGGAGTCTGGTTCGTTGGTTCAACAGACGCCCATGGCGGTTCAACAGCAATTGGGGCAAGAATATAACCAAGGGAACCAAAACCTACTCCATTCAAAGCCCGGAGATTCAAACCCGGCTGATTTAAAGTCTGATGTGGCCACAACAGGGGCATAATCCAGGCATCGCCGTCATGCATAATCCATGCATAATCTGGGCAACCGGCGGCGAATGAGGGAAGTGGACAAATTGATACAATTTCATAACGACAAGATAGTTTTCTGAAATAAAGGAGGGTTAGTTGATTATTTTTTAAACCATATAGGTTCACTGATAAATAGCCTAAAATTTATTGAGGGAGTCACTCTAGTAATGACAATTGGGCAAACCAACACAATGTGAACAATCAAGATCCATTGAGCAGGAAAATATAGAAGCATTTATCGATTAGAAAAAAAAAAAAGACATGAATTGAAATAGAAAAACTACATTGAAATATATATATATATATGGTTGTTGTTGTTGCAAACAAACCTCAAAATATCGATTAACAGAGCATTAAAAATAAAATATTAAGGAATAACTTATAATATTTTAAACATTATATTAATAGAAGTTTTCAAAACTTCTGAGAGGTAAAACGGAAGTGTTAAATGACAAGTGTGGTTTTTATTTTCTTCTTCAACGGTTTTTTCTTTGTACCATATTTTGTGCTATATATTTGAGTTTGTGGTTGTAGGTAGACCTGTCAATGAATTGGATTTTGACCCGAATCCGATCCGATTAGCCGGATTTGGATTAGAAAAATAATCCGATAATCCGAATATGATCCGAATCCGATAATCCGATTCCTTAACAAATTGGATTTGGATTTGCCTAATCCGATCCGATAATAACCTGATCCGATTAATTTTATATATACACATATATATTATGTTATTAATATGTAAATATTAAATAGTATACTAAATTATGTTTCAAAATTTTTTTTCACTTTTTCATTTTTATGTTTTTATAGTCATGTATTATAAGTATTGATTGTAAAATATATAATTTAGTGTTTAATATTCTTAAAAAATAACATAAAAATAAAAAAAAATTAATAATTTTTTGTATTTTTTTTTTACCTAATCGGATCGGGTTATCGGATCGGATATTCGAAAATAAACAAATTCGGATTTGGATCAATTAAGTGAAAATCCATCGGGTTATTGGGTCGGATCGGATCGGATATATGCTAATCGGATTCGGATCGGATCAGGACAGATCCGATCCGAATCCGACTCGTTTACAGGTCTAGTTGTAGGTAACATGGCACTGGAAGACTTGGTGATTGCTTTTCGGTGATAGTGAGCATTTTTTCGTGTCACGACATTTAGCATAATAGTACTCATTCCGTTCCAAATTAATTGTCCAAATTTGAATTTTTAATATTTTTTTGATTATTTTGTGTTTTTAATTTTGTCATTTAATAATATAATATAATTATAATTTTTAGTGGGACACATTGCTTTTTAAAATTAATGAAGTGCAATAATTTGGGAAAGTATAAGATTATATTGTATTAAAATTCAAATATGGAATGGAAGGAATATGAAATGGTATTAATATATTAATCATTATTCTAAAAGCTTAAATCTTTTGTGTAACTCACATTAATAATCGTAATTATAAATTATTATAATAAGTGCCGAGTCAGTGGATTCGGGGAGTCAATTTTGAATTATAACTTTGTATTTTAAATTAAAAATATTACCATTTTATATAAAAAAAGAAGAAGTTATATTTTAAAAAATAATAATAATATAGGGCATTCACACCTCTATATGTTGTACCGAAAGTCTCTGTCTTTTGTCTTTTGTTGTGTCTTTTATATTAATAGTCATAATTGTGAATCCTAATCATAAGATAAATTATAATTTTTACATGTTAAATTTAGGAGTAAGACCTTTTAAGAATTACAAAAAATATACTAAAATAGTAAAGAATGAGAAAAATAGTAATTTGTACTGGTTATATTAGAATTTTGTGTATGATTGTTTTCTTTTTTGTGTGCCTCTCATTTTAATCATCATAATTGTAACGATTCATAATAAATAAATAAAATTATAAGTAATCACTATAAACTATGCTAGATTAGTAAATATATCAGAATATAGGTAATAAAGTGTGATCAAAACTACAAAAATTAGAAATATATAAGAATATAGATAATAAAGGGCGATCAGTATTTTAAAATTACTACTATTTAATACTTTTAATAAATAAACATTAAGAATATTTTTGTATCATTTTAAACCAAATATTAACTTGAGCGGGTAAAATGCAATAAGCGAAAGTTAAAGGACTTAATTGCTTACTATTTAGTTCAATGAATTTAGTGCAAATTAAAAATAATTCAAGTGGGTTTTCAGTAATTTTGCATTAATTTTATTTTATTGTGAGTATAGAGTCCTACTCGTAGCTCTAAAAGTGAGATAATAGGACTTTTCTAATTTTTCAAATTCACACAGATTCCATTCTATATATATATTTATGTATGCCCTAGTGATATATTATTTGTCTCTGTGCCGGAATTTTTTTTTTTTTTTTCTTTTTTGAAATGTAAGTTTACCATTGGGCGATTTGGTTATGTCAAAGCATAAAAAACTGAGGGTCCGTTTGGATACTCTGTTTTTTGTTTTTAATTTTTTACTGTTCATCAGACAAAAAAAAAACATGTTTGACAAACGCGTTTACTGTTCACTTTTTTTTTTCCAAAAAAACTATTTTCTGTGAATAATGTGTAAAAGTGGTGAAAACATCAAATACAACTTTTAGTTGTTTTTTGAGTTTTTTCACTGTTTAGGTGGTAAAAACAGTGAAAACACCAAATCCATAAAATACAACTTTCACCAAATAAAAGTAGTGAAAACACCTTCATCCAAACGTTTTTTTATTTTTAATTTTTTGTTGAAAAAATAAAAACAAATACAAAAACAATTTTTATATTTAAAAACAGAAAACAAATATAAAAAACAGTCTTTCCAAACCACCTGAGTCTTTGTTATTTTGGTTTTGTTCCTGGGAATTCAAATTTGATTCACAATTTATCAATACTTGGCTGCGTTTGGAAAACCTGTTTTTTGTATTTGTTTTCTATCTTCAAATATAAAAACTGTTTTTGTATTTGTCTTTGTTTTTTTCAGCGAAAAACTAAAAACAAAAAAACGTTTGGATGAAGGTGTTTTCACCACTTTTATTTGGTGAAAATTGTATTTTATGAATTTGGTGTTTTACTATTTTTTACACCTAAACAGTGAAAAAACTCAAAAAACAATTAAAAGTTGTATTTGGTGTTTTTACCACTTTTACACACTATTCACATAAAACAGTTTTCTTGGGAAAAAAAAAAGTGAACAGTAAACGCGTTTGCCAAACGTGTTTTTTTTTTGAACTTTGTGAATAGTAAAAAAACAAAAACTGTTTTTCCGTATCCAAACGGGCATGGGTTTAATTTACCTTCTTTTATGGCTTCGACTATGAGAAGAAAACGCCGACGACTGTACCCCAAATTTGCGAAGGTGATTTCTTCCATATACAAAAACATATATGTTTGTATACATATATACGTTTGTTTTTCAATTTACGTTTTGAATTTACTGTTTGTACTGACTATATCTATCCTCTATGTATTTGCAATAATCAGAGTAATACAAGGAGTAATAATAGTGCGGAGGAGGATTGTATTAGTGAATTGCCGGATGATGTTCTTATAAGCATTTTGTCAAAGTTGACAATGAAAGAGGCAGCAATGAAAGAGACTTGTGGACATATAGAACTGGTGCTTTGAATTTTGATGCTTTGAAGGTGTTGAGGCAAATTAGGGGGACAAGTTGTGGTTTAGAATTGCAGAGAGGTAAATATGTAAATTGGGTCTTGAAGTTGCATAAAGGTGCAACATTGGACCAACTCAGAATTCATTTCGATTTGGTTTCCAAATTTACATATGTTATTGATAGTTGGCTTGATTTTGCCTTGCACAAGAGAGTTAAAAGGCTGGAGTTCAATTTTAGACTAAGTGATTATGAATTATTGGAAAATGAATGATCATGATCGGGTAGAGCGTTATTATTTCCCAATGTGGTCAGTGGATTTTTCAAGAGTTCAATTTTTTACGGTGATTAGTTTCACTTACGTTCATGTAACTAAAGAATGTCTTGAATGCTTTTTATCGAGCTGTCCGTTGCTTGAAGAATTATCTGTTGATAACTCATCGTGTCTAGTGGATCTAAAAGTTTATAGTCAATCACTGAGGCATTTAAAAATATTAATTTTGCTGCTGGGATTTGAGAAACCTTGAGATAGGTGCGGAAAATCTGGTGTATTTTGAATATTACGGTGGGGAAACAAAATTTTGCTTCAAGAGTGCATGCAATCTTTCTCAATTGTAACTATTGGCCAACTACAATCTGAAAATTTATCGAGCTTTCTAGCTATATCTCTCAGCTGCAGACACTTGAATTGCACATGGGTCATAGGGTTGGAATTTACCTGTATTTTGTGTTGGTTACTTTGTTTGCCTCCTCTTCATAAAGTCTTCTAACTAATTTTTTTTACTCTTAAGACATTTAAGGACTTCCCGAAGTTTAGCGCGTTAAGGAATCTAAAGCAATTGAGATTGAAAGTGGTATCATGGCTTGTCAATAGCTTCCTTGCATGTATCCCTCTTATAGAGGCATGTCCTTGTTTGCATCTTTTATGTATTCAGGTTAGTCCTTTGATTTTTCTTAGCTCGCATTTTGTAGTTCTATGGGTTTTCTTGTGTACTCTATCCTGCATTCTTGAGCTTTATGTTCTCGGATTCGCTTAGCTAGAAACTAGTGTTTACTTGTTATGGGATTCATATTTTATCCTCTTTTCTTTTGGTACTATAAATGTATATGGTTAGCCAATGTTTGCTTTGTAATCTCAAAAAGAAGAACCAATGAAACATTCCTGGTAGTCTCTCCCATCTCTCACTACAAGATTTATGGCCTTTTCCGGCACTTTTTTAAGTGCCGGAAAAAGTGGTTTTTACCGGCATTTTTTTGAAAAATGCCACTGATTTTTGGCATTTAGCAAAAAAATGCCGTAAAAGTGGCGGCACTTTTCAATAAGTACAGGTAAATAATGATAAAATTTCAAAAGTTAACAATTGTCAAGTTTCGAACATGAGTCATGGGTGTGAGACCCAACCATAATGACCAATTAATCTACAATGCATTTAATGTTAAATTTATGATCATTAACTTACTTGAACTATTTTTGTAAACAATGGTACTTTGCAATAAGTGCCGGTAAAGAATGATAAAATTTCAAAAATAAAATAATTGCAAAGTTTCGAACCTGAGACGTGGGTACGCACAGCGGCACTTGTTAAAAAGTGCCTGTGATTTGTACGTACAGCGGTACTTATAACAAAAGTGCCGGTAATTTGTACTCACAACGGCGCAAGGTGTGGGTGGGCAGGTGATTCGAACCACAGATTTGGGGATGAAAACTACAATCCTAACCAACTGGACAACAATGGAATTCGTTTACTATTTTATATAACTTGTATATTTATATACTACTAACTTATATATATGTAATATGGAGAACATTGTTACTATGTGTTTGTCACTCTCTTATTCTCTCCTTCTCACTCTGAAAACAATAGAAAGCATATATCACTGATTTGAACCCTAGGATTTCAATGTGCATTTAGGGGTTTGGGTTTTTCTTAATTTTGCATTTGGGGTTTTGGGTTTATTTGAGTTTTGCATTTGGATCTATGATGCAAATGTATTGAAGTTTAAAACCAAGGCAGTTAGAAAGAATGTCTCATCAATCATTTCACAAATGGTTTAATGAGTGTAAGTACTATATGTTCTGTAATTTTTTTTTCTTCTAAAAATGTATTATTAGGTACGAGTTTACATTATTCTAAACTCATATGGTTTTTAAATGTAGTTGCGTAATGATGAGGACCCTATTCCCGATGACATAAGGTGGTTAGCTCAAGGTCCTGATGTGGTAGCAAAACGATTTAAGGCTTATGTAATTAATGGTGTAAGATTTCATACTAGAGATCGTGAGAATCGAAGGAAGACCCAAAACAGTGGAGTTGTTTTGAAAGCCCAAACATCTAGTTATGCAAGAGCAACTTATCAGAATCCGGTGACTGGAGACGTCAAGTACTACAGTGTTTTAACGGATATTATTGAATTAAATTACAATGCTGATAACAAAATGGTGTTATTCAAGTGCGACTGGTTTGATGTTCTCTCTAAAGGAAGAGGGATTAAGGAGGAGGATTATCGATTTACAAGTTTTTTTATGTAAATGACCCCGTTGATAAAGAGTGGCACGTTGCTATTGGCACTAAAGCTCGGGATGTATATGATATGCGTGGAAACAATATGGAGGCATATCAACAAGAGGAAGCTGGCAACACTCAAGGCTGTGAAAACAACTTGAATGCAATTGATGATGATGCAATTAGTTGGGATAGACCTGGTTTAATTGGAGTAACATCCAACATACTGGATGAGAGTGAAGATGGTGATAGTGAAGATGATGAGAGTGACGATAATGTAGATCAGTTTGAGAGTGGTGGTGAGAGTGAAGATGGTTAAATACAATATAAGAGTGATGGTGAGTACCAAGATGATTGTGGAAATGATGATATGGATGAATGCAGAGATATAGGTACCTTTTGCTCTTTATTTCAACTTAAATAATTCATGTTCCTTGAAACTGGTTGAAGAGTCAGATTTACTAGTGTTGTGATTTGCCAACGTCATTGTTCTAGAATCTGAAATACTAAATTGATTCATAGTATCAGAATAATGAACATGTGTTATATATTACTATATAGAAATGCCCAACAACATTGGTCCACATTATTTCTTGAATTTGGAACTATAACAACGTAATTGCATTATATATTGTTACTATTATTTTTTTAGCTTGAAATTTGAACATTTAATTAAGGCTGTGAAGGGTACTTTAGAGGTGTTATTTGCTAAATCAGGGGATATTTATCTGATTGTGTGCAGATTGTGTCCTTCAAAGACGTAAATTCTGTAATCGGATACTTCTATTATAGGATTTGTTAAACATTATAGGTTATTTGTTTGTTGTTTTGCTTAAAAGAGACAATGTATACTACACTTAACTGTTTTAAAGGACTGAGAAGATTTGGGTTAGTTCAGTTGCTTATTATCCTTACAACTGATAAATCAGTGTATAGAAAGAGACTATTTATTAAATATATGGAAGGTTTTAACTGTTTTTGTTGTAGGTGTTTTAACTTTGAAGTTGTAGCATTTCATAAAATAATTACCACTGCTTCTCAGATGGCAGATATAGTTGATTTGAATTTCGAAAAACACATTTGTATTTGATTTGAAGAATACATGAGATGGCATCTTTATTTCCTAGTGTCTCCATTCAATTTCTATGACATTGAAAATGGATCCTAGGTACTTGAACTCATGGAATTAACCTTGGTTTTTTGAATTTGGGCATGCCACCTCCTTGTGCAGGTGCATTGGATTTGTATGAGCTACCAAATTTACGATAGATAAATATAGATATATAGATATATATCTATTCTAACTGTCTAGTTGTTTTATGCACTCCTACATGAATTTCTAGAACCCATCTAAGTGATGTGCGCGTTACAAAGTTTATCATGCAGAACTCATTTGTTCAATCAATATAATGTACTTTTCAGATTTGTACTGCTAAGTCTCTTCCTCTTCAAAGATCTCATCCTTTGACTCTTCCATTTGTATCCCTTCTCCAAATGGCGACTTTTCCTTGATAACAGTCGTAGTTTGAGTTGAAAATTTTTCTTTTCTGCATGAACTGGTTTGATATTCTGTCCATTTTCATGGTTTGAGTTGAAAGTTTAATTTCACTAACCTAAGAAAATGCCTCTTCCTGTTAACAACCATAATCTAACTAGCTTCTCCATTGTGGCAGGTTATTCATCCTTATAGCAAGGCTTGGGAAGGAAAGCTGGTAGTACTAAGGCCAGAGAAACCACTGCTTAAATGTCCCAAGGTGCTAGAATATATAGGATTCGGTGGTCGTGATGCTGATGTTGAGCTCGTCATGTACTTACTCGAGAATGTTGTGTCTCTAAAGAAGATAACTATCGATACATGCCGGGCAGATTTGATACCCAAAGGAGATAATTTGGAAGAAGATGAGAATCGAGTGGCAGCAAAAATGTGTGCCATGGAGCTGCAAACAAAATTACGTCTGGGAGTTGAACGGACAATACTGTGAATCATCTTGATCAAGTCATTTGGTGTTGACTGCAACAACAGGAGGAATTTCTATAACCAAAAGTTCCGATCTTCTAGAATGTTGATAGGCTTGCACAGTAGTTCTTCAGCCACTCCAAAGCAGATTTAAGGACGCGAAGCTCACCAGTGAGGAGATCCCGAGCCATTTGCCTCCTGAGAGCGACTTTCTCAAGCATAGAAGAAGAACTGGAAGGCCCCAATGACTGCATATGAATGTAAGCAGCTCAAAACCAAATGTTTATATAACAAAATGTTTTACATGCAGAGTAAAACGTTTCATATCTTGTGTCAAAAGTTTTATCGAATAAAATATAAGTTTTATAATAAGAATTAAAAGTTGTAGTCGATGGAACAAAATTTTTATATAACATTGTGGAAGTGTCTATTTTCTATAAATTGAGAAGTACTCATTCTTGGTACATTTTAGGTAAAAATAAAATATTTTACCGACTATGTCAAAAAGTTTTATAGACTTGCGTTAAAAGTTTTACCTTTTGAAATAATTTTTTTTTAAATGACATTCTTGAAAAAAGTTTTACGTAATGATATGCTTGATGAAGACGACGATTGTGAGAAAGAAGGTTGTTTGAGATAATATTATACGGAAGGGTAGTTATGTCTGCTCAATTTTTTTAATTTATTATAGGTTTTATTTTTTAGTGAAATACAAGATAAGGACATTAACGGAAATGATTGCAAGTGAGTTAAAGGGCATTATAGACAAAAACAAATGTGTTTTTTTTTTTTTTTGTAATTTGTTTTTTTGTTAATTGATATTTTCTTTAAATTACTTTTGAAAGTTGTCGTTTTTTTAATATAGGCTTCAAAAGTTGTCATTTTTCAAATTTTCATTGGAATTTTATAGACAAATACCATGTAAAGATTATTAGCACAAGGTCTGGGTAGGTAGATCAACACAACTTTGACACATGAAGAGAAAATTTAGAGTTTAGATACTCAAAACACTCTTGTAATATAGATAATGTGCGTATAACATTCATTAGTTTCAAAATATGTGTATTGGCTCCTAATATTTTGGGACTAGTGTTTAAAATATCCATATAATATAAATATGGTGCGTATAACACCCGTTAGTTTTAAAATGTGTATTTTGACACCTATTTTTTTGGACAAGTGTTTAAAACACCCCAGTAATATAGATATTGTGCTTAGGGTTATTTGCGAAAAATCCCCTTTAGTTTCATACTAGGTGCGGAAAACTCCCATTTGTTACAAAATGTGTGTATAAATCAATTCTATTTTCAAAATGTTGCAACTTACCCTCATTCTGCTTTAAAATAATATGAAATCCCTAAAATACCCCTTCTAACCTAATAAAAATTACAAATATTGAATTAATAATAAAATTATAAAGAAATAAAATAATTAAATAAAAATAAAAAATTTGAAAGAAACCGGCTTAATTTTTTTAATCATAAATAAATAAATAAGTTTTAAAAAAATATGTTTTTTTTTTCAATTTTGTTTAATATTTTTGAAAATAAAATTGTAATTCTTTTGGTGATGGTTTTCTTAAATATATTTTTTTATAAACATATTTTCAGTTTTTTGTTTTGTTTTTGTAAACTGGATTAATTTTTTAATCAAATGTTAAGTAAATAAAATTAATTTTTTTAAAAAAAAAATAGGCTTAATTTTTTTTTGAAAATAATTTTAATATTTTTGAAATACAAATGTAATTTTTTGGGTTATTCCCACTAACGCCCCTCATAATAGGCGTATTCCCACACAGACCCTGAGTCTACACTCCTGTTAAACTTACTAACGTTTTTTGGTAAAATTATGACTTTACCCCCAAAATATAATATTTGAAAATATTAATAATTTTTTTTTTTGCATTAACACCCTTATACCCTTACACTCAAAAGCTTTACCCTCACATACCCACTTCTTCTTCCTCCTGCTCCTCTCTCTCTCTATATATATATACACACACACATTACCTCAATCGATTTTGGACCAGTAAACAGTTCTACTGGTACAACAAATGCATTCACAGTTCTCAAGACTCAAGACTAAGACCCACAATTTCAAATGCCCATTCATTTATATATATATATGTGTGTGTATCTAGAGGAGAAACCCATTTTTATAGGAGACCCGTTTGGCTCTCTCCTCTCTCTCTTTCTAAAATGAATCTGAAACCCTAAGATTAAAGAGAAGAGAGCTGCTTGGATTTTGGAATCGCCGGATTTGACTCGGGTAATCACCTCCTGATGGTCCACGTATTGGCATGCCGGAGATGTGCTATGGCGGCAACGGCTGTAGATGCGACGGGTGCTGTTAAACTAAAGAAACTGTGTATATATACATATATATACATTATATATATATAGATGTAAATATATATATAGAGATGGCTAATGTAATATGTATTGACCTCGATGGATAATTTTTGTTTGGCAGTGTTGTTGTTGGATATTCAAATGATGAAGCAGTTGACTCAATTGTTATTGTTGTTGTGAATCCAATGTTGGTGATTCAATTGTGGGTATGCTGTTGCGAATTCAATTTTTGATTCAATTGATGTTGTTGTGAACTCAATTTCTCTTGAATTTTTTAATAATAAATGTAATCTAATTTTCTAAAGAGGGTGGTTTTTATTATAGTGTTAGTGAATGAATTATTAACTTTATTCATTATTCAATTATAGTGATGTGATGTTTTATAATGTATATGTTTTATAATTTTAATGATTGAAGGTTAAATTGGTAAATTGATCAAATAAAGTGATTTGACTTTTTAAAAGTGAACATTTATTTTGAGATAAAAAAAGTGAAAAAATTAATACTTATTTTGAAACAGAGGAGTATAGACACACAAACAAATACGTATACATATATATATAATTGTTATTTTAAGAGAAGAAGAACAGGAGAAATGGTTATCCAAGAGCATTGAAGTAAATCCATAACTTTAAGTAGGGGCAAAAAAGTAATGAGAATATAATATATAAGGTTATATAGGTCATTTCATACTATATGAGGGTAATATGGATTATTTACAGAGTGGTTAGTGGCTGACATCAGCAAACTAACGGCATATCCAAACAGCGTGAACACGGAAGGGTCTTTGTGGGACAATATTTAAATGTAAGGACAATACTTATAACACGGAAGGTGTTATAAGTGGGAGTAATTCTAATTTTTTTGTTAATGATTTTCTTAAGTATATTTTTTATGAACATATTTTCTTTTTTTGTTTTTGTTTTTTTAAAAAAAATTAAATAAACTTATTCTAAGGGTATTTCAAACAATTCATGTCACAATAAGAGCAAAACGCACATATTTGTGAATAATAGGGTCTCAAAGAACCACAAGGGTGTTATACACACTATATATATACTACAGGGGGTTAAACGCTCCTGGCCCTTGTGCTTATAACACCCATTAATTTAAAAATATGTATATATATATATATTTTTTTGGATTAAGTATAGAAAATACCCCTGTAGTATAAATATAGTGCATACAACATCCTGTATTTTGAAAATGTGTGTATCGACACACGACTTTTCGAAAACGTGCGCACACCCTCTGCAAGTTTTGAAAACGTGCGAATATCCCCCTACAAGTTTGGAAAACGTGTGAATACCCATTTATTTCCGGTCATGTGCAGCTCACATAACTTTTTTACTCTCTTAAATACTCATTTTACCCTTTTTCTTCAAAATATTTATATATAAATTTCGATACATAAATTTCGAAGCCAATATATAAAATTCAAATTTGAAATTTATATATATAAAATTCGAAATATATATATAAAATTCGTAAATATATATATAAATTTCAAAAAATATATATAAATTTTGAAAAATCAATATTGAATTTCGAAAACTATATATAAAATTCTAAATAAATATATAAAATTTGAAAAAATATATATAAAATTCGAAAAAACATATAAAATTTGAAACAAATATATAAAATTCAAAAAAATATATAAAATTCAAATAGTTGTGCAAATAGAAGTATAAAAAACACAAGTGACCAAAGTACAATACACCAAAACAAAATTTAAAGTCAAAGAAAGTAGAAAATATAAGTATATTTTTCCCGAATTATATATATATTTTTCCGAAATTTATATATGTTTTCGAATTTTATATTTTATTTTCGAAATTTAATAGATTTTTTTCAAATTTAATATTTTTACCGAATGTTATATATATTTTTCAAAATATATATATGTTTTCGAAATTTATATATATATTTTGAATTTATACATGTTTTTCCCTATTTTATATAATTTTTTGAAATTTATATTTTTTTCGAATTTTATATTTTTTTGAAATTTAATATATATTTTTTGAATTTTAGATATTTTTTCAAATTATATATATATTTTTACGAATTTTATATAATATTTCAAATTTATATATGTTTTTCAAATTATACTAAGGGCATATATGTCATTTAACATGAAATGGGGTAAATTCGCACACAATTGAAAGAGTTAGGGTGAAATCAAACCAGGAGGGTGTTCTACGCACTATATTCATACTATAGGAGGTTTAACGCACGCGACCCTATGTTTTTTAAAGAATTTAGGTTTATATATAATATCAAAGAAAATGCCTAAGCCATACAAACAAAAATGTGTGTATTGACACCTAAGTTATTATGAATCACTCAAATTATATATATATATATATATATATATATATATTTTTTTTTTTCAGTTTTATGAGTTTCTAAATTAAAATTAATTATCTATTTTTTGTATTTATATATTTTTATAAAGCGCAATCCTTGATTTTTCATGTTAAAAATCCAAAAATATGATGCCAACGATTATTTTGATATTAATTAAACAAACTTTATTTTGTTTTTTATTTTTTGTTTTTTCTAAATAAACCCACCTAGTTTCTCAAATAAGTTGGTTTTTCTAAAATGAAAAAATAAGGGTGCAAATTGCTCGTAGAATGGTTCGAGCTTTTAACCCCCTATTGTGATACCCCCTTATTTTCATGCATAGGTTGGTCAGGCCTATATCGAAAACCAAGGCGTATCAACACTCAATAATAAACAAGCACGGAATCAAAAGACATAATAAAGAATTAATAGAGTCTCAAAAGTTTAATTTTCTTGAATAAATAAATTAAGAAATTCAAATCCACCAAGAGTACAACTCGGGAATCCATATCTATGGACCCCTAATCATAAATGAAACACAAGAGTCTAAAACTATTTATGAATTGAGTCCCTACACTGAAACAAAACGGAAAACTGAATAACTCAAGAAGAAACAAGATGAACCCTAAACCCTGTGGCTGGAACTGCTGATGACCTGAAATGTTAACATTGGTGGGTCAGACCCACGAGCAAAGTAGACTCTACATGATCCCAAACAGAGTACCAATAATCCTATCATCTATCCCGACCATGTATAATATAAATTACAATAATTCCTATAACTTTAAATACCACCTCCTAAATAAACATCCCCCAAAAATAAATAAATAAACAAAACAAATAAAGCGCATCCATAATTAAGTCACAAATCAATAGAAAACATTTATATAAGTGTAACATTAATTAAATTATAAAACAATAGGCAAACCAACTAAACTGATACTATAACTAAACCACAAGTACATAGGCAACTAACCTATGCCGATCCATAACCACATACCCGAACTCCATGTCATGGTATAGATGAGATTGCGTTAATAGTCAGCTCATTGTGGTTCCTTCCATTCCACAATACAGGAAAATAAAAGAATTATATGTACATATAAAAATATATTATTTATAGAGTATGTCACAGATTACAAAATTTATTATTTCTTTCCAACCACTCTATCGACAGAAGTAAAATTCACTAACACGCTGAGTTTAGTGTTCCAAAAAACCTATTCTGAAGTAAATCTAACTGCAATGCTCTCCCTAAACTCAAAACAACATGTTCTGTATTGTATTTGTCACATGCCTTGCAATACCGTAAGAGCTTTTAATATAGGCATATAATCATAGACAAAAATTACTATATACATAGAGAGAGTCAATATATGATAACAACCTGAATTGATTTATAAAAGAGGTGGGGTCTGTTAAGTACCAAACAAAACAAATTATACCTACAACTTCATTAACATCTCTCTCTGTACTATGGTTCGACGTAACGGCATGTAACGTAACGGTTTTTCATCTTCCCATTACCGTTACGGCCCCGTTATCCGATTCCTGCACCGGTAACGGCCGTTACGGGCCGTTACGGTGGCCGTAACTTGGGATGGCAAATGGTCCGACCCGGCCGGGTTCCGACCCGTCCCAACCCGATTGGGGCGGGTTTGGTAAACCTATAAACGGGTTTGGGACGGGTTTGGTATCCAAAATTAAAACCCGAAGCGGGTTCGGGTCGGGTTTGGATTTTCTGGAAAACCCGTTGGTAACCCGACCCCAACCCGTTTACGATTTTAATTTTAATTATATATATATATATATATATATATATGTGTGTGTGTTTTTGTTTATATATAACTCATTAATCTGATTATTGGTGCTGACATCTATTTATATATATTTTTGGAAGAATTTCAGTTAATATGCGTATATATATATTTGTATGTCTAAATATGTGGGATATTTGGTTTATAACGTAAAGAAGAATATATGCCTAGAATAAAAGAGAAATACTTGGTTTATAACTTAATTTGTCATCAAACGCATTATAACTTAATTTGTCATTAAATAATTTAGTAAATCAACAGTGCTTCAAATTATTAAAAATAATTTAGTACAACCGATGGTAACCCGATAGAATCCGTTTATACCGACGGGGTGGTAATGGTATTACCGATTACAACCCGTTACGGATTTGGTATTAGTAATTTTCAAATGGGGTGGTAATGGTATTAGCTAAACCCGTCCCAAACCCGACCCGTTGCCATCCCTAGCTGTAACCCCGATTTTCACTGGTTCCGAAAATATCGTAACGATTAACACAATTGAAGTTTTTCAAAATTTTGGGTTATATGATGAATAAAAAATTACGGGTCTACTAATGATGAATCAAATGTCCATTAAAGATACAACTCAAAATTGACAATCTTTTCATGAACCCCAACTAGAGCAACAAGATACACCACGAAATTCATTTTGGTGGTGAACCATGTATCTTTTTAAAAATTATTTTACATTGGTTGAAAAAAATTATATCTTTTGTGATTTCAAATTTTTATTTATTTAAATTTAAATTTAATTTAAGAATATCATAAACATTGAAATAACGACGACACAATTAGATTTATTAATAACTCATTTTTTTATATTAAAATTCTTTAAAAAATTAAATAAAATTCACTTAAATCTACCAAAAAATCATCATTATTCATTCATGTTGCCAAAAGTATCCAATTAGAACATTTTTGGTAAGATGTTCAAGATTTTAAAAAATTCACGATTGCGATAACCTAGTCCCGTTACGTAACTCCGATACTGACCCGAGTCCGTTACACCGATACCGTTACCGTTATAGTGACCGATACCGTTACGGCGAACCATACTCTGTACATAAAAAAGTGTCTATTGATAGCTTAATTACTATAATTACAATCCCCACCTATACATATAATAACCTATATACTTATATATATGCATCAGTTCAATCTATATACTTACATATATGCATCAGTTCAATTAAAGACATGACAAATTTATTATTATTATTATTATTTTAATTGTCCTCCTCACATGAACATAACAGTAGGTCAGTTCGTACCTAAACACCTACAATTTTTAAATCAAATAATTTCAGCGACACATAGATACAAAATATAATTATTAATAGAAAACATGTACGTATGTTATATCATGGATTTAAACACACACACACACACACATATATATATATATATATATATATATACAAACTCTTCAAGAAATAATTTGATACAAGCATGTATATATATAAAAATATGCACGAATTTTAACAAAAATTATAAGGTATAGAAGATGAGATTACGGGTCCAAAGGGGAAGAGAAAAACATTCTAGTTGTCTGATATAATAACCAAATCACACGTAATTGCAGATCGATCATTATTTCCCCTCCTCTTTTACGCAACTCTCTCTCTATAGAATCGGCTGATAGAAAACGTAAGACTATCTTAGGATTTTATTTTGGTTATATAAATATATATAAATATATATATATTTAATCCTTCCGATGGGTCCAAAAATATACTATAACCCATTAGCTAATAAGCCCAACTACCATTAGCTAATAAACCCAACTAATTAACTTATAATTAATTTAATTAAATATATCCAATATAAATTTACGGGGTATTACATTCTCCCCCCTAGTAAAGGAATTCCGTCCCCGGAATTCACCACATACCTGAACTAAATAGCTCTGGATACTTTGCACGAATTTCATCCTCCTTTTCCCAGGTGGATTCTGCCTCATTGTGATGGCTCCACTGAACACACACAAGATGAATGATATTCTTACGAAGTACATGCTCCTTTCGATCGATAATGTGATAAGGTTTCTCCACATAAGTCACATCCGACTCCAACTTGATCTCTCCCACATCAATATGCTGATACACATCCTTATATAGTAAGAATTTCCACAATATTGAAACATGAAATACATTATGAACCTTGTGCATAAAATCTGGCAGTGCTAAATGGTACGCCACTAGTCCAATCCTGTCAGTAATCATAAAAAGGCCTTCAAAACACAAGGTGAGAATTTCCCCTTCTTCCTAAACCGCATCACTCCCTTCATGCGAGACACCTTAAATAAAACCTGATCCCCCACTCTAAACTCTAATGCTCAAGTTCGCCGATCAGCATAACTCTTCTGTCTACTCTGAGCAGTCCTCATATGGTACCGAATAAGAGCAACATTCTCCGAGGTGTCCTAGATGAACTCAGGACCCAGAAACCTACACTTGGTATGATATTCTCTCCTCTGGGTCCAGCCCGCACGGTTTTGCTCTTAGGCTCCTCCCAAAAGGCCTCAAATGGTTCCATACCAATAGTCTTTTGATGACTATTGTTATAGGAAAACTCTAAAAGTTACAAATAAAACTCCCAATTGCCTTTGAAATCAAGGACATGCTCGAAACATATCCTCCAAAATCTGGTTAACCCACTCAGTCTGACCACCTGTCTGTGGATGATAAGTTGTACTAAGATGCAATTTTGTAACCATTGCCCGTTGAAAGCTTGGCCAAAACCCAGATACAAAATTTGGATCTCTATCAGATACAATAGACAATGGAATCCCATGAAGCTTCACTATCTCTGCAATGTAAAGCTTCGCCAACTACTTCGAAGTGTAATATGAGTGAACATGTAAAAAAAATTACCAGACTTTGTAAGTATATCAACTATCACCCACTGCTTCGAAGTGTAATATAAGTGAACATGTAAAAAAAATTAGCAGACTTTGTAAGTATATCAACTATCACCCAAATAGAGTTATGGTTCCGATGTGAGGTAGGTAATCCCTCAATGAAATCCATAGAAATGTTCTCCCATTTCCAATGAGGTACTGAAAGTGGTTGCGATGCTCCTGGTGGTTTCTGGTGATCGATTTTAACCATCTGGCAAGTACTACACTTGGAGACAAAAGTGGCTATGTCTCTTTTCATACTAGCCCACCAAAATTGGCGTTTCATGTCCTAGTACATCTTGTCCCCTCCAGGATGAACGAAAAATGGAGAGTTATGAGCCTCTCTCATTGCATCTCTCCTCAAGTCATCGATTGGAGGAACAACTAATCGACCCTTGTACCTCGAACCTCTATCTGTGCCAACTGAGTAGAATGAAATCTCTCATGATGCCAACTCTATCCATACACAGTTGGTCTGCCTGTTGGGCTTCAATCATTTTTTTAAATGATAACAGGTGTCACCATAACACATGCTACAAAAGCGTTAACTAACTCATCAACTGACCTTAGCGCATTCCACTCAGTCTCGAACAATGCTAAAAGACTAGCATATGTTCGACGACTGAGGGCGTCTGCCACTACATTAGCCTTCCATGGATGATACTGAATGGAAAAGTGATAGTCCTTCACAAATTCCAGCCATCTGCACTGCCTCATATTCAACTCCCTCTCCGTAAACAGGTACTGCAAACTCTTGTGATCACTGAATAATCTGAAAGTCTCACCTAAAAGGTAATGTGTCCAGATCCTCAATGCAAAAACTACCGCTGCCAACTCCAAATCATGGGTAGGGTAATTAAGCTCATGTGGCTTGAGCTTACGTGAACCATAAGATATTGGTCTCTCCTCCTGCATCAACACACAACCCAGACGCTGTAACGATGCATCGGTGTAGACAAGATACTTAACCCCACTATGTGGAGTGGCCAGAACAGGTGCAGAAGTCAACTTAGTCTTCAGTTCATCAAAAGTTGTCTGACAGTGATCATCCCAAACAAATGGCACACCCTTTCTAGTCAAGTTGGTGAGCGGACCGACGATCTTAGAGAAACCCTGAATGAATCTATGATAATAACCTGCTAATCCCAGAAAACTATGGACCTCTGAAGGTGAGGTAGGTTGTCCCCACTCCAGAACCACTGAGACCTTCGCTGGATCCACTATAATCCCCTTCTCTGACACCACATGACCCAAAAACTTCACCTCTCTCTACCAGAATGCACATTTCTCAAACTTTGCATACAACTGATGCTCTATAAGGGTCTGTTGCACCGTCTGTAAATGTCTGGCATGCTCCTCCTCAAACCGAGAGTAGACTAATATGTCATCAATGAATATAATAACAAACTGATCTAAAAATGGCCTGAATACTCTGTTCATCAGATTCATAAAGACAATTGGAGCATTGGTCAACCCGAAAGGCATAACACGGAACTCATACGACCCATATCTGGTGAAAAATGTTGTCTTGGGCACATCCTGCTCCCTAACACGAAGCTGATGGTAACCAGACCTCTAATCAATCTTCGAGAAGTAAGTGGCTCCCTTCAACTGATCAAATAAGTCATCAATCCTAGGTAACGAGTACTTGTTGCGGATTGTGATTTTATTCAGCTCCCTGTAATCAATACAAAGATGAAGAAAACCATCTTCATGAACAACACTGGTGCTCCCTAGGGCGAAGTACTCCTGTGAATGAAACCCTAGCTAAAAAGCTGCTGATTTTGATACTTCAACTCTCGAATCTCCATCGGTGCCATTCTATATGGTGCCTTAGTTATAACCATTGTGCTTAGAGCCGAGTCAATAATAAAGTCAATCTTGCGACTCAGTGGAAAACCCGGTATCTCCTGAAAGATATCCTGAAATTCACGCACTATAGGGATACTATCAATAGATACAGTAATCTTTTCCTAGGTCTCTATATCAATATAAAACAAATGCGTAGTAGACCCTTCCTCTGGTGGAGGCATAGTGATTAGATACATCTCCTAATCCTGTATCGCAAAGACTATCGTCTTACCCTGACAGTCCAACTGAGCATGGGAATGAGATGACTAGTCCATCCCAAGTATCACATCATAAGAATGCATATCGAGCACTAAAAAAAATCAGCTAAAAATCTAAGCCATTCAATCTTAATAGGAAGATGTCCACAAATCTCCTGTAAAATTGCATCAACACCTAATGACGTGGAAATACTGAGGGGTAGAATACTAGGTTGAGTCAGGTGTAAATAGTGATAAGCTGGTGAACTCCTGATTATACTATGCAACAGTCCTATCTCCCTGCTGTAAATCAAGAAACCCCCTCTTCTTAGATGCCGTCACTACGAATGGAAAATACTTCTCGTCAAAACGAGCATCGAACTGAGCATAAGTCAATGTGACCCTCTTTTCTAAAGTTCTAATTGACTCCCACCACTACAAAACATCACCAACCAACTTGAAAGTGACAAGCATCTAAAGCTGCAAGATTAGGAGGAAGTTTAACATTGTCATACTGAGCATTGCCCTGACCCTGATTCGCATTCCTTCTCCTACGAGGCGGCATACTAAAATAACAATAATATGAGTCGCTAATACCACAACAACGAACTTAAAAGAGTACGAGTCCTAAATTTAGGCTCTAAATATTATAATACGCAACGCTGAAAACCTAGCGAAAACATCCCAAGGACACTTGAACCTGGAGTGCTCTGATACCAACTGTGATACCCCCTAATTTTTATGCATAGGTTGGCCAGACCTATACCGAAAACCAAGGCGCATCAACACTCAATAATAAAAAAGCACGGAATCAAAATACATAATAAAGAATTAATAGAGTCTCAAAAGTTTAATTTTCTTGAATAAATAAATTAAGAAATCCAAATCCCCCAAGAGTACAGCTCGGGAATCCATATCTATGGACCCCTAATCATAAATGAAAATAAGAGTCTAAAACTATTTATGAATTGAGTCCCTACACTGAAACAAGACAGAAAACAGAATAACTCAAGAAGAAACGAGATGAACCCTCAACCTTGTGGCTGGAACTGCTGATGACCTGAAATGTTAACATTGGTGGGTCAGACCAACGAGCAAAGTAGACTCTACATGATCCCAAACAGAGTACCAATAATCCTATCATCTATCCCGACCATGTATAATACAAATTACAATAATTCCTATAACTTTAAATACCACCTCCTAAATAAACATCCCCCAAAAATAAATAAATAAACAAAACAAATAAAGCACATCCATAATTAAGTCACAAATCAATAGAAAAAATATATATAAGTGTAACATTAATTAAATTATAAAAAAATAGGCAAACCAACTAAAGTGATACTATAACTAAACCACAAGTACATGGGCAACTAACCCATGCCGATCCATAACCACGTACCCGAACTCCATGTCATGGTATAGATGAGACTGCGTTAATATTCAGCTCATTGTGGTTCCTTCCATTCCACAATACAGGAAAATAAAAGAATTATATGTACATATAAAAATATATTATTTATAGAGTATGTCACATATTACAAAATTTATTAATTCTTTCCAACCACTCTATCGACAGAAGTAAAATTCACTAACACGCTGAGTTTGGTGTTCCAAAAAACCTATTCTAAAGTAAATCTAACTGCAATGCTCTCCCTAAACTCAAAACAACATGTTCTGTATTGTATTTGTCACATGCCTTGCAATACCGTAAGAGCTTTTAATATAGGCATACAATCATAGACAAAAATTACTATATACATAGAGAGAGTCAATATATGATAACAACTTGAATTTATTCATAAAAGAGGTGGGGTCCATTAACTACCAATCAAAACAAATTATACCTACAACTTCATTAACATCTCTCTCTGTACATAAAAAAGTGTCTATTGATAGCTTAATTACTATAATTACAATCCCCACCTATACATATAATAACCTATATACTTATATATATGCATCAGTACAATTAAAGACATGACAAATTTATTATTACTATTATTATTATTTTAATTGTCCTCCTCACATTAACATAGCAGTAGGTCAGTTCGTACCAAAACACCTACGATTTTTAAATCAAATAATTTCAGCGACACATAGATACAAAGTATAATTATTAACAGAAAACATGTACGTATGTTATATCATGGATTTAAACATATATATATATATATATATATATATATATATACAAACTCTTCAAGAAATAATTTGATACAAGCGTGTATATTTATAAAAATATGCACGAATTTTAACCAAAATTATAAGGTATAGAAGATGAGATTACGGGTCCAAAGGGGAAGAGAAGAACATTCTACTTGCCTGATTTAATAGCCAAATCACACGCAATTGCAGATCGATCGTTGTTTCCCCTCCTCTTTTATGCAACTCTCTCTCTATAGAATCGGTTGATAGAAAACGTAAGACTATCTTAGGATTTTATTCTGGTTATATAAATATATATATATATATATATAATCCTTCCGATGGGCCCAAAAATATACTATAACCCATTAGCTAATAAGCCCAACTACCATTAGCTAATAAACCCAACTAATTAACTTATAATTAATTTAATTAAATATATCAAATATAAATAAATATAAATTTACGGGGTATTACACCTATGATATGAACTATGGTTTTACTTCACCCCATACCTTTTATTTTTGTGCGAATTGCTCCCAGAATTGGGGCAATTCGCATTATATTAAAAAATTTGGGATGAAGTAGAACCACATGAAATTATACGCACTATATGCATATGATAGGGGGTTAAAAACTCGCCACCCGAAAATTCACTCATTAGACAAATCTAACTTTAGACAACTGCAACCTATTATATTAACCAATTTAGCATCCTTCATATTGGTAATTTCACATAAACTGCACTCAACTTGAATATAACATGTTTACTTGCACCACCAACATTAATTCATAGTACTCGAAAATAGCATATTTTAGAGGTTACTTCCGTCATTTTAGTGCAAAAGATGTAGTGGACATCATATTAGTCATGTTAGTACCAAGCCACACTATTTTTCTGGAATGAGGCAGGTAGCCTCAAAATTTATTTTCTTTTGACATCTTCACATCTCAGGTAGAACACAAGTGTTTTAACACTAAATGTTGGTCTAATTACAAATTGGAGGTTTTCCTTTTTCTTCCCCATAAATTCAGTATGGAGGTTAATCATATCAGTAACAGTGTCGCAATCCATTTATTTGACCACTATCGTATTCTCTACGACACCTCAAGGTACAGAAACAAGTCACTTATAATTTCTGCAATGTTGTTCCTTACAAATTAATATTTATATGACAATTCCGCAGCTCAACCTTTTACAGACATTGATCATAAAAACCACGGGCAAATTCCACATCACCAAACATTTTAAAACTAGGGACAAAGAGGACAAAATGGTTGAACCTTGAGAAGAGGTGCAACATAAAACGCGGGCAAATTTAGTATTGTTGAACCTTGAAATGAATCTGCCTGCCAAATTACTATCCTATAATATAGCATATTATCTCCTTTAAAATGTAACTACCTCCACTAATTTCTTAATTATAACAACGGTTATCTAATGATAACTCCTTTCAGTATTTCTACCACCTGCTTTCAACTAAACTGTCCAGGTGCCATCTACCAGGTTCCAACCAGGGATTTATTTCATCTTCTACCAGATTGATGTCAAGTGGTGGCAGATTCTTTTCTTCTAGTTGTGCCACATGTCCCTCAATATTTGGTTTCCGCATTTATCAAAACATATCAATGGTTGGGTGTCAGATGGCCGGAATTTTTGGGTGTCAACCAATGCCCCCTAAAATTTGGAGGCTTTGTAAGTTGCCAAACAAAACTCCTCTAAAATATTAAGTGAAAGAAGATTTCAATCAATGCATTAACATTAAATTGTCTTATTTATATTCATATCTAGAGATGATTTATTCTACCAAGGCAGCTCGAGGCTATCCTTGGGTATCTTTTGCTTTAAGAAGCTCAAAGATACTTACTACACTTTTTAAGGTAATGGCTATTGAGAAAATGGTTTTGCATTCTTTCATAATCTTTGCCTAAGAAAAAATTATACGCCACGGTAGATTCGGTTATAAAGAAGGTGGCAGATGGAGTTCTTCTGCCTAAAGTGATCATAAAAGGAAGAATGTTTAGTGTTGGTGGCTCTACTATTGAAGCCACATTACTATCATTTAAGTCAAACTTAAGCTCAAAATTACAAAACAACCTCCCCCAAATGACAAAATGACCCCAAAACACGATACCCGAACCCAAAATACAACCAATCGGGCCCACGAAAAGTTTTTGAATCGTAGAAACTAACCCGAAAACTCAAACCATGACATCCCAACGCATGAACCCATGCGATGCCATGGAAACAAAATAATTATGATGTCATGAGATGAAATAAAATGGAAGAAAGAAAACTCGGACGTTACAGTGACACTATGTTAAAACTCTGGGTTTACGGTTTAACATATGGGAGAAAGTTGGAATGGAAGGGATAGAAGTTGGCTAGGTTTTAAAGTTATCTAGCTATTGGCAACTCAAGGACAAAGTTCAATAATTGTTGGACATCTTATATTGCTAGAGATTGATAGCAAATCCAATAGGACCGAGGTGTAGAAAGTTGGAGACTTTGACTAATATATAAGTATAACCCAAGAAAAGAATGATCATATTTTGACCTAAAATTCAAACCATGAGCCACAACTAGAAGTCCATATCCGATCATTCATAATAGTATCACTTAATAATTTAAGTTGTTTTGCTAAAATTTCAATTAGATTTTAATTTTATTTAAATTTAAATTTTAATAGTCTGTTGGTTTGTAAAAATTTAATTAGATTTTAATATTATTTAAATAATTTAGTTCAACCACAAATTACATAACTATTTATCATAATATGAAATTATCTTTAATTTTACTTGACCCCAAATGATAGGTGTCGAATGTTGTCCATTTTAGACCCCTAACTCGGTATGATTAAGTTTTATCATTCCGTTACTTGGTATTTTTATGTGTTTTACATGTCTAAACGTGTTTCAAAAACTTAATGAAGAAAACGAGCTAACTTTGGTGAATTAACCAAGGTTGTGCTTGTGTCTAACCAAAAAGAGAAAAAAAGAGAAGTTTTCAAGCAAAAAGTGCATCCCGGAAGACGAAATGGACATTTTTTGAAGGCAAAACTTCGACAAACATGCTAACGGAGTGAAAGGGGTTTAAATGGAAGAAATATTGGAAAATGTGATTTTCATGATTTTTGTTACGCCTACCTACACACATAGCAAGCAAAATGTGTCTATAAATATCAAATTTACGCCTACCTATGCACATGGTTACGCCTAGGCATAGGCCAAGCTACGCATAGGCGTAGGAATCCCTACGTGGTGTAGGCAACACCTGGGATTTTGCAGAATTCAAGTCCCGATCCGATTCAAGTTCCTTTGACTTGTCTTTGACTCCAATACTTCCAAGCACATGTATAAGGTGTTTTTACATCAGATTAAATGATTTTGGCTCAGATTTGAGGAGAAACACATAAAAAAGGAATCCTATTCAAAGCACGACAAGTTTAATACAAGCAGGACTCTTCTCAACTTCTTTCATAAATACCAAGGTCTGGACCAGATCTAGGGAACTTCTAATTACATAATTTTTAGAGCACTATCTTTGGAGATTTACTTCTTGTCTAGAAGGGAGCCATTCAAATCTTAGAGATACGGAGTAGAGGATCATGGATGGCGTTTCTATATCAACAATGCAGTCTACCACCACCATGAACAACTAAACTGATATCTAGGGTTTTCTAGAAAAACCCTAGCCAAGTAATATAGTTTATTTATTTGTTTCATTTGTAACGAGGGAAATTTGAAGACCACACCTGTGATGATTGTGTACATGAGAGACCATAGTTATTTAATATAAGGGGTTTTATATTTATTCTACTCTTGTCTTAGATTGAATGAATGCATTATCTCAATCAATCATGTTTGTCTAGGTTTTCTAGCAATATCATAATTTTCTACACAATTGTGCTTAACACCTGAAACCCTATATTTACACAGGCAATGCCTCAAGGTGATATAGACATGTTTTAGTTTAAATTCATGTTGTAGGAGTATATTAAAGTAAAGTAGGTGGCATGCACTAATCACACTCTGTCCGGAGATGAGTTGTAGCGAATCCGGTTGACGATATCTCTTTGGGGAATATATTCTACTATTTGCGGTATAATCTGATTCACGGGTGATGGATCGCCCTCTTACAATTGATCAAGTAGATAACTACATTATGCGGTTAGTGGTAGAGTAAGAAAACGTTAGTTTTTCTCTAGGGCTATTATCAGTAAACCCCCCTATACTTTCATTTTTGATCAACTAACCCCCCCAGTTCAGAAAACCTCCTATAATTAGCAAAATGTATCAACTTGTCCCCTTCTTATAATTTTGGACCAAAATACCCCTAGAGTTTAATTATATTTGGAAAAAAACATATAAAATTAAAAAAATATACATATAATTCATAAAAAATATATAAATTTCATAAATATATATATATAAACATATAAAATTAAACAAATATATAAAATTCGTAAAAATATATATATAATTCGTAAAATATATATAAAATTCGTAAAAAAACATATAAAATTCGTAAAAAATATATAAAATTTGAATATATATATATATATATAATTAAAAAACATATAAATTTTGAAAAAATATTTAAAATTCGTATAAAAATATATAAAATTCGAAAAAACATATAAAATTCATAAAAATATATATAAAATCCGTAAAAAAAATATAAAATTCAGAAAAACTATATTACTAATCAAATAAAATATCTCGAAAACATAAATATCATTTTAATTTTAATTAAAAATAAAATCATATAACTTTATGATTAAATCACATGAATGAGTAGATTATGTTGGACCCTCCATATTCAAAAAGGGCTAGTTCAATCCGTATTTTGTTTATTGCATGGAAATGGAAAAAACCATTTGACTTCTAAAAAAGCACTTTTAACACCACAAATTATTTTAAAACTATGACTATACTCTATTGTGACATCTAAATTGTTTTGAAAAAAAAATCAAATATAGTGGAAGAGCACTTTCTTAGATTGTATTGCTCAACTCTCATTGGGTCTCTTGATTATGATTTTCCTACCCCTTTTTTATTTTGAATAATCTTGTTTGAATATACTATTGTAGTGTGCCAAAGGATTATATATATATTGAATTTTATATATTTTTTAAGAATTTTATTTTACTTTTTCGAATTTTGTATGGCTTTTTTATTTTATATATTTTTTACGAATTTTATATGTTTTTTACGAATTATATATATTTTTTACAAATTTCATATGTGTTTTTTGAATTTATATGTTTTTATTTTATTTTATATATTTTTTATGAATTATATATATATATTTTGAATTTTATATATTTTTTTGAATTTTTATATATATTTTTATGAATTTTATATATTTTTTACGAATTATGCATATATATTTTTTGAATTTTATATCTTGTTTTCAAATTTAATTAAACTCCAGGGGTATTTTGGTCCAAAATTATAGGGAGAGGGACAAGTTGATACATTTTGCTAACTATATGGTGGTTTTCTGAACTGGAGGGGGGTTAGTTGATCAAAAATAAAACCATAGGGGGGTTTACTGATAGTGGTCATTTTCTCTACTCTGAATCACAAACTCATTTAAATACTGTTTTTAGTTAGTTTCATTAGTAATATATCTCAAACCAATCAAAACATTTTTCAAATTCATAATTCAGTACTTTTAGTGCTTGTTTGGTAGACGGTGTGGTGTTGGTTTCTGGTTTTGGTTTGGTTGGAGTTGGGTTGGTTGGAGTTGGTGTGGTTTTATTTTGGTTCCAAACCATGTTTGGTGGATATGGTTTTGGTGTGAGAAAAAATGATGTTGAAAAACCAAACCATGTTTGGTAGAGTTGGTATGGGTTGAAATTCTGAATATTAATATATATTAACATTAATATATTAAAATATATTAATATATGGGTTTCACATTCTATTTATTAATAAATATTAATATATTAAAATATATTAATATTAATATATTAAAATATATTATATATTAAAAATGATATATATATATAATATATATATTTCGGATTGCTACAGTGTTGCTACAGTATCCGCACCAAACCAAAACCATCCAAAATGATGGTTCCAAATTCCTTCACAAAGTTGGCACCATGGAATCGCTACAGTGTTGGTACCAAATTTCCACACCATTTACCAGACATGGTTTGGTGCCATTTTTTCAAACCAAATCCAAAATTTTGGCTCCATTCCCTCTACCAAACATGCACTTAGATTACTAAAGTGAATAATTCCAAGTCTCTGTGGGATCGATATTCTCGTTCTCAAGCCGTGCTATATTACAAAATGATTTGTGTGCTTGTGATCCGTAAAACTAGGACACTACAATGATTCATTCTTAATCAATATTTTTAACCCTAAACATTCGCTTGAATACAATTAGGAGTTGTAGAATGAACTCATTACAATGAGGTCCTTGCAAAGTTTGGATATGAGTGTTCCGGTGTCTTGTTTAACAGTCAAGTTGAATTGAAAAATAATTGAATGTATAAAAATAATATGTTAAGATCTACTAATAATTTACATTTTTATAGCAAATTACGAATAAGCACTCAAACCGTTATCTAATTTATATATGTCTATATAAATCATTGATGTTAATTAACATTCATATATTAATAGTCTCTTTCCTTAATTAAAGTTGATAAAATATTAGAACCTCCCCATTATAAATATTATTAAGAAATTATCATAGTATACACCTATGAAACACAAACACTTCGTCTAGGGTCGTCGTAACGTGGACACGCCAAAAATACGTGTCCAATATGCCAAAAACGTGTCCTATTTTTTTAAAAAATTGGACACGCGATGGACACTCGGAGGAGATGCGGTGGACACTCGGGGGACACACGGTGGATCGGTTGATTCTTTGAAAAATAGAAAACTTATGGAACTGGTAATTTGGTAGGTCACTTATGGAACTTCAATACCCCTAATTCATTATTTGGCTTTGAAAATAGTTGGACATCCTTATTCCTCCTCATCTTGTGAGAGAAATTGGAGTAGCTATTAATTTATCCACTCTTTGAAGAGGAACAAGATAACACCAAAAAGAGGCGAGGATTTGGTATTTGTACATTCCAATCTTCGTCTTTTATCAAGAAAATTTTCACAATATAACGAGGGAGAGACCAAAATGTGGGATGTTGGGGAGATGCATTTCATTCATTGGATGATAGTGAAATGAATTATTTTGAACATGTTAGACATTTCCTTTAATCTATTTGTTTATTTTTGTCTATAAGTTTATTTGGTTCTCATTGTTTAAGTAATAAATGAAGTATTTGTGCAATATAATATGCATCTATAATTTTTTTTTTTTATAGATGTGTCTGAGGCGTGTCATGTCCTACTTTTTAAGAATTTTCCGTGTTTGTGTCGTGTCGTGTCCGTGCTTCATAGGTATACACTATAAATCATTTTGTCAGAGCAAAAATATAAGATTCAGTATTTTCTTTGTATGACTATTAAGTGGGAATAAATAATTCCATTTTGGCGATTTATTTGATTTCATTACAAACTGTTTACTCTATTTAGGTTACCTACTTTGTGTTTATAATAGAATAGAATTGCGGTTAATAAAGAGTGTTTTATAATTGGCAAGTTTTTTGTTTTTTTTTGAATGTTAAGGATAAATTGTATTAGAAATGAAGCCAAATATTTTTTTTTTTTTTTTTGAATGTTTTATAATTGGCAAGTTATTTATTTATTTATTGTATTTTGTTTTCTATGACTATTAACCGGGAATCAATAATCTATTTTTGGCGTTGTTTTTGTTTTCATTAGAAAGTGTTTACGCTATTTAGGTTACTAAAATAGTTTTTATAATAGAATATAATTGCGGTATATAAAGAGTGTGACATAATTCATCATTCAATCATTTTATATCATGTTACTTACGGCCTGTTTAATAATATTTATTGACCACTTAAATTTGAACAGATTTAACACTTATTCAATTAAGTGCATTTGATGAAACAAATTTGAACACCACTTAAAATATTAAGTGTCACTTAAAATGAGGTGAATTTTAAGTGATAGGATCACTATTTAACACTGAAGTCTGAAGACTGAAAATTTTCAAAAATATCAGAAAATATAATTTTTTTTAAGTACCACTTAAAACATTTAGTACTTCAAATTCAGATTTTAAAAATTTCAGCTTTATCAAACAACACCTTACCTTGATTAAAATATGTATATAGATAATACAAAGAATTAAAATGAATAAGATATATGGCGATTGTGGCGGTGGTTTCTTGTTTTGCCAATCTAATGACATTATTGTCATACAATCAACATGAAAGCTATTTAAGTAGATCAATTGTAGAAAATTCTGGAGAGAGAGAAGAAGTTCAGAAAAAGCTAATGAAAGAGATAATTAATAATGAAAGAAGTCGTGATATTTTATGTATGAGGCCAAGTACATTTTCTAAACTAGTTCAGATTCTTCGAGGAACTAGATGTCTTATAGATAGGGGTGGCAATTCATGTCAATGGGTCGTGTTCGGGTCGAACCCGAAATGACACGAACACGAAATGGCTAGACACGAACACGACACGATTAATAATCGTGTCAAAATTATTAAACACTAACACGACCTGTTTAAATAACAGGTAAGACGACACGACCTGTGTAACCCGTTTAAAAAATTGGGTCGTGTCGGGTTTAACCCGACACGAAATTTTGACCTATTTAAAAAAAAAACTAATTAACCTTAAGTAAAATAGAAAAATAGAAATCAGTTTCCTGATTTATACATCAATATCTTCAACGTCAATTTGGATTTGATCAGCTTTAACACAATACAATCAACAATTTAGATAAACTTAAAATATAAATATAAATGTAACATTACAAATTACTTCAATAAAATATAAATCAAGTTTTCAATGTTCCATTCTTTTGATTATACAAAAAACTGATTATAAATCAGTTTCCTTCTCCAAGCTTATCACCCGACAAAATCAACTAGCACTGCTTCTCTCACGCCCCAAATTCCTAGGACTCAGAAACCCGAGCCTAAGAGCTAAGGGAGTGAGTACGGAAGTAAAAATAAATGAGAACCAATGACCTTCAATCATCAAACGCCTACAAAAGGGTAAAAATGCCCTGATACCATGCAGTCACGCCCCTAAAATCCCCGAAACTCCAATCTAGAGAATTAGCGAATTTCCAAAGGGTGACGTAAGACAAGCGACTACTAGAGTAAAGAATAACAAGGAGATACATGGAATAACAATGAAAAATATACTCCATGCCAAAACGAATACTAGAAACTCAATAGTATCATCTGATACCAACAAACACACTCCTAAATTCCTAAGACTCCCGAACTGGGACACCCAAGGAATCCAGGATGTGAACCTTAACATGAATGACCAACTAAGACATCATTAACCAAGAAAACATATGGGTTAATGATAGAAATGGTATATTTCATACCCACATGAATGATTAAACAAAGTAGCGGAATCTAACGAAAATCCGGCAGAGTCCCGTTTGTAAATGGAACATCCGGACATAAAATCACAACACAATAACCTGCCAATAACAATTCGATAATAACAATGGCTTCCAAGCCCCACATTCATCAATCCTACTAGGCCCGAGGTAGTGGAAAGAAACCAAAACCTCTCCAAACCCTAATCAACAGAGCCACAAATGCTCGAATAAGAATACAGAAATGCACCTAGCTGTGCAGAATAGTTACAATAACATCCTGAAATAATAAAGATAAGAAATAAATGAAACACCAATAGGGAGATGCCAACAGACTGGCTCCCAAAAGAAATACATGACAATCCCATACAAATGGGTAGAGAAACTAACAACAGAAGACTATCGTCCCCAAACCAGTCGTGCTGCAACCGTAACCGCATCACCCTGTGCAACTCCCAAAACCTGTAATAAGGAAAATAAGGGAAAACTGGCATTGCACTGCATCCTGCCGTATCCGTAACGTTTCCTGCAACCTAGCGTGGAATACCAGGGGGCAAATGAAATTCCCCTGTGAGCAAATAAGCTCAGTGGGAAAAGATACTCTAACTATCACATCCTCTGGCAGTTTAGGTAATGCTAAACTATCTAGCAAGATATATATAGCCCAACAAATCCCATCCACGCAAACCCAAGGCACGCCCTCATATACTACCATAAATAAGTATATATATATATATCGGGAATACGTATATATATATACATATATGTAAGTACACAACATGAGTCTACAAGGTACAACTAAGACTCGTACTCCAAGTACCAATACCGGTAGTCTATACTACTCTCACCAACATACACTAGATACACGACACCTAGGTCCAATCCAACAAATCATCAAATGCTCACCACGCTAACCACAAAATCCAACAGAGGGAACACACTCACCTCTAATATCCACAGGAATCAAAATCCACCGCTAGTACCAAGGAATACTCATAACTCACTCCCTGAGAACACAGAAGGAAGAGCATTCACGTCCTTGCGTACTAACACAATCGTCATCAATATATATATGTACAATATATATATAGATATAACAAACCTCATCCCATTCCCAGAGAAAATCTACCTCTCAAGGACTAGATCACCTCAATCACGTCTCTTCATCAATACCATAAATCACATCACCAATAGGATTGATCAAATCACTAACACTCTTACTATGGATAAGGAAAACCACCCAATCAACTCACGGATAACACACAAACACTACTCTCATGAACGACCACCTAAGGTTCACCAAAATAAAGCAAAGGAAAAGAATTCCCAATACTAACCAACAGATAACCGAGATAACAATGTCAAGGTTAAGAATACCACAACAAGGAAACCAAAAGTGAATGGCCGAGAGTGAAAGTAATAAAAAGATGAATCCCAGAGATTCAATAGTTTTTAAGAAAAATGTTTTAAAACTCGAACCAATCCATTTGGAATCCATGCCCCTAACGTACGAAAACTCAAATCACCTAAGTGGTGACAACAACAACCAAGAGGAAAGGAAAGGCAACACTACATGTGTGCACTGAACAACACCAAGCCTCATAACCGAGACTTAGAAATGATCGGAAGCAAAGGTGAACCAGAAGACACCTTTCAAAATTCTACAAGTCGAGGTTTCTGAGAAAGAAGTCTCGTAACCTCAGAATCTCAAGAAAAGTAATAAAAATAGTTTTTCCTTTTAATAAACCACATAGTAAAAATAACCGTCTTGCCCCCAGTCTCCGTCAGTCATACTCAACGACTTTTAGAAGTTGAAAATCTTTTTAAAGAAGATCCTAAGATCATTTTATAAAGTATTAAAACTTTTAGTTGTTACGGGGGTAGGCGAAAACGGGTTTTTCCTTTTAAATACAAAGAGTTTATTTCAATATTTAGAAAACACCATTTTCGAAAAACAATCAAATAAGAATGAACACAACCACAAGGATTCCTATAGTGTCCAGAAAGGACAATGAAGGAAGAACAATACGTTGGACTCACGGAACACAACTATCAGTTTCCAACTCCACAAATCAAATGACATCACGAGGAAGAGGTTTGGCACCACGCCGTAACCGACGACTCAAGAAGTAATATATAAGTCAATGACATGTGCTAGTATACAGAGTAGAGTAAAAAGAAATGCTTTGGGGAATGAACTAAAGACTAGAAACAAGACTGCCAAGCTACAGTATCTCAAGTACTTAATAAAATCACTTAAACCATAATCTTCTCTAGCCAAATCAAAATCTCAACATACGGTTGATAACCTATTCCTCAAAAGGTGAAAGGCACCTAAAGGCCTACACGATAACATCCACTAAGTTCACAATCTCATCACTCGCCTTCTCTAAGGCCTAAATTCTCAATTGATACTGAAATTAATCCCTAACCTCAAATCTCTAAAGAGATCACACAACTAACAACAATCACAAAACTATTACCCACAATCACAAGAGAATTAACCGTCTTCTCTAAGGCCACAACCTTGAAATCAACTCTATGGTCTACCACTAACCTCAACCAACCACAGAAGTCACTATGCCAATATACGTAACCTCCCCCAAGGGTACTAAAGTATACAACAACAAGTATGAAGATATACGTTCATTTATACTTTAACAATTTCCGCATTTAAAGTCATGTTCCATATTAATCAGTTTCAACTAAACATTTTATAAAATATGAATTTATTTTACAATATTCATAAATAACATGCTCCAACATCATATATATACATATCAATGAAATCACATAATGATATGCAATGCAATGTACTCACAGACTGCCTGTGATACACACACAAAACCACACCCTCCCAAAGGGTAAACGGATCATTCTCCACCATTCCCCTGAGGCTGCAGGCTCAGTAAGGAATGTGGACTCATCGAACCGTCATTCCCAAGTGCTTTACACTTTTAACCAAGGAAGAGTCTCCACGAGGTGGTCGTGCGCATAGGCTTTGGACGATATGTCCTCCCCCTATCATCTGCGTTTCTCAGAAGATTAGTTCCGTGGGAGCAAGAAGCACCCCCTGGCCAGTTGTTTCGACGATCCAAACACAAACGTCTACCCGCACGCAAACGGAAGTAGACCACACCAAATGACTTTTCTCTGCAAATGGTGAAATCATGCACTACATGCACCAACACCCATGTCTCACAATACATGGTGTACGCAATAAAATCTTGTATCAACATAAATATGTCATGCATCATATTTATGAAAATAACCACATGAATCTCAAAATCCCTTTAACATGCTTTTAAAATATAATAAAACATTTAAATCGTGAGAAAATAGATTCATTTACAATTCATGCTTAAATAACATATTTTATTTAATTCTTTAGAAAATATTTTCAATTTCCCTTAACATACCTTTAAACAATTTAAATCAATTAATCCACGTATAATAATGGAAACCTAGCATAACGTCTAAGTGTTCACGTCCCTTACGTCTACATATCCACTAGCCCATTTAATTCTCAAGGGAATTTCTAAGCCACCTATTCCTATTCAATTAAAATAGGAATTCATTTAATTTTGTAGGAAATAATTTAATTAATTTCTTAAATTAATCCCTAAGCCCTATTTCGATTCTAAGCAATTTATAGATATTTAAATTTACAATTTAATATATATATATATTAAAATAAATAAGGGTTTACACACCCTAAACTACGTCAACGATATGGAGTGAGAAATAAAATTTCCCACTTAATTTACATTTACTGAACAGCCTGAAACAACACAGTGTCGGCGCCCGAATATGGAGTCCGCCGACCAAGGTCGTTTTAAAAATATTTCGAATATATCGAAACGTCCGCCTCAACAACCTATACGATATATATGAAGCACATTAGCAATAGGTTAATCAATTTGGGTAAATCTAAAATAACCTAAACGAAAATTCGAAACTTCAAATCGAATTTCCCGATAAACCGCTCAACGGAAAATTACAAAATTTTTGCACGTTGTACCTGACATCTAGGCGAAGCTACCCTCTAAATTTCAGCCAAAACCGAGGTCGGAAAGTCGACCAAATCGTCATCGCAAGGTCCGGCCAGAACCGGTCTGCTCTGCCACTGCCGCCCGTCGCCACTGCGTGACCCAACGACAGCCACCGCCTACTCGTCGTCAACGCACCTGCAAGTCGCCGCCGTCCCTGGACCGTCGCTGCTCCAACCGCAACTCCTCCAACGAACCATCGCCTGGTCGTTCCTCTCTCTCAGCCGACTCTCTCTCTTTCTCTCTCTCTCAGCCAACGACAATGGAGAATGGAGAAGAAGGGAGTGGTTGCATGTGAAGATCTGCTCTCAATACCGATATACATAGATATCTATATATATATATATATTTATCTAAAATAAATATATATATCAATACCCACATATATATATTTCCCCATTAATAATATGTGTCCAATAAATCCCAAAATATATCGGGAGCCTATAAATAAAATCACGCTAGCCCATAAATCCACAAGACGTCAAATAACCAAAATAGTCTGAATTAAATATACCGGGGTAGGAACTTAAACATCGGAACACCGAACAAGCCCGATCGATTACAACGTGTCGTCGTCCAGTCAAAGTACTAGACATTAAATGTCGAAACGATACCACGTAGTCGGTAACAAGAATTCGCATAGTCATCAAAGAGAAACCGTAAAGTTATCCAGTCGACTTTAAAAGTAAACGCGAAAAATTTACACGCGAAATACCAAGGATAAAGCAATGCATCAAGAACAAGTGACGTCATTATTGAAATTAAAATTGAAATAATTTCAGGAAAAAGGAAAATAACACGGGGTGTTACAGCTTCGTATCTTTTACACCTGAAACCTAGATAAAAAAGAAGATAAATGTTTTCAATCATTAATTTAAACAAAAAATTAGAAAAATTATAAAAAGAATTAACTAAACATATAATTTGTCTCATTCAAAGTTAATAGAGCATACCAGAGTTAGTTGAAGAAAATATATATTGAATACGTCTTCATTACTGAAAACGGACTTAAAGACTTCACGTACCTAACAATCATGTACAAATCCATCCCAAGAACTACATAAGGTTGAAGCCAAAAAAATACAATAAAGGATTTGAAGTGCCCATATTTAATTTAAGTACCGTTTGGAGTGCGCAAGTGATGATCTGAGCAACGATACTTCTGCTAGCTCCGACAAGCACAGTTAAAGTATTGACTGCTTTTATACAGGGGTATTCCAAGCCAAATGCTACCTCACTTCCACCAGACAGAATCTTATGCTATAGGAAAACGAACACAGAATTATCTAGAGAACAAATAGACATCTAAATTCTAAAGTAGTGTTACAATCAAATCTCTTTTTCTCTGATAGGAAGCACTAGCCACATTCATGCACAGGACAATTGTTTTTTATATTACTCACAAGGATGACTACCTTTTGTGTGGCACACATGACAAGCATTGAAGCAGAAGAAAGATAAATAAATTCAGAATTAAAGAAGCAATCGCTAATGTAAATTGCAAACCAACTTTTAATTCTAATGAGATGTGCATTTGTAGACACTAATATAGACGCTATTAAATATGTGACTGGTATGATTGCAATTGACAACGGTACAACTTCCAAATCCTACATGGAAGAAGATTGCAGTTCAGAAAGTTATAAATTCTATCAGACTTTAAAATGTGAAGATAACTTCCAAAACACAACATAAAAATATCCAACCGTAATAAGTGCAGCAATATAGGCAAAATGCTTAAACTAACAGTTAAAAATCTTCAGGATTGTAAGCTTACCACATAAGATTTCCCCTTAAAAAGCCTAAGCATTGTCGGTGCAGGTGAATTTACAGGAATAGAAAGTGTGACATCATAAATGGATGGAACAAAGGAACGCATGTGACTTACTGCTGTAACAAACCCCTGAAAGCAAAGTGTTAGTATAAGCAGATTGTTTAGGCCAAGATCGATAATATATGCTTGTGAATTTGTGGCACAAACAATTGATTACCATGCAGTTAAAGAACTACAAAATTACAATTCCCAACTAACAAGGATTCCATCTTACAACACAGTTGAATAGAGGCATAGCTCCATTTTCCTGTCTGACTTCCTGCAAACACTTGTGGATAAACAATTCCACTTTAAGCTAAATGGACAACTGTGTTATTTTATTTTAAATTTTACTTGCAAGTTAAGTGGTAATTTATTTTAGTTTTATAGTAATATTTAATTATATAACTATTTAATTTTGGCTACCCAAAACATAATAATTTCCATTCCAATTTTTGACACTTATTTCTCAAAACAATCATTTGAGAAAAAGTCCAAGAAAAACATTAATATAACTAGTACTTTATATTTAATTTCTTAAATAATATTTTCTTCGCCCTCTACCAATAGTTGATTTTATCACTTTTGGTTGTGGTTTCAAAAATCAATATCATATAATTTTTAACTTCTTCAAATTATGCTTATTGCATTAAAAACATTCTTATGTTATATGTAAATGTCTATTATTTTTTTTCATATTTTTATTATAATATACTTGTTTACATATGTTCTTCAGTATATATATTTTTTCATTGTAAACTCTCATTTTATATAATCACACCTCTAAATAAATATCTACATTTGGGATTTTTAGTTTTGAAAAACAAGCAGACTATATAGTCTGTCCAATGCGTGTTATTTAACTTATTTCTAAGGTCCGCTCACAAAACATCATTATTTTAATTTTAATATAAGTTATCCATTGACACTGCCATATTAAAATTGATATCGAGTTGAAACATCAATGAATAAAAACCATTGAACGTAATCAGGGACCCTTATATTTGATCAAATAATTAACATAAATAAATAAACAAACATTAAACTTTACAAATAAAAAAAAGAACCTAAATAATTAACATAAATAAATAAACATTAAACATTAAACCATAAATAAAGAAGAGCGAACCCAGATGAAGGAGACAAGACGCTTCCACCTAGAGCTTCAAGTGTTGTGAACAAAACCAATAGTGAACGACTTCAAATCTATGAGCGATGTTGAGAGAAATGACGCGAGAGTGATGTCTAGATCTAGGGTTTGAGAGCGAGTTTGAGAGAACGGCGCACGATCTAGGGTTTGAGAATGAGCGAGGATGAGAGAACGACGCAAGATCTAGGGTTTGAGAAGGAGCGAGATTGAGAGAACGACGCACGATCTAGGGTTTAAGAAGGAGCGAGGTTGAAAGAATGGCGCAAGATCTAGGGTTTGAGAATGAGTGAGGTTGAGAGAATCTGAGAACGGCACATGAGTCTAATTTGAGAGTCTGAGAGTGTACATGTCATATGTGTGTTAGTAACTTAGTGTGTATGGGTGAGCCTGTGAGGGACTCGAGGGAGTAATAATTGAGTATATCAGATTAGGGTTTAGACTTTAGTTAGTGGGGTTTGTTTGGGTATAGGGTTAGGAGTGTCCACTAGAGGGTTATGATTGTTTTGGTACAAGTTTAGACTATCTTAGGATTTATAAAATTTTGAAATTTTGTCTTTATTGATATTTTAGATTTATAAAATTAATTAAATATATATAAATCAAATTACCCTAATATTTAAACTATATATATAATTTAATTGAGTGAAATTGATAAAATCTCCAATTCAAAGTAGTTTAATTGAATTAAATTAAGTGGAATTGATAAAATCTCCAATTCAAAGTAATTAAAATTGAGTAAAATTAAATTCAATTGACAAAATCCCCAATTCAAATTAATTAAAATTGAGTAAAATTAAGTTCAATTGACAAATTCTCAATTCAAAGTAGTGAAATTGACTTCAATTGAATGAAATTCAGTAAATCTCAAAGTCAAAGTAGTTTAATTGAGTATAATTGATAAAATCCTCTATTCAAGTTAGTGAAATTAAGTTCAATTGAATAAACCCCCGATTCAAAGTAGTTTAATTCAATTAGATTAAGTGAAATTGACAAAATTCACAATTCAAAGTAATGAAATTAATAAAATCCTCAATTCAAAATAGTATTATATAATTTAAATATCGTTAAGTAATTTATCTATTTTAAAAAAAAATTATTATTATTCTATTTTTTAAAAAAGAGATAGTTAAGTAATTTATCGATTATATCCTAAATTTAAAAATATTAAATATCATTAGTATTTCGATACTTGAAAACTAATATAATTGCTTTTAAATTCTTTTTAATAGTCATATAATACTTAAATATATAATTCAAAATATTTTTATATTTCATATTTATTTTTATACTATATACTACTTTTAAATCAATTCTGCTTAATTTTAATTATTAAGATTGAGACAAATCCATAATCAATAATATTAGTCAATTCGATAACATCTATTATATAAACTCTTTAATAGAGGATTAAGAAATCCGAGTAATTAGTTATGAGATCAATTAGACAATATACCGAATAATTGTAACTATATTCAAAGTAGTTTAATTCAATTGAGTGGAATTGAGTAAATTCCCAATTCAAAATAGTGATTTTTACTTCAATTGAGTGAAATTCAGTAAATCCTCAATTCAAAGTAGTTTAATTGAATTCAATTGAGTAGAATGGATAAAATTCCCAATTAAAGATAGTGAAATTAAGTTCAATTGAATAAATCATTAATTTAAATGAGTTTAATTGAATTAAATTAAGTGAAATTGATAAAATCCCAATTCAAATTAGTTCAATTGACTTTAATCGAGTAAATTAAGTAAATCCCCAATTGAAAGTAGTTTAATTGAATTCAATTGAATGGAATTGATAAATTCTACATTCAAAGTAGTGTAATTAATTGAATAAATCTCCAATTCAAAGTAGTGATTTTGACTTCAATTGAGTGAAATTCAGTAAATCCTCAATTCAAAGAGTTAGGTACTAAAGGCTAGAGCTGTAACAAACTTCAAAGAGTTAGAATAAACACTAGTCATATATATATATATATTTGATATTGAAAATTTACCCTGAGCCTAAATAATTAATGGGTCACATTCAAGTAAACAGGTCAACCCGACCCGTTTGACCTGATTAATTATGCGGGTCATGTTCGAGTTAAACAGGTCACCCGACCCGTTTGACCCGATTAATTATACGGGTCGTGTTCGGGTTATACAGGTTTGACCCGAACACGACCCGAAAATTTTTGTGCCGTGTTCGGGTCGACCCTTTTAACGCCTCGACCCTTTTATGCTCGACCCTAACCCTTTTATATAGGGTCGTGTTCGTGTCGGGTTACCGTGTCGTGTTCAATTTTGCCAGCTCTACTTACAGATAACACACATAGCTGCATCAAGGAGTAGGTGGTGAAGTTTCTTCATGTTCTAGCTCATAATATCAGAAACTGGACAATTATATTCTTCTTTCATCGATCTATTGAAACAATTAGTTGTCATTTCCATAATGTTATGAAGGTAATAATCTCATTGGAAGATAAATTTTTTATCCAACTAGACGGAACAAGAGTTGCTTTAAAAATAAAAATAGTAATAGATATTATCCATACTTGCAGGTAATTTTTTTATTTAAAATATTATTAGCATTATATTATAGTAATTAAAGTTTTTAATACATTAACATGATATGATTGTGTTGTAGCTATTGATGAAACACACATTCGTATGAGAGTTCCAAAAAGGCGTGATCAGATTTAGAGGAAGAAAATATTTCCAATGCAAAATGTCCTGGCGTCTTGTAGCTTTGACCTAAAATTTACCTACGTTTTACTTGGGGTGGGAAAGGTTAGGATGTGACTCTAAAATTTTATGTAATGCGTTAACTAGAGAAGACAAATTAAAAGTTCCCGAATGTTAATTAATTACTATTTATATTTCTATTACATAAGTAATATGGGTAAGTAATTCAAATTATATTATTTTTTTAGGAAAATACTATATAGTTGACGCTGGATATGCATTGAAATCTAGTTTCATTGCTCCTTATCAAGGAACACGCTATCATTTAAGAGAATACTCATCACATGGACCTAAGACGCCCAAATAAATATTGGGTAAAGTGCACAAAACACCCCTGATGTTTCGATTTTATGCAAATAACACCCCTCCGTGTTTCTAAACACCCCTGAAGTATCAAATCTGTGCGAGTTGACCCCTTCCGATCACTTTTACAGCAAAAAATAGGTCATGTGCGAAAAACGTGATTGAATTTTACTTAAATGCCTGAAATACCCATGACTAGTTACGAAAATACCCTCTTATATGAAATTTGTATAAACTTTACATCCTCCACTCCACAAACCCTAAATCCCTCTTTCATTCCTTCCATAGGGCACCATTTTTGTTCTCTCTCAACCTCTATCTATCACTTACGAATCTGGTATGCTATATATCCCTCTCCCTCTCTCTCTCTCTACAAAATTGGTAAGACATCAAGCCTTCTCCATTCCTCTTTCGATTTGGTTTTTTTTTTTAATCTTTTTTTTTTATGGAAAACCCTCTATTTCTCGCTCTCTCTCTCTACAAAATATCTAGCTCAAGTGAGTCCCACTTCAAGCAGCGTAGCCACCAGGAAATGCAACCTCTCCGATCAAAGGTCGGTCATCCTCTCACCTTCTCAACCATTCCCTGTATCGATGGGTTTCCCTGGGTCTTCTTCATCTGAACCCTATCTATTTGATGAATTTCTTGAGAGAAGACTATCATCATATACACAGGGGTCTATATTGAACGCTACAGGGAACCCTATCTATTCGATGAAACATGAGAGGATTGTGAGGGAGAGAATTTGGGTGTTCCTCAGCCTTTTGAATGTCTACAGGGAAGTCCAGTCCCTCCATTTCTGTAAAAAACTTTCGATCTTGTGGATGATCCTATTTTAGATCCAAAAGTACAAATCTCATAAAGAATAGGATGTAACATCCATATTCAAAAGATGTAAATTTAAATAAAGAAAGAAAAGGAAAAAAAATAGAACTAAAGAATATAGTCAGCAAAATAATGAAGAAGTGGGTGATAATGGATGGGCAGATAGGAAATGGGGAGAATTACCAAGTGTAGTCACACTTGGTAGGTTGAAAAGTAAAAGTAGAAGAAGAAGAAGCCAAAGGAAGCTTCAAATCACATTTAATCTTGGGCTTGAATTTGGGGGTTTTGAAGATACCAACCTTGAACCTAACCCTCATATACAACTTGACATCAATATTGTAAATCCCCGAACTGGTCTCCGAATTGTACTTGGAAAGTTTCGAATCACCGAGAACCACCATGTTCTGGCCTTGAAACACAATGTTCAAGTCGTTGGTCTTCTTGTGACCCTGAGAAAACCTAGTTAATTGAACCGCATCGAATCATTGATCCTCGTAGTAAGCCCTAGCCTCGATCTGGTAATAGTAGATGCCGATGCGCTTGTTGGGGTTTCTGACTGTCATGTTGAGGGCCAGGTTGGAGTATATACATTCTTATTGTTAACTGCTTGGTTTTGTCTTGCTCTCTTTGAATTTTGTGGAAAAACAGGTGGAAATGAGCTAGTTAACATACTGTTTATTTTGTGTGTTCCTTTGAAATGGAAATTCTTCTTGTCTATAGTAATGTTAAGGAGAGAGAAGAGTTCGATGATGAAGGAGGTGATCGAATTGCAGCAGCAACATCATGGGACAGTTCAACATATGGAGGTAGTGAATGAGAGGCTCCATGCAGCAGAGCATAAGGAGAAAGAATAGTTCTCAAAACGACGTCGTTTTTAGGCAAGGGTCATTTATGGTATTTCGTATATATCAATATTTTCTTTAAATTTCAAAAATATAAATATAAGGGTATTTAAGTAATTTAACACCTCAGGCACCGAAACTCAGCTTGAGGGGGTCAACTCGCACAGATTTGATACTTCAGGGGTGTTTAGAAACACGGAGGGGTTTTATTTGCTCAAAATCGAAACATCAGGGGTGTTTTGTGCACTTTACCCAATAAATATTTAATCACAAACATGCTTATTTACGTAATGCAATTGAAAGAGTATTTGGAATAGTCAAAATTTTTTTCCTATTTTAGGTAGTGGTACAAAACCACAATATGGCTTTGAGACACAAACATAAATTGTACTTGCTTGTTGCATTTTGCACAATTTGTTTATGGGGTAAAACCAGATGAGAGACTTATTACAGAACTTGATGAAGATCTTATGAATGAGCAAGTCGAATATGCAAAAGAACATTCACAAATAGATGCGTCTGGAGAAGGTATACAAGGATCAATTAAAAGAGATCACATAGCTGCAAATATGTGGACTAATTATTTAGCTAGTAAGGGTTGATTTTAATGTAATTTCCTTCTCTTATGGATTGTTTGTTAAGAATGTACTTTTTTATTTATTAATATGACTTTTTATTTATCTTTATTGTAGTGGATAGAAGGATGATAAATTATTGTTGTTTGACATTAATATTTTTTATTTGTTATATAATTGTTTTTTTCGTTTTTTGTTTATTATGTGAGCTTATAGAGGATATTGTTTCTGAACAGTTTAAATAATGAATGTACAAGTTGGGGTGAGAAAACAAATGGAAGTGGATATTGGACTTGGATAATTGAAATGAATTTGTAACTTCTCGAATTGGTACAAAAGCAAATATTGCAAGTGATAGGTACCGAATGTTGTCTGTTCTAGACCCCTAACACGATATAGTTACATCTTATCATTTCGTTACTTGGTATTTTTATGCAGTTTGCATGTCTAAGTGTGGTGAGAAAACAAATGGAAGTGGATATTTGACTTGGATAATTGAAATGAATTTGTAACTTCTCGGATTGCTACAGAAACAAATATTGCAAGTGATAGGTACCGAATGTTGTCCATTCTAGACCCCTAACTCAGTATTGTTACGTCTTATCATTCTGTTACTTCGTATTTTTATGCAGTTTGCATGTCTAAGAGTGTTTCAGGAGCTTAATGAAGAAAACGACCTAACTTTGGTGAATTAACCAAGGATGTGCTTGTGCCTACCCGAAAAGAGAAAAAAAGGAGTTTTTCAAGCGAAAATTGTCTCTCGGAAGGCAAAAATGATATTTTTTGGAGCCGAAACTTCAGAAAACATACTAACGGAGTGAACGGGTTCAAATGGAAGAAGAATTGGAAAAAGTGATTTTTATGATTTTTCCTACGGATATCTACGCAGACAGCAAGCAAAAAGTGGTTAGAATCATCATTTCTACGCATGAGCTACGCATATGGCTGGGGAACTACGTACAAGGCCTACGCTTGTGCGTAGTCCAAGCTATACTCAAGCATAGGAAACCCTATGCATATGCGTAGGGCCATGCGTAGGAGACAACTAGGTTCTTAAGTCTCGATCCGATTCAACTTCTTTTGACTTATCTCTGACTCCAACACCTCTAAGCACATGTCTAGTGTATATTTAGATCAAATTAAAGGGTTTTGGCTCATAATTGAGGAGAAACACATCAAAGAAGAATTCTACTCCAAGCAGGACTCTTCTCAACTTCTTCTATAAATACCAAGGTCTGAATCATATCTAAAGGGTTTCAAAATACATAATTTTCAGAGCACTATCTCTGGAGATTTACATCCTTCAAAGAAAGGAGCCATTCAAGACCTAGAGATCTGGAGCATACGATCATGGAGAGCATTTCTACATCAATTGTCACGCCCCATATTTCCTAGGACTCCAAAACCCGAGCCTAAGAGCTAAGGGAGTGAATGCGGAAGAAATAAAAAATGAAATAAAATATTTTTAAGTCATAAAATACCCATACAACGGTAAAATAGACCTACAACATCCCAAATATGCCAAATAGATCACGCGGGATCGGGAAGAAGGTAAACCGAAACACTCGGCACCTTGAACGAATCATTCCAACCCCCCATGTTTACCTAAGGGTAAAATGGTCAAATCAGGGGTAAAATAGTAATTTGAAACTACAAATACAAAGTTTGGACCTAGCATAAGCCATAGGAACAAACGAAACCTAATTTGAAGGTTCGAAGTGAGATAAACGAATTTTTGAAAATGGATCGAAACATGGCTAACCAAAATAGAAAGTTGAAGTACCCCACTTTCATCAAGGGTAAAATGGTAATTTCAAGTGGAAATAAATTATTTAAAATTTTATCCCGAACATCTGGACATAGGGCAAGCCATAGAAATAAACGGGACCTAAATCAAAGGTGCGAGGTTAGAGAAATGAATTTCCGAAAATGGTCGAAACAGGGCTGAATATCCAAGAGTCGGCTGCCCATGGATGAGAGTCGACTTCCCTATGGACGAGAGTCGACTGCCCTAAGTCGAAGCTAAAAAAAAAAAAGCTGCAAGGCTATATTTCCGGCAGTCGGTTGCCAGCTCTTTGGTAGTCGACTGCTTCAATATGAAGCTTAAAAAATGACCCAAAAAGTTATTGAATTCTCAACTAAAATATTTTTCCCTACCTATATTTGTTTGCTACACATTTACTCCTTGATTCAAGTCATTATAACACAACATGAACTTTGAACGAAAAGACTCATTTAATGTTCATAAAGTTATTTGTCTTGCCCCCGGTCTCTGTATCACCGGTTTCTAAAACTCAAAATCTTTGTAAAATGAGTTTAAGATCATTTCTAAAACAAGGAAGTTCACCGGGCTACGGGGGTGGGCGAAGATAGGTTTTTCCATTCAAAACGAAAGGGTTTGCTTGAAAACCTAGAAAAACGCCATTTTCGGCCGGACACCTAATAATCACATTTCATGGCAAATAATCCATTTCACATTCACAACTTCAAATGAAAGGATTCAATATTGACATTATAGCTCTCTAAGGCGAAACATGTTATAGTTTGTTCAAAATACACATTTGCACAATCTGGCACCGAAGTACACCAGAAGAATATAATCCCCACGCATAGCGCTCCAAGGGATGTACATAGACAATAACACCTCAGCTAACATGTTAGCCGGATCAAAATAAAGTAGTTTTACACGTTTGATTTACATAGACAAAAGGAACATATTGATACATGTTTATCAACCTAATGCCGAACAAAATATAAGTATGGTCCGTCACCCATGCATAAAAGGGCGGACATAATGTCATATGTCCACGGATAGATTACAGAATTCTCCTAATGGAATCATCACCTGAAAAATATATAAGGCGTGGGGTGAGCTCACTAGCCCAGTAGAAGAAGCATCATTGCCTCCATCTCGGTAGTCCGAGTGGTTCAACCCAACCAAGGTTCATGCCACTAACCCTAGGTCGATCTCTTGTTCCACATGGCTCTCACGCCAATCCAGAACCCCATCGAACCCAACCAATAAGTTCCCCCAACATGCTCACAACATAATTTTCCACAATTATAGCATGCTTCAATATCAATATCATAATCACACATATATGATAGTTCACGTGCAATATGACTCAACACACCTCATATTACACACTTTCCCAATACAGGTTAACAAATACGCACTCTACGCATTTACAACAAGAAAGAGTACTGCACCAATTATTCTCAAGTGATTTTGACACTTCTCATTTTCAACAAGGAAGGCGGTTGCACGAGAGCCTTGCTTGCAACTCCCATGCCCTAAAGATCCGAGAGTGGCACTTTCCACCACGATGGGGAAACAACCAATCCTATATCCCCATTTTCCGGCTTATTAGTCCGTAGGTGGGAGTCACCTTTTCCTGGCCAGTTGTTGTGACGATTCGACACAAGACTACGCACACATGTTTACACATCCCATATAAACCAACACCCATGTTTTGACACTACATGGTGTAACCAAAATGTATAAAGGTTTTCGATCACGACCCTATGCCATCACAATACATGTTTATTTCTTTATGCAACATATTGTGCTCAATCTATAACAATGTTTACAATTCACATTTATAAGCCATGAAACACAACAAGCATTTATATCACAAATTCATGCTTTCAATACCCTAAATCATCGTCTAATTTATCAAGACCAACTCGCATATATATATATATATACGCTATATATACACATAGACGCACACACCCTCGTACAAAGACATTAACAATTTGTTTTTCCCCTACCTCAATTCCAAATAAGCTTGTTCAAGAGTGTCCAAGAGAGGTCCAAGTAAGCTATCAACTCAAGTGTCCAAGAGAGGTCCAACTCAAGTCTTCCACAATAGAAGCCAAGAATCACAAGATGAGCTCCAAACTTTCAATCACCGAAACAATTGATGAAAATGTTAAACTTATGGCCCTTAACATGATTCAAGAGAGAAGGGAACCAAATATCAAAAGTTAAACATAAATTCTCAAAATTAAATTCTAGGGTTGAAGTTGTAAAAATCAAGAGAGTGAGAGACTTACCCCAATACCTAGTGCAAATGGAAGAGGAGAACAACCCATGCAACTTCCATGTTGAACAGTTCCTCAAACTCCAAGTGGAAGGAGATGAAATCATGGAGGAAATGGTGAAATGGAAGAGGGAAGGAGAAGTGTAGAGATATATGAGTTGTAGAGAAAATATCGAAGTATTGCAATGAAAGACTTTGATATTTGTAGAGATCCTCCACTCACCCTCTCACAATCCAATGGTTGAGGTTAAAGCTAGCAAATTGAAGGTTTAATCCAAAGGCCACCAAGTGGTCTTACAAGTGAAAGACCATGAATAATGGATTATTCCATTTGAGTGCCAACCAAACAAGGCCCTATGATCCAATGGTTGAGAACAAAGATGGGAGAAGAAGATCAAGGGCTAGAAATTAGACACCATTCTAAAAGTGTAAAATGACCAATATTTTCCCAACTTAGGGTTATTCACAAGAGTGCCACCAAGACTCTTAAATACCCTTCTACCCCTTGTCATCATCTCTAATTACTAACATGCCACTCATGCCCTAACACTTAGCCAAAATCTCTACACTTTTCACTAAGTGCTAAAAATGTGAAATTACTCATTTATCCTTCGGCTATTTCGTTCCCAAAATCATTTTCAATAATTTTCATTATTCTGAAAATGAAAATACAACATGCATCTTACAATTTTTATATCATATACAACATGTAAGTCATGCTAAAACATATAAACACATTAAGCACATAATCACATAAGAACTTAATTGTTTAAATAAAATTTTTAATTAACATGTAAAAATATCGAACATTACATCAATGATGCAGTCGCCCACCACCATGAGCAACTAAATCGGTATATAGGGTTTTTTAGCAATACCCTAACCAAGTAATGTAGTTTATTTATTTGTTTCAATTATAATGAGGGGAAACTGAAGACCTCATGTGTGATGATTGTGTAAATGAGTGACCGTAGTTATTTAATAGAAGGGGTTTTATATTTATTCTACTCTTGATTTTTATTGAATGAATGCATTATCCCAATCAATCATGTTTATATGGTGTTTTCTAGTATATCTTGATTTTCTACACAATGGTGTAACACTCGAAACCCTAGATTTACACTGGCCAAGCCTTGGTGAGGTGATATAGACATGCTTTAGTTTAATTTCATGTTGGAGGAGTAGATTAGAGTAGAGTAGATGGAATGTACTAATCACACTCTGTCTGAAGATGAGTTGTAGCGAATCCGGTGTGTTGGCCACATATTGACACCTAAAGGGGGGTGAATAAGGTCAATGACAAACTTTGAGACTTTTTCGGTTTGACTTTATTTTATCAAAATTATATTTCATTAGGCTCTTGTCAAACACCTAGTGAATAGATTAAGTTTCTAAGTGCTTATCTCAATTCATACATTGAATCATTATCGATGAGTTACATAATTTAAATATATAATCGATTCAAGTAGAATAGGAAATAATTCATGCATCCAAGTATGCAATTCAATTAAACATGTAATAACACTTTCTTCATTTATAGAAACCTAATGCAAGGTACTATTTGTCATGAAGAACGTCTTGTAGAGTTTATGAAAAGTTATCAAACATTGAATTCTCACATAAACTCTCAATTAGAAACTTATATCGAATATGCATTTAGTCAAACACTTGGAGTGCATATAATCATTTTATACTAAGGTGTGTTGAATATGAATTTTATCAAGCACTTGGTGTGCATATAGATTATAGATATGTAAGGAAGTAGATAAATTATCATCTACACCATATCTAACCAAGTTCACAATTCACTTCAACTATGCATTTTTCTAACCTCTTCATTAGTACACAAACATAAGCAATTTCATAGCATTGATATATAAAGCTCAAGATTTTAAATTACAATTGCTTTTAAAGTAAAGAGATAAGGGTCAGAGAAAATGCAAACCAAGGACACCGAGATTTTTACATGGTTCAACCAAATCTTTGGTCTACGTCCATGCCTTGAGAAAATCTCTCAAGGATTCCACTATCATGCTTCTCTTTTTGGGGAAAGGCAAACCCTTACATGCTTCCTTCTTTCCGGGTGAATAGCAAACCCTTACATGCTCCTTCTTACGGGTGAAGAGCCAACCTTGCTCACTTTTACGGGTCGAGAGCCGACCTAATCCTCTCCTTTTAAGGTAGATAAAAACCTTTACAAAGCTTCAACAAGCCCATCCCATGCCAAGATAACCTCTTGGACTTTCAATCAAAAAGAATAAGAATTTTACATTTGAGTGGTACAACAATATCTCTCAATAGATAGATATAGAAATTCAAAGCTCACTTTCTCATATACTTAGAGTTATAGATGAAATAATCAAATGAAAATCTCAACTCAAGTATGAAGAATGAATCACAAGAGGATGATATGAATGATGCTCATGGTGATTCCTATAGAAGAGATTTCTACCCAAAAATAATTTCAACCATTTTGCCCAAAGTGGTAGATTTTCACTCATACTCTTCTCTTCCTCTTCTTACACATTTCTGGCTCATATATGTCATATATATAGCATAGGAACACAATATAGCCGCTTGGGGGTGATTTGAGAAGTTTTGGAACACTTTGGATTCGAAACTAGTCGTTAGAATTCAAATTCTAGATGAGGCAGTCGACTGGGTGTTTTGGGGCAGTCGGCTAGATCTTCAAAAAATCATTCCAAAATTTATTTACAACTTTCTAAATCAGCCAGTCGATTGGCCTTCTTGGCCCAGTCGACTGGGTCAATAGGAAGTCGACTGGGTGGTTTACCCAGTCGACTGGATTGTTAAGCCCAGTTTCAACGCAGTTCACTCGTTTGGCCATAACTAGAGTTCCGTAACTCGGATGGAGGCATTCTTTAGCTTTTTGGAAATAAAACTTCAAGATCTTGATGTTAGGATTTTTAATCACTCCATTTGACCCATTTTGAGTGCGATATCGTCATTTGACTGTGATGCTTAATTTCGAATATTTAACCCACTTGACGGTTTTTCGTGAAATCTTTTGAGATTTTTCTGAAATGACTTAGACACACTCCTAGGATGTCTTAGACTTATTAAGGTCCTTGAAATTCCTAAAGTCAATATTGAGATCATAAAATAAATTTTCAATTTAGATAAAATTATCAATATTTAACAAAGACTTTTCATGCTTTAAAAGAATTACGTTCAAAGCCTTAACATGCATCTAGAAAAAATTTCAAGTGATATGAGTTGAGTTTTTGGTTCTAGGACAACATCTTTATTGAGTTCTTCCATAGCTTATGAAAGCTTGAACTAACTCAACTTTAGCAAAGACTAAATGATGTTCATAGTCTAATGCTAAAGATGCAAGGACTCATGAATGATATGAGTTGATGTTCATAGTCTAATGCATGGTCCTATATGCTATATGGTCAAAAGTTGAACTTTCAAATAAGTTATTCCAAAAATAACTTTACATTTAGTCTAGCACTCACCCAAGATTATTTTTCCCAATTCTTTAAGATTTGGGTTGATCTCCATCATTATCTTCAATGTATTTTGAGCTATAAGCACCTTTGCTTGATCTTCTTATGGATTCACTAACTCTCTTGAGTTTATCTTGAATCAATAGCCTATTAAGCCAACTCAAGTAGACATTAAATTCACCACATTCAATGGTTTTTTATCATCAAAATATCATGTTTACCCATGGTGAAAAACCTTGGGTTAACACGGTGGACGGTATCCTTTTTGGGATGTATTTGACTATTTGCGGTACAATCTAATTCACGGGTGATGGATCGCCCTCTTACAATTGATCAAGTAGATATTTATATTATACGGTTAGTGATGGAGTAAGAAAACCTTAGTTTTTCTCTACTCTGAATCACAAACACAATTTAATTCTTGCTTTTAATTAGTTTTCTTAGATCATAGATTTCAAACCAAAAAAACACTTTTTCAAAGCCAAGTTTCAGTACTTTTAGATTACTAAAGTGAATAAATCAAAGTCTTTGTGGGATCTATATTCCATTTCTCAATCCGAATGTACTACAATACGATCCGTGCACTTGTGATAGGTAAAACTAGGTCGTCGTAAGGGTCTATTCTTAATCAATATTTTTAACCCTAGTTTGACCACATCAATTTTTTGGCGCCATTTTCGGGGACTTGGCAATATTCTCAACTTTAGTAGTTTAGTAGAATTGAGTTATTGTAGTGTACTTAAAGTTGGAATTTTTGTGTGATTGGCAGGTACACTGAAAAACACGAAGGGACTTAACGAAGCAGTGAAGATTGCGTCATTGGACCACTTGTGAGTTTTAGTATAGCTTGATTTTATGCATAATTTTAGCTTTATTTTATGTTAATATTTAGAATAGTTTAGAAGTAGTTATTTTTATTATTGTTAGAAAAAAATTGGCCTTGTGCATGAGTGATTGGCAATCCCCTTTCGATCCCGACACTGAATTAGCTCCCTTTGATCCTAATATCGAAAGAACTTTTTGTAATAATTGTAGAGCTAAGAGATTAGAAGAGCATCGAAGGAAGTAGGATTTTGAGAGGATGGCAAACCATAATGTAGATGCGCGACAAGCCCCAGCTACGTCCTTGAAGGAATACTTTCCACCTTTGAATCATGAATCCTATGCTGAATTTCCAAAGGAAGATGGAGTCACACACTATGAGATCAAATCTAGTGTGCTCAACATGTTGCCCAAATTTTATGGACATAGGAATGAAGATCCATATAAACATGTTAACGAATTCATAGAGATGGCCTCGACAGCCAAAATTGAGAATCTAGGCACTCATGCGTTGCGTATGCATTATTTTCCTTTTCCTTGAGAAAGAAATCTAAAATACGGTATATTAACTTGGATAGGGAGATAAAAATCAATTGAGAAAACCTAAAATCTGAATTTTTGCTTAAATATTATCCAATAGGTAGAACCCATGAGGCGCAACACGCAATTACCCACTTTAAAGAGTTTCCCGGTGAGTAATTCCATGATGCATGGGATAGGTTCAATGAGATTTTGAGGAAGTGTCCCCATCACAAATTTATAGATCAGGATTTGGTGCAAAATTTCCACCTTGGACTTAATGAGGTTCACAAAAATTTGATAGATGCAGCAGTGGGAGGTCAGTTTACACTGAAGCCAGTAGAAGAAGTCTTGAGGTTGTTTGATAATGTGAGCGATAACTCGCTTCAACATGATTTTGAAATACGTGCTAAAGACGGAGTTGGTAGGAAATCCAAAGGTCTTTTCGGAGTAGAAAGGGACGATGGTGTTAAAGAACAAGTAGCCGCATTAGGAAAGAAGCTTGATAAATTCATTAATCTAAGTTAGTCAGCCCCTAGAGAAGTCTTCGCAATAGGACCTGACCCTTCCCATTGTGAATATCAGGGCAATGAGATAGTTGTCGTTGATTCGAATGAAGTTTGGACCAACTCGAACTATAGTCCTTTTTCTAATTCATACAATTTGGGTTGGCGTAATCATCTACATCTATCCTATCATTCTCAGAATGTGGAAAATCCTCAACCAAATTTCACTCAAAACCAACAATCATTCAATACTCAGAATTTTTAGCCTAACAATCAAGCAATTCGTCCTTTCAATTACCAAACTCAGCCCCAAAGAAGTCAAACCCCACCACTTAGACCACTTGGCTTTGAACAGGAGATGATGATTGTCTTGAGAGAATTTAAGGCAGTCATTAAACTATTGAACTCTTATTCCTAATCCATTGCTAAGATACAAACCCAAGTAGGGCAACTAGCAAACGCCATGAATAGGCATGAAGAGGGAAGCTTACCTAGTTAGTTGGTGGCTAATTCAAGGAATAAACAAGTAATGGACCTTGGATCATTTCCTGAAAGAACTCATGAAACAATCCAAGCTATTACAACCCTGAGGAGTGAAAAGGAGGTGGATAATATAGTTAAGCAACAGTTTAAAGAAAAGACGAACAAGCGAAAGGCAATTAAAGAAATTTAAAAGGATCAATCCCAGGAGGATGAAGAAATAGATCAAACATTACCAGAAAAGCCGGATAGGGCGAATTATGAGGAGGTGACACCTTTTTGCTCAATGTTTTTGAGATTCGACTACATATGGAAAGCATAAGGAAAATGACATGTTGGAAACATTTTGGCAAGTCAAGAGTAATTTGCCTTTCTTGGACATTATTGCCCAAATACCAGCCTATGCTAAATTTTTGAAGGACCTCTGTACTCAAAAGAGGAGAAGTTGATCAAAGGTCCTAAAGAAAATCCTATTGACTAGACAAGTGGGTTCATTATTATTAAGTAACACACTACCTAAGAGTAAAGATCCCGGTTATCCCATTATTGCGTGTGTCATTGGTGACCAGGAGATTAGTAGCGCTCTTCTTGATCTAGGTGCGAGTGTTAACTTATTTCCATATTTAGTATATCAATACCTAGGGTTGGGAGAGCTCAGTCCTACCTTGGTAGTGCTTCAACTTGCAGACAGGTCGATCAAGCAAACGAGGGGAATTCTGGAGGATATCATCATTCAAGTGGACAAGTTCTATTTCTGATGGATTTTATAATTCTAGATACAGAACATGTCCATAATTCAAAGAAGCATATCCCCGTTATATTAGGCAAACCATTCTTGGCCACAGACAACTAGTGTATAAATTGCAGAATCGAGGCTATAGATTTATCTTTTGGGAACTTGAAGGTGAGAATGAACGTTTTCGATGCCAACCATCAACTTCTAGAATCAGTGGAATGCTTCCAAATTGATGACATTGATGAGTTGGTAGAAGAGTTTGAGCCTCGGATCTTGGAAAAAGACTAGTTAAAATCCTTAATGACTGGAGTAAGGTTGGAATTTGAACATGAGGATTGGGATGAGCAGATGAGGATGAATAATGAGGATGTCGCTGCATTAGAGGCTGTTTTATACACCCAACCATGGAAAGTGTCGATCAAGCTACTTCTCGCTCTCAAGTACACCACCGATTCCATCTCTAATAGCTCGTCCTACCTTGGAACTCAAGGAATTGCCTAAGCAACTAAAATATATCTTTCTAGGGCCGAATGAGACTATTTCTGTAATTATATTGTTGAAGTTGACCATAGAACAGGAGTTAAGTCTAGTTGGGGTCTTAAGTGAGAATAAAGAGGTGATAGGATGGAGTGTTGTTGATCTGAAGGGTACAGATCCCTCAATTTTCATGCATCGCATACATTTAGAGAAGACTGCAAAACCATCAAGGGAAATGCAACGGAAAATAAACCCGAACATGAAGGAGGTGGTGAAGAAGGAGGTAGTGAAGTTTCTAGATACGAGTATTATATACCCTATATCTGATAGTCCATGGGTGAGCCCTACATAGGTGGTACCAAAGAAATTCGACATCACAATTGTGCCTAACTCTAAAGGTGAGTTGATTCCTCAATGCACCACCACCGGCTGACGTGTTTACATTGACTATATAAATTTTAACTCACACACTAGGAAATATCATTTTCCATCGCCATTTATTGATAAAATCCTAGAGAGGTTGGCCGAACAGAGCTATTATTGCTTTTTGGATGGATATTTCGGTTAAAACCAAGTGGCAATTGATCCTGCTGATTAGGAGAAAACCACTTTCACATGCCCATATGGTACTTTTGCGTACAAAAGAATACCTTTCGATTTATGTAATGTGCCAACTACATTCCAAATGTGTATGATGTCGATATTCTCTGACATGGTGGAAACATTCATGGAAGTGTTCGTGGATGATTTCTCAAACTTTGGGGAAAACTTTAAGGACTGTTTGAAACATCTTGCACTGGTGCTCAAGAGGTGTAAAGAGACAAATTTAATTCTGAGTTGGGAGAAGAGCCATTTCATGGTTCAAGAGGGTATAGTACTTGGCCACATAATATCAAAGAGGGGGATTGAGGTAGATAAAGTGAAAGTTGAACTTATTTCAAATTTGCCTCCTCCCAGATCTGTAAAACACATAAGATCATTTTTGGGCCATGCTGGGTTTTATAGGCGATTTATTAAGGATTTTAGTAAAATAGCCCGGTCGTTATACAACTTATTAGCTAAAGATGCTACATTTGTCTTTGATGAAGAGTGTCTTCGTGGTTTTGAGAAACTACGTACACAACTCTCTACAACCCCAATCATGCAACCACCAGATTAGTCTCTTTCTTTCGAGTTGATGTGTGATGCTTCGAATTATGCCGTAAGAGCGGTATTAGGACACAGAAGGGACGAATTTCCATATGCGGTGTACTATGCTAGTAAGACTCTGAATGATGCATAGATGAACTACACAACAACAGAGAAGGATTGCTAGCAATAGTGTTTGCCTTGGATAAATTTAGATCATATTTGTTGGGAACCAAAGTAGTAGTTTATTTGGATCATGCAGTATTGAGACTCTTGCTGACAAAGAAAAACTCCAAACCCAAGCTTATTCGATGGATCTTGTTGCTACAAGAATTCAATTTGGAGATAAAGGAGAAAATGGGTTTGGAGAATGTGGTGGCAGACCATTTATCAAAGATCATTGTGGAAACTACAAAGAAAATTACTCCTCTTAAGGATTCATTCCCAGATAAACATCTGTTTAGTGTGACTGTCGTGGAACAGATACCGTGGTATGCTGATATTGTCAATTATAAAGCCACGGGTTAAATTCCAAAAGGTTGGTCTAAGCAAGATAGAGACCGATTATTCAGTCAAGTTAAATTTTATATTTGGGATAATCTGCGATTGTACAAGTATTGCCCTGATCAAATTATTAGAAAGTGTGTTCCCGAAAGTGAAGTGCAGAGTATCTTGCAATTTTGTCACATGCTAGAGTGTGAAGGTTATTTTAGAGCTCAGAAGACAGCCCACAAGGTACTGCAGAGTGGGTTTAATTGGCCTACAATATTAAAAGATGCATTTGAGTATTGTAAAGCTTGTATGCGATGTCAGAAGTTGGGATCAATTTCTCGAAGTGATATGATGACATTGACCCAAATTCTAGTTGTTGAACTATTTGACTTATGGGGCATAGACTTCATGGGATCGTTTTCGAAAGCGGGCGAAAAAAGAGTACATACTCGTGCGGGTTGACTATGTTTCAATATGGGTAGAAGCTATAGCTACTTCACACACCGACCATAAGGTAGTGTTAGAGTTTGTACAGTGACATATCTTGTCAAGATTTGATATACCCCATGTAATAATCAGTGACGACAGAAAACACTTTGATAACCAATTTATCGGCTATCTGTGTCGCAAGTACGGGGTCGCTCATAAGATTGGTACGCAATATCACCCCAAACAAGTGGACAAGTTGAAGTTTCTAATAGGGAAGTGAAAAATATTTTGGAGAAGACAGTGCGCGTAGATTTAAAGTATTGGCCTCAGCGGCTAAATGACACACTGTGGGCTTATAGGGCCGCTTACAAAACTCCGATCGGTATGACACCATATCGGCTAGTTTACGGTAAAGTGTGTCACCTCCTTATTGAGTTAGATCATAGAGCATATTGGACGGTTCGCCGTTTGAACTTTGATCTGAAGAGATCTGGTGCTCAATGAAACCTTCAACTTACTGAACTTGAGGAGTTACGTAGTAATGCGTATGAGAATTCTCGAATTATAAGGATCGGACTAACATTTGATGATAAGACATATTCGGAAAAAGTCCTTTGAGCTCGGTTAGAAGGTTTTGGTGTTTAATTCGAGATTAAAGTTATTTCCTAGGAAGCTTCAGTCGAGATGGGACAGACTGTATGAGGTTACAAAGGTTTACCCAGATGGAGTAGTAGAACTCGATGTTAAAAATCAGATTTTAAGAACAGAAATCACACATAAAATAGTGTTGAACAGGGAAAAGCTAACATGCAGTAGCATGCATGAATTTTCACAACTTCACAGCAAAAGTAGAAACTCTTTGATATGTTCTCATAACAATTAAACAATACAAACATATTAGATTTGGATTATGATTTTAGTCTTAACATCAGTAACTTAAACATTGGTAAACTAATAAACAAAATGGAGTAGAAGAAAGACAACTAAAAAAACAGTGATGGAAATGAGAGATGGATAACCAGACAAATAATGAAACAAAATAAAGAAGAAAAAGATAAACAAATAATTAAAAGATAAATAAAATAAGGTAGAGAATGGAGAAGTAGAAGAAAATAAGGAAGAAAAAAATGTAAGAATATTAATAAGAAACAAAAAAAAAAGATTATGAAGAAGAAGAAATTACAGAGAATGGACAAGGAAGAGAAGGAAAAAAATTATTTAGAGAATGAAGAGTAGAAAAAATCTACAGAACAAAGAAAAGAAAAAGACATGGAGAGAGGCAAAAAATATATATATGTGAAAAACAAGAGAAGAGAGGTACCTAGTTCTCAAAGAAAGCTTGATGGAGAGTTTGAATATGAGGTGACTTCAAGCCAACATTCCTTTTGCCTCAGAAGAACAATGGAATATGAATAGACTTTTTGTATACATAGAGATTTCTATAATATAATATAATATATTATACAATATATAAAATCTTGGGATATGAATAGACTTTTTATATACAAAAGATCTTGTATAAGATAATATATTACAAAATATATAAAACTTTGGGCTCCACAATCCAAATAATTAAATTATTAAACATAAAGGAAAGTTATCACGTGATGGGAATACCAAAGCAAAAGTTCTCATTCAAACAAGATGCTGTATGTTAGTAACTTAATACATATTAAATATCATAAGGACTCGGGGTCCCATAATCCACTAAAAGAATAATAAAAGTCAAAGTTCTCAAACACAAAAGAAAGTAACTAACCAATTAGATAGACATGGCCCACCAATATATGAGACTTAAACTAACAAATACAACTGTTTATGAACTTTTGAAAGTTGTTTTTTATAAGGCGAACCTCAACTACACCTTGGAACATGTGCCTGGCCTAAACAGGCATGTGCCTATGGAAATTCACCTCGCCTAGGCATATCCCAGGCACTGATGATGAGCCTTGATGCGCCCAGTGCCTGAGTCGCGCACCCGATGGGCTTTTGACAATTATGGTTGAGAGTGTGCCCGAATTTGGTTCGGCATTTTTATGAGAAGATGAATATAGAAGGACCAAGGGGACAAGAGGTTGTTCAAGTTCGGATAGATGATTGGAGTGAACCGATAGTGGTCAATGAGGAGGTTATTGTTTAAATTTGGAAGATACCATAAAGATGTCCAGAACACCTTCGCGCTAAATATAAAACGGTCTCAACGGAATGGCCACTCATAGAGGTGGATATGATAAGTGAGATATGTGATATGCACATCCTGAACCCGAAGGAAACGTTGGTGGAGAGGTACCATCTAATTCCGTATTTACTATACTTGGATTGTGTGCTCACATCACAAATGTGTCAAAACCACCGTTCAAGGTGGAGAGGGTACATGATGATAAAAGTACTATATTGCATTCTAAAAGGTTATTGGGTACCGATGCCGGAGTTGATAATGGGTAACATGATATTGGTGCAAAGGATTGTGAGTGGAGTGGAAGAACACCGACTTGAGATGAACTATCACCTTCCATATCCAATGTTGATATCAAGGATCCTCAAGGTACAATTGGGTTATCAATTGAAAGAGATGTATGAGGTGTGTTTGTCGTTCACACATTACTTCCAAGAAGCGGAATTTGAAAGGCTCGAAATAGAGGTAACTCTTATGGCTTCTCTCAGACGTGGCTAGAAGGAGTGAAGGAGGATCCGTAGGAACAAGGAATGGTTCGGAGTCGTAGTTGGAATATGATTTTTATGTTTAGGATTAAATTTAGGATTTGTTTTTAATTCCATAGAGTAATATACAATTTTCAATTTTATAGGATTATAGGCCCTTAAGGCTAAATCATTGTTTATTTCATTAAATAAAAGACTAATTCCTTGTGCTATATTGAGTAATAATTTCCGGAAAGTGATGATTGTATTTCTTCTTCCCTTGCTATGATATTGGGTATGTGTGCTTTGTTGAATATTTCTCCAGGTAGCTCGATTCAAGTTTTGGGGGGAGAACAAGCATACGGGGTGGAAATTCTGGAACTACGCTTCAAAAGTAACTACATTCTTTCTCATGAGTATGATTGTGGACTATGAGGACATGGTTGAATTTAAGTTTGGTGGGAAGGTATGGTTGGTTACAGGGAATGATTGAAAAAAAATATAAATTTTTTTTAAAATTTTTTTAGAGAAATTCTTTGTTTTTACGCATGAGTGTTTTGCATTGCAAGTTGATTGAATTTATGTTTATGATATATGAGTAATATGTGATGCGATATTCCCGCTCATGAGAGTAATGATTAGATTGAGCTAGTAAAGAGATGTGGTTATACATAGGTAAATGATTTAGTGAAATCAAAACCGAGAAGGACGATTTTGGCCTATAAACATATGCATATGATCCCTACTATTAAATTAGTTAATCTTTGAGTATTGAGTCAGAAAAATTTTGAATGCTATGAAAGAAAAAAAAAGAAAAATACATGAAAAGAAAAAAAAAAGTGAAGTATTGGAAAGTCTTTGCAAATTGAGCCTAGATGGTCTGGATTATTAAGCCCGAGGGGTGCTTTATCACCTGGTGCCCTAAACCTGTCTAGCTTGGGAGTCATTGGCCTAACGTCTGCTAAAACCACTAGGTTTGAAAAAAAAAAAAAAAGATAAAGATAAAGTGAAAAATATAACAAAAGAAGCAAACGATGAAGATATATGAAAAGTAGATTAATTTTCTGTAGGGGAGTTCACTTACACATGAAAGGTTGTCCAGATTGGGAGTAAAGATTAACGAAGTTGTCTACTCTAGTGGGGGTCATTCTCAACATTCACCCGAGATAGTTGTTATTTGGTAGTGAGTGATAATATTTATATCCGTGTTATTTTATATATTGTAGTATGGCTTGATTAATGAGTATGTGAATGCATAAATCCGTGAGAATGAAGGATGGAGAAGTTGTGGGTAGTAGAGTTAACCCTCACGAGACTTCACTCGTCCATTAGTCGTTGTCTAGGGGTTTAAAAGACTTTTTGCACATGCTAAATGTAATCGTCGACCTTCACGAAAGCAAATGATTAATATAAAGTAGTTAGAATAGAGAATCATCAAAAAGTGTTTTCAAAGTTCTCATATGTGTTCATTGCTAAGAGACTAGTAATATTTAACTTTGGGGGTGTGGTAGGTACTTAAAGTTGTCCATTCTAGGTCCTTAACTTGGTATTGTTACATTTTATCATTCCGTTACTTGGTATTTTTATACGGTTTGCATGTTTAAGCGTGTTTCAGGATTTTAATGAAGAAAACGAGCTAATTTTGGTGAATTAACCAAGGATGTGCGTGTGTCTACCCGAAAAGAGAGAAAAAAAATGAGTTTTCAAGCAAAAAATGTCTCTCGGAAGACAAAAATGATATTTTTCGGAACCGAAACTTCGGAAAACATACTAACGGAATGAAGGGGGTTCAAATGAAAGAAGAATTGGAAAAAGTGATTTTTATGATTTTTCCTACACATATATACATAAACAGGAAACAAAAAGTGGTTGGAACCATCATTTCTATGCATGCGCTACGCACATGGCTGGGGAGCTACGCACAAGCGTAGGCCATGCTACGCTCAAATGTAGGAAACCTTACGCATATGCGTAGTGCCATGAGTAGGAGACAATTGGGTTTTTTAGTCCCGATACGATTCAACTTCTTTTGACTTATCTTCGATTCCAACACCTCTAAGCACATGTATAGTGTATATTTATATCAGATTAAAGGGGTTTGACTCATAATTGAGGTGAAACACTTCAAAGAGGAATCCTACTATAAGCAAGACAAGTCCAATACAAGCAGGACTCTTCTGAACTTCTTCTATAAATACCAAGGTCTGAATCATATCTAAAGGGCTTCAAAATACATAATTTTCAGAGCACTACATCTAAAGATTTACATCTTTTGAAGAAGGGATCCATTCAAGACCTAGAGATCCGGAGCAGACGATTATGGAGGGCGTTTCTACATCAACGATGCAGTCTCCCACACCATGAGAAACTAAACTGGTATATAGGATTTTCTAGCAAAATCCTAGCCAAGTAATGTAGTTTATTTATTTGTTTCAATTGTAACGAGGGAAAACTAAAGATCAGACATATGATGATTGTGTAGATGAGTGACCATAGTTATTTAATATAAGGGGTTTTATCTTTATTATACTCTTGTCTTAGATTGAATGAATGAATTATCCCAATCAATCATGTTTATCTTGTGTTCTCTAGCATATCATGATTTTTTACCTAATGGTTCTTAACACCAGAAATCCTAGATTTACACAGGCCATGCTTGGGCAAGGTGATATAGACATGATTTAGTTTAATTTCATGTTATAAGAGTATATTAGAGTAAAGTAGATGGCATGTACTAATCACACTCTGTACGGAGATGAGTTGTAGCAAATCTGGTGGACGGTATCATATTTGGGAGGTATTCGACTATTCATGGTACAATCTAATTCACGGGTGATGGATCGCCCTCTTACAATTGATCAAGTAGATAGCTATATTATGCGGTTAATGGTGGAGTAAGAAAATCCTAATTTTATCTCTACTTTGAATAACGAACACAATTTAATTCTTGTTTTTAATTAGTTTTATTAGATAATAGATTTCAAACCAAACAAACACTTTTTCAAAGCCATAATTCAGTACTTTTAGATTACTAAAGTGAATAAATCCAAGTCTCTGTGGGATTGATATTCCATTTCTCAAGCCGAACTATACTACAATACAATTCGTGCATTTGCGATTTGTAAAACTAGGTTATCATAAGGGTCTATTCTTAATCAATTTTTTTATCCCTAGTTTGACCGCATTAGCAAGGACATAAGCCATATAGAAATTTCAATGCTTTTACTTATTTTGCAGTTGTTAATGCGATTAATTCATAATTTCCTGTGATGGTAAATAAAGATAATGTACAGAATCGACTTAAGACTCTAAAAAGAAAGATGGACATTACTTTAGAAGTCTTTAAACGAGGTAGTGGATTTGCTTAGAATGATGTTATAAAAAAATCGACGCTACAAATTTTGTGTGCAATGCTTTAATTAAAGTAAGTGTTTACAAAAATAGATTTATTTTTAAATTTGTATAGAATTATTAAAATTATATACTATTCTTCTATTATAAATTTCTTACATTATAATTTTAATTTGTGAATGTTTTTATATTTACAGTCATATCCTGATTGATGAGTGTCAAATGTTGTACATTTTAGGCACCTAACTTACTATTGTTACATTTTATGATTACATTATTTGGTATTTTTATGCGATTTGTGTGTTAAAGCGTATTTCAGGAGCTTAACAAAGAAATAAGCTAACTTTGGTAAATTAACCAAAGAAGTGCTTGTGTCTATCCACAAAGAGAGCAAAATAGGAGTTTTCAAGTAAAGAGTGTCTCTCGAAGGGCGAAATTGACATTTTTAGGAGCCGTAACTTTGGGAAACATACTAAAGGAGTCGAGGAGGTTCAAATGAAGCAATAATCAAGAAAAGTGGTTTTCAAGTATTTTGCTACACTTGAGCTATGCTTATAGTAGCTAAAAGTAGCTAAAAAGTGCTAAAACTATGCTTAAGCTACGCTTGGCCTTTTTGGCCTAAAAGGAGCTACGCTTAAGCGTAGTTGGGACCTATGCTTCAGTGTAGGGACCAAGCATAGGAAAGCTGTAGAAAAATGAGTCCTGATCCGATTTGAACTCTTTTGACATATCTTCTACTCCAACACCTCTAAGCACGTGTATATGACATACTATATATCAAATTAAAGGGTTTGTCTCATATTTGATGAGAAACACATCAAAGAGGAATCCTACTTAAGTGGGACAAGTTGGAAAACAGAACTCTTCTCAACCTCTTCTATAAATACCAAGGTCTGCTACATATCTTAGGAGTTTCATATTTACATAATTTCTAGATCACTTTCTCTGGAGATTCATATTATTCAAATGATGGAGTCATTTCAGACCTAGAGATCTAGAGAAGAAGATCATGGAGGTCATTTCTACATCAATGATGCAGTCACTCACCACCATGAGCAACTAATTCGGTATCTAGGGTTTTCTAGAGAAACCCTAACCCAGTAATGTAGTTTTATTTATTTGTTTCAATTGTAACGAGGGGAAACTTTGATGATTGTGTAGATCTGTGATCGTACTTATTCTTGACATGAGATCTTATATTTATTCTAATTCTTGTCTTAGATTGAATAAATATATTATTTCAACCAATCATGTTATATTAAACATAGTATGATTTTTTACACAATGGTGCATGAAACACTTGAAACCCTAGGTTTACAAAGGCCATGTCTCGGCGAGGTGATATAGACATGTTTTAGTTTAATTTCTTGTTGTAGGAATAGATTAGAGTAAAAGTAGTTGGCATGTACTAGTCACACTCAGTCCGGAGATGGGTTGTAGCGAATCCGGTGGATAGTATCCTTTTTGGGATGTATTCGACTATTTGTGGTACGATCTGATTCATGGTGATGGATCGCCCTCTTGTAATTTAGCAAGTAGATAAACTATATTATGCGGTTAGTGGTGGAGCATGAAAACCCTAGTTTTTCTCTACCTTGATCACAATCACAATTTAAATTATGTTTTTAGTTAATTTAGTTATAGATCTCAAACAAAACAAATCAAACCTTTTTCAAACATAATTCAATATTTTTAGATTGCTAGAGTGAATAATCCAAGTCTCTGTGGGATTGATATTCCCTTTCTCAAGCCAATTTGTACTACAATACGATTTGTGAACTTGCGATAGGTAAAACCTTGTCGTCATAAGGGGCCGTTTTTAACCATTATTTTTATCACCCCTAGACGCACATTAATTTTTTGGCACTGTTGCCGGGGACTTAGCATTATTCTTAGCTTTAGTAGTTTAGTAGTATTTCGTTATTGTAGTATTCCTAAAGTTGGAATTTTTGTGTGACTGACAGGTACTCTGAAAAGCATTAAGGAATTTAGCGGAGTAGTGAAAGTTGCGTTGTTGGGCCTCTTGTGAGTTTTAGTTTAGCTTAATTTTGTGCATAATTTTAGTATTATTTCTATTAATAGTTAGAATAGTTTAGAAGTAGTAGTTTTATTTTCATAAAAAAAAAAGCTTTTCGCCTTGTACATGAGCGATCGACAATCACTTTTCGATCCCAACGCTGAATTAGTATCTTTTGATCCAAAAATCGAGAGAAATTTTTGAAGGAATCGTCAAGCTAGATTAGAAGAGTTTTAAAGGAAGTTGGATTTTGAAGAGATGGCGAATCGTAATGCAGCAGCGCTACGAGCCCCAGCTACATCCTTGAAAGGGTATTATGGACCTACAACTCATGAATCATATGCTGAATTTCCAGAGGATGAAGGGGACAAGCACTATGAGATCAAATCTAGTGTTATCAACATGTTGCCCAAATTTTATGGACTCAGAAATGAGGACCCATATCAACATGTTGACGAATTCATAAAGATGGCTTCAATTGTGAAAATCGAGAATCTTAGCACTTATGAGTTGAGTGTGCGATTATTTCCCTTTTCCTTAAAAGAAAAAGTTAAAAGATGGTATATTACTTTGGATAGGGATGTAAAAATCACTTGGGAAACCTTAAAAGCTAATTTTTTAGAGAAATATTTTCCATTATGTAGAACCCATGAAGTGCAACACGCAATTACCAACTTTATAAAATTGCTTGGTGAGCAATTCCACGATGCATGGGATAGATTCAATGGGATTTTGTGGAAGTGCCCCCATTATAAATTTGTTGAGCAAGATATTGTGCATAACTTCTATCTTGGACTGGGTGCCACTCATAAAAATTTGATAGATGCGACAGTGGGAGGTCAGTTTACACTGAAGCCAGTAGACGAGGTCTTAAAGCTATTTGATAATGTGAGCGATAACTCATTCTAACACGAGTCAGAAATGCGTGCTAAAGACGGAGTTGAAAGGAAATCTGACAAGCTCTTTAGTATCGAAAGAGATGATGACATTAGAGATCAAATAGTCGCGTTAGGATAGAAACTCGATAAGTTTATTAATCTGAGTCAATCAGCTCTGAGATAAGTTTTAGTAATAGGACCTGACCATTCCCAAAATGAGTATCAGGGTAATGAAATAGTTGTCGCTAATGTAAATGCAGCATGGACCAACTCAAACAATAATCCTTGTTCAAATTCATATAATTTGAGTTGGCGTAACCACCCAAATTTATCATATCGTTCTCAGAATGTAGAGAATTCTCAGCCAAGGTTCAATCAGAATAAACAGTCATTCAATTCCCAACAATCATACAATAATCGTAATTTTCAGTTTAACCCTCAAACAACCAGTCCTACCAATTACCAAACACAAAGAAGTCAAACCCCACCACCTAAACTGCCTGACTTCTATGATAGTGAACTGGCAGAGACCTTAAGAGGCTTGCAAAACATGATGGGCTCTCACTCCCAAGCCATTTCGAAGTTAAAAACTCAAATGGGGAAACTAGCTAACATGTTGAATAGTCGAGATGAGGGGATATTGCCTAGTCAGCCGGTGGCGAATCCAAAGAGTAGACAAGCAATGGAACTTGGATCATTTACTAAAAATAATCATGAGACAGTCCAAGCCATCATGACTTTAAGAAGTGGAAATGAGGTGGATAATAGGGTTGAGCAGTAGTTTGAAGAAAGGACATGCAAGCGGAAGGCGACTGAAGAGGTATAGAAAGATCAACCTCAGGAGGAGGAAGATATAGATCAAACATTACCAGAAGAGCCAGAAAGCGCAAGTTATGAGGAAGTAACACCTTTTCCTCAACGTCTTTGAGATTCGACCAAATATGGAAAGCATAAAGAGACAGACATACTGGACAGATTCTGACAAGTCAAGATCAATTTGCCTCTCTTAGACATAATAGACTAAATACCCGCCTATGCTAAGTTTTTGAAGGACCTCTGCACTCAAAAGAGAAAGTATATCAAAGGTCTCGAAGAAAATTATGTTGACTAAACAAGTGATTCATTGCTATTAAGTAACACACCACCTAAGAGGAAAGATCCCGATGATCCGACTATTCTATGTGTCATTGGTGACCAGGAAATTGGTAAAGCTCTTCTTGATCTAGGTGTGAGTGTTAACTTACTTCCATATTTAGTCTATCAGCAGCTAAGGTTAGGAGAGCTCAGTCCTACCTCGGTTGTGCTTCAATTAGAAAATAGATCAATCAAGCAGGTGAGAGGGATTTTAGAAGATGTCACTGTTCAGGTGGACAAGTTATACTTTCCGGTAGATTTCATAATTTTTGATACAGAACCTGTCCAGGAGTCGAAGAACCATATCTCTGTGATATTAGGAAGACCATTTTTAGCTACGGCTAATGCGTGTATCAATTGCAAAATAGGGGCTATGGATTTATCTTTTGGAAACCTGAAGGTGCGGATGAACGTATTCGATGCCAATCATCAACTCCTGAAGTCAGTTGAATGTTTTTATATTGACGAGATGGATGATATAGTAGAGGAGTTCGGACCAAGGATGTTAGAGAAAGATGAGTTGGAGTCGTTGATGACTGGAGTAAGGTTAGAGAGTGAACCAGATGAATGGGATGAGGAAATAAGGTAGAATTATGAGGATATTACTACAATTGAGACTGTGTTATATGGCCAGTAATGGAAAGTGCCAATTGAGCCACTTCCCACGCTCTTAAGTACACCACAAATACCATCTCTAAGAACTCCTCCTACCTTGGAACTTAAGGAATTTCCTGAGAAACTAAAATATGTCTTTTTAGGATTGGATGAGACTCTTTCTATAATTATTTCATAAAAGCTAACAAAAGAACATGAATTGAGTCTAGTCAAGTTCTCAAGTGACAATAAAGAGGCAATATGATGGAGTGTTGCTGATATTAGAGGAATAGATCCCTCAATTTGCATGCATCGTATGATGTACCACACGCCCGGGTAGAGGTCCGAGGATGTGCTTATATGTGCAGTGTTGTCTCCAATTGGTATGAGGCCTTTTGGGTAAGAGCTCAAGAACAAAACCGTGTGGACTGGGCCCAAAACGAACAATATTATGCCAAGTGTTGGAGCGGGGTGTTACAATTGGTATCAGATCCTGGCCGGAATTAAGTGTAGGAGCATGCACAAGCCCATGGGTAACACCAGCGAGGACATTGGGTCCCAAGAAGGGGTGATTGCGATGTCCCACATCGCTCGGGTATAGGTCTGGTGATGTGCTTATATGTGTAGTGTTGTCTCCAATTGGTATGAGGCATTTTGGGTAGGAGCCCAAGAGTAAAACCGTGCGGGCTGGGCCCAAAGCAGACAATATCGTGCCAAGTGTTGGAGCGGGGTGTTACACATTGCATACATTTAAAGGAGACTGCAAAACCATCAAGGGAAATGTAATGGAGATTGAACTCAAACATGAAATAGGTGGTGATGAAGGCGGTTGTGAAGTTGCTAGATGCGGGTATCATGTACCCTTTATCTAACAATACATGGGTGAGCCCTATACTAGTGGTACCAAAGAAATCAGGTATCACAGTTGTGCCTAACTCTAAAGATGAGTTGATCCCATAATGCACCACCACTGGGTGGCGTGTTTGCATTGATTATAGAAAATTCAACTCACACACTAGGAAAGATCATTTTCCATTACCATTTATTGATTAAATCCTAGAAAGGTTGGCCGTATATAGCTATTATTACTTTTTGGATGGATATTCCAGTTACAACCAAGTGGCGATTGATCCTGTTGATCAGGATAAAACCACTTTCACATGCCCGTATGGTACATTTGCGTACAGAAGAATGCCCTTTGGTTTATGGAATGCGCCAGCTACATTCTAGAGGTGTATGATGTCAATATTCTCTGATATGGTACATAAATTCTTAGAACTGTTCATGGATGATTTCTAAGTCTTTGGGGTAACCTTTGAGGACTGTTTAAAACATCTGGCACTTGTGCTCAAGAGATGTAGAATGACTAACTTGATTTTGATTTTGACTAATATCTGGCATTTTATGGTTCAAGAGGGTATAGTACTCTGCCATATAGTATTGAAAAGGGGGATCAAGGTAGATAAGGCTAAAGTTGAGCTTATTTTAAAATTGCATCCTCCCACGTCTTTTAAACAGATAAAATTATTTTTGGGCCATGCCAGTTTTTATAGATGATTTATTAAAGATTTTAGTAAGATCGCCCAGCCACTATGCAACTTATTAGCTAAATATGTGGACTTTGTCTATGACGAAAAGTGTCTTCGTACTTTTGAGGAGCTTCGTAAACAACTCTCTACAGCCCCAATCATGTGACCACTGGATTGGTCTTTACCTTTTGAGCTGATGTGTGACGCTTCAGATTACGCCATAGGAGCGGTATTGGGACAGAGAAATGAGAAGTTGCCATACGCGGTGTATTATGCTAGTAAGACTCTGAATGATGCACAAATAGATTACACAACAATAGAGAAAGAGTTGCTAGTAGTTGTTTTTGCCTTGGATAAATTCAAATCATATTTATTAGGAACCATGGTGGTAGTATATTCGGATCATGCAACATTGAGACATTTACTAACAAAGAAAGACATCAAACCCAGGCTTATTCGATGGATTTTATTGTTGCAAAAATTTGACTTGGAGATAAAAGACAAAAGGGTTCGAAGAACGTAGTAGCAGACTATTTATTAAGGATCATTGTGGAAACTATAAAGGAAAGTGTTCCTCTTAAGGATACGTTCCCAGATGAACATCTGTTCAGTGTGGCTCTTGTGGAAGAGATACCATGGTATTATGATATTGTCAATTATAAAGCCACAGGTCAAATTTCGAAAGGTTAGTCTAAGAGTGATAGAGACCGATTCTTCAACCAAGTTAAATTCTATATCTTGGATAATCCGTGATTGTAGAAGAATTGCTATGATCAGATTATCAGAAAGTGTGTTCTCGAAAGTGAGGTAGAGACTATCTTGATTTTTTTCCATACGTTAGAATGTGGGGGGCATTTTGGAGCTTAAAAGACAAGCCATAAGGTGCTACAAAGTGGGTTCTATTTTCCAACTATATTCAAAGCTGCATTTGAATATTGTAAAGTGTGTGTGCGATGTCATAAGTTGGGATCTATATCTCGACGTGATATGATGCCTCTGACCCCGATTTTGATCGTTGAATTATTTGATGTATGGGGTATAGACTTCATGGGACCATTTCCAAAAGCGGGTGAGAAAGAGTACATACTCGTAGGGGTTGACTATGTGTCAAAATGGGTAGAAGATGTAACTACTTCACACGCCGACCATAAGGCAGTTGTGGAGTTTGTGGAGTCAAATATTTTGTCAAGATTTGGTATACCATGTGTGATAATCGGTGACGGCGAAAAACATTTTGATAACCGTTTTCTCGGTGGTCTATGTCGGAAGTAAGGTGTCACTCATAAAATTGGTACGCCATATCATCCCCAAACGAGTGGACAAGTGGAGATTTCTAAGAGGGAAGTGAAGAATATTTTGGAGAAAACAGTGTGTGTGGATTTAAAGGATTAGCCTCAGAGGTTGAATGATGCATTGTTGGCTTATAGGACCGCTTATAAAACTCCAATAGGTATGACACCGTATGGGCTTGTTTATGGTAAAGCATATCACCTCCCTATTGAGCTAGAGCATCGAGCATATTAGGCAGTTCGAAGGTTGAACTTCGATCTAAAAAGATCTGGCACTCAACGGAAGCTTCAACTTGTAGAGCTTGAGGAACTACGTAATAATGCGTATCAGAATTCTCAAATTTATAAATCTCAGACCAAGGCGTTTCACGGTAGACATATTTAGAAGAAGTCCTTTGAGCCTGACTAGAGGGTGTGGTTGTTTAATTCGAGACTTAAGTTGTTTCCTGGTAAGCTTTAACCAAGATGGGACGGACCGTATGAAATTACAAAGGTTTACCCCCATGGAGCAGTAGAACTCGATGATCTGGAAAAAGGAAAGAGATTTACGATGAATGATCATAGGCTTAAGCATTATTTTGATGTCCAACTAGTGGAGTGTTTTATCGAGTTGATGGATTTGATCGATGTAACACATAAGCATGATCCCAGATGGTAAGAAACGACAACGTCGCACCAACAACACTAAACATTGGTACTAAGGGATGAAAATTAGTTTTTGAACAAAGTTTTGTAGTTTGTATTTTAGTTTGTTAGTTATAAGATTGAGTCATAATATCATCACGGTCACGGTAGGTGTGGTGAATTATTTAATAAGGCATTGGGGTGTTATGGAGAGTGAATGTGTTTAACGAGGCACGAGAAGAAAAAATGAGTTGAAGCTGAAAAATTAACCTAAGCTAGAGAGCTACGCTTAAGCGTAGACTCCAGCCTACGCGACTCTGTATTTAAATACAGAGCCTTAAAACATTTCCCTCTCATTCTATTCTCCACCAAAATCTCTCAAACCACTCCCAATCCAACCCTAAGGTGATTTCGAACCAACCCACTCAAATCTTCTGTCAGATCCGTTCCTGAATCGTCCAGATTCTCGTAAAGAACTCGAAAAGTCTCGGAAGCCAAATTTTGAAGAAATCATCAAATCTTTTGATTCAGTGAGTTTTTATTCTATATTTCTAATTATTTTTTTAATCATTCTAAACTAGTATTGATAAACGAATCCCGTTGAAAACATGTTTTGATCTATTTTTCAAAAGTTGAGATATTTTACTAGAAGAACGGGTTGGATTTCGAATTTTTTGAGTGTTTTTTATCTCGGGGTTTGTTTAAACGTCATAGTGGATTCATTTAAAAATAGTTTTGAGTTTGATTCGGTGTCCAAAATGATTTTCTTATTTTTGTTGATTCGGGCTGTAGGGATGAAGACAAGAGGTCGTGGGCTGCATGTACATCGCAAGTGAGACCGAGGTCTCCTGACCCGGCACTAGTAGCTCAACCACCTAGGGCACATAAATGATTGATTATGCCGCCCTTCTCATGATCATCAACTTCAGAGGCGACACGCAGTGACCCTGTGGATACGGCCATTGTTTCACCGGTTGCTTCACTATCTATGTGACCACCATTACCACACCCAGAGCTACAAGCAGCTGGTGGTGCGGAGCAAAGGGTGCTGGATTCCTTTAGGCCGGTACCCCCCGAGGACACAATAGAGGAGTTGTTGGACCGGGTTATTCTTAAAGGGTTCAACATTGAGCGAACATACTTTGAGGAGATTTTCGAGAGGGAGGAGGTGCCAACATGGACTATTAGGTGTCTACGAGCACAACGCTTATTGTGATTCTATCTCATCCTTCCACTTTAGTTTACCCGGATCCTATCTGAGAGTTCTTGCTTCATATACGGCATTATAGAGGAGAGCTCCAGATGGTGACAGAGGTCAGAGGAATGTGTGTTTAGATTATGCTGCACAGTATTGTAGAGGCCTGGGGTATCCCTGATAAGTGCCCACCGGAGTTGGTGGGTGATTTCACACTGTTACCAGAGTCGTTTCCGACGTTGACTGAAATTGTACGGCTGCAGACCGAGGGGAGTTTTGGCGATGACAGGAATAACTGCACTAAGAAGTCAGATTATCATCCAAAGTTGTGGTTCCTAGACACTGTACTCCGATCCCAGATATATCCACAGGGGCACGTGACTCAGAGGTGGCAATTTTTTTTTATATTACATTATGCCTTTACGTTCGACCATTCGATTTCTCTTCCTCAGATTTTATGAATAGGCCTATACCAGCATTACACAGATTTACGGGTTGTGACCAAGGTCGGGCAAAGTGGATTTCATATAAGATTCTTGACCTTGGTTATGATATTGATGACAGATGCTGGTGTAGAGATAGATGTTGAGGTAGATGTGGATAGATATATACCTGGTGTCTACACAATGGGGCTATGGAGGAACTAGTGGTCGAGATTAGGGGGAGAGTTAGTGTTACAGAGGACGCCGATGGTAGCTCCTGTTGGAGTAGTGCCTCCTGACATGCCCGATGAGCCAGATGTCATACATGATGATATCGTGCCACCTCAGGGAGAGGGGGTATAGGCTTCGGATAGAGAGATGCCTTTGGTGCCTGCTGATGCTCCAGTTGTTCTTACTCCTGCACAGTTCCACGAGTTGTTTGCAGGGCAGGCGACGCTAAGAGATGAGCTCCAACATAGTAGAGAGGAGACTCGTCAGCTTCGGGAGGAGTTGAGGACCAGATAGAGGATAGTTGTGACTGATATGTAGATGCGCCAAGAGGAGATTACACAGCTCTAGCGTAGTCAAAGAGAGATGTGTAGCATATTAAAGGCACAAATGTTTCATATAGGATTGGATCCACCACCGCCACCACCACCGTCAGATGCCGATGATTCGTATAGTTGTAGTATAGTTTTGTAGTTTTTTTTATTACTTGGTGGAATTGTTAAGCGGATATTTCGTTATTGTGCGACTTCTGTCACCACTTAAATGATCGATCTCTGAGTGTATTTTTTATTTTTGATGTTATAAAACTACCAATTTTCGTATACATGTGATAGTATTGCTTGTGTTTTACATTCCCAAGACTATGATGATACATGCGTTGAGTGTGATGTGATGTTTGAGATTCGATTGAGCTTTGACGTTACACAATGAGAACATATGTGTGTTTAAGTTTGGGGGAGTGTAAGTTCGTATTATATGAGGATATTAGAGCATGTGTATGGCGATTGGGTAAAAGAAAATAGACCGAAAATGATTTTTTGCAAAAGAACCAAGCTAAGCCTACGCTTGGGCTACGCTTAAACATAGCCCATAAGCTTAGCTTGTTGCGTTTGGCCCTACGCTTAAGCGTAAGGACCATCATAGCAAAGCCTATAAAAATTCAAAATTTTGCCCAAAAAAGGGATTTTCATATGGTTTTTGTGTTTGTACTATATTAGGGTTTAATTAGCAGTAAGTTTTTGGAATTTTTAGGATTTATATAGGACTTTAAACAAAAATCCTAGTTCGAGTAGGAGATGTAATCTAAGTACATATTAAAATTGGATTGATGATTTGATTCTATTCTCCAACTCTAGAGATGAATCGAAGTCATTTTCCCTATAGAATACAAATCATTTATCTATAAATACAGCCTTAGGGGTTCACAATTCAAAATACAAAAGCTTATGAGGCATAAAAGGATGGTTTATTCTTCTTCTTCTCCTCCTTTTTTCAGTGAAAGTAAGCATGAGCAAAAGAGTGATTATCATATTGAATCTGATCCGGAAGATTTTTTAGACGATGATGTTGCTTCGGGGGTAGTCGATCCTAGAATGGAGAATGGATTTATAGATGGAGAGGGCACAAGTATGCAAGTTCCAAAAGGGCCACGAATTCGTACAACACCTCATGATTTCATGAAGTGCAAGATTCAATACGAGTTAATGTTTCTCTCAGACGCAATGAAGAGTCTATTGGTAAAGTAGGGAGTGAAGTTGCTAAGAGAAAGAGGGTTGGAGAATTTGGAGAGTACGACGGACTTAAGGGTTTACCCAAATTTAGTTAAGAGGTTTTATGAAAGGATGGCCATGGAAGGACTTGAGGGACGAGAAGTAATAAAGTGAAGCTTAATGAATGGAGTGATCATATAGTGGTTAATATGAAGGTAGTTTCAAAAATTTGGAAAATACAATTTTTGTGTCCAGATCACTTACTTAAGAAGTTTAAGAAAATCCTGAAGGAATGGCCACTCTTGGAGGCGGACATGATTATGGAAATATATGATATGCATATTCCAAAATGTACGAACGAGAGTGTGGATAATTACCTTTTGAGCCCGGATTTATTGTATCTAGACTGTGTGTTTAAATCACAAGTATGTCAAAATCATAGGACAAGTTGGAGAGGACATATAATGATCAGAGTCTTATATTGCATGCTTAAAAGATATTAGATAACAATGCCAGAGTTGATCATGGGAAATATGAAAAGAGAGATAGAAGGCTGGGATTTGATGGAGTTTTATCTCCCTTATCCATTTTTAATTTCGAGAATTCTTGAGGAACAATTGGGCTATAGATTGGGAGAGATGAATGAGAAGTGCTTGTCATTCATGAAGTGTTACAAAGAAGCATATTTTGAGTATCTTGAAGTAGAATCAACTATCAATGCTTCTTGGATAAATTTTTCAAGTGAAAGTGAATGATGAGTGGTAGGAGCAAGGAATGAAGGAATCATAAGCGGATTAGATTTGTAGGGGTAGGTTGTTGTTGTTTTTTAGATACGTTGCAATTTTCAATTCATAGTGATTGTAGGCCCTTAAGGCCAAATCATTGCAATTTCAATTTCGTAGGGATTGTAGGCCCTTAAGGCTAATCATTGTTTATTTTTATTCAATAAAATAATCATTCCTTGTGCTATATTGAGTAATAATTTCTAAAAAGTGATGATGTATTTATTTTTCCCTTGATATGATATTAGGGTATGTGTGTTTTGTTGAAAATATTTGCAGAGAGCTCAATTCAAGTTTGAGGGGAGAACGTGCATAAAGAGAGGAAAGTCTGGAACTACGCTTCAAGGGTAACTATAATCTTTCTGATGAGTATGATTGTGAACCATGAAGATATGGTTTAATTTAAGTTCGGGGGGAATGTATAGTTAGTATAAGGAATGATTAAAAAAAATTTGGAAAAGAATTGACAAATTGTGAGAAATTCTTTGTTTGTACACATGAGTGTTTTGCATTACAAGTTGATTGAGTTTGTATTGATGATGTATGAGTAGTATGTGATGCGATATTCCCGCTTATGAGAGTAATGATTAGATTGAGTTAGTAAAGTGATGTGGTTTTACATGAATGAATGAATTAGTAAAATTGAAACCAAGAATGACGATCTTGACCTATAAGCACTTGCACATATTCACTATAAGACAATTAATTGATTTTTGACTATGTAGTTGAAACAATAGCTTTGCCTATGAAAAGGGGAGAAGGGGAGTAGTATGAAGGAAATCTGATTTGTTTTTAAAATATTGTATATAAAATGCAAAAAGTAGTTCTTCGATCTGAGTAACCGGATTTTCTACCACAAAGTAGCAGAGTGTTCGTGTAAAAAGGGGAGAAAACTAATTGGAAGTGTGGAAATCTCCAGGCCCATAGAAGCCCATCAAGCATTGGGCCCATCAGGCTGATGGCCCAACAAGGTTATCAAATGCTCGAAGATTAGGCCCATTTCAACTTATAATTCCTTTAAAATAGGGATAATGATGTAATAATGATGTGAGCAAAGTAGTGTTGCCATAATGGGCTCGAAACCCAAAAAGGGAATGTATATAAAGGAAGCAAAAGCTAAATAAAAGATCATATTCTTGTGTTGTGCATTTTTTGGCATTTACACATTGGCGCCGTCTGTGGGAAAATTAACGAGGATTTCTTGATTTCTAGGATCTGTTCTTTGAGATTTGTAAATCATCTCCTTTTTCCCATCTCGTTAAGCTGAGTTTGTTTGGTTCAACCCGAAGATCTGAGAGTTTGTTCCTATTCTTCACCACCCTCTAAAAACTCCATTCACGCTGACTCACTACTTCTCAAGCAAACATGTCGGTCACTCATTCGCAGGCAGACGTCCCGGCCACCGGTGACAGCCGTGTAGAAGGTCCTCAAGCCATTGAGCAAATTCTGCAATGCCTGCTAGCCGCTGAGGAACGTAGTCGAGCTCTTGAGAAGCAGAATGCAGAGCTCATGACGAGATTGGCTTTACCACTGTATGTCCCTCCGTCAGCGGCGCTCGACCATTCTCAGAACCAGCAAGATGTCGACAGACTAGAAGAGCATGCCGAATCTTCCCAATGCTCAGGAAAGGCTCCCACCACCGATGAAGCCATGACCCCCCAAAAGCTCCAAGCAATGATGGACGAGTTCCAAAGGAGAGTCATCAGAAACTTGAGAGCCCAGTCTACTGATGACCTGGCCATCCAGGCATCAATCGATTTGGTACAATCACCCTTCGTTCCTGAGATAACTCGGGAACCTTTTCCAAAGAAGTTTGTTATGCCTCGGTTCACCCCTTACGATGGCACCAAGGACCTCGAGGAACATATTTATCAGATTTATCAGAAGATGACCATGTACGCTGAGAACGAATCCTTGCTTTGCAAGGTATTCTCCACAAGTCTTCCTGATGCAGCTCTATTATAGTTTAGGAAGCAGCCACCTCGATCAATCGGCAGCTGGCAACAGTTGACCAGGTTCTTCATTGCCCAATACTATGGGAACAAGAGACATAAGAAGACCATATCGTGCCTCTTCACTATGATCCAGGAGAAAGGGGAGTCATTGAAAAGCTTCCTATCCTGATTCAACATCGAGTCTTCTTCTATGTAAGAAATTAAATGAAAGAGTAAGAGAGAGAGAGAGATGACACCACAATTTTTACGAGGTTTGGTAACTCCTACTCCTCAGCTTAAGGATCTCCCCCTTAAGACTTTCCCAATCTCACACTATGGTTTTTCCTTGTAGGTGGAATAACAAACCTTTACACACGAGCTAATGAGCCTGTCACACAAACATAAGGACAAACCCCTATTGAGGATCAATGAGCTTCACTCACTTAAAGATCACAATCCTTTTATAAAGAAAGGAATCACTCAATAAACACTCAAAAACCTCTAGGGTTTATGAAAGATACACAAAATATAAGCTCAAGTGTTTTTAGTGATGTGTTTGGTTCTCTTAAGATCTTGGAATCTCTTGACAATAAATGAAAGTTGTATTCAAGAGAATGAACAAAAGATCTTTTCTATCTAGCTTCTCACAATGATTAGAATTGAATGAGAGGAGGCTAACTTTCAATACTCAAGCTTTTTCTTACACAAGATGAAGGATGATTGAGAGTAAAGAGGTTTGAATAATATCATTAGTACTAAACACGTGCTAAACATTTTGTTATCATCAAAATGGATAATTGTTCTTTGATTGACCCTTAGACCAACAATCTCCTCCTTTTTTATGATGACAAAACATTGTGTGTTTGCCGAAAGAGGGTGGCGTTGAAAATACTCTCCCCCTGACTTTATGCATAAAAATAAACAAGTTTTAAAGCAATAAGTCATTTCTTAGATAAGAGCATATTCTCATTCATTTAGATATGTCGTTTTTAGTATAATGAGAATAAAAAAACAAAAAGAAACATATGTGACCAACCACATACTGACAAACAAACCTACCACAGACACACATGTGAAAACAACTACTAACACAACTACAATATAAAAGCAACTACTACCGCAAACACCACAGCTGTAATATAAAAAATAACACAAACATATGCCCCATCATCATACATTTTCTCCCCATTTGGCAACATCACAAAGGAGGGTTAGCCTCATTAATGTAAGCTTAAGGTTTAGTACGGCAAAGCGGTTGTTGAAATCCGTCGAGAGCTCAGCTACTTTCCTTTCGGTGCACGATATGGACTCGACATTGCGCAGAATTCCTTCCTCATTTTTCTTGACTGCCCCAAGAATCTCATGAAGGAGATAAGTTTGGGGATCAGGAAAAGAGGTGGATGGGCCAGCCGTAACCATGGAAAAAGCACCGAGAGGAGCGGAAGATGACAAGGCTTGGCCTTGAGAAAGAGGGGCTTGACGTTGGGCAGGAGGACTTTAGCTAGGGCGACCGATCGGTTGGGTCTTTTGCTGGAGAATGCCTTGGGAATTAACTTCCATTCCCATTTAGCTGAGGCATCTAGTGTCCATGAGAAGACTCACATTAGACAAGGCTTTGTTATCGATGGGCACTTGGAAAAGGTGAAGGATGTGGGTGATGGGAATGGGATAGAAAAGCTTCTTATTTGTCACATTCTTGCAGGTCATCATATGCTTACGAAAAATATGAGCAAGGTTGAGAGGATGATTGGTGAGGACACAAAACACTATATAGGCTTCGAAATATGATACGTGATCACGGCCGCCAGATTTGGGCAAAATGGAATAAGTTATCACTTTGTGAACCAAACGGGCTTCGTAAGTGAGGTGCATAACCTCAAGTGAAGTGGAAGGAAGAATGCTCTCAGGGGTATGGCAAATGACATCAATGACGTCCTTAGGCTTGAAAGTGCGACTTTGGTGCCGTTCATAGTGAAGGTAAATTGTTTGGCCAATGGTGGGAATACGGAACCAATTTCGAAAGTGGGCATCGGTGATGTGGATATCAATGCCTACGATATAAGCATGAAGGATGTCTGACGCGGAGTCCTCAGTAAGGGTGGTGTAAAAGGCTTGGATAAGACGGGTATGGACGGGATAGTCAAGGGACACGAAATAGCTCCAACCGAGAGCTTCAAAGCGGGAGAAGAGTTGAAGTCTCAACTCTTAGCAAATGGAATTTTTGACAATACGGGTTTTGCAAAGGGTACATTTTTCAAAATTTTGAAGGAACTCGGCATGATGAGTGGCATTGGGAAAGAGAGCTTGAAGGATCATGTGTGCGTCATCTTCATCGTCATCAACATAGTTAAATTGATGCGGAGGAGATAGAGAGGGAGAGGAGATAGAGTAGCAGGTCGATGAGGATGCGATGTAGAGGAGCGAGAACAGTTCCTAGGTGGTGCGTCGAATCGTGGTGGTGCTATGAGAGTGGAAAGAATGAGAATGATAGGGAGAAAGAAGGCCATTGAAGAGATATGAGAGAAATGAGATAACTCTTTTGAAATAAGGGGTTTGAGAAGAAGGATGAGATAGGAGAGAATAATTATGAGATTTATAGAGAAAATGAGAAGAAAGCGGGGGTTATAAGGCAATAAATGTGTGAAAACGTGCAATGAGAGGTTAAGGATTGAGGATAGAGGTTGGAGAAGACGAAGTGCAGCGGTTACAAGACCTAGAGTCGACTTAAATACACGTATCAGTCGATTGACAAAACCCTGTTACTCGAGTGATTCTAGAATATTCCCTGAACCGGTCGACTAAAAGAAGGTTGTCAGTCGACTGAAATTCAAATTTTAGTCGACTCATGGTTCAATGTTAGTCGAATGAAATTCAAATTTTAGTCGACTGCCAAGCACAGTCGGTTGCCTGACCTAACCAGAGAGAAAATGACGAAAAATGGGCATTTTCCAGTCAACTGACAAGGAAAAAGTTAACATTAAAATTAAGGATAAAAATAAAATAAAATAAAGTAAAATAATAAAGTAATAATAAATAAAATTTAAGGAATATCAACAAAAATGATTGATAAGAGATGCAAAAAAAAAAACATTCAAGCAAAATAAATAAAATCATTTTACAACTTCATTTTTCATTGTCATACCAATTTCTCTATGGATTTTTTAGAAACTATCATCTTGAAGAGGTTTTGTAAAAATATATGTCAATTGCTCATTTGTATTAACAAAAACCAACTCAACATCGCCCTTCAAAACATGATCACTTATGAAGTGTTGTCTAATTTCTATGTTCTTAGTGCGAGAGTGTTGAATGAGATTTTTTGAAATACAAATAACACTTGTGTTATCATATCGAATAGGCACATGATTGAAAGTAAGACTGTAATCTAGAAATTGTTGCTTAATGTAAAGTGTTTGAGCACAACTACTATCGGCTGCAACATATTCGGTTTCGGCAGTAGATAATGTGACGTAATTTTGCTTCTTACTGGACCAAGAAACTAGCGAGTGTCCTATAAATTGACGTGTACCACTTGTGCTCTTTCGATCAACTTTGCATCCGGCAAAGTCGGCATCCGAATAACTAATGAGGTCAAGTGAGGTGTCATGAGGATACCAAAGTCCTAAGTGAATTGTACCACAAAGATAACAGAAAATACGTTTAACGGCACATAGATGAGATTCCTTATGACAAGATTAAAAACGAGCACATAAGCATACACTAAACATGATATTTGGTTTACTTGCGGTAAGATAAAGCAATCTACCAATCACGCCTCTATATTTAGTGATATCAACACATTTGTCATTTTCATCTTTATCTAGCTTGGTAGTGGTACTCATAGGAGTTTTGGCATGTTTGGCATCCTTCATACCAAATCGCTTTCGCAAATCTTTAGTGTACTTGGATTGACAAACAAAAATACCATCCAAGCTTTGCTTGATTTGCAGCCCTAAGAAGAAGTTCAACTCACCCATCATGCTCATTTCAAATTCTTTTTGCATACTATTCGCAACATTCTTGCAAAGTGATTCATTGGTTGATCCAAATATGATGTCATCGACATATATTTGAACAAGCAACAAATTACTTTCAATGGTTTTAGTAAAAAGTGTATTATCAACTTTACCCTTTGAAAAACCATTTTGAAGCAAAAAATCACTAAGCCTTTCATACCAAGCTCTAAGAGCTTGCTTTAATCCATATAAGGCCTTAGTTTGAAAACATGGTTAGGAAATTGTTCATTCTCAAAACCGGGTGGTTGCTTGACATAAACTTCTTCCTCTATGACACCATTTAGAAAAGCACTTTTGACATCCATTTGATAAAGCATGAAGTTTCTAGATGATACAAATGCAAGAAGCATTCTAATTGTTTCTAATCTAGCTACGGGTGCAAAAGTTTCATCATAGTCAATGTCTTCCTCTTGATTATATCCTTTGGCAACAAGTCTCGCTTTATTATGAATAATCATTCCATTTTCATCATTTCTGTTTCGAAAAACCCATTTGGTACCTATTATAGCTTGATCCTTAGGTTTAGGAACTAAATGTCAAACTCGATTGCATTCAAATTGATTTAGTTCCTCTTGCATGGCAACGATCCATGAGTCATCGCATTGAGCTTCAAGAATATTCTTGGGCTCAATTTGAGAGACAAAAGCCATGAAGTTACACTAGTATCGAAGTTGAGAACACGTGTCAACTCCTTTAAATGGATCACCTATGACTTGGTCAATTGGATGATTGTTTACAGTCCTCCATGATTTTGGAATAGATATAGTCAAATCATCATTGGATTGATCTTTGACGTCCATATTTTCCAGGGGGTCATTTGAAGTGTTGGAGATATTGAGATCACTTCACTCGTTCTCAATCCCAACAACCTTATCATCATCTAAGTCAATTATAGAAGTCAATGGTAATGGTGACTCAACAAAAATAACGTGAATTGACTCAACCATGGTTAGAGTCTTTTTATTGTAGACTCTAAAAGCTCTACTTCGAGACGAATATCCCAAGAAAATTCCATCATCCGATTTGGACTCAAATTTCCTAAGTTATTCTTGTCATTTAGCATAAAGCACTTGCACTCAAAAACTTTGAAATACCCAATGTTGGGCTTTCGACCCTCCATAATTCATAGGGTGTCTTATCTAATTTAGATCGAATGGTGACTCTATTAATAACATGTCAAGCGGTATTGACCGCTTTGGCCCAAAGGCTATGAGGAAGATTATGTTCATTTAGCATAGTCCTAGTCATTTCTTGAAGTGATCTATTCTTTCTCTCAACAACTCCATTTTGTTGAGGAGTTCTAGGAGCCGAGAGATCATCAGATAAACCAAGTTCATCACATAATTCTTCTAGGTCATGGTTATCAAATTCTCTACCCCTATCACTTCTTATCTTTTTAATTGACAAGTCTTTTTCATTTTAGTCTCTTATACAAAACTTATCAAGAATGAAGTGAGTTTCATTTTTATGAGTAAGAAAATGTACCCAAGTAAATCGTGAGAAGTCATCAACTATGACACGAACATAAAGTTTTCCACCTATGCTACCAATCTTTTCTGGACCAAAGAGATCCATATGGAGAAGTTCTAAAGGTCTAGAGGTGGTGATATATTTCTTTCTTTTGAAAGAAGATTTGACTTGCTTGCCCACTTAACAAGCACTAAAAACTTTATCTCTAGAATACTTAGTCTTTGGGAGGCCTTTGACTAAGTCATTTTTAGACAAGTGGTGAACAAAGTCCATACTAGCATGTCCTAAACGTCTATGTCATAACCAACTACTTTCGCTAATCGTGCTGAAACATTTAACATTTTATTCATGCAATTCACAAAGCAACATAGTATAAACATTCCCATTTCATTTGGCATTGAATAATTGCGTTCCATCCTTCTCAACTATGCATGCATTTGACCTAAAGATAATATCATAGCCTTTATCACATAATTGATTAATGCTAAAGAGATTATGCTTCAACCCATCAACAAGTAGAACATTATCAATAAAGAAAAAAGGGGTTATACCAATAGCATCAATTCCAACAATCTTGCCTTTGAGTTGTCCCCAAAAGTAATGTTTCCCCTTTCATAAGCTTGGAGAGAAGATAACTTATATTTGTCCCCCGTCATATGCCTCGAGCAACCGCTATCAAGAAATCATTTGTTCTTGTTGGTTGACTTCAAGCATACCTACAAAGAGAGGTTTAAGTGCCACATTTTGGTACCCAAGTCATTCTGGGTCCACTAATGTTAGTGAAACATGCAATGGTTCATTTTGGAACCCAAATCATTTTAGTTATAGCCTTTTTGTATTTTTGATTGTATACAAATGTTCCTTTTGGAACCCAAGTCAATTTAGTTGAAGCTTCTTTATATCTACGATTGCATACGTTTGCCTTGTGTTCATGTTGCTTGCAATAGTAACAAGTGACATGCTTGTGAGAGTTTGAAGATGATGAATTAGATTGCATAGTGAAAGTGTGTCTTAATGATTTTTTTCTTTTTCAAAAGAATAACATCTTTGTCAAAAACATCATATCCTAAGCCACTTTTATCAAATTATCTTCTTTGCCTTCCTAGAATAATACTTGGATTTTCTTTTCCCTTGGTGAACTTAGCTAGAATATTTATTTAATCATCAATGATTCTTTTTAAGAATTCATTTTCTTTTTCTAGCTTTTCACTATTATCATCATGCACGCTAGGTGAAGTTGATGTGGAACAAGATTCATTACATGAAGATTTATTTTTCTTAATTGCTAATTTTTCAATTTCATCATGCAAATCCTCAAAGGCTTCTTGCAATTCATTAAAAGATGCTAGCAATTCACTATATGATAATTTATAACTATCTAAGAAAAATGAATCTAATTGTACTTTATCATCCTTTGCCATGAGACAAAAGTTAGTTGTTCCTCGAATTCATCATCCTCATCCGAAGCGTTTGAATCATAGTCATCCCATATAGCATTCATGGCCACCTTCTTTTGCTTCTTTTCATCCTCATTCTTTAGCTTGAAGCAATCCGACTTATAGTGCCCTAGCTTCCTACAATTGAAGCAAGTTGGAGGCTCTCTCTTGGTCGAATCACCTCTTAGTTCATTTCTCTTGATGGACCTTCCACCATTCAATTTCTTCCGTTGAAGGAACCTTTTCAACCTTTGAGTGATCAAGGCAATGTCCTCATCTTGCTCCTCATTCTCCGACTCAATGACATCTTCTTTGATAGATGCTTTTAAGGCTAATCCCTTCTCTGGTCTTACTTCATCCTCTCGGGAATTCAAGGTGATCTCCCATGTGAGAAGGGACCCAAAAATCTCATCAATGTCCATGGCATTGAGACCATGGGCCTCATTTATTGCCGTGACCTTTGCATCCCACTTGGCCTGAAGACTTCTAAGAACTTTCCGAGATATATCAGACTTTGGGATAACCCTACCAAGATGCTTAAGGTCATTCAAAATGTTAGTAAAGTGAGACATCATAGAATTGATATTTTTATCACTTTTCATAGCAAACAATTCATATTTATGCATAAGAATATCAATCTTAGATTCACGTACTTGAGAAGTACCTTCGTAGGTAACTTCTAACTTATCCCACATTTATTTGGCCGTGGTGAAGGTGGACACATGATTAAATTCATTTGGGCTTAAGGCACAATTTATATTTACTTTTGCCTTGGCATTCAAAGAGATGAGTTTCCTATCCTCATGGTCCCATTCACTAGATAATTTAGTAACACAATGTCCATCCACAAGTTTGAAGGGAACAAACGGACCATCTGTGATGACTTGCCAAATTTGGTAGTCAATGAATTAAAGATAATCTATCATTCTAGTCTTCCAATAACTATAATTTGATCCATCAAACCAAGGGGGTTTATTGTTTGATTGACCCTCAACGTGAGTGACAACATTAGATGTCATGATTGTTCTCTAAAGTGGTTAAGCCTTAATCACTAGTGATTAGGCTCTGATACCAATTATTGGTCACTAATTAACACTAGAAGGGGGGAGGGGTGAATAGGGTTATGAAAAAAAATCTTAATCACTTTTTGTGTTTAATTTGATTTCAACTATGCAGGTTAACAAGGTGCATACACTAAACACTTAAACAATTGAATGACAATAAATTATCTCTCAATAGAACCAATAATCAAGCAACAATATAAATGTTTTAGATAAATAGAGCATGCAAGAAATCAAAAGAAAGAGGAAGAGAGAGAGAGATGACACCACAATTTTTACGAGGTTTAGTAACTCCTACTCCTTGGCTTAAGGATCTCCCCCTTAAGACTTTTCCAATCTCACACTATGACTTTTCCTTGCAGGTGGAATAACAAACCTTTACACACGAGCTAACGAGCCCATCATACAAACAAGAGGACAAACCCCTTTTGAGGATCAATGAACTTCACTCACTTAAAGATCCCAATCCTTTTATAAAGAAAGGAATCACTCAAAAACCCCTAGGGTTTATGAAAGATACACAAAGTATAAGCTCAAGTGTTTTTAGTGATGTGTTTGGTTATCTCAAGATCTTGGAATCTATTGACAATAAATGAGAGTTGTACTTAAGAGAATGAACAAAAAATCTTTTGTATCTAACTTTTCACAATGATTAGAATTGAATGAGAGGAGGCTAGCTTTCAATACTCAACCTTTTTCTTACATAAGATGAAGGATGATTGAGAGTAAAAAGCTTTAAATGCAAGAGTAATGGAGGTTGTTATCTTCTCTAACTCTATCACATCATATATATAGCTAGGTTAAAAAGTCAAAGAGTGAGACTCACTTTTGGAGAGTGAGCTGAGAGTGGTGGTAGCTGACAGGTAGTTGAGTGCCATTAATGCTATGTACTGGCCGTTTTAAACACTATCGGTTGACGAAAATGATTTTATCAATCGCCTGATGACTTAATGTCAGTCTACTGAAATTTCTCTATGAGTCGACTGACAAATAGCATGAAAGAAGTTCAAAACTCTCTGAAGGGGTCGGTCGACTGACACTAAAGGGTCGATCGACTAACAAATAGGTTGGTAAACTCTCTGGGGGTTTCAGTCGATTGACAATTGGATATTGGTCGATTGACAAATACTCAACAAAAGTTCTGTTTGGTTCGGTCTTTTGACTCTTGAAGGTCAGTCAACTGACCAAGCAATGACTCAACTGATTTGCCAAATCAGTCGACTGACAGTTCAGTCAATTTTTCAATTTTAGTTCTTAAGCTTATAAAATGTGAAAACTTAGTATAAATCCTTTGATACAAGTCACTCACCATCCTATCTACCGCAACTCTTGATTTTTCAAACTTTGAAGCACTTCATTTATGAAATGACCTTTTTGTCCTTCCTTTAAGTTTTTCGCTTTAACTTTCGACATTGTGCCCTGTTGCTATATAATACTTAACTGAATAATATCATTAGTATTAAACACGTGCTAAACATTTTGTTATCATCAAAACGAATAATTGTTCTTTGATTGACCCTTAGGCCAACAATAAAGTATCCAAATAATTGAAAGTTTGAGTTTTGACTTATTTATGTATTTTTGTTTAGACATGCTGGAATTAAGTTGCATCTATCAAATAAAGTTTATCAAATAAGAAGCTTGACTTCTTTCATGTATTATGCATATTCTTGAAAATTAATAAAATGTGAATTTATTTCTTTGTAGATGGATATGAAAGTGGATTTAAAATAATTGATATATTACTATATTTAGCTTCTAAGTTGTTAAATATCATAAAATTTGTTTATTTTTTTTAATATATCTCTTATTTCATTTTAAAATTATAGGTGTTTTATAGATTTTCATAAACAAAATATTATATTAATATATGGTTAAAAGAGTAAAAACGAAAATAATATTAATTAATAGTTGGGTTACATGCATTGTTTTTTATTTTTGTGTACAACTTTTTATTTTATTTATGAGGGGTCAAAATTTATATTGAAAAAAAAAGGCCCAAACCCTAAGGAATAACTCCTTAGTGCCTAGACCCTAAGGAGTTCTTTCTTTGAAGGGTGTTATAGTAGCCGGCACCACAACTCTATAACAATTTTAGTCGTTCACTTGTGGAGGGGCGGGGGTTCGAACCCACGCTCGGAGCTTGTATACAGTTCGTCCAAACACCGAATGTTCGCCCTTCTAACCAACTCCGCTACGCAGGCGGGTGCCAAAATTTATATTAAATGCCCCTTTTAAAGGTGTACATATAATACTAGGGGTAAACCAATAAAAATGATAAGAATCTTTCCAATTTTTCTTAGCATCCAAACACACAAATAGAATTCTGTTTCACATAAATTACCGTTTATTCCAAATAAAGTCACAGACAAATGAAATTTATTTCATTACAAATCCAATCCCAATCCAAATCTAATTCCAATTCCAATTCCAATCCCAATCCCAATCCCATATAATTTACTTTCCAAACACAGTGTTAAGGTATTTATTCTTTTTAAAAAAAGAGAAAAAATGTTAATAGTACCTTTTTTTGGCGCGAATACTTTCCGAAACGACACCGTATCTAGGATCAAGTAACTGCTTGTGCTGCTATAAACCCTAGGTACAAACAAAGATGGTATTGGTGGTATACAGTCTACAATGATATTTGGAACTCGAATCACAAACCCTTTGTGGTCTCAACGTTCTCTATTCCCTCTATGTTGTCGCCTCTTCTCCAAATTCAAATTCTCCTATTCGACTTCTTCAGTCAAGGTTCGATTATCCAACGAAAATGACAGTTTTCTCTGTTTGGTTACCAAGAAAATGCAGGAAAGAAAAGGAAAATTCAAAAAAATCAGTGTCTCAAATTTTCGTAGGATTGATTTTCTGCTGAACATGTTGCATTTACTTTCAAGCCTGATCAATTGTTCGCTCCGTATTTGTTAGGTATCACATTGTTCAGATGGAGATGATGATTTCTTGCCGTGGTTGGAGCGCAAGGCTGGGGTTCCAGTTTCGCGGGTGCTTTCGATTGGGAAGTCCAATGGCAGGTCTAATAACTCGATTTTGTTGAATTTATTTAGTGTTATATTAATGATTGTTGCTACCAATAATCCAAGGTTCATATTAATTTGTTGCCACTTGGGAAAGACTAAATGAACATAACTATTCAAGGATTTCTGAATTCGATGAATTTTGAGGTTGGGGACCTTAGTGTAGAGGTTGCAGTACCTCATTTCCATGCTGAAAGACTGTTTATGGAACTTGTAATGGTAGAAACATCTAAGCAGATGATGACAAGGCCTTTACGGCTTTCAGAGTATTGACTAGACAAGGAAGAACTTTCACCTTATGCGTCTTGAATTGGGTTGGACTGAGGAGCATTCATATGCAGTGTTGTTAAAGGTGCGCCTAGGCGTGTAACTAGGCTCCAGGCTCCTTGAGGTGCAAGACTTGTGCCTCAAAGGTTGGCAAGAGCGCATTTGACAACATTGCGCCTTTATTATGGAGTATGAAATGATTTAGATATAATTTTGGTTTTTTCATTTTTATTTTCCATTGTGTGCCTCACCTCACTCAGGTAGCTCCATAGTTCCTTAGTGTGCCGTGAGCCTTTAATAAATATGTTATGAGTGTTGTACGTGGTGGCTAGTCGACGACATAGAGTGTATGAATTCACATGAATTCTACTAAATAAATGTTGTGATTGTGGTAGTTCTGGACGACTCCTTCAGTTGGAAATCGATACCACTCTTACTTCTCTTTTGAAAAATCTTTAAAGAATTGGTGTTATTATTTTAATATGAATGGCAGCATTTGCAGTAGCTGCACCTGGAATGGGAGCTAAAAAGAAGGATCTTTAAAAGGATTGGTTTATTGTTGTGGTCAATTGCCTACTTGGGTCACAACACCTGAGATGTTTTCCCATGTTCTGATTATTGGATGGTATCTGTCTTGAGAAACTAATAAGAGTACTTGAAAAAATGGAGTTGATTTAAGTACTTTAAATGTTGAAGGACGATTAGGTGATACACATCTGATAGGTAAATTTATCTATTTTTTTCCTTAATAGAGTTGATTGTGAGCAAAATAGTCTTCATTGTCTACCCCTTTCTGATAAATTTCTTATTCCATCAATGAGCAAATGAAGCTTAGTTTTTCGAAAGATTTTTCTATGTTATGAAATTTGGAATTTCCTGTATCATGTCAAAAATAAACTTGTCTGTAAATATTTGGGCTTGTTTAATTGTATCTGTATTCATATATATGCTCTGACATCAGGTCATTGTTTGCTTCCAAGTCAATACGATATGGAGATTGCATGTTGAAGGTTCCTTATGATGTGGTATATTTACTTGAGTTAAAATTTCTTAATATGTTACGTCCCTTTTGTTGCTTGGGATTGTTCTGAATGCTTCTTTTGGATGATTCTGCAGCAAATAACAGTGGATAATCTCATTCCGGAAGTTAATTCTTTGTTAAGTGATGAAGTTGGCAATGTTGCAAAGCTTGCTATAGTCATTCTATTTGAGCAGAAAATGGGCCTGGTACTGTTTACTTTTCATTTGTAAGCCTCTTAAGAATTATTAATCTTCTTCAGTAGATGTGGATATTTGACACCTTGTTGCACATGTTTCAATTTCTGTCCATCGGTTTGTGTGCTTTGACATGACAATTATTTTGCCTGTCTGGAAAAATAATTGGAGCCGAATGATTATTTGTTTTCTCCTCCCTTCTCTTTGTGCAGCATTCCAAATGGGCCCCTTATATGAGCCGTCTCCCTAAGCATGCGGAGATGTATTGCACGGTATTTAATTTTTTTACTTATTTATTACTGCTATAATTTGGTTAGTGTTGTAAACCCCGAGTAGTTCGGGAAAAAGGCTTTATGTTTTATGTTGTTGCTGCTGCTGCTGCTGTAAACATTTTTATGTAGAAGATACAACCACTTATAATATTGGCTGATATTCACTAAGCATTTACTGATGTTAAGTTTTCCTTTTCTTTGCTTTTGTTCTTTTGTTTTTATATAAATAGAGATCAATAGGAACTTCTTGCTATCGTTATATATCTTGATAGATGAAGCTCCATTTGTCAAATCAAATAAAAGGTCCTATATAAGTAACAATGAAGTGATGAGAAAGATATGGATGAAGCTCAGTTTCTCAAATCATTAGAAGGTTGTAAATAAATAGAAAAATATAGCGATGAGAAAGAACACTAGGTATGGTGTTATACAATAACAAGTTACTTGGTTCTGCGATAAATAATGTAGTTTTCAGGTTTGTGAACAAGGTTTTGGGTAACCAGTTTCCAGCTAATCCAAAACAAAATGCTAAAAGTTTGGGATTGCATTTTGAGACGATTTTTTTGTTCTGAATTTCATGATTGTTCAAGTGAATTGCCGCATGTGTGTGTGTGAGAGAGAGAGAGGACAAATACTCCCTCAGTCTCTGGTATGGAGTACTTATCAAAATAGCATCCTAAAGAGACTTATAAAAAGAAAAAAGAATTACACCTTCCAGAGTCTGTATCTTCTGAAGGTAACATTCTAAGATCTGTATATACAGAGAACTCTTATTTGTGCTTTCGAAATTTAATTTAACTGTTATGGGCTTGCCGCATGTGTGTGTGTGAGAGAAAGAGGACAAATACTCCCTCTGTCTCTGGTATGGAGTACTTATCAAAATAGCATCCTAAAGAGACTTATAAAAAGAAAAAAGAATTACACCTTCCAGAGTCTGTATCTTCTGAAGGTAACATTCTAAGATCTGTATATACAGAGAACTCTTATTTGTGCTTTCGAAATTTAATTTAACTGTTATGGGCTTGCCGCATGTGTGTGTGTGAGAGAAAGAGGACAAATACTCCCTCCGTCTCTGGTATGGAGTACTTATCAAAATAGCATCCTAAAGAGACTTATAAAAAGAAAAAAGAATTACACCTTCCAGAGTCTGTATCTTCTGAAGGTAACATTCTAAGATCTGTATATACAGAGAACTCTTATTTGTGCTTTCGAAATTTAATTTAATTTTTATGGGCTTCTCCTTGCCATTCTGATAAGTATTGAACTGAATGTTGACTTGCTTCTATCTACGAACTTGGAGAACTAATAATTTACATTGTTAACCTTCAAAGCCCACGCTAATTAATGAAGAAAAGCATTATTTGAAAATGCTACATGCCTGCCTGCATTTCCCGTACACAATTGAAATTAACATTGCCACTAACTTCTTTGATTGTGATCTTTGATACTTGCACAAGTGAACGTGGATTGATGCTTTGTATTTATTATTCAATTATCTATTGTATGTAAACTAGTTCCCCATTCTTACAACAAACAGATTGTTACAATTAAGCACTTCATAATACTGAAAATAAAATACATTGGTGATGTTCGACTAAGTAAATATTGCTTGAAGGACACTAGTTTCTTAATGATGTTTAACACACACTGCTGGAATCTTTACAGATATTCTGGAGCGAGGGAGAATTGGAGATGATTCACCAAAGCTCAGTATATCATGAAACTAGTAAACGTAATACCCATATCAAGAAGCAATTTTTGGCAGTTAAGCCAGTAAGTAGTAATTGTTTTCCTGTTGGTTCTTAAGTTTATGTCCATTACTTCATTAGTTACTGCCTCAAATTTTCAGTCCTACCAGGGCCCAGTAGCTGGTGGGAAGATGTTTTGTTTAGTAGAGCTCTTTTCTAGTTCTGGCTAACACCATATATGACTTGAATACGAATACTAAATATCAGTAGAACAGATGAGCCAATCCAGCCTGTGATAACATTGGTTGTAAGATGGTGGTATTATAAATTCTTATGGTTCCTCACAGGAGTTTAAGGTTATAGTCATCATTTTAATCTTATGAGGTTTTGTGGGTTATGAAATTCTAAAACAATGAGATAGCCAAGAAGCAGAGACATAAGTGGGGTATTGAGCTTTTACATGGGGTCTTTGCTTGAAGGCATGAGGAAGAGGTGGTGGGTTAAACCTTTCCTGATCTCCCGAGCCACGACTCTTAGTATTAATTGTGTGTGTTTTTTTTTGGGTTCGCTTGGGCCTTAGTTTTTTCCTTTGTAATTGGGAGTCGGGACACGCTCCCTTCCTGAACGCCTTTCTATATATAATTTTTACTCATAAGAAAAACATTTGTGTGTTTTTGTTTCGGGTAAAATACAATGACTTCCTTGAGGTTTAGTCTAATTGTTACCGCAAATTGTTTTTGCCATTTTTCTACAAAGAACTCTCCTTTGACGATGGGGTTACCTTTTCGCATGATTTTACCTTTCTACCAAATTATTTTACTATTATGAATAATATATATCCAGCTATGTCGTCTTACCAGTTTGCCCATTAACAGATTTTTTTTCTCTCTTTCTCCCCTCTCCACTTCCCATAGCCATCATACTTCTCCCCACCATGTCCCTCAGTTTTCCCTAATTCATCTCCTTTTTCTAGTATTAGTACTATTGTTACATGTAGAAACCATGCCATAACAACGCAAACATTCCCAATACGAAGTCCTAAATCATAAAATAAAGTCGTCATAGAAATTATTGTTTCTAGAATTCAAGGTTCCATCTGATCGGTACACAGCGTGAAGAGATCAGATTATGAACTCAATTTCTGGATCTTTCACTACATACAAAGGAGATGCTTTCTAATGGAAATTGTAATCCCAAGAAAGAGCACCAACACATTGATTACTAAAATTTGGAATGGCATAACAGGCACAGTTGATTGAGAGGAGGTTGGTGATCTCAGTTTGTGGGGTGTGGGAGTTTGGAAAGGCATTTGGCAAGGACGTGACGTCTTTTCCATGCTCATCAGGTTTAAAGTAGGAAATGGTAGGAGAGTTCGTTTTTGGGAGGATACTTGCTTCGGGTAGAGGTGTCTAGTAGCTTGTTTTGTTTCCGAGATTATTTGTTATTGCTTGTGATAGGCATTCCTGGGTAGAGCTGGCAAAATGAGACATGACACGATAACACGACATGAATTAAAAGGGTTGAAGCTCTATAAGGGTCGACCCGAACACGACACGAGTAACCCGAACACGACACGTTTGACACGATTATATTTATATTTATATTTATTTTTAATTTTTTATCTTCTCTAATTGGTCATGGGTTGAAATATATCAATAAACTATTACTGGATTGTGTCAAATTCAATTTAATTTTACTGATAATAGGTTAAAAAGTTCGTTTCATATTGGATTGTGTCAAATTTTATTTAATATATTATAATAAATAGGCTAAATGGATTACATTGGTCGACACGGATAACCTGTGGGTTGGGTTAGGGTTAGCATATTTGATACGTATATTAACCAGGTCTTTTTCGACACTACACGATTTCAATCCAACACGAACACGACCCACCGACACGAATTGCCAGCCCTATTCCTGGGTAGCCGACTGTTCTCATCTTGATATGGGAGGCCCGTTTGGAATGTGTCCTATACGAGGCAATTACAAGATTTTGGGAGCTAGGGGATGTCTTCATCTTATTTGAGATTTTGTATATCCAGAGGTCACTTATGGAGAGGGTATGTCTGACTCGATGGTTTGGTTCCCCACTTCCTCTAGGACGTTCGAGGTTTCTTCTTTCTTTAGATGCTCCTTGGGTCCTCGTGGGCCGATTTTTCCTTGGAAAGCAATTTGGCGTTCCAAGGCTCCTCCAAAGGCAGCCTTTTTTGTGTGGACAGTGGTTTGGGGTAGAAACCTTACCATTGACAACTTGTGGAGGAAAGATATGATTATAGCTAATTGGTGTTGCATGTGCAAAAGGGATGGAGAGTGATTTACCATCTTTCGATTCATTGTCCAGTGGCTTCTGATTGTTGGTGCTTATCGATGATCATTTTTGGGGTTCCACGGGTCATGTCGCCTTTGACGATGTCACGATGGGCTTGATTGATAGCTGGCGAGGATGTTATACGGGTGCCCACGCTCATATCTTTTGGAGGGCAGTGGCTCTTTGTCTATGGCGGTGCTTGTGGAATGAACGTAGTCAACGCTGCTTTGAGAGAATGGAATCTTCAATTGGCATGATCAAGGATTTGGTTATTTCTTATCTTTTTGGGTGGATTAAGGGAAGATACTATACATCCCTTGAGGAGAATTTGATATTTTGGGAACTTTGGGTCCTTGTGGCTTTTGGCCTTTTGTTTTTGGGTTCACTCTGAGAGCAATTTCTTTTTAACATACGTCACATACAAAAATTTAGAAACCCAAAACATTTTAAATGTGATATACACATGAAAATCAACCCCATCATCGCCACTCCCACCACTTCCACTATCATAATCACATAATCCAATCCACTACACTCATCAAACTCATGAACCCACCACCAACATAATCTTAGGGGCAGAACTTCTCCAACTCATCTATGGAGTAGTGGACAGCTTTGTGACTCGCCACTTCTGGTATTCACGCCGACCATTGATATCGTGGATCATCCTAAATCGCCTATACTATCATTTACTATCTTCTCCCATTTTTTTTTAATACATAAGAGGTGTATAAAAAGCACTCAAGAGGGGAACGCATCCCGAAACAAAAGAACAACCCATGGCTATGGGCCAAGGGAATGCAGAAAATCACTTTTTATTCTTTCACCTTCTCTCGGGTGGGATTATGCGATTTCCTCGAAGAAACCTGGATAATTGATTCACCACCATCACCACCGAAACCCTAGACTCCCACCACTTGAACTCACCTACGGATATCACCTACCTTCTTTCCTGTTTGAATTAAAAATGTCATGTACTTTATTATATTTTTCTAAAGCATATTTCTCAATTTATTATTAATCTTTTATGAATAGAGTTTATTTTAAATGTATATAATGAATAGTCCATTAATGTGGTTTAATGTTTTTTTTTTTATTACAGTTTAATTAGTGTAATTACTTTAACTACATTTTAATAGGTTTATTCGCATATAATGTGGGTGGGTGTATATGTATATGAAACCTACTTTTAAGTTTCATTTGGGCTTAATGTTGTCTCACTTTAATATAAGGGCTAATTAGGTCCACTGAAACATGATTTTTGTTTTGCCTATTTCAGGACAAGGTAAGCATAATAGTCTTCTCCACTTTGTTAACGGCCATTTTTGTCACTTTAACCAAAAAATGTTTTTGACAAAAAGGACTTGCTTTTATACACAAAAGAGGGCCCGGGGGGGGGGGGGGGGGGAATTTGCAAAATCGGCCAAATCTCAAGGAAATATGTTTTTTAAAAAGCATAATTTATCCACGTGTATGTAGGTCAAGCCTGAGGGCAGGACATGTTGTCAAAACATGTATATGTTTTATTTTCGCCAACTCCATTTTGTTGGGGCGATCTAGGAACTGTTAGTAGATGGTGATTCCATTTTCTTCACCATATTTTTAAAATTCATTTGATGTGAATTCACCACCTCCATCAGATAGTAGAGTTTTAACATCATACCCACTTTGTTTCAACCTTCTCCTCAAGAAGCTTGAGATTGGAAGTCTTCAGGCCCTCATTTTGGGCCATCAGCTCCTGGTTCTGAGTAACCAGAGCCTGCTGACCCTCCTTTGCTGCTTTAAGCTTCTGCTCAGCCTCCCGAAGCTTCTGCTTAACAGCTTCAGCCTGAAGAGTCTGATTAATCAACTCCTCTTTGCACTTAACCAACCCGGCCTGCAGCTTCTTCTTATTCTCATCGTTCTCCTTGAAGAGCTCGGCCTGACGCTGGATAGCTCTGCTGTCACTCTCAAGTTTCGAATTATAGGCTTCAGTGTAATACAACATCTGCCAGAAAACATAAGTGTTAGATAGTAAGCCACTGAAGCAAAGAAAAGGGAATCACAAATGACTGGACTTGATACCAAAACCACTAACCTTCATGGCCATCTCAGGGCCAGACATAGCCAACGCCTCCCTCTCCATCTTGGCGATGGCCTTCCGGTCAGTGGGTGTCCAGATTTGGAAGCCCATCGTCCGAAGCGCATCGGGATTGCTCAGTGTCTCCTGACCCCTAACCAACGTTCGGTTCCCAGGAAACACAATGGTCAGGCTCCAAGATATGGCTTCAGCTGATGGCATAGGATTCCCCGAACACACTCGGGGAAGCATCTGTCGTCAAGCATGGCCGGACCACTCGAGCGAGCTCCTTATCCCCCGATCGAGGCCGAGAGCTACCAACTGATGGGACGGTCAGAGGCGAAGCAGTTAGAAGATGGGCCCCGTCTCCTGATGGAGGAGGATTGGCAGTTTCCCTCCCGAAAGAAGGTTGAAGAGGGATAACAATGGCCTCCCCGGAAAGATGGGGAGGGGGAATAACAAGAGGACTTCCCGAAGGAGGTGGGGGAGGCAATTCACCCCCAGCGGGAAGTGTGTTGCTGCTGAGATCGGCAGAGCTAGTGGATGTGCTCGATCTGGGTGCCCGGTTCCTCCTCAGGTTGATTTGTGGAATCTTCATCATAATTGCTGCTCCAGCTAGTGATATTTCTTGCAAAGCATCACTAGCTAAGAACTCAGGGCACATCCTCGAAGGCTTACCCCAGACTTTAGACTTAAGGAGATCGAAGCGGGACTTAATGAAGGAAGGGGATTGATGACTATCGGGCGCTTTCAGAAACTCATAAACGTACTTCCCTCTCTTGTCATCACATAACTCACAGAAGCATGCCCCTTTATGGAAGGGCCAGAAGGGAGGAAGAGAATGTTTTTTAAAGCTGTAGAGATCAGGAGACTAGACGAATGAGGGTGCCTCCAGTTCCCACTCACTAGGATCATCCTCTCCTTCCAACCCTTACTGGATCTCTCCGTACCATCACACGTCTTTCTCCCATGAAAGGGAAAAAGATTGTAACGCCCCTTACAATCCTTGAGATCCTGCGACTTGTAAGAGAAAAGCATCACAGCTAAGCCCAGATCTAAATTAAGATCCCGATTGAGTAACAAGGTCATGGCTAAGATACTGAAGAAATTTGGCCCGACTTGAAGTGGGGCCAGACCAAGGACAGATGGAGCTAAGAGGAAGAACGGGTGGATGGAAAGCGAAGAACCTACAAATGGTAAGCAGAAAGTAGGATTTGGTCATCCCTCACTCCTTCATCCGTCCTAAAATTTGACTTCTTAGGATAGTGCTCAATGGTTACATCATCGGGAAAGTTGTATTTCTTCAGCACTACATCTACCCTAAATCGTGAAGGGAGAGGGTTAGCATAAAATTGCTCCGAAGAGCCCCCGCCAGCTTGATTTTGGGTGACCTCAGGAGGATTGGACCTTACGATCCTGACCACCTCAACCGATGGTGTACTAAGGGAAACGTCAAGGTCAACAGAGATTGGGGCTCGATCACTCACTGATTGGGTATCATCACTCTCGGACATATTGACAGAAAGGTAGAAGAGTTAGGAGAAGGAACTTACTCTAAGGTAGACTCCGGTGAAAATTTGTGAGTTTTCCGGAAAATAAGCGCAGATTCCGACGAAGAGTCTTGAGGTAAAGAAGATTTGCAGAGAGAGGATTTGCAGAGAGAAATTTTGCAAGGAGAACAAATTGCGAAGTAAGAAATGTTTTAAAATGAATACAGAGAGTATTTATAGAGGTTGTGGATGAAAACCAAAAGTCTTTTGCACAGAGAACGGGGTACCGAGCCGTCTCCTCAGCCACCATCACAAAAATCAAGGTTACATGGGCCATGTATTTGAATTTTTAAATGATTAGGTACAGTTACCCTATTAAATGACCGTGCCACGTCACCCGACAAAGGGGTGCACGAATCTTCCACACTTTGTTTTTGGGTATGGGCTTAAAAAACTTAAAGGCCCAAACCCAAAAAGGGGCCTATGTACATGTGCAAATTCTCAAGCCCATTAAGCACTCCTCCCTACAAGTCTTAACAGCCCAACAAGGATAATTGAAGGCCCGAAAGTAGATTATTCATTCCAAGCCTGAAAATAAGGGCCCATTTCAGGCCCACCTTCCAAAATGTTCTAGAACAACTTGAAGATCAAGTAAAGGGCATGGGTAAAAAAGGAATTGTTTGTAGGGCAAGTAATGTAACCCTAATGGGCCTAAAAGCCTGTTGGAAAATGTATATAAACTGAGGAAAAATCTTAATATAGGATTCATTCTTGTGTTGTGCATTTTTTGGCATCTACACCATATATCCGTATTTGGTTCACAATGCTTAGACCCTTGAAAAATAATTCCTTCATATGCAATGCTTCAAAGTTATCCCGTAAAATTTGGAGGCGAACTTTCTTCATTTTATCAACTCATTGGAATGACTTTTGAGTAATCTCCCATAGTTGCTTTGCATTGATAGCATTAGCAACTCTTTATAACATTGCATCATCCAGAGATTGATGGATTAATGATATGATCATGACCACTTTTTGGTCATTTTTTCTTATGGCTTGTAGGGCATCTCGTGGCTCATTGTAACCTTTGTTAACAATATCCCACACATCTTGTGCTCCCAAAATTGCCTTCATTCTAATGCACCAATTTTCATAGTTATCTTTGGTAAATCGAGGCATTTGAAATGGAATCGAATTGTTTGGCATTTGTTTTCTCTCTCACAAACTAGTTCTGAAACCATTTTGCTTTTTCCTCGAGGCTTATCCATAGAGAGGAGCTCCTTGAGGGCCTTAATTGTTTCCTCGAGGCAAGGTACGTGTTATGAACCAATGCTTACCTGCATGAACCCCTTAGGGTTTTGCTGTTTTCTCGGGGCTTATCCATAGAGAGGAGCTCCTTGAGGGCCTTAATTGTTTCCTCAAGATTTATTCGGAGAGAGGAACTCCTTGCGAGTCTTCGACGTTTCCTTTGGGTTATCAGTAGAAAGGAGCTGCTCAAGGACCGTTATTCTTTCCTCGGGATCTAGTTGAAGAGGAACTTCTTGAGGGATTAAGGTTGTTGAAGCGAAAATTTGCATAATCCAGAGCTGGAGACCATTCCTGCAAAATAATAGAAGTGACGATCGGCGGGTGTCGTCTGGGTGCACTCCGACGGTCAAGTTAGTACTTGATCGATAAAGAGGAAGAGAGTATTTTTAATAATCATTTGTAACGTACCTTTGATGGGTTGATTGACTCTTATTTTTATAGGTATCTTGGTAGTAGTGTCCACTTAGGGAGTTGATTCCTTGTCCCCTCCTCAAGAAGTGGTACATTCATTTGAAATTATAGAGCGTGCATGTTTATCTTAACAGTCTTATCTTATCCAAGCTATTTGAGATTTAGGAGATTCCCTAATCCATCTAATTTGAATGAGTCTTCGGTAATGACCAAATATTCCGTATCAGTTGCCCCCCGTTTCCAAGTTTGAATGTCAAACTTAGGAAACGTCGAATCGCTTTAGTTCTAATTTTTCTTCAACCTTGATTTTTCTTCCACCTGATAAAATAATAGGACAATGGAGCAACGATAATATATTTTATATGATTCATTAATATTTTAGGAAATACTTGCTCCCAACTTTTATAGTTGTTCTTTTCATTAATATTTTGTTTTTAGAGGTTGAATGGCAACTCTAAAGCCAGATGATGTGGAATGTTTGTAGACAATTTAGGAGTCGACTTGGCATGTTGTATTTTTATCTATACAAGTACACATAAGACACTAATTCTTTTCTTTAAAATTATTTTCATATGGTGGGGGTATTACTTATTAAATACCTTCCCAAATCACAAGAAAACTTGTATTGTCTGGTCAATTAACCTAGCCTTCTTATACCCATGTTTGAGACAAGTAAGTATAGCAACAGTTAGTAGTTTCTTGTAGAGCTAAGTTCAAGAAAACTTTAGATTTGGGTAGATTAGGGTGGTTTAAATGCTCACTAAACAAACTCAAGCGCTTGTCATCTATTTCACATGAGCTCCACATTTTTTTTCTTTAAATGGGTGAGCTCGTATGCACTAGATTCCTGCATCCATTCCTCATGTTCAATAGGTGATGGGTGTAAGCGGGTCAACCCCCAGGAGTTCTGTTTATTGTGTATGGCATATGTGGAAGCAAGATGCATCGGCTCCTAAACCATTCAATACTCTTAAGTGGGCAAAAGTCTGCTAACTAGTGTACCACTTGTTCTTAAGAGGAGAGGAACCAGTGAACTATGTATCTTGTAAAGCATAATAGCTAGCCAAATTAAAGGCATTTAATGCCTGCGTTAAGAATGGATCAACAGATTGTATCCATTATAATATGATAAATAATACATAGAGCTGAATGCAAAATATTTGTAATATTGAACAACATAATACAAATTTGTGTGAGGATTGCCAAATTAGGCTCAACACAATTTCTTTTTTATATTTATTACTATTATTATTTAATTTTTGCCTTAACTCCTCCTTTGATTAGTAGGCCTAAAATATTAATGTCATAAAGATTAAGGATTCATATAAAGCTTCCTCATTTGCATGCACATATATGTATATAAATGCATATTGCTATAATATTTGTAAATAATAGAGTTGAGGTGCTAAAAATTAAGCATAGTAGATAGCTTTATTTATCTCTTATAAGTTCATGCTTTGCGTCCCATTTTGTACTCGGGGTCTGTGGTTCTCAAGCAGCTTCCAATTTGACAATAAAATTATTCTTTGTTCGAGAGTTTGGCCTATTCTCGAGTTAGTAAGAGGAATAGTCATGGAGCCTTCTCTACAAAGAGAGTAGTAATCTTCTTTATCGTGAGCTTGCCCCCTTTGTTAGAAAAAGTTGAAGTAGTTGACTTTTTCCCCTTTAATAAGGGAAGTCGAATATGCCCTTTTAGTAAGGAATGATGTTAGATTAATCTGTTGTCTCTTTAAAGAAGAAAGAGTTGTAATTCACCTCTCACCCTTTCAAAAAAGGGGAGGAGGTATAGTTAAATACTCGATGTGGTGTTCGGGCTTCACTCATCCCGCTCCTTTAATAAGGAGAACCCTTTTAGGGCAACATTAGTCTCGGGCTTCACTCATCCCGCTCCTTTAATAAGGAGAACCCTTTTAGGGCAACATTAGTCTCAGGCTTCACTCAGCTTGCCCTTTAATATGGGAAGAACATTTTTTGAGCTTCACCTAGCTCACCCTTTAATAAGGGAAGTAGATTTTTTTTTTATTCTTTTGAGCTTGTCCTTTTGTAAGGAAGTATATTTTTCGACCTTTCGGAGCTAGCTCCACCCTTTAATAAGGGATAATAATTCTTTAGAGATTTGTGAGTCTGTCCCTTTAATACGTAAGTTCATTGTAGTTCCGAGCTCTACTCAGGTCACCCTTTGATAGGGTTTCGTTGTAGTTTCAAGCTTTACTTAGCATGCCCCCCGAATTAGAGGTGCAAAGATGTCGAGCTTTACAAAGCTTATCACTTTGATGAGGAAGTTTGTTATAGATTCGAGCTTAATTCAGGTCATCCTTTGATAAAGGTCTTCTTGAGATATCTGTTAACCTGCATTAATCAACATACATATCTCTCTCTATATATATTTAAATATCAGATATCAAGTTTAAATCAGATAGGATGAATTCCATAGGAGACAACTTTTAGATGCTAGAGCAAATGGTTGTTCCTTTTTAGTGTTCTCAATACCATGTTTTGATGCAATTGACCTATAATTAATAATGAATCATCAAGATTAAGGACAGAAAAACAAAACAAATAAGTAGTGACGGTCTTTTGGACTCACGTATACAATCTGGTGACATACATATATACAAATAAATATATCTTCATGACATTTATATGTATATATAATCACCTGTAGCCTTCCGTGCATGGTTGTATTCACATGTAGTCATTGGGTACACTTGTAATTCTATACCTTATTTCCTTTGATCGCTTGCAACATAGCTGTTGGCGGAACAGTGAAGAATTGTTTATAGAGGCGAGACCTGTGGTCAGGTGGTGGCTTTCTGACCAATCTTTACCTACTTGAGCAGGTGTATCTTTTGCTTTCGATGAGGAGTAATTTCCTTAAACCAAAGGATAACTTAATATGAGTACGAAACATCCAACACATACATAAAATTTACAGTAACCTGAACCAATAAATTAGAGAAAATACAGAAAAATTAAGTTGTCGGTATGACTATCTTTTAATTTTTTTTTTCGATATGATTATGCTCATAATATAAGCATTAGTAAAAGTCCGCGCTGAGTTCAATCTCTAAATTTTCTCGGTTTAAATCCTCTGAGCTAAGCGGGCTTCCATAACACTGAGTTCAATCTCTAAAAATTCTTCTCGTTTTGGATAGTTGTATCCAAAATATTGTTAGAAGTTCATTACCTAGTTTGGGTCTCACCAAGCAAACATTTTGATAACCAAAACTTAATTTATAATGCGAAGCTGCAATTGTAGCACAAAGTTACCAATTTATTACAACCATTAGCTCAAAATGGTAGTCTAATGGTTGAGAGAGAAGCAAAGCTTAACCTCGTATGCAACCATGTAGGGTCCCACAAGCAATCTCAATAGAGACAAATGTGTTTTCTCACGATATAAAACAAAATGTTGCCATCCTTGTATCTATAAAATGATGCTCAATAGAGACAAATGTGTTTTCTCACGATAACTTGAACAGTAGTAACCACATAAAAATCAATCAGCAAGTCAATTGGATTTACCCTAGTTAATAGTCCAAAAGGCATATTCGTCATGACCAGATAACTAAGATCCTATAAAGATTAGGAAACAATAAATTTTGATCATGTTAGGTGACCATCCATCGTACCTCATTGAAAGAAGTCTAATCTTTATCGACCTTGTATTTGTGAATACTGACTTAACGAAATATCACATGTTTGTGTACACACACATAAGCAAGCAGAAATTGGCATGTACTACATGTGTGCGTGTACTACACAAGTAACTAGTCTTGGGTGCAAACAAGAATCTTTGAGGTATGGATTGGGTTCTTTTTCTGGGATTCATTCATTCTTTTTTCTTGTATTTGATTCCTTTCTCACAATTATCAGAGTTACCCTCCATACCCATTTCACTTAAGGAAAGAAAAATGTCAAAATAATATTATTTTGACTATCACTAAGGGTCTTCATATATACATGTTTAACTGTTCTTTATTTGGGAGTTGTTCAAATCAGAAGAAACAAAGCATCATTTTAGGAGACTTTAAAGCAAAATAAATCAAGATCATATAATCTTTTTTGGCGTGCTTTAATCTCTACAACCCAAAAGTGCATTTTAGTTGTAGTTGTTCAAATGGGACTTCTACACATAAAAATTTGATGTGATGAGATGCCATATAGAATGAATTTAGTTTATATAAGTAGTCAAATGTGACATAGAATATGTCAAACTGGATTGCACATTGGAAGTAGCTTGGGAAATAAAGGTAGTATAGAAGGAAAAGAAGAAGTGCGCATAGTGAATAGATAAGCTTATATAAAAATATTGTATGTTGATAATTTAGGGATTATCCTCAATTATCCAATTAATTCAATGACTTCATAACATCAAAGTATCGTTAGAAGGAACCAACATCTAGCTTGATGATAAAAGAAAAACTAGAGAGCTTTCCTTCAAATAAAATTTGGAAGCGAACAATAAAAGAGTTATATTTATTCACTTTATTATTGTTGGTTTATCATTACTTACTAAAAGTATGATATTGATGGTACAGAAAACTAATTTTGCGGTTTTAAAATATCAATCTATTTTTTCAGACATCACCAACCACTGAAATCATAAAATCACAATGCAAGTATTCGTATATGATATAGCCGGCTTTCATGCCAAGCTAACCAAAATCTATAACACAACAGTTTGTTGACATAAAAAAGAGAATAATCAGATTTTAAACAATGAGTTACAAAACTTATCTGAGTTTCAATTGCAAGGTACAACGGAGTAGAGCGACAGAAAAATCTCTGAAGAAACAAAGAATTTGTCAAATACCAATAAGAGATGAGGCAAACTACTTCTTTCATACCTTATCCTTAATAAGGTAAGTTTCATGTCCAAGATTATGATATTGGTGATCATAGTGTTGCAAAAGACATGCTGAGACGTAAATGGTTTTAGAACAACCACCATTTCCACAACAGTTTTCCACGGAAAATACAGAATTGGCAGGGCTTTGAGTGAGCATCAATCTGTGTTTTTTAGCTCTAAAACCAACATCAATTCTTCTAAGAAAAATCATGTGTCGACCCATTGATCTCAACATGGAATCGATGAAATCGACCGGCAATGCAGGGTGAGCCGACGCAGGCAGAGTAATGATTAGCAAATAGGAAGATTCGGGTGCCATTGACATAAATAATGATATATCAGCAAGATTAAAAACAAATGACATGTCCTTCTTACTCGTATATATAGCGCATATATGATCAGCTGACATAAATATATGTATATATATATATGCATATTAATGGCTTAGAAATTTATAAGTACCTGTATCTTTTCATGCATGATTGTAAATACCGTGTAATATCTACACTTGCAATTACCTTGTTTTTTTATTTCCGCAAGCAGATTGTGATATAAAAGAATGACCCATTATAAGAGTAGTCAACATTTATATAAAGCACCGTGCATCATTTGGAAGCCATCTTCTATGGTCCACTCTGAATTATAAATAATAATCAACAAACAATTATATATATATATATTATTGTTTTTGGAGACACTATATATATATATATATATATTATTGTTTTTGGAGACACTACACGTTCCCACAGGCGGCGCCAACTGTTGAAGCGAAAATTTGCATAATCTAGAGTTGGAGACCATTCCTGCAAAATAATAGAAGTGACGACCGGCGGGTGCCGGCCGGGTGCACTTCGATGGCCAAGTTAGTACTTGATCAATAAAGAGGAAGATAGTATTTTTAATAATCATTTGTAACGTACCTTTGATGGGTTGATCGACTCTTATTTTTATAGGTATCTTGGTAGTAGTGTCCACTTAGGGAGTTGATTCCTTGCCCCCTCCTCAAAAAGTGGTACAGTCATTTGAAATTATAGAGTCGTGCATGTTTATCTTAACAGTCTTATCTTATCCAAGCTATTTGAGATTTAGGAGATTCCCTTATCCATCTAATTTGAATGAATCTTCGGTAATGACCAAATATTCCGTATCAAAGTTAATCTGCAGAGAGGTTTCCCTCAAGAGGCTAATCCACAGAGATAAAAGGGGCCACATAATCGCCATTGTGTTTTTCTCCATGGGGACATCATGAAAGTTGCCCTTAGAGTGGTGCCTTGTTTAAAAGAAAATACTTATAAATACTATAAGGAAATTAGAATTGTTTATCCGTGGGTTATCAAACATGTTGCATGGCTTACGCCACATGGTGATGACGGGGCATGGAGTCATTGTATTGGTTTCCAACCATATTCTAATCATGTTCAAGCACGTTTAGATATTTTGATAATTTAGACTTGGAGGAGATTTTCTTATCAAGCGCTTTCGCATTCCAATTTACCACCACAATACTGATCTGCTATACACGCAAATACATACTCAACTCAATAAAGCCTTTTACCATATACCTGGGCTGGTTCCATAAATCCTACTTTTTAATTTTTTCTAAGGTCCCATCATCAATCAAATTACATATTGTCATATCTTTCCTTCCTCTATCCTGCTAATTCTAGTCTTCTTCTTTTACTTCATAACTTCTGCATTTAGTGATCTTATTTGCACTTGTCCAAACGATGCTATTACAATCATCACACATGTGTAAATTTCGAATATTTTATTATCTTGTTGCACATCCATCCAGGGACGGAGCCAGAAAAAAATGTTAGGAGGGGCAATAATAGAAAATTTCTTAAATTTTATGGGAGGCAAATCTCATCTTTTAGCTATGATTCCATTTAAAAAAAGTTTCTTACTATTATAAATACAAAAGTAAGAACTTTCATGGGGTTCAAGTGCCCCCCATACCATATACTTGGCCCCGTGCCTACATCCATCTAATATCCGCATTATCTCAGACTCATGCATATCTTGTTTCTTAATGTTCCAAGGCCCCTCTCAAGGTTGCTTTCTTCAGGTGGACGGTGGCTTGGGGACAAATTCTTACTTTTGATAACCTTAGGCGAAGAAACCTGGTTTTGGGTCATGCCTTCCTCTGTTCGTGATCTTTTGGATGCATGGAGAGGATGTCATGTGGTGCCATGCCCCTGCTATTTGGAGGCCAGCGCCCCCTTGCTTGTAGTGGTGCCTTTGGTTGGAGCGCAACTGGTGTTGTTTAGATGGGATTGAGTGCCCGGTTGGCTTCATCAAGGACACTTCTGTATCTTATCTTATTTTATTGGATGGAGGGGCAATTATAAATCCATAGAGGAAAATATAGATTTTTTGTGTTCTCTCGGTCCTTGGGCTGCGGTTCTTTTGTATTTCGGGATGCACTCCCATTTTGACTGCCTTTTATACAAATCTTACTTATAAATATATATATATATATATCTTGTTTCTTAACTGCCAGTATCTGTCGTATAGAGAATGACTGGTCTATCAACGATTTTATAATGCTATCCTTTCAGTCTTTAGCCTGCAGTACCACAAAGTATATTAGGAATAAATCTCTGTTTATCCTCTAGTACCTTGATTTTTTATGATTTTCATCTCATGTTTTTCGTTCATTGTGAATAAATTAGTTTAACAGTGAAATGTGCACTTTTATCTTTTTATTGATATTTAATCTTCACTACATCCTTCCTTATATTTTGGCTTTACTAAAGTCACACTCCAACTATTTAGTTTTATTTCCCTCCCTCTTAAAGCATTTTTAATGCTATATCTTTCCTCCAAACCTCCAATATAGCACTCACTGCTTCTCGAGTTTAACTAAAACAATCATCAACAACTAACATACACCGTTATATCTCGTACTGAATAATCCTGTCAGTTCTGAGGCAACTATAAATATATATGTTTATATATATATTGGCTTGACACTTTGACTTGAAGTAAGCCTACATTTATTTGAAATTTATTTCCCTCACAGTTTTTTAAAATTAAACACACTTCCATTCTACATGTTTTGTCAATATCTGTGATTCCTTTCTTTCTCAGACCTGATATATTAGATCTCTAGGTACACTATGATAGGATTTCACTGAATCAATAAGAATCATGCGAAGATCTATTTTTTTCCTCCATGTTTTCCGGTTATAATACATAAATAGTCGCTCTTGATGATCTCCAACGTATAAGGACCTTTTCATAAACATATCTCAGCTAGCATAAACGAAAAGTTTATGGTATGATATATTACCATTTTCTTTCTAATAACTAATGGATTAAATTAAAATATACCATAATATCATCTACTGTATGTCGTAACTTTAACTCTAGTACTCAATCTCAACCAATGGGATACTGTTACATCTAGATGGAAGTTACATATTCATGTACTTGTGTTTGTACTGTTTCTTTTTGGTGGTTCCATATGGTCTGACATGGTCTTGTACTTTGCATAATTTTGATGTAGTTCAATTGTGATAAGCATTGTCATTGATTTTCAGGCTCTTGATTTCTTCCCCGGAACTTTTGGAGATGTCACATTTAAGGATTTTAAGCATGCATATGCTTTAGGTACACAATTTCACTAAAATGTATTTACCAATCCTGTTTATCTTCCTTTCCTTTTGACTTTTTTTCGTGGTCAAGAACTATACTAAATTGAATGACAATCTCATCTCATCCCTATATTTGAACTACAAAAGTCACATTCACATGTTTTATGTACATTTGATTTCCATATGCCAGTGGTTTGAATTTTCTCAGATGGATTATACACTGCCACAAGTTCTGGCGGTATGCAATTGGGTAGTAAATCAATGATAAGCATATGGATGCTAGTCATTTGAGATAAGATTCCATCTCGTTTGCATAAGTTTCCAAGATTTGAGCATTTGAAAGTTTCATCTTTTGTTAAATGACTAACTAGAAAAATGATTTCTTGAAAAATGTTGCTTGTAATTTTCAAAAATTCGATGCATTAGATATATCAGATCACATACACATAATTTTGGTAAAAATTACTTTGATTAAATTTGAAAAGATTGCACTTGGGCTTTGAAACTTGAATCGGTGTGGAATAAACCTTGTCTTCAATAAACTGCATAATATTATATATCTTAATTTGATTTTTTTGCATGTGTTACTTGTATGTAGTTATGATCTGTTTCTTTATCCTGATGAGTTCACTGTTGACATTCAGTTGAATCTCGGGCATGGAGGAGCACAATGGGTGTGTCCCTGGTATACTTCTATAATGATCCTGTTTATTGGTGTGAAGAGGGTTATTAGTTCTTTATTTACATATTTTGGATGTAAATTAACTTATCTTATAGATTCCATTTGCAGATTTTATGAATCATGATGGTGCTTCAGAGGCAATTGTATTGAGTGATGATAGCAAAGAAGTCTCCGAGGTATTTTCCACCCACCCTCCTACCTTTTCTTGAGAGATATATCTATTGATTGTTCTACTGTTTATCTGATATTAACTATCAGTTTGGCTCTAGATTGTCGTAGTAGAATGTTATAATCTCAGTCTGCGTGGCCATTGTGTTAATGAAAGTTGTATGTGTTTTGTTTTGCTTCTTGGCGGTGTACTGTCATCTGTCAATTCAATCTTTCCTATTACGTTTTCATCTTTACTCTTACTAACTGTTGTCATCAGAGCTCAACGTGTTAACTTATTTAGCCCGATCTATTAAGTATTCATTTTTATTTAGAAACGGTGTTTCATTTGTGAAGTTGGATTTCTTTTTTTTCTTAAAATGTCAGAATTTTAACGTGACTAACAGACTATCTTATGATCCCATGAGTCAGCATTTTTTGTGACATCAAATGGTAAGTGATCATGTTAAATCCGTCTCACATATTAAATTTTGTTTATAGATCTAGAAAAAGTATTAAGATTCATTGGCTTGGTGCAATGGAGTTGTGGAGATATTTCGATTTTCTTCTAGATTACAAATTTTATTGGAAGTTTAAATGTTTTTTCTTGGTGAAGTGGTAAAACTGTAAGAACAAGCTTGAGGATTCAGGTTTTATAATAGCCTTTTTCTGGAAAATAAAACCAAAGTTTAGGTCGCTCTCCAATTTTCTTCTCCTAGCACCCATGTAGGCAGCTCATGCAATAGGTAAACCTTGTGTCTCATGCTGTATTCTTTTACATAAAATGAAGACTCAACACTTCTGCATGCCAAGTTAGATATTGACAGTTGCAGTTAGAGGATCGTATGTTCTCTTTTTATGCTATAGCTACATTCACTTCAATACCAATGTTTGCATTGATAGTAATCCCATTTATATCAGGAATTTGTGTCACCTCAAAGTGCACAACAGTTTGTGAAATCTTAATATAGAAGTTTGTTGAAGTACCCTGTGATCTCCCCCTTACCTCCTTGATTACTTTAAAACTATCTCATTGCTCCTCTTCTGTATGTCTATTATTTTCAGCCTTATCTAAGATCCAGTATTGAATTGATGGAATCTTGATTAGGATTAGTCTGAGGGTCTATCAAGTCCAGTATATTTGGAAACCGGAATTAAAAAATCAAATAAATAATACAAGGGTAGGGATGTTATTGAACGGATGATGACACCACCTTTTTAGTTGCAGTATTATTTTTTTTTCCATAAAACATTAATTTTTTAACTTCTTTTTCCTCCAAAAATTTCGTTCTTTTTAGGATCATGTTAATTCATGATGTGCTTTCAGTTTTGGTCTTTAAGCTCGGTCTCTTTTTTATTTTTGCATGTTGGTTCTCAATCCCTTTGATAATCCAATTCATCGGGTGGGCATCGGGGATTCCCGTTTTGATATCACTTGTTATTGTCCTAGTTTTCTACAGAGAATGTTTTGTCATTCTTGCAACAGAATTCATTTTTCTATACCAGCATTCTGAAATTTTATACCCTTCTCAAGGACATAAACACAGATGACTTGTTTTGTATTTGTTTTTCTAGTTAATCATTAGAGATCAAGTTGATAAATGAAAAGGTGGGTTTGAGTATGAGGACCGCCAGTTTACATGAATAAAGCTGGATTTTGACATAGACCTGTACAAGGAAGGAGCCAGCTTATGTATTTTTTTTTAAGTTTATCATTAGACATCAAAGATGTTATTAGCTTAGTATGGAAATGTGGGTTTAAGAGGACTTCCAGTTTAAATGAATCAAACTGGAGTTAGGCTATAAGACGTAGATGGAAGGAGCCAACAAGGGCTTTGGGGGGATGGGTGTTGGGTTTTGGTTCTGCTGTCCCCCTCCCCCCCAAAAAAAAAAACTCTCTAATTATCTGTTGCTGCCCTTCTTACTCCATTTCTTCTTCTTCAATGTTTTTTTTCCCTCTTCAAATAGCTAAACCCTAATTTATTGCCCACCATAGGTCTCTTATACTTTTTACTTAATATTTTTGTTCTAGTACTAGTGTATAGCCCCTTCCTTGCTTAGAAAAATTTATTTTTTCAGTCACTATTCCCTCCCTGAGACAAATTTCTTGCTCCGTCCCTGTTCCTAATTTTCACCTGAAGCACCCCAAGTTGCGTGGACCCACAGAAGTAACAGTTTCTGTGAGAAAATGTTGTAGGAATGCTCTCTCTGTCTCTCAAGCTCTTTCCTTAAAAAATTTAACATTTTGTTCAATATTTTTTTAATTCATATCTGTTTGCGTAGGTTACTGCTGATCGTAATTATGCGCCTGGTGATCAGGTCAGATGCAATTATAGTCTCTACTCTTGTGTGTGTGTATATATATATATATATGGTCATCCACTTTTAAGTTTTGACCTATCCTTTGGTTTAAAAAAATTGGTTTGCCTTAGTCATGTATGTTGTATCTGGTGGTCTTGTATTATAGTTTCCTACCGCAGGAAACTATTTGGTGGTCTTGTACAGATGGCTCGAAGATTCCTTCAATTTGAAAATCTCCAAGACAAAAAGAACCTCAACGGCAGCTTTATAATTTGTGTCCCAGGAACCAAGAACCAAGTGTTTCTACTCTCATGTTACTTTTTGTGCTACAACTTTTCACTTATATCAGCTGTGGCTCTCAATATTAGAGCTCTGTAGTTGTGATTTGTTTGTGGGTTTTCCCCCACTACCCGTGTTTTGATTTTGATATGCAAACATCTATTTTCAGGTTATGATAAGATATGGGAAATTTTCCAATGCGACTCTTCTATTGGACTATGGGTTTGCACTTCCTCACAATATTTATGACGAGGTTAGTATCTTTTCCAATTTAATCATTCACAATGGCATTCTTTCTCAATGTCAATAATTTTTTTCTATAGGTTACAAATTGATATTTGTGTACTATACTTATCAATCTAGGTTGACCATAGCATATCATTCTGTCCCTGCAAAGTCAACTTCTTTCTTCTTTGTCACTCAGCGAGTTGTTTGTTTCTTTTGTTAGTACAAACGAGTGTGCTGTTCCAAAGCAAAAAAGATACAAGAAATATGTAGGCCCATGCACACTCACAAAAGGAAAAAGAAAATGGTATCCAACCATAACTAAGGGGGATTAGTGCTCAAACCATAACTAAGAAGCAGAAGCAGATGTTAGTTATCCAATCTATGCAGTAAGCCAATTGAGCCCTCTGCTATCTGCTCATAACAGGTTCCATTGGCTAAATGGGTGTTGTTTGAGGCCGGTTGGCTATAACTACTCCTGTCAATATTATTCTTTTGATACATTTCCTCGACAGTGTTGGACCTAACAGGTTTTTCTTTTCTTTTTCTTCCTTTTTTTTCACAAAAATCTTTTTTAATGGATAACTTTCTTGAGTGTAGAGAAAAATTTTAAATAACCCGAGATAAATTAGTGGAAGAGAATAACGGTCCTTAACTAGAATTTATAACCTATATGTGTAGCGAAACTATTATTTAGTTGGTAGGTCAATTTCGGACCGAATGCCGATGCATATCTGCTGACTGTACCGTGTAGTTCTATAGTTGCCTTCCCAAACATGAAAATATGTTTCTATTGATTTCCAAATTTTCTGATATCTGCCCTGAACATATTATGTCTAATGCGCATAGTCCCAAAGGTGCTACTAGGAATTTTAGTACATGTTACGTAATGCCTCGTTACTGTATATGCATATGACAACATATTTCTGATGTGGCCGGGTCCAATAAATTGCTCAAATGGTATGTTCCCATTATCACGAGGTGGAAAACTGGATGTATGGGAAGGTGGGAGGGATAGAAAATTTATCCTATGGAAAGGAAGGAGCCTTCATCTTCTTCTTCCTTGAATGGCAATGAAATAGTGATGTAACTCCAGTTCCTTCGGAAATGGTAAGATCTTTGGCGAAAGAAGAAGAGGTTAATTCGTATGATCTCGATTTGGTTCTTTTTTATATAATTACTTTGGAGTTTAAGAAGAATAAATGGAGGAAGGCAAGGGCTGTTGCATAAGTTTATCAGCGGTTCTTTTAAAAGGGAAAAAGTTTATAATCCTCCTTTCCTCTTCAGGTAATTTATGGGATGGATGAAGAAATCTCTTGGTCTTCCTTTCCTTTCCAATTTTCCTTCTAAAACCCTGAAATCCTATCCTGTCCTTTTCCCTCCTCCATCCAACTAGTGATCAGTGACAGTTTATTTATTTGGTGGCAAATTTTATTTTGTTTTTTAAAATTTGTTTATAAACATTTCTTTATCCGAGGGCCTTCCTATATTTGATAGTTCATACATTTTCCTCTTCTTTTCATTGCTCAAATGCCATTTAACTTTACAAATATGCAATGATATGACTGTTTATGTTGTTTTTGTTACTGAAGTCAAGTATGTGGCCTTCTTTTAATAGGAAAAATGACACAACTTATTCTCAGGTTCAAATCCAGGTTGATATACCTCATCAGGATCACCTGCGTGCAATGAAGTTGGAACTTCTGCATGAACATCGTGCACCAACCATTAAAGATGTCAATATCTCCAGCTCTTGGGATACCTTCACTATCAAGTTGGTACTGCTTCATGAAATTCAATATGTTCACATGGATGCCATTGTGTTAGTCCAGAATAGTGTACTTTCTCTTGCTATAATTCAAAGGAAAATTTCCAAGTAATTCTTCTCAAAAAAATAAAAAAATTCCAAGTAAATAACAAACTAGAAAAGGGAGAAGTTTAATTGTTTAGAGAAAAAGAGAGAAATGAATCTTCTTCTGGATCTAAATAGACTCTGAAATACTTGAGGCCAACGTATATGATATTGCTTAATTCCAGTGCTCCTCTTTGGTAGATTATCTATGGACAGGAAAGGGCGATTTAAAAATGTTAGTCTGATAGCTTTGGGGGCAAAAAAATAAAACATTTGTTGGTCTGATCATTGCACTATAATGCACTACTGGAACTCAGTTGCCAATTTGGTGAAAAACGGTGATTGCTTCATGCTATCATTATGTAAGAGGTTCTTTTTCTTTTTCTTTATTTCTTCTAAAAAAAAAAGAACTGTTTAATTATGTCATGCATAAACTAAGGAGTGAACCAGAAAAAGTGTTATCAAAAGCTTGAAATACATCTGTAATTTGGTGTAAGACGGGCTTTGTTATTAGTATGAAGAATGATCCATTTTGGATATGGATGGTACTTTGAAGACAATTTTAACAAGTAATAAATGGCAGCTGATCTCTGGTAGTAAAGCGATATGTATCTAAACTGACCATCCCTGAATGATTTAGCAGGGAAACAAGTAAATCTGATAAGGGTTAAAACTGGTTTATGATCTCGGGGATGCGGTAATACTAGCCTTGTGAGTAGGTTTGGCGAGAGAACGGACCAGTGAGTTGATTGTTGGTGTTGTGGATTGTCCCAAAGGACGATTTTAGTGGCTAGGAAATAATTGCATCTGTACCTTTCCTTATAAACTAGGCTTAACATGGAAAAGTTATTGGATACCCCAGGAATAAGTATGACATGTTATCCCAAACTAATAAGAAAAAGTGGTGCACAACACGCACATGTGATAAGATATGCCCGTGTTATTGAACCACGGTTTGTTAAGGGCCCGGCTCGGACTCGTTCATTAAGCAAACGAACCGAGCCTGATCTCGATTTCTAGGCTCGTTTAATAGACGAGCCGAGCTTGAGCAATGGTGGGTGTGGCTCGTATATGTTCGTGAACATGAACTCGTATATGCTCGTTTGAGTTAATCAACACAGACTCATATAAAGCTTGTATTAGATCGTAATTATACATTTAAATTGAGTTTTTTGCCTAATAATATTTTAAGTATTGCATTTATATTTTGTTTTATTACAAATGATTGAAAACTTATAATAGAAATCTAATCTTAGTCAACGAACTTGAACCAATTTTATATACTGATTATTTTTTTAGAACTCGTCACGAGCCCAAGCTGAGCTTATAAACGAACGAGCCAAACCTGAGCAGCCCGAAGCTCGGCTCGGCTCGGCTCGGCTCGGCTCGGTCCGGTTCATTTACAGCCCTAGCTTGGGGTACCACGTGGAAATATCCCGCCCGGGGTACCCAATTTCTTCTCCTTAACATGATGGAAACAGCCGAGATTTGCCTGAAGTATACAAAAATAATTCCATTAATATTGCAAGCAGATAGATACATCTTACTTGATACTGCATTTTGTTTAGATTGGGCGTGTACTAATTTTCTTATTTTTGGTGGTTCAAAGTTGCTTCACTTCAATAACTTTTTATGTTAACTACTTAACCAAAATAAGATAACTTTTTATGCTAATTCCCCTTTAAAAGTTCTCTTTTACCTCACTATACTGTTATATTTTGTGCATATTAACTTAATTATAATTTAGTGCATGGGACATTTTTTCCATGGAGCTTTTGAATTTTGATTCGATTTATTGGTTGAAGTTGTAATAACTAACTATATTGGTGGTGCCCCTTGTATCCACATCCCTTTCTGCAGTCTTTTGTTGAATTAAGAGTATACTTTGACATAATGTGACCATTAACTTAAGTTGTTATGTTTTCAATATCAACTCCTGTTTCTCACAACTTGATTATTGAATAGAGAAGTGAGGTCTTCTAGTGGGAAAGGAAGGGGGATACCACAATCACTTCGTGCGTTTGCCCGTGTTCTATGTTGCCCCTCTTCTCAAGGTTCAACCATTTTGTCATCTGTCCCTAGTTTTAAAATGTTTGGTGATGTGGAATTTTGTTTTAGTCTATTCCTGCATCTGTGTGGTTTTTATGATCAATTCTGAATATTCAGAGCTTGATGATTTGGCAACTGAAGCTGCACAAAATGATGGTCGGTTGGCTCGACAGACTTTGAAGAATAGGAGCACAGAAAACCAGGCACATCAGTTCTTGTTTTCACGAATTACTCAGCTTATTCAGGAATATAATTCTTCAATTAAGGTAATTGAGCACCAATTTTTCCCTCCTGGAAAGTAGCATGAAAAACCTAGAGAAGAGGCACAAAAACATCTCAAATAATTATGCCAAATAGAACTTTTCGTCTCTATTGGGGTTTCAATGAACTGGAACAATCCCATTACTCCAATAAGGATACTGATTTCGAGCACTCGAATAAATTCGAATTTGACTTTTGAACTTTGATCAATGTTGAATCAATCCATTCGAGGTTATGTCTGTTGGCATATACTAATACAATATATTTATGCGTGAAGAAATCATATGAATATAACTAATTCTTATACTTTGCGTGGTTCAGATAAAATTGGATGATTTAAGAGAGATATTTTAAGGGTACAATTCTATTTTGGTCCGAATATCAAAATCCTTTGTGCCCACGTGTTCTGCTCGAAATTATCACTGTCAAAATATTGTATGAATGCATCCAAAGCATGAGCATTACGTAAGGATAAAGTGATGCGCTACCATACCTTGAGGTGTGCTTTACATGTCTTTAAAAGGTTGAGCTGTGGAAATGTCATACAAATATTAATCTGTAAGGAACAATATTGCATAAGATAAAGTGATTTGTTTCTGTACCTCGAGGTGTCGTAGCCAGCACGATAGAGGTCAAATAAATGGATTGCGCCATTTTTACTGATATGATTTGTGTTAAACACTTTATTATTCCTGAGATGTGAAGTTGTCAAAAGAATATAAATTTTGAGGCTCCCAACCACATTCCAGAAAAGAATATATAGTAGGTTGTAGACTTGTAGTAGTCTAAAGTTAGAATTGTAGAATGAGGGAATTTTCACTTCACGTGTCAAAGTTGTGCTGATCTACCTACCCAGACCTTGTGCTAATAATCTTTAGATGTTGTTTCTTATTCATAGCATTTCAATATTTGGCATTTATAGTTTCTTTTTAACATCTTTGAATTTATATGGAGAGATGTCAATTTAACCCGACCCGACCGGGTTCCGCCCTGCTTTGCCCCTAATGGGGCGAGTTTGGGGGCAGGTTCGGAACCCGACCCGTCCCGTCCCGTTTATGTTAAAATTTAATTTTTTATTTTTTATTTTAATTTTTAATATATATTTTTAAGTTAGACTAGTAAGAAAACACGTGACTAAAAAATCGATATGGTTAAGTAATACATAAAAATATATAATCATACTTGTTATAATAAATTCAAAGTGAGATAATATGAAATATATCGATATGTTTTTTCCTATTAAAAATAAAAAATGATCAATATCAATTATCATTTATAAAGTACAAGACTGTAAAGGTTGTTTAAAACTTCTATACAAGATTACAAGATTAGTCAATCACTTTAGAAGGTCAAGACTCAAGAGATGTGTTCCTACGAGATGCAAGTGTTGTAAAGATGAATTACATGTCATTCACAAGTTAGCATATTATACCTTAGTTAACCGATTTGAACTTTCTATTTCATTATTTAGTAAAAAAATTGGATTAGTGCTTTAGTTGGTGTTTCTTTGTTATGTTGCATCATTAAAAAAATTTTAAGTTCATAATTTAATAGAATCGATGGTAACCCGGTGAAACCCGTTTATTCCGACAGGATGGTAATGGTATTACCGATTAAAACCCGTCGTGGGTTTGGGTGGATTTGTTATTAATAGTTTTTAAATGGGGTGGTAATGGATTTAGCCAAACCCATCCCAAACCCGACTCGTTGCCATCCCTAGTTATATGCAATCTTTTATTACCTGGTTCTTTCTCATTTTTCATGATTTCTTTACTAGACACACACACAAATATATATATATATATATATATATATATAATTTCTGGAACCTCACGGGGTATTACTTGTACACATAGGAAAATTGTATACACATTAGTGTATGCGGGATTGTCACTGCCCTTCTGTGGCACAATGGAAAATGATCTTGCATGAGTGAACCATAGTTTATTCAATAGTGCAATGATTTACTTTTCATTTATTTGATTAAGTTATTTTCTTTCATTTCTTTGACAATTGCATGGAATTATCTTCCTTGTCTTGTATGATGATAAAGAGATTAGTTTTGAGCTTCTTACATACATGTGCAGTCATTGGGGCCTCCCAGTTCAACTTCTATGCTTGAGAAAGTCGCTCTCAGGAGGCAAATGGCTCGGGATCTCCTCACTGGTGAGCTTCGTGTCCTCAAATCTGCTTCAGAGTGGCTGAAGAACTACTGTGCAAGCCTATCAGCATTCTAGAAGATCGGAACTATTTGTAACTGAAATTCCTCCTGTTCCTGCACTCAACACATGGGTACTTGGACGGGAACGCAAGTATTACTGATTGCAGAAATCAGCATACCTGTAGGATTGATATATAAACCCAACGGCAAAGTGGCCGGATTAAGATATAATTCTAACATCACAATGGCATACTTTGATGCTTGCGCATTTTATAGGCATGGCTTTCTGGTGTCAGTCTGAAGATACAGAGATGTTGAAGAGATGTTCAACGATCTTGAAACTACTGCCCCTTATGCTACATCATATACTGTAACGTTTTCACTGTTTATATGTTGAATTGTAATTATAAGAAAGGATAATGATCTTGCTATTTGAGGAGATTTTACTGTTATATATGTTCACTGTTTCGCTTCTGCTTTTTTCTTTCCGGGGAGGTAGGATTTGAATATTTTGATACTGTAATAATATACCGTTCTTCATTTACTACATTTTGGTGTTATTATTATTATTTTTTTCCAAGTCCAACATCAGGGACGACGACGCCGCCGCCGAAGCCACCAAGTCTTGACTTAGGTGGTATACCTTCAAGGTTGAGGTTCCAATTCTCACTTAAGACGCATCGTGCTTATTTAAAAGAACAATGTAGACTAGATATGATATATTTATTACACATGAACTCCAAAAAATGTACAAAACTTATCATCATTTACAAATCTACCAATTTGTACTGAATCTTATCTAGCACAACCCTAATCCTGCAAGTGCAAACTATCAGGACTTGATGTGAAGCGAATGCATCCACCAAATGACTTGATCAAGATGATTCACAGTATTGTCAGTTCAACTCCCAGAGGTAATTTTGTTTGCAGCTTCCTGGCACACCTTTTCGCTGCCACTCGATTCTCATCTTCTTCCAAATTATCTCCTTCGGGTTCCAAATCTGGGCGGCATGTATCGATAGTTGTCTTCTGTAGAGACACGACATTCTCGAGTAAGTACATGACGAGCTCAACATCAGCATCATGACCACCAAATCCTATATATTCTAGCACCTTGGGACATGTAAGCAGACGTTTCTCTGGCCTTCGTACAACCTTTTCTTGCCAAGGGTTTTTGAAAGGATGAATAACCTGCCACAATGGAGAAGCTAGTTAAATCATATTCCTTGGGGTATGCCCCAAGTAATATGTAAGCTTTTAGCCTCTTTTTTCTTTTATAAAATCTTACCTTTCAAAAAAAAAAAAAAAAAAAACAGGAAGATGCATTTTTTTTTTTTCATTAGTGAAATTAAATTGAGTATCAAACCGGTTCATGCACAAAAGAGAAACTTTCAACTCAAACCATGAATATTTCAAGGAAAACTTGCCATTTGGAGAAGAGATCCAAATGCCAGACTCCAAGGATGACATCTTTGAAGAGGAAGAGGCTCAGCGGTACAAATCTGAGAAAAGAGATGGGAGAGACTACGAGTAATGTTCAATTGGCCCTTCTTTTTAAGATTACAAAGCAAACATTGGCTGCAATCTGCTTTGATGTTTATATAAAGTTTCCAAGAGAAATATTATTCCCCTTGACAGAAAAGCACTAAGCAACTAATACGAAGCATAACCTATAAAATGAAAGATGTTGCATTTAGGAGTACCGAATCACTAAGCAACTAATACTAAGTTCGGAATTGAATTTCCACCAATCCCAAATTCAAGCAAGCAATTGGATGCTCCCAAACTTGGCATGGCAACTAACTAGATACGTCACTATTCTTGAATTATTAAGATATTTTACTTAGAGCTCAACATGTACTTCGTAGTAAAAAAACAAAAGAGCACATAATATGAATCTCATAACAGGTAAACATTACTTTCTAGATAAGCGAATCCGAGAACATAAAAGCTCAAGAAAGCAGGATAGAATGCACAAGAAAACCCATAAAACAGTGTCCATGTTGTACAAAATGCAAACTGAAAATTGAAAGTTGAAAGGACTAACCTGAATACATAATAGATGCAAACAAGGACATGCCTCTACCAGGGAAATGCATGGAAGGAAGCTACCGACACGCCATGATTCCAGTTTCAGTCTCAATTGCTTTAGATTCCTTAACTCCCTAAACTTCGGGAAGTCCTTAAATGTCTGAAGAGTAAAAAAAATTAGTTAGAAGACTTTATGAAGAGGAGGCAAACAAAGTAACAAACACAAAATACAGGTAAATTACCAACCCTATGATCCATGTGCAATTCAAGTGTCTGCAGCTGCGAGATATAGCTAGAAAGCTCGATAAATTTGGAAATTGTAGTTGGCCAATTGTGACTCCCCAGGCACAATTGAGAAAGATTGCATGCCCTCTCGAAGCAAATGTTTGTTTTCCCACCGTAATATTCAAATGACTTCATATTTTCCGCAGAAATCTCAAGGTTTATCAAATTCCAACAACAAAATATTTTTAAATGCCTCAGTGATCGACTATAGACTTTTAGATTCACTAGACTAGTTGAGTCATCAACAGATAATTCTTCAAGCAACGGACAGCTTGATAAAAAGCATTCAACACATTCTTCAGTCACATGAACGTAAGTGAAACTAATCGCAGTTAAAAATTCAAGTCTTGAAAAATCCACCGACCACATTGGGAAACAATAACGCTCTTCCCGACAATTCTTTTCCCGATACTTCCAAACCACTAGCCTAAAATTGAACTCCAGCCTTTTAACTCTCTTGTCTAAGGCAAAATTAAGCCAACTATCAATAACGGATGCAAATTTTGAATCCAAGTCGAAATGAATTCTGAGTTGGTCCAATGTTGCACCTTTATGCAACTTCAAGACCCAATTGACCCAACTTACATATTTAGCTCTCTCCAATTCTAAACCACAACCTGTCCTCCTAATTTGCCTCAACACCTCCAAAGCATCAAAATTCAAATCACTAATACTATGTGTCCACAAGTCTTTCCATCTAGTGGAGACCACACTAGTTCTTGCTGCCTCTTTCATTGTCAACCTAGACAGGATGCTTTTAAGAACATCATCCGGCAACGAACTAATACAATCCTTCTTCTCCGTACTATTATTACTCCTATTATTGCTCCTTTTATTACTCTGATTATTGCAAAAAACATGGAGGGATAAATTTAGTCAGTACAAACAACAAATTCAAAACTTAAATTGAAAAACAAATACTTCTTCTGTCCCACAAAAGTTTGTCCGTGTTTCGTGTTTCCAATGCAGTATAGTTTTATTTTTAAGTGGAGTACAGTTCATGAATAGGGGATAATTTAAAATTATATACGATTATATTGTATTGAATTCGAAATTTGACAACTATTTGGGACATTCGAAACTGGATAACTATTTGGGGATCGGATAAAAAAATGGACTATTAATATGTAGGGAGGAAAAAAAAAACCATCTGTAAGCATATGCTTTTGTATATGGAAGAAATCACCTTAACAAATTTGGGGTCCAGTCGTCGCCGTTTTCTTTTCATCGTAGAAGCCATAAAAGAAGGTAAATTAAACCGTTTAGCCAAGTATTGATCAACTCTGAATCAAATTTGAATTCCCTTGAACAAAACCCAAAACAACAAAACTCAGTTTCTGATGATTTTACAGAAGAAGCAAGAAGGGATTCCGGCGGAAAGACAAATAATAATTCACTACGGCATATATATGAATATATATATATATATATATATATATATATATATATATATATATATATATATATATACATATATATGGTCCGATTTAGAATCCTATATGTATAAGAATAAAATTCTATTATACAATTACGATTAAATTATTAGTTATAATAATTATTAATTATAATTATAAATAGAATTCAGTATTATAGCTATTTTGAATTATGATTCTTAAATACAATTGTAGATGAATTTTTTATATTAATTTTTTAAAATTTAATTTTGATTAAGATTAGGATTAATAATTAGTATTAAATTAAATTAAGAGAATAAAATAAAATATAAAAACCACCTCATATCGTCAAGCTGAGCGTTCTTGGGAGTTATTGATGCTGACAAGGTAGAGATTTGATAAATGATTAAGGAGATAAAAATAAGAGGCAGAGATGTCCCACCGGGTGTGCCAGAAATTTGTAAACACAAATTTTCGTCTCCGGAAATCTAGTAGACAAAATATAAGCAAACAAATAATTTTATTAATAATAAATGATGAAACTGAGTGGTACAATTCTTTGTGCTCAATTCTTAACAAACAAGAATCTTCATCTGATTAAATCTCCTTGAAACTTCGGTGAAAGGGCTTCCAGAGCTTGATCTTGAATCGGGACTTGATGGTTGTTTAATGTTAGTTGGTGACTCCTTTTCTCGTGGATCGAGAAGAGATTTGGAGAAAAAATGGGAATTGGTGTAAAGAACCACTGAGTACTCGGTAAAGTGCGAACTTTCGTGCACATGCGCAAAATGGTGAAAAAATGACCGAGAGCTTTCGCGCACTTGCACGCATTTACACGGACTTACGTAACCATTGAGTACTCGGTGGGAGTTTCACCGAGTACTCGGTGACCCAGATATGTGATTTTTATAGAAGGCTTTATTTGACTCCAATTCTGATTGGAATGTGATTCCTATTGACTTGTCCATTAAGTTTACCTCTCTTATATATATATATATATCGGTTATTCTTATTGTATATGGGGTGACAATTGTGTGTCACACAAACAGAAGATCGTGGTGTGATCTAGCACAAAAAATGAGTTTTGTGAGATACAAAGATAGAGAGAGAATAAGAGATACAGAGTGGTATTTCTTGGTGTGAGTGAAACACCGGTGAGGGTGAGCGATACAGGTGTGAGTATACAGTGTGTGTGCGTGTGTATGATCTGCAGATCGTTCCCTTATAATCCTCTCACTAATTATAGTGAAACGATGCTCTCATTGGACGTAGGCTTGTTTTGGCTGAACCACTATATATCTTTGTGTCGTTTATGTTTGGTGTGTGTTTTGTGTGTTTTCTAATTCGCAATTGTTTGTGGTTTGGCTATTAGGGTTAGCAAATCCTAGTTTTCATTCTTGGGCGTGTGTAAAAACCCTAACATTTAAGTTTTTCTGGTTCAAAGAGAACTTGATTTGTTGAAGGTCTTTGAAGAAGAACGACACAGGTGTGACGTACTTGTTGTTCTTTGTCTTCAAGGATTTTGGATATTTATTGAAAGTCTTTGAGAAGAGCGGCACAGGTGTGACGTGTTTGTTATTTTTCGTCTTCAAAAACTTCGAAGATTTGTTGAAGGCCTTTGAGGAAGAACGTTGTTGTTCTTCATCTTCAAAGACTTCAGAGATTTGTTGAGTTGGAGTCGGCAGAGCTTTGTTACGGTTTCTTTTCCTTCTCTTGATCATCCTCAAAATGTGTTGGATGACCTTGTATTTATAGGCCAAAGGTGGGGTCTTTAAATTTGGAAAGTACCCACCAATTATGCTTAAAATCCCATAAAATAAATATATATTTATTTCTTTATTATTTATGGGAGTAAATTCAAATTTAATTTTAAATTAAAAGAAAATAACTTAGACCTCTAAAAGATTGACACATGTCCATTTGTGGGACCCGTAATTGTCATTGAATTTGACCGAGAATTATTGACTTAAGTCAACGAATCCAACAATAATTAAATGATCACCAAATTTATGTGTCTACAACATCAAACCTAATGAATTTGGGTTGAAGTTGTAGAATTTGATGCTTGGTTTCAATCTAGACTAATATATATAGGTCTCTTGATCTAATAACTTTTAATCACATCATAATTAGGTTTACCTGTCCAAAGATACAATTAGAATTATGATTATTAATTAAGATGAGATTATAGTTCATTTAGGATTAGGATATTTAGATACAATTGTAGATGAGATTCATTATTTTATTTTTTATCCAATTAAGATTATGATTATTAATTATAATTAAATTATAGTAAGAGAATGGAATGAAATATATAAAAAAAAACTAAAATTTTACTATTTTATCTTAATAAGATTTTTAATTTATATATTCAATATAATTTAATTCAATTAAAATTCAATTAGATTTTATTGATCGAATTTAAATAGATTATTCATACATAAATAAGTGTTATTTCTTTCAAATAGGATTCAACTTGAATTGGAGTTATAGAATTCAATTAAAATTTGTGGTTTTAATTCAAGTAAAAATCGGATTGGAGTTATAGACTTTAATTAAATTTTGCAGTTATAATTCAAGTAGAAATTGGATTAAAAAAACACATACAAATTTTTGATTATAAATACTGAAACACAAAAACTTCTTCACACTTTTAATTAGGGATGCCAATTTTTACCTCCCTGTCAGAGCTCCGCCCTTTTTATTTAAGGGTCGGGGAATGTATTTCGTTTCGTAGGGGTGGGTTTGGTAAAGAAATTTAACCCGTCATGGGTTATGGGGCGGATACGAGTTTTGTTAAATACCCGCCATTACCCACCCTGTCCTATTTACATTAATTTTATTCTATTTTTTACTTAGTATATGAATAAGACATTTTATAAATCCTAAATACTTTATTACTTATTACTCAATTTGTTTTTCATGAGGCTTAGACATTTAAGATCAAGAAAATACAAGTAGCTAAATATATATATATATATATATATATATATATATATATATATATATATATATATATAAAGAGAGAGTTCGATTGTAGGATAATTTGAAAGAAGTTCATATGTTAGGGGTTTTTTTATGTCAAATTCTTTTTTTATGTAGGGAACCGTGTCCCTCCATTGTTATCGATGGACTTGAGGCATTAGAGTAGTGATTCATTGATTGTGGATTTTTGGTTCAAATAATGCTAGGAGAGGTGTTTTATGAGTCTTGGATTGGTAATCTGTGATGAAAGAGTTGTGAATCATTGTGTGGGACTTAGACATATGATTTATGATCTTGCATTTTCTCTAACTTGTAAGTATTGGACTTGTGTATAAGTCTTGATTTATTTATTGAAAGTACTAATGGTGTTCGAGGAGCGATTATTAATTATTCGATAATGGTTAAATTTTGGGAGTTAGTGTTCGTTTAAACTCACTTATTAGTGACGATTTTGATTGGAGATTTTGATGTGGATTTTTGTAATGTTGTAGCTAATAATTACCATGTAAGATTTTGATTTCAAGTGTAATTTGGTGATTCATTTAGGGCATGATTGTTAATTAGGATACGAAAGTGTTAACTATCGAAACATGGATTAAGGAATAGACTAGGAGTGTGGTTATCTATCACGAGGAGATTGCGGACTTGATGAATAATTATTGGGGCTGTATGGTTTATGTTGCGGTTAAAACATGAGTTTAGGCCTTCGTTGACCTAGAAAACATGAAAATTGGAGATGTTAAGATTATCGTTGATTGAGGTATGAAGTAGTATGATTATAGTATAGTGAATGTGATGTCCGTCAGAATGTACTAAAAATATGTGTTAAAAACAACTCTTTAATGACGGTCTGGTTTTACCCTACGCAAGCGCACATATCGATTATAGAACAACAATGCCTTGAGTAAGGGATATCGATCCCACATAGACTAAGATTGTTCACTTTAGCAATTCAAAATCACTGAATTATATTTTCTAAAAATGGTTTGTTTGGATGGTTAAAGACCAAATTATCTAAATTAACTAAAATTATTTAGAAAACAAAGTAAATTGGTTGTGATTCAGATAAGAGAGAAAACTAGGGTTTTCATCGCTCCACCACTAATCGTATAATATAGTTCATCAATATAACAACTGTAAGAGGGCGATCCATAACTGTGAATCAGGTCATACCGCAAATAGCGAAATACGACCCCAAAAAGGATTACCATCAACCGGATTGCCACAACCCGTCTCATGACTGACCTAACTAGTACATGCCAATTATATTACTCTAATATACTTCTAATGTATGAAAATAAACTAAAGCATGTCTATGATAAATCACTAAGGCACGGTCTGTGTCAACATAGGGTTTCAAGTTTCATTACCACAATTATGTAGAAAATCATAAATTAAGCATCCGAGTTCCTGCTCATATTGAATAACTACGATTGAGTAAAATACTACATTCATTCCATCTAAGACAAGATTTTAGAACAAATATAGAATTTTATATTGAAAATTAAAACGATCTCTTAACTACTATAATGATCACAATATGGTCAACAGTTTCCCCTCGTTTACAATTGAAATAATTAAAAACTACATTACTTGGCTAGGGTTTTGCTAGAAAACCCTAGATATCGAGTTAGTTGGCCATGATAGAAGGTGACTGTATCACTGATCTAGAAATGCTCTCCATGGTCTTCTTCTCCGGATCTCTAGGTCTGAATATGGCTCTCAATAGTAGCACTTCTGATTATGAACCTCAGAAAACTCAATAAACCAACTAACTGAATGAATGAACACTTATGAATGAACTAAAACCGACGACCCCCGACTCTAATATATGATCGTGTTCCAATGATGTAGAGAGGTCGTTTTTAGTCTTTTCATATTAAAATTCATCAAAACCCTAAAATCCCATATATATGTATATACATGTATATATAGGTCTGCAGTCGCAACCATGTCTTGGAGTCGAATCGGGTGTAGAATAGGCAAAAACCATCAAAAATCACAAAAACTTGCCGCAGATACTGTTCAAGCATAGCTGACCTAAGCTTCAAGCGTAGGACAAACGTACGTACCTTCAAGTGTAAAAATACACTTTCCAATCACTTTTTGATTCTGAATGCGTAGGCATAAGTGTAGGTATTTTCTTGAAAACCACTTTTCTCCGTGAATGCACTAAAATGATCGCCTTGAACCCATGATACTTTTTGCTTTTGATGACAGCTTCTGAAAATGCCATTTTTGCCCACCGGGAGCCATTTTTATCTCGGTCTGCCTCTTTGACTCTCCTTTTGGATAGAAAGAACATTCACTTTGGTTAATTCACCGAAGTTAGCTCTATTTCTTCGTTAAGCTCCTGAAACATGCTTTAACACACAAACAACATAAAAATACCAAATAATGAAATGAAAGGACGTAACAATAGTGAGATAAGGGGTTAAAATGTCTAATATTGGACACCTATCAGAATGTTAGTTAGTGCATGATTGCGGTTCCTAGTAGAAAGGAGGTATGACTTGTAACCTTGAGGTTCATTAGTGGTTGATCACTAGAGTTCATGTAGTCGGATTGAGTATCAGTTCCTCTATCAGCCCTTGATGTGTCGGGTGTTGAATGACAATGTGGGAATTGACAGTAATGAGTTACTGTGGTAGATTGCCTTGGTATTTGACGTCGTTGATCATGTCTGTGTCTTCACGTGAGTAAGGAGTTTTTGCATTTCTTCTTTGCCATTCATTGCGTACTTAGGATACGGTTGTTCCCACTTCGCAGTTGTGTAGTTGTTTACCTTTATAGGTTTTCAATGATGTACCTTGTTACGTGAGTTGAGGTTGATTTGTATTTAGTGTTTGGTCACGTTATTTAACTGTACTTATTGTATGAGGAAAGTAAAAGTTATTTTCATTGAGGATTAAGGATTTCGTCGATATACGTTCTAGCTACCCTGGTCATCTGGTAAAGGATTCTTAGTGTCATCTGATTTATATTTACACTTGAGGTGTGGCCTATGGTAGGATTTTTCGTACCATTTGATTTTAGAGTTAGGGACTTAACTTGAAAATAGTTAGGTTTCGCTAAGCAATGAAGTTTATTGGCATAAGAGAATAAGTTGTAGGATATGATGTACTATGGTATGTGATGGAATCTAAGTGATTTAGAACTTTAGTAGAATAGTATGCAGCGTAAGAGTGAGTGAATTGTGTTAATGTATGATTATCATCGAATTGTTAATTAAAGGATTAGTTGAGATGCTTTATTGGGAGACTACTATAGATTATAGATTGGCGACTTCAATAATCGAAGTTTGATCATAGCTTATCCACAAGACTATGGGTCGTAATCGAGATTTAATTGTGATTAGACTTTGGAGATTTAAAGTGTAACCTTAACAATACGATATAGTGAGTATTAACTGAACCAATTAAGAACTTGGGGTTCAAAATGACTGATTCGCGAAGGAATTGATATAATGATTATAGAATTGGATTGTGGAGAGATTCTTTGAGGTCATTATATATGTATTATGGATTGGGATCATGATTATAGATCTAGTACCTTAGTAGTTGCAATTGTAAACTAAATGGTATGGTTATAGGGCCAAGGATAACCATTAATATTAAAAAGATTTGGTGTCTTTGATTTATGGAATTGTCATATGTTTTTCTAGGTAGTAGACCTTTATGATACTCTTGAGGTTAAAGAGTGATCTTCTTTACTGGGATTAATGTGGCACACAGACTTGAGGCACAATCATTGTAGTCATAGAAGTATTGATAGTGATTGTTTAGACTTTTAGTCTTACATTGAGTTTTGGACCTTGGCCTAGTCCTTTCGTGCTTTGGGTTGTTCTGGTGTAGTGTTTTATCGAGCGTGTTTTTATAGGAGCTCACTAGGGTTCGCAATGCTTATTCTATGTGTCCATCTTCCACATATGCGAGCTGGGTCCATCTCATGTCTTGAGTTGGATGGGTGTCGATGATGCCGAGGGCCTGTCCTATGAGGAGCAACCCGTGAGGATATTAGTTGCTCGAGAGCGGGTTTTGTGAGGCAAAACTTTTTCGTTAATAAAGGTCTTATGGCTCCATCGCGGTGTCAAGGAATCGACCAGAGAACGTGAGCGTGAAGTTCGGGGAAAATACCCTGACTTGTTTCTTTCTTATTTACATTTTGATTTCGAGGATGAAATCTCCTAAAGTGTGAAGGCTGTAACATCCGGTATTTTTACATCCTAATTAAAACTTTTTGTTAACAATTAAGTGTTTATGTGATTATGTGCTTAATGTGTTTATGTGCGTAGCATGACTTACATGATTTATTTGAGATAAAATTTGTAAGTTGCATTTTGTATTTTCATTTCGTGAATAATGAAAAGTGTTGAAAATGAATATGGGAAATAAATGACCAAAGGGTAAATTGATATTTTCATAATTGAAAGACTTAGTGGAAATTGTAGAGAAATGACTAAGTGTTAGTGTATGAGTGACATGGTGGTAAATAGAGAGGAAGACATGGTTTAAAAGGGTAATTGAGGGTCAAGATGACACTTTTATAATTAATCCTAAGTTGAGAATAATTTGGTCTTTTCACACTTTAAAGTGTTGTCTCATTCTCAACCATTAATCATGAGTCTTCTTCCACCTTTGCTCACAACCCTTGGATCATAGGGTCTTGTTTGGATGACACACAAATGTATGAATGCATTATTCTTGGTCTTTCATTTGCAAGACTTCCTCTCCACCCTTGGATCATTTATTCATTTTCTTTGCTTTATTCTCAACCCTTGGATTGTGAGAAATGTGAGTGGAAAATGTCTACATTTCTTAAGTCTTCTCCACTTTGCAAGACTTCACATTTTCTTGCAAACACTTTTCTCTCCTCTCCTCCATAGTACTTCACTCTCTTTTGCTCCATGGATGCCAATGTTTGATCATCTCTTGGTTGGTTGGTAGTGAAGTTGTTCTTGAGCTTGTGTTGTTGTTATTCTCCATTTGAGTTGAACTTGGTAAGCTTTTCTCATCTCCCTTTTATTCTTGTAGATTTGTAAACCCCAGCTTTTATTATTTTTGGAAAACTCTTTAAAATCACATGGGTTCTTAAATTCTATTATTGAATCCATTATGGAAATCATTGTGGAGATCTTATTTCTTTTCCCCATTGATTTGATGTTGCTAGCTTGGAGGATATTTGGTTATTAACTCTTGAAGAGTTGTAAGTGTTATTGATCCCTTGGTGTTGGTTCTCTCTTGGGTTCCATTTTTGCGGTTGAGTTATTGGTAAAAGTTTCATCTCTTGATTCATCTAAATTATAAAACTCTAGTTAGATATCATTAGGGTTGGTTTAATTCTTGTGGTTGGAGCCATTTTTGAATGATTTCAGTTTATTATGACACTAGAGTAATATTGTTGTTCCTTGAATGGTGTGTTGCTAGTAGGAAGCTATCATTTTGATCATTTGACTTAGTAGCTTGACTTGGACCTCTTTTAGCATCCTTGTGTTAGCTTGCTTGGATTGAGGTAGGGGAAAAATGAGTTGTTTTAGTTTTTGTACGAAGGCGTGTGCGTCTATGTGTATATATGCCGTATATATATACAATTTGAGTCTTGACAACTTAGACGATGAACTAGGCCCCTGAGAAACATGATTGTGTGATAATAATGTTTGTTGTGAATTATGCTTATGAATGTGAAATTGTAAGCATGATGATGATTTGGGTACAATATATTCCATAGTGATAGAAGCATGTATTGTGATGGAGCATGATTGTTTTTGAAACCCTTAATGCATATTGAGTACAACGTGTAGTGTCAAATTCATGGGTGTTGGTCTATGCAGGTTTTGTAACCATGTGTGAGTTGACTTGTGTTGGATCGTCGCAATTAACTGGCCAGGTGGTGTTTCTCGCTTCTAGCAGAATTAGTTTTTCGAGAAATAGAGAAATGAGGGAGGACTTGGTCCAAACTCCGTTTTCACGAACCTTGTTTTATGTTTATTTTCGATATTCCTTGTTGAGTTTACATCTATCTCTCTAGTGAATGATCATTGTGGACTCTACATCACTTCATGAGCCCGGTATCCTCAGAGTGAATGGTTAGAGTGTGTATCCGTTGACCCTTATAGTTAGGGTGTGTGGTTGTGCGTGTGTACCGTGAGGGTGTTGAGTCACATTGCATTTAAACTATCATAGATGTGGTTGTGATAATTATGTTGATGTATGCTACATTATTGAATGACTATAATGTGAGCATGTTGGGAAATTTTTTTGATGGGTTCGATAGGATCTTGGATTGGCGTGAAAGCCATGTGGGACAAAGAGACCGACCTAAGATTAGTAGCATGTGCCTTGGGTGGGTTGTACCACTCGGACTACCGAGATTGAGGTGATGGCGGTTCCTCTACTGGGCTAGTTCACCCCAGGACTTTATATATTTTTCAGGTGATGATCCCATTAGGAGAGTTCCGTAGTCTTTCCTTGGATGTGTGACACCTTGTCTGCCCTTTTGGTACATGGGTGGTGGAATGTATTAGTTTTGTGAAGCATTAATGTGATAAACTTGTGCACATATGCTTCCTTTCTTGTGAACTTGTGATAAAATATTTAAGAACTTTATTTTTCCGGTTAGCATGTTAGCCGGGTACTTTACATTTTATGTACATCCCTCGAAGCGCTATGCGCGGGGATTCTATTCTTTTGGTGTACTTCGGTGCCGAAAATAAAAACTATGTATTTTGTTCAAACTATAACATGTTTCACCTTAGTGCACTTCAATGTAGACATTGAATCTTTTTATTTTGACCTGTGATGCGGATTATAGCTATTGACTGTGGTCATTAGGGAATTGGACAAAAATGACATTTTTTTAGGTTTTCAAACAAACCCTTTTCGTTTTGAATGGAAAAACCCATTTTCGCCCACCCCCGTAGCCCCGACAAATTATCTTATTTTAGAAATGGTTTTAATCTTATTTTTATAAAGATTTCGACTTTTATAAACCGACAATAGTTAAAACGGAGACCGGGGGCAAGACGGATAAATTTACGAAATTTTAGAGAATCATTTTTACACAAAGTTTGTGTTTTTCGTATTTTCCGAGGTCTTGGTGACTATTTTTGAAATCCACAAATGAAAACTCACTTTTCAAATATTTGTAATTTTTCGGGACCGACGGCGCGAAAAATAGAGTCCGTATGCAAAATTGGTATATTTTTAATCTTAAAGGGGAAAAAGGGTGTAGCCTAGGGGTGTCATGATGCCCTAGGACATCATAACGCCCATGCGCTGTGCAAGTTGGCATGCCATTGTGTCATCCAACGCCCGATTTTCAAAAAATCATATCTGTGAACTCGCATATTCAAATTGAGTTTCGTTTGTTCCTATGGCTTGTCCTAAGTACAAACTACGTATTTGCACTTTGAAATTACTATTTTTCACTTAAAATGACTATTTTACCCTTGGTGAAAGTGGGGCACTTCAACTTTTGGTTTTTGTTGTCATTGTCCGACACCGTTTTCCAAATTCCATATTTTGAGTTTCATTGCTCCGAATTGAGTCCCGTTTCTTCCTACTACTTATTCTAGGTCCAAACTTTGTAGTTGAAACTTGATATTACTATTTTACGTCTGAACTATTTTACCCTTGGATAAACATGGGGTGTTCAAATGATTCGTTTAAAGTGCCCATTGATTCGTTTCACCTTCTTTTCGATCCCGAGTGATCTTTTGATATCCTTTAGGCATGAAATGACCTTTTTACCCTTATTTGGGTGTTTGATGACTATATATTATTATTTTTAATTTATTTTCACTTCCGCGTTATTCCTTTAAGTCTTAGGCTCGTATTTCGGAGTCTTGGAAATTTTGGGCATGACAAAAAGTGTGCACTTTGACCCCTTAACACTGTTTCGTTCACTTTTTTGATTGGAATCCCGTAAAGTGATGAGCGCAAAACACCCTTATAGTTTCAGAATTGTGTCAAAAACTCCCCTCTCAGTCACTGGAAAAGGGCTTGGAGGAGGTTATTTGCACTCTTTGCAAAATATAGGGATGTTTAGAAACCATGAGGGGGGTTTCCCGCACACTATTAAAACCATAGGGGTGTTTAGCACCATTTGTCCATATATATATTATAATAAAAATCGGTTCGATTTGGTTCCAAAGAGGCAAGAACCGGAACCAAACCTAAAATTTTGGTTCATTTATATTAGGAATCGAAACCGGAATCAAAATTGGTTCCTTTGTGCACCCCTAGATATATGGAGTGGAATATATGTGTAGGTTAAATGTGAATTTCAGAACTAGGAAAGTCAATTATCTCACTGTCAATACCATTAGGGACTACTGACTAGGTGTTAGAGGTGCATTTGTTGTCCCACATTGGATAAAGATGGGAAAGTGAATGGGGTTTAAATGGATGGATGTTAGTCCTACCCATCAACTTAAGCTTTTGGGTCGAGCAATAAAGTATCCACTTGTTATAGTTAGTATTTGAGCCAGACCCAGTCCTTGAGCCCGTGCCAAAAACTTGGTGGGCGTCAGGTGTGTGCAAAATATGTGGTTAAAATCAACCCTTAACGACACTTTAGGTTTTACCCTTCTACAAGTGCACAGAACAATTGTGTATAGTTTTGGTTGAGTAGTGGAATATCGATCCTATAGAGACGAGGATTGTTCACTTTAATAATTTAAAAACACTGAATTATAGTTTTTCCAAAAAGAGTTGATTTTTGTAAATTATCTAATATTACTTAAATTAAAATAAATAGCAAAGTAAACTAGTTGATTTTTGTAAATTATCTACCAATAACCGCATAACATAGTTCAAATTCTAAATTCAATTGCATGAGGGCAATCCATTGATTGTGAATCAGATCGCACCGTGCAAACAATTTGACCCCAAAAAGGATTACTCTCAACTAGATCGCGATAACCCATCTTAAGACTAAACTGATTAGTGCATACCGACTACTAACAGAAAAGTAAATTAAAGCATGAAAATAAACTAAGGCATGTCTATATTAGTTTGTTAGGGTATGGCCTGTGTCAACCTAAGGTTTTGAGTTTTATGACCACCATTGAGTAAAAAATCATAGATTAAGTATCCGAGTTCCAGGCCATAGTTAATAATTGTGATTGTATAAGATAAATATATTCGAAAAGTCTAAGACAAGAATCAATTCAAATATATAAACTTGTATCACGAATAAAAACGGTCTCAAATCTAACACAATCATCACAATATAGTCACAAATTCCCCTCTCTACAATTGAAAACAAAATCAGAACTACATTACTTGGCTAGGGTTTTGCGAGAAAACCCTAGATACCGAATTTGTTGATCATGGCTGAGGGAGTCTGCATTGTTGGTATAGAAACGCTCCCCATGACCTTCTCCTTCGGATCTCTAGGTCTTTAATGGTGATTCTCTTCAATGGAAGGGAACTCTATGAATGAATGTGTATCTCCAAAACAGAACTAAAAATAATCCTAGAAGCCCCCTTTCTAAACCCTAATTCTCTCATATTTATAGACAAGTGAGGGAAACCCTAATGGTTGCCATTTTCTGTAATTTCATAATACATTAATATTCTCATAAAATCAGATGTAAATATTTGTATAAGCTTGTACGTATAGGTGTGGAATCACCGATCACTTGAAATATCAAAGTAGGGACAAAATTGGAAAATTTTAAAACAACTCCGAAACAACTTCAGCACGTCGAGGGATCACATGACCATCATATGGGACCTACGCTCCTGACCTACACTTGGGTGTAGATCCTGGGCGTAGGTCTAGAGTGTAGGGTCCAAAACCACAGAGTAGCTTAGGAGAGTAGGTTGGGTCCAATTTGCCCATTTTTCTCTCTGGTGATGTAAGTATTATGCACTTTTGATGTAAAAACCTGTCTTTTTGTATTTGAGCTAAACTGATCGCCTTTGACTCCCGATGCTTTTCAGTGAAGTAATAATATTTGAAAATAATATTTTTGCCCTTCTGGTGAGATAATGATGTCGTGAAATGACCATTTTGCCCTTCGGTAGCTCTTCTTTACTCTGACGCACCTCTTGATTCCTTTCTCGAGGTAGAAACGAACACGAACTCAGTTAATTCACCGAGATTATCTCTATTTCTTCATTAAGCTCCTGAAACATGCTTAAAGACATAACAAGCGCAAGATAGGGGCGAAAAATGACCAATATTGAGCACCTATCACATGCTAAACTCCTAATTGGTGTTTCTCACCCCGGGTGAGTCCGGGTTCAAGGTGGGCAGGCTGGGTCGTTATACCGCAACGAGGGCATTGCACGGGTTTGGATAGGGGAGAATGTTAGAGGTGCATTTGTTATCCCACATCGAATAAAGATGGGAAAGTGAATGGGATTTAAATGGGTGGTTGTTAGCGCTACCCATTAGCTTAAGCTTTTGGGTTGAACCACGAAGCATCCACTCGTTACACTAGGAAACTAAATTCTCAATATAATAAAATCAATGCAAAATTACTGAAAATCGACCTGAATTATTACTAATTTGCACTAAATTCATTGAACTAAAAAAGTAAGCAATTAACTCCCTGAAATTTCCAGTTATTACATTTTACCCCCTCGAGTTAATTTATAATTAAAAATGACAGAATTACCCTTAATATATAGTTATTCATTAAAAGTATTAAATCACAGTAATGTTAAAACACTGTGAAATTACCTAGACTATAGTGAAAACAGCCTAGGGGGGGTGAATAGGATTTTGGTCGATTTTATGATCAATTAAAATTATTTAGCGGAAATTCAATTTTAATTAGTCACAAACCCTAATTCTCGATTCAGTTCACAAAAACAGATCAATCAAGTAAATATGAATATAAGTGCAGAAAATTAAATCATGAGAAGACACAAAGATTTTTAAGTGGAAAACCTTGGAAAGACTCTAAGTAAAAACTACGGATACACTCAGGTATCGATGCACTATGAATTAGAGAATTTGTACATACTCTATGAAAATAGAACTTATAACCACTGTAATTTATTGTTCTTCACTCGATGTTTGAAAGTCTAGATTCACTCGCGCTCCATGAAGCTTTCGCTTCAATCTCCGTACTCTGACAACTATGTTTCTCAACATATCAAAATCACCACGAAGCCTCCTAATTCAATCTCCGAACTCAAAATGCTCCGCTTTTCGAAACGGATCAACGTAACCTCGTTGCTATAGATGGTGTGTGAATGTTTCAGCAACTATACCAATCAATCGTGCCTAGAGATCGTCGATGTAGAAGCACGATTGAAGACGTCCAATGACAAGAGAGAATTTGTGTATCTCTAATCACTCAATGATATTCTCTCACTATATGTATATCTCTGTAGAAGAAGAAGAAGTTGTAGAAAACTTGCAGATAATTCTTCAAAATGTGCCTCCTCTTATTGTAACTTGTGTATTTATAGACAATGATGATCCAAACCCTATATTCTGGTGAATATAATATATATATAGCACACACTTTGATGTATATAAGTGTGGTCATATTATAAAACCAACCCCCGAACAATTTGGATATCGCAGGCAAAATATGGCAAAAACTTGTCGTAGCTACACTTCAAGTGTAGGGGGCCTACGCTTCAAGTGTAAAAATGTGTTTTCCAGCCACATTTTGAAATTGAAAGCGTAGGTATTTTTGTCAAAACCACTTTTCTTTACAACTGTGCCAAAATGACCCTCTTGAACCCACGATACTTTTTGCTTGAAGAGACGGCTTTGGAAAATGCCATTTTCGCCCTCTAGGAGATATTTTTCATCAATATGCTCACTTTCATGCTCCACATGTATTCTTTATTACTTCAATGCTTGATTCTGCCTTTGATAAAGCTTATCAATGTCATTAACATCAAACCGACCTATCTAACACTCAACATGGTTATTGTCTAGAACATGCCATAAATAAACAATATACAAAAATGTTTTTACAATCTCCCCCTTGGCATTTCTGAGACAAAACCATATTTTACAATATATCCTTAGAAATAAAAACATATATCCTCACAAATAACAACATAACATCTATACCTATGAACACACACCAACAAATATAGATATAAACTTTCACTTTGTTTTCATGACAGCCAATCCTGTAACCACAACACTGAATAAACCATTAAACGCAAGTATGGAAAATAGATATAAACCAACATAATGATCATCATAAAATAATAACAACAATGCACACATAATGATCATCATTCTCCCCCTGAGAATAATCTCTCTCTTGCTAAATACTTCTCCCTTTTAATCAATCAAACAATCTCTCCCCCTCACTTAATACTTCTCCCCTTTTTTGTCACTGAAATGTCAAGCAAAGAGAGTATATGACATATCAACAATGTAGAGAGATACAAGGAAATACTCAATAAAAAACACCAAGATATAGAACTCTTATCAGAATATATCCAAATTCTCAGGATTAAAGACATCTCTACTATACATGACCCTATTACTAATTCATGAATGTAAAATGTCATGAATAAAAATAAAATAAAATATTTTTGTTTTTAGAAATCTATGAGCAAGGTAGTAGAGACACAAAGTCAATCATTAACACATCGTATTCTCATACTTAACTCGACCATTATACACATGTTATAGAATAAAATCAGCAAACATACCTTGTAAACTTAAGAATGCATAAGTCAAGTTTTGCAAATAAAGATATATATGAAGATTCCCATGTGTAAGCACTAAGGCAAGATGAAAATAATACATATTAAAACTGATATTCTCTCTACCAACCGTGATGATAATTCAATCCAAGATCCACACTAGAAGACAAAAAAACTTTCTCTTTGTCACACAATTTCCTCCTTTCATCTTTTCAACTTTTTCACCATATCCCTTTTTGTCTTTCTAAACTTCGGACTTTCCAGTGAGGATTTTTAGTCCCTACCAATTGGGCCCGAGCTTCTTCCATGGGATTTATGTTCATTAGTCTTCTCCCCATTTTACGCGAACACTCAATGCTTATTGAGGTAAGAGGTCTAGTTACTCAGATTGAAGAACTACTTTTTGCATTTTTATATCTTAAACATCTCATTCTTTACTTTTTTTTCAACATTACTATACATATGTAAAAAATATTTCATGCATAGACCAATCTAGCATAGCTCATGAACCTTCATACCACTTCGGGTTGAATGAAAAAATTAACAGATTCAGCAGACATTATAATCATCACCGAAGCAACAAGCACCTAAGATTAATATTTTATAACATAAAATAATAATGACAAGTGATCATCCAAAAATCTTAGGTCAGACTGAAACCTCTACTTCACATATGCATAATGAGACAAGTAAATATGAAAATAAAATAAAATATGACAACTTTTGTACTCTAGCCAAGCTCAACAGTCTCATAATTTTTATTGTCATTTATTTCAAAATAAAATGCATGCATAAAAAATAATACAAATGCATAATTACATATCAATTCTAGGAAAATAATGTAGTGTGTTCCTAGAATGATAGATAAGAAGGTATCTATTCTAAAGATAGCATACTAATAGATTTCCTAAGACTAACATGCTTTTGAAAATCTAATGGTTTTGTAAAGATAATTGTTAACTGAGAATCTATGGATATGAACTCTAGAGACACTATACCATCTTCAACAAGATCACGAATGAAATGATGTCGAATATCTATATGCATTATCCTAGAGTGTTGAACAAGATTTTTAGAAATATTTATTGCACTCGTGTTATCATAGAACACAGTCATTGTACCTTGAGAAAAACCATAATTCTAAAACATTTGACGCATCCACAAAACCTGAGTACAACAATTACCAATTGCTATATACTCAGCCTCAGCAATGGAAAGAGAAACACAATTCTGCTTCTTGCTATGCTAAACAACTAAGCAATTTCCAACATAAAAACACCATCCACTGGTACTTTTTCTATCATCAACATTACTGGCCCAATCAACATCAGAAAAAGATGCGATATCAGTATTAGTACCTAATGGATACCACAGTCCATAATTTACTGTCCCTTTAACATTCTTGATTATCCTTTTCACAGCAGTAATATGAGACTCCTTAGGACTTGTCTGGTAACGTGTACACAAACCAACACTAAAAGCAATGTTAGGTCGACTGGCAGTCAAATACAACAAACTCCCAATCATACTCCTATAAAGTGTAAAATCGATATCTTTTCCTTTAGTATCCAAGCTAAGCTTGACACTTCTACTCATAGGAGTGAGAACATCCTTAGCCTTTTCCAAACCAAACTTCTTCACCAATTCTAATGTATAACGAGTTTGGGAAACAATAATCCCATCACTCAAATTTCTAACCTAAAGCCCTAAAAAGAAGTTCAATTCACCAATCATGCTCATTTCAAATTCATGTTTCATTTGATCTCCAAAATAATGAGCAAGTTGATTAGAAGTGGAACCAAACACAATATCATCAACATAGCTTTGAGCAACAACTGTATCACTCTCAATTTTCTAAATAAATAGTGTTTTGTCCACTCCCCCTTGAGCTAAACCTATTCCCAATAGGTAATCAATCAACCTTTCATGCCAAGCTCTAGGAGCTTGCTTTAGCCCATACAATGCATTTTTCATCCTGTAAACATGACCCGGACAATTAGGATCTTGAAACCCTTTCGGCTGGTCTACATATACTCCTCATGTAGAATGCCATTCAAGAATACACTCTTTACATCCATCTGATACAACTTAAATCCAAGATGACAAGTGATAGCAAACAAAATCATAATAGATTCAAGCCTAGAAACTGTAGCGAAAGTCTCATAAAAATCAATACCCATCATCTGAGTATATTTTTGAGCAATAAGCCTAGCCTTATTCCTAACTACTATACCATGTTCATCATTTTTATTCTTGAATATCCACTTGGTACCAATCACATTTATCTCCTTCGGTCTAGGCACAAGATACCACACATCATTCTTAACAAACTGCAGAAGTTCTTCTTGCATAGCATTAAAGCAATCACTATCTTGAAGAACTTCTTTGACATTTTTAGGTTCCAAAGAAGATGTATAGCATGCATACGAAACCTTATTCCTAGCCTTTCTATGTGTCACCATCATCTGATCAACAGATCCTATAACATTATCCAAAGGATGGTACAACTTTACCTTTACAGATGATTCTTTAGAAAAAGTAGGTTGAACATCACCAATTTGATCATGTGATTCTACAGGACTTGAAGTATCATCATTAACAACATTATCCTCTTCCTAAACCTCAAAAGAATCATTATCCAATATAAAGAATGACTCACTATCTTCCTCCTCAGCAGACATTGGAGACTCATCAACACATGAGTCATCAACCACTACATTTGCAGATTCCATCATAGTTTGAGTTCTAAGGTTAAACACCTTATATGCTCGACTAGTCAATGAATAACCCAAAAATATTCCTTCATCACTCTTAGACTCAACCTTCCCAATAGATTCACGATCTTTAAGAATATAACATTTTGCTCCAAATACCTTGAAATCTTTGACATTGGGTTTCTTGCCAGGAGTTTTTAAGATGCCAGGCCTAAAATAAACTCTGTTTGAGGTGTAACACGCTGTGTTCACCGCTTCGGCTTAACGATACCTAGGAACATTCTTATCTTGTAACATAACATTAGCCATTTTATGAATAACCTTATTCTTCCTCTCAACAACTCCATTTTGTTGTGGAGTTTTTAGTGCTGAAAAATCATGCTTTATTCATCTCTCATCACAAAACACTTCAATTTCAGAATTTTCAAACTCCCTTCCATGATCACTCCCCACTCTAGAAATGGAACAATTCTTCTCAGTCTGAATTCTTAAACAAATCCTCTTAAAACTTTTAGAAGCTTCATAATTTTCACTTAGAAATCCAACCCATGTAAACCTTGAGTAATCATCCACCACGATAAAAATATACTTATTTCCTCCTTTGCTCATGGTCCTAGTGGGACCTATTAAATCAATATGCAATAACTGTAAAGGTCTAGAAGTACCAATGATATTTGTCTTTTTGTGCTGACATTTGACTTGTTTACCCTTCTGACGTGATCCACACACAACTCCTTTTGCATAACCAAGCTTAGGGACTCCCTTAATAATTTCACTCTTAGTAATTTTTGTTAATTCTCGAAAATTAACTTGTCCTATTCGCTGATGCCAGATTTTAACTTCATCAAGTTTAACTCTATTGCATAACAATTTAGAACTAGGAACAATGCAATAATAATTATTAGTTGAACGCATACCTTCCATCATACAATTCCTAGAAGAGTCAATGATTGAACACTTATGAGGACAAAAATTGACCTTATGATTGTTATCACATATCTGACTTAAGCTCAACAAATTTACTTTAAGACCCTCTACATAAAACACATCTTCTAGTTTAGGTAGATTAGGAATCACAAATATACCTTTTCCTTTAACATTTGACTTCTTTCCATCACCAAACGTTACTATCCCACCATGACAGTCCTCGAGAAAACCAAAAAATGACTTATCTCCAGTCATATGCCTCGAACATCCACTATCTAGATACCAAGAAGTAGATTTGCATGCTCTAAGAGCAGTATGAACTACAAGAGAATGTAACTCACCTTTGCGGATCCATGCCTTCTTCATTTTCGGACCTCCATTCGTCAATCTTGACAAATTCTTCATTTCTTCATTCAACATTCGAATTTGATCTTGAACATGATCTCCATGTTGAACTCTTTGTTCCATTACTGACTTCAACACCTTCCCTCGCAGCTTAGAACACCTAGGTCGAATGTGACCTCTGACACCACAATGGTGACATATAGGAACGAACCTCTGAACTCTATCAGTCAACCTCCTATGATATCTAGCAGTAAGAAATTGCTTGCTTTCAATACGTCATTTGACATAGGCTTGACCACCAGGATTCCAATATGATTTTCCTTGTGAAAAACTAGATGCTACATGGGGGGCCTTTACAAAGGTGGTTTTTGCAGCAACATTCGAATTTTGCAAACTCCAACAAAACCCAAACCCTTTGTATTTCCTACTGATTTTCCCTTACTCAACATCTCATCAAGCTTAAGAGTTCCTTCAGACCATTTACAAAGAGTTAATTTAACATTTTTCAGCTCTTTTTCTAAATTCTCAATCTTAGTAGATTTCTCAACCAAATCCTTATTTAGACCATCTACTAACTTCAAAGCCTCAGTCTTTTCAAGTTCAGACTTATTCAAATCCTCAATCAACTTGGCCTTATGAGTCTGTAGGAGATTTTGAGTTTTAGAACTATTGACTAATTCATCTTTTAAAGTATGTAATTCTTTGTCCATGTTAAAACTCTTAGTCAATAGTTTCATGTGATTTTTATGAAGTTGTGCAGTGTTATTAAGTAATTTGTCATAAGACTCTTGAAGCGTATCATCATAACTTTCATTACTCTCAGAACCTTCTTCTTCAGACAACGCCCAACTTGTAGCAACTTTTTTAACATCCTTGCTCTGTGCAGCAAACACGGTGAAATTGTTAAAATCATCACCTACTTCTGAGTTTGTCGCATCACTAGCTGATCCATTGTCAGAGTCATCATCCCAGCTGACAGCTAATCCTTTGGATTTCTTCAAAGTGTTTGCAAACGTTGCAACTATGTGACCATATCCTTGACATTCAAAACATTGGGGTTTCTTCTTTTTAGGATCAGACTTGCCCTTCCTAGTTTGAGTCTTATTTCTACTTCTAGACTCACCTAACTTATCCCCAAATTTTTATCCTTGGCTATTATGTTTAGCCCTAACAAATTTGTTCAACCTCATAGTAAACATGGCTATATCATTCAGACTCAACTCACTTTCTTCATCAAGTTCAACATGTTTCTCCCTAGTGGTATTGAAAGCTATGCTCTTCTCTTTTGTGCCACTAGCCTTCTTAGGAGGATTTTTTAACATCTCTTTCTCATACGATTTTAAATTTCCATCCAATTATTCAACTTTGATTTCTTTAAGACTCATGACCTCAGATATGACAGTCACCTTAAACCTAAAACGCTTAGGCAGAGACCTAAGAATTTTCTTCACTATGGTAGTATCGGGAATAAGCTCACCTAGATTATGACATCATGTCACAATATCAATTAATCTAGTCTCAAAGTCGGTAAAAACTTCATTCTCCTCCATCTTCCACTGTTCAATTTGAGAATTCAAAATTTGAAGCTTTAATTGTTTCACCTTCGACGTTCTTTCATGAGTGACTCGGAGAATGTCCCAAGCTTTCTTGGCAATCATGCACGTAACAATCCTCTTGAACTCACTCGGAGTTACATCAATGTATAATGCATTCAGCGCATTCGAGTTCCAATTCGCACTATTCATCTCGGCAGTAGTCCACTTGCTCGATGATTTTGGTATTGATTCATTGGCCGCGTTGTCTTTCACAGTAGGAGGTGAATATCCTACTTCAACAGCATTCCACACTCTCTCATCTAAAGATCTTAAAAACGCTCTCATTCTCGCTTTTCAATATGTGTAATTCGACCCATCAAACAAAGGGGATCTAGATATGGACATTCACGATCTAACCCTATGTATTTAACCTAAATCGGGGCAACCACGCTCTGATACCAATTGAAATTACCTAGACGATAGTGAAAACAACTTAGAGGGTGGGTGAATAGTCTTTTCGTCGATTTTATGATCAATTAAAATTATTTAGTGGAAATTCAATTTTAATTAGTCACAAACCCTAATTCTCAATTCAGTTCACAAAAACAGATCAATCAAGCAAATATGAATATAAGTGCAGAAAATTAAATCATGAGTAGACACAAAGATTTTTATGTGGAAACCTTGGAAAGACTACATGTAAAAACCACGGATACACTCGGGTATCGATGCACTATGAATCAGAGAATTTGTACAGACTCTATGAAAACAAAACTTACAACTGCTATAATTTGTTGTTCTTCACTCGATGTCTAAAAGTATAGATTCACTTGCGCTCCATGAACCTTTTGCTCCGATCTTCGTACTCTGACGGCTCTGCTTCTTAACAAATCAAAATCACCACGAAGCCTCCTACTTCGATCTCCGCACTCAGATGGCTTCGCTTCTCGAAACAGACCAACGCAACCTTGTTGCTATAGATGGTGTGTGAATTTTTCAGCAACTATACCATTCAATCGTGCATAGAAATCGTCAATGGAGAAGCACGATTGAAGACGTCCAATAACAAGAGAGAATTTGTGTATTTCTAATCACTCAATGATATTCTATCACCATATGTATATCTTTGTAGAAGAACAAGAAGCTTTAGAAAACATGCAGAGAATTTTTCAAGACGTGTCTCTTCTTGTTGTAGACTTGGTTATTTATAGACAATGATGATCCAAACCCTAAGTTTTCTCTTTTCTCATAATTTCACATCAAAACCCTATATTCTGGTGAATATAATGTATATAACACGCACTTTGATGTATATAAGTCGTGGTCATATCATAAAACCAACCCCCGAACAATTTGCACATCGCAGACAAAATTTGGTAAACACTTACCGCAACTACGCTTTAAACGTAGCAGGGCCTATAAGCGCACCTCCAAGCATAAAAATGTATTTTCTAGCCATTTTTTGAAACCGCAAGCGTAGGTATTTTTGTCAAAACCACTTTTCTTCACAACTGCACCAAAATGACCCTCTTGAACCCATGATATGTTTTGCTTGAAGAGACGGCTTCGGAAAATTCCATTTTCGCCCTCTAGGAGACATTTTTCCTCAATATGCTCACTTTCATGCTTCACATGTATTCTTCATTACTTCAATGCTTGATTCTACTTTTGATGAAGCTTATCGATGCCATTAACACCAAACCAACCTACTAACACTCAATATGGTTATTGTCTAGAACATGCCATAAATAAACAATATACAAAAATGGTCTTACACATTGGTCACCTTTTAGTATTTATATTCTTATATATTTATAATTTGTTATAGTTTAATAATGACGACTTATATTTTAATTTATTTATTATGAATATTAACAAGATAAAAGTGCAAAATACCCCACTGAATTATCCTCAAGTGAGCATTTGTTTTTATATATTTTACAATAATTTCATTTTTTGATTTATGCCGAAATAAAAAATTAATACCCAAATATTTTTTTAACTACCAATTGGAGTAAAATTTCGAAGTACTAATTAATATTTTTTTTTTGTTTTTAAATTTTGTTTTTTATATTTTACTATACAAGAAAAAAATTGATTTATGCCGAAATATTTTATTTTCGAACTACCAATTAGGGTAAAATATAAAATAATTTAAGTCTGAAATATAAAAAAATATTTTCAACTAAGAATTAGTTTTTTTTTGTTTTTGTTTTTTAATTATATTCTAAAAAATTTCAGTAAACCCCCCTCTAGTTTCAGGGGCAGTTTTGTCTTAAATTGGAGAAATGGGGGCAAGTTGATCATATGTGAAACCATAGAGGGATTATTCAAAAGTACATGATTTTTTTTGAATAATTTTGAAACAATAGGGGGTGTTTTATGATATTGCCTAGTATATTACTACTATCATTAACAATCATTGATATTATATACCTCTATATTTTGTAAAATTATAAATGTGCTTCCACTAAAATTATGAAAAATTGTAAAAGATCTCTTTAAAATTATTTATCTAATCTCAATGAAACTTCCTTTTAGTTGGCCTAGCATGCAAAAACTCATTGTTAGATATCGACTTTGACCAAATTAGCTCTATCTTTGCATCGACACCTTGAACCCCTATCACATAAAGCATACACATTCTCATCTGAACCAATAACTAACGAATCTCTGCGTGCTTTGGGAGCAATTCGATCGGATGTCGTGGCCAGAAAAAATGCGCATTATCACTGAAAAGCAATCAACAAGTCTTCTAGTGCCATGTTACCCAAAACCACAAGACTCAAATATATAGCACAAAATATGGTACAAAGAAAGAACCGTTCAAGAAGAAAAATAGAAACCACACTTATCATTTCACACTTACCTTTATCTTTTAGGGTCCTTTCGGCTGCACCGTTTTGGCCTTAAATTTGGATTTACATTCTAATTTCAAAGATTCCATTATTCATTTGCTCAAAATAATTTGAATTTGGAATTGTATTGTAACATTCCGCTCCAACACTTGGTATAATATTGTCCGCTTTGGGCCCAACCCGCATGGTTTTGCTCTTGGGCTCCTCCCTAAAAGACCTCATACCAATTGGAGACAACACTGCACATATAAGTACATTCCCAGACCTCTACCCGGGCGATGTGGGAAATCACAATCACCCCCCTTGGGATCCAGCGTCCTCGCTGGCGACCCACGGGTGATGTGCATGCTCCCACACTTAATTCCGGCCGGGCTCTGGCTCTGATACCAAATGTAACACCCTGCTCCAACACTTGGTATGATATTGTTCGCTCTGGGCCCAGCCTGCACGGTTTTGCTTTTGGGCTCCTCCCAAAAGGCCTCATACCAATTGGAGACAACACTGCATATATAAGTACATCCCCAGACCTCTACCCGGACGATATGGGACATCACAATCACCCTCCCTTTGGAACCCAGCGTCCTCGCTGGCGAACCACAGGTGATGTGCTGCTCCAACACTTAGTATAATATTGTTCGCTTTAGGCTCATCTCGCACGATTTTACTCTTGGGCTCCTCCCCAAAAGGCCTCATACCAATTGGAGACAACACTGCACATATAAGCACATTCCCAGATCTCTAACTGGGCGATGTGGGACATCACAATCACCCCCCTTGGGACCCAGTGTCCTCGCTGGCGAGCCACAGGTGATGTGCATTCTCCCATACTTAATTTTGGCCGGGCTCTAGCTCTGATACTAATGGTAACACCCCGCTCGAACACTTGGTATAATATTGTTCGCTCTGGGCCCAGCCCGCACGGTTTTGTTCTTGGGCTACTGGCCTCATACTAGTTATAGACAATACTGCACATATAAGTACATCCTAGACCTCTACCCGGGCGATGTGGGACATCACAATGACCCCCCTAGGACCCAGCGTCCTCGCTGGCGACCCATACATATCACCCGTGGGTTGCCAGCGAGGATGCTGGGTCCCAAAGGGGGGTGATTGTGATGTCCCACATCGCCCGAGTAGAGGTATGGGGATGTACTTATATGTGAAGTGTTGTCTTCAATTGGTACGAGGCCTTTAAGGGAGTAGCCCAAGAATAAAACAATGCGGGTTAGGCTCAAAGGGGACAATATCGTACCAAGAGTGGGGTCTTAACCCATGGGTAACACCAGCGAGGACGCTGGGTCCCAAGAGGGGGTGATATCTTCAATTGGTATGAGGCCTTTTGGGAGGAGCCCAAGAGCAAAACCGTGCGGGCTGGGCCCAGAGCGGTCAATATCATACCAAATATTGGAGCGGGGTGTTACATGTATTCCAATTTCAAATCCACTAATTTCAAAATTTGAATTCTATATGAGAATTTATGATTTCAAATTCCAAATCTTTTCAAAGTCTTCAACTTAATAAATTCTCTCTCTAACAACTAACTTTTTACAACTACAAACTTACATATATATTCACAAAGACCTATATATACATATGACTATATATATACATACAAACATATATACACTCATGTATATATACATATGTACATATGTAGATGCATAAAAATACACAATAATGATTGGATTAAAATTGGATCCTCTATTAAATCTTTGGCCTTGTATTTATACATAATTCTGGTAAATGGGTCAAGCCTATTTACCCAAGTTTATCAATCCCTTAAATTAGGGGATTTAATAAACTCTATTCCTTTTTGGGACTCTCTATTCCATAAGTAGGACAACTCCTTGACTTATGGATCACTTATCTTCTAGAGAATTCTATGGGCCAATTTATTTCTTCGGCCCATCCGTCTTCGGCCCATTTGTCTTTGGCCCATCAGTCATCGGTCCATCAGTCCTGTGACCCATCCTAGTTAGGCCATGTATTATTTTGACTATTACACAGGCCCCTGAGGTTATGGGCTTATGATTTTCTTTTAAAGCCCATGACCGAAAAATACATATATATATACATGTACTTTATGGGAAATGAGGAGGATAAGTTGTCATGTCATCATTAAGTATTTAATGGCATTTCAAATTAAGAGGCCATTATTCCCTTAATCCTCGCACCACGACGACTCCTCGTAGGCTGTGTGACCTTCGGGTTTCGCGCATCCTTTGTCATGCCTTTCTCTTTCTATAAACCCCCCTCAAACTACTTCATTTCTCCATTCACCTCATTTGCAACTTTTTACTCCTGCATATCTTTCTCGATTTCTGCTTCTGGAACCCATTTCTATTTCACTTTTGCATTCTTTTTTGTCAGTCAGTTAAGGTCCACCATCAGAACCGAAGTCTGGTTCTACCCGGAGCCTTTCTTGATTGTTCGCTATCATCTGAGTAAGTCGGACGGTCTTTACCTTTTCTTTAATTTTCACCTCTGCCCCTCTTCTGTCTCTTCTACCTTTCTTAGCACCATGTCTGACAACGACGACACCCGATCGGTAGAGGAGGTCGTTCTGTCCTCTACTACTGGTAGCGATCCCACCAGTAGTGATAGCCCTCCGTCTACCCATCAAGGGGCTCCAAGAACAGTTCCCCAAAATACCGATCTTTTGGGTTCGTCAATGAATTCAGGAACACCCATTTTAAGGGGTCCCAGTGAATCAGTGGACCCCAAGTCCTCTGAACCATTTGTAGTGGCCCCACTTAAGAAATTCCATCCTGAAGTAGATGTCAAACATCTTCGGGCAGAGACCCATGTACTTGGGGATGTAGATGTGGACCCTTACCCAGGTTACTTAGATTTTACCAAGAGTCAGGGACTCTAGCCCGGTAGCATTCTGCTATCGGCAGTTCACCTTAAGGTTCTAAGGTTCCCCCTTTATCCATTCTTTCACTATGTGTTCTTCATGTTAGGCTTAGACCCCCTTCAACTCAACCCGAACAACCTTATGATTCTGTCCATGCTCCTATTATACAATAGAGATCTAGACCTTAACCTAGGTTTAACCGACTTACTTCTTTGTTATTTTTTTCAAAATGCCAGAGAAAGTAAGGGTAGATACAACCTCTTCCCCTTCCACGGTCGGAGTATATGCTCTGGTACTGAAAAGTTTGATAAGGAGTGGAAAAAAAGAATGGTAGTGGTGAGCGGGAATTGGTCTTACCCTTTTTCTCATATATTCCTAATCCTCACTACGTTCGGTGCCATTCGCTTACCTGTCTACCGTCCCCTACATCGGGGGGAGTATGCATATAAATTTTTAAGCTATGAGGATAGAGAAATCCCTACGTCCCTTATAAAACGACGTGTAGCCCTCCTGAAAACCAAGATCTGGAACAATGTCTGGTCTGCTACAGATCTTCTGACTTTGGCAAACCTGTAGTCAATTTCTAACTTGGGTGCTATTGTTGATAGGAAGGACCTCCCCGACAAACCTCTTTCTGCCAGACGCCCTCAAGTTCCTGAAAGGGTCAATCTGGTTAATGTTGTGCCACTTTCAACATAACCTCCAGGGCCTCCAGTACCTCTGCCAACACAGAGTCTGGTAGCTCCGCCTCAGCCTCCTCCTGTAAATCCTCCTGTCGTAAGGACCCGATCTAGTACAGGCGGTGGAACGTCCAGTAAAAGGCCTAGGACTCAAGCTGTTGATGCCTCTACAAGCGAAACCCCTCAGGCTCAGGAGGCCCCCCGTAGTTCTATTCCATGGGAGCTAAAGCTCATTCTACCCGATGGGACTCTGGTCTGCGCCGATCAGCTCACCATTACCCAGCCAGAAGCTCTTCGGGCTATGGCAAAAGGGATTTGGACTCCAGCCGATAGGTCTGCCCAGTCAAAAATCTCCAGGACTGATCTTGCGAAGAAGACTTCCATAATGGTCATGGAGGTATACACTTGTTCTTCCTTTCTGTAACTTGGTTCATTATTGTTACCACTTTATGTACTAACATGTCTTTTCTGTGCAGCTTCTTTATGGGGTCTAGGCCTACAACAATGTTGTGGAGTCTGATGTCAAGGAAATGGCCAATATAAAGGCCCAGATCAAGCAAAATGACGCGCATTGGGTCGCTCTAGTCAAAGAGGCAGATGGTCTTTGTCAGAGCGTCTCGGAGCAGAAAAACCTCCTGGAGACCGGTGAAGCAGAGAAGAGGGCTTTGACTGCCGAAAAGCTAGCTTTAGCCACTAAGCTTGAAGAGATGAAGGCAGCCTACTAGAAGATTGCTGTCGAAAAGGCGGAATAAGATAACCTTCTAGCTCTTAAGCGGTCCAAGGTTGAGGTGTGCCGCTTGGGGGGTCTAGATATGCACAGCCGGTACACCACCATCTGTGATATCCGAACGGTCAGAGCGTGGTGAGAAAGGCATGAAATGGAGCATATTCCTTTGGCATATCGAGAGTTCAATACTGTTGAAGAATTTAATGCTTTCATGGGAGTGTCCCTTCCTTACAAAACCCCTCCTGCTTCTGAAAACGAGAAGCGGTTCGCCGCTATTTTGAAGAGAGAAGACTGTCATCCTCTCGAGTAGAATAGGTTTTTTCAAGTTTATCTATTCTTACCCTTTTCAGAAGAGTATTTTGGTAATATCCTCTTTTATTAATGAATTTTTTTTCCTATCTCAGTGTCTATTTTGCTTTCTTTTTTATGCAATATTTAGTCTTCAGGCATATGACCCTTAATGCTTGTTCCTCTTACTCTGGTTGGTTCATTTTATGTTTTGAACTTCAGCACTTAGGAAATTTTTTTCAATTTTTTAAGCCTTCGAGAATATGGCCCCTAAAGCTTTGTTTTTGTCCTCTGGTTAGTTCAAATTAGGTTTGAACTCAACATTTAGGAAAAAATTAAAAAATGGAGCCTTCGGGCATTTGGTCCCTAAGGCTTGTATTTGTCCTCTAGTTAGTTCAAATCAGGTTTGAACTCAACACTTAGGAAAAGTTTTAATTTAAAAATGGAGCATTCGGGCATCTGGCCCCTGAGGCTTGTATTTGTCCTCTGGTTAGTTCAAATCAGGTTTGAACTCAACACTTAAGAAATTTTTTAATTTAAAATGGAGCCTCCGGGCATCTGGCCCCTTAGGCTTGTATTTTTCCTCTGGTTAGTTCAAATCAGGTTTGAACTCAACACTTAGGAGAATTTTAATTTTTTAAACCTTCGGGAATATGGCCCCTGAGGCTTTATTTTTGTCCTCTGGTTAGTTCAAATCAGGTTTGAACTCAATACTTAGGAAAATTTTAATTTAGAAATGGAGCACTCGCATAAAATAGAATGTATCTTTATTGACATGAACATAAGAATCATAAAGCAGAGGTGCCGAACATCGGGCACATATGCTTTATTATAATCAGTAAAAGGTGTCATATGTGAGACACAATTTTATTGTTTTAACAAGAAAAAGAAACTTCCTAAGGATAATATCTCTTCACCCGATAATCATTCTGAGAGTTGGGCTCGATGCGGCCTGTTTCGCTCTTTTGTACCCGATAAGCACCGCGTCTGATGACCTCAATTATTGTGTAAGGTCCTTCCCATGTTTCTTGTAATTTGCCTACAATCCCAATATTCCTTCTGAGTACCATATCGCCTACCTGGAATTATCTTCTCATGACTTTCTGATTGAATCGTGCCTAACTTGTTCCTGGCAGGCAGCCAGCCTTATCCTGACAACTTCCCTTTTTTCCTCTAGTAGGTCCAAATCATGGGCCAGGTGCTGATTGTTTGGTCCTTCCTCCCAGGCCTGGCATCTCAAAGTAGGTACTCTTAATTCGGTCGGGATAACGGCTTCAGCCCCATAAGCCATGGCGAATAGGGTCTCTCCCGTTGGTTGTTTTGGAGTAGTCCGATAGGACCATAACACCTCGAGCAATTTCTCCCACCATGCCCCTGTCGCCTCTTCAAGATTTTTCCTGAGTGTATCAAAGATGGTTTTGTTCGTCCTTTCAGCCTACCCATTTCCCTGTGGATAACCAACGGAAGAAGTGTTCTGATTGATCCCATGTTTTGCTAGTAATGCTTCAACTTTCCTGTTATCCAAATTGATGCCATTATCCATCATTATAGTTCAGGGCAGACCAAATTTACAAATGATGTGGCTCCAGATGAACTTTATAACATGGCTACTTTTGACGGTGGAGTATGCCTCGACTTCCACCCATTTGGTAAAGTAGTATGTCACCAGAAGAATATGAGTGGTAAATCGTATAGCTTGCGAGAGAGGACCCACAATATCCATACCCCATCAGGCAAAGGGATGAGGGATAATTGTTGGGTTCAGTAACTCCGGAGGTGGATGAATGGCATCTCCATGAAACTGGTACTTTTTACAGTGTCGTGTGTAGACCTCAGCGTCCCTTGACAGATAAGGCCATAAGTATCCCTGGGTGAGAACTTTATGAGCTAAAGACCTCCCTCCGGAATGATTGCCACATGTTCTTGCATGAATCTCTTCCATGACCGCTGAAGCTTCGGAGGGCGTGAGACATCTCAAGTATGGCCCAGAGAAAGACTTGCGGTATAGTTCGCCGTTGTACAGAGCGTATCTGGCTGCCTTCATTCTTATCTTTCGGACCTCAGGTTTCAACTCAGGTAATGCATCGATCCTTAAATAATCTGCTATAGGGTCCATCCAACTTGGCTCCCATGAAATGATCATCACGTATTCGGGGGGCTCCAAGCTTGATCGGATAATGAAGTCTATTGGTACAACGTGAGTCATACTTTCCCCTGCTGCGGAGGCATGGTTCGTTAGATGATATGCTATGAAATTATCCCTTTTGGGATATGTTCAAAGGTTAACTGCTGGAACCCTTCGGCCTCTTTTAGCACCAAACTCATGTACGCTTCCATTTTCATCTCTCGGGTTTCATACTCCCCATTTAACTACAGTACGACCAACTAGGAGTCACTTCCTATCTCTGCTTTCTGTACTTGAAGGCTTTGGGCCAACCGAATTCCTACAAGAAGGGCCTCATACTCGGCTTCATTGTTGGGGGCAGGAAACTCCAATCGAATGGACTGCTGAATTTTAGTGCCATCTGGTGTCACGAGCTCTACCCTGATCCCTGCTCCGTTGACATTTGATGTTCCGTCCATGAACACTACCCATAAGCCAGGCTTATTTTCTTCTAAGGAATCTGTAGTTTCTGTTTCCAACAGAAAGTCAGCTACCACTTGTCCTTTGATGGCAGTTCGGGGGACATAGGTTATATCAAGAATCCTGAGTTCTATTACCCATTTGGATACTCTGCCAGATAACTATGGTTTCGCCATTATGGATCTGATTGGGGTCGCAGTTGGCACTACGATCGGATGTGCTTCAAAATAATGCCGAAGATGTCTCTTAGCATTGATTAATGACATTACCAGCTTCTTCTACCTTGAATAACAGTTTTCTGCATCAGCAAGGCCTTTGCTGGTGTAGAAGACTGGTATCTGATACCCCTTGCCCTCCTTGACCAGAGCGGTGCTAGTAGATGTTGCAGATATGGCTAGATACATGTGTAATGGCTTATCGGCTTCTGGGGTTGCCAGTATATGAGGCTTTGCCATGTATCTTTTAAGTTTTTTTAGGGCTTCAGATTGCTCCTGCCCCCAGACTTCTCCTTTTTCCGCCTTTATAGCCTGAAAGAACGACCTGCATCGATCGGTTAAGCGAGAGATGAAACGGTTGAGGGCTGCCACTCTTCCGGTTAGCACCTGTATCTCCTTCCGGGACCTTGGCTCTATTGACTCCATGAGAGCTTTGACTTGTGCCAGGCTAGCTTGTATTCCCGTTCGATCAACTATGTGTCCCAAGAACTGGCCCGAAGACGCTCTGAATGAACATTTGGATGGGTTGAGCTTCATCTTGTACCTTCTGAGGGTGTCGAACACCTGCTACAAGTTAGCCAGGTGGTCACTTTTTGCCTTGATTTTGACCACCATGTCATTGATATAGGCTTCTATGGTAGATCCCATCATGCCCTGGAAAACTAATTTACTAACCTCTGAAAGGTTGCACCTGCATTTTTTAGTCCGAAAGGCATAACTATGTAACAATATGTACCTGATTCAGTGATGAATGCAGTCTTTTCCTCGTCCTCAGGGTTCATACGTATCTGGTTATATCCAGAGTAAGCATCCAAAAAACTCAAGCGCTCAAATCCTGCGGTGGCATCTATCTGATCAATCTTAGGCAAGGGGAAACAGTCCTTCGGGCATGCTCTGTTTAGGTCGGTGAAGTCTGCGCACCCCCTCCATTTCCTGTTATTCTTCTGAACCACAAAGACATTTACCAGGCAGGAAGGATATTGTACCTCCTTAATGAATCCTACTCGGAGAAGTCGATCGACCTCCTCAACTATGATCTGGTTCGGTTGTGCCCCCATCCGCCTTTGCTTCTGTCTAACAGGTTTTGCGCCGGGATCTATGTTGAGGGAATGCTGGGCTACTGACGGATCGATGCCATTCATATCCATATGGCCCCAGGCAAATACGTCAATGTTAGAGCGTAGCAGGGCCTCCATTTCCTCCTTTTCTTGTGCATTGAGGCCAAAACCAATATAAGTTAACCTTTCAGGGTGATCGGGGTAGATCTGTACCTCAAGCAAAGGTTCAGCTACTATTGATGACCCCACACCCTCTTCCTGTAATTGCTATTGATCATTGGGTACCGTCTTGGATCGTGACCCTCATTCCGGTTCAACCCTTTTCTTTAGACTTTTCATGGTGACAACATAACACTCCTTGGCTGCTACCTGATCGCCTATGATGTCAATCACATCAATTCCGTTCGGATCAAGGCATCGCATGACTTGATGCATTATTGATGGAACTCCGTGCATCCGATGGATCCAACCTCTCCCTATAAGGAGATTATAGGAGGGTTTGACATCCACCACCACGAAGGTTTCTCTGAACGTGCGCCTTGCTGCTATTACTGGCAGTTGAATCTTGCCCACTGGTTCTACTCTTATGCCATCAAATCCGGCTATCGGGCTTCTGGAAGGTACTATCTCCTGAGGGTTGATCTCTAACTTCTCAAAGGCCCACTTGGTGATAATGTTGGCGCTGCTCCCCGGGTCAACCATCACCCTCTTGATTAAGCAGTTTGAGACCATGAGGGAGATAACCAAGGATCTTCAAGTGGTGTTTGATTGCTCCGCATATCCGTAGAAGAGAAAATTATCCCGACGTCCCCCTTCGGGCTTTGAAACTCGCTGACTTCCCTAACCTTTCGTAGTTTCTAGGCTTAACACATCTGGGATCTACGGGCTTCTTCTAATTCTGATTTGTTTGAATCTTCGTGAACCATGTGAATGACACTTACAGGCTTTCCCATTGCCCCCTTGGCGGGTGCATGTGACGTTTGGTATGATCGGGGCCCTCCTTAGCAACGTACTCAGTCGGTTATCCTTTCGCTATCATGGTTTCCACCTATCTTCTAAGGCTTATGCACTTGTTGACATGATGCCCGTACTCGACATGGAAGGCACAGTGTCTTGACATGTCCCTCTGGTCCGTTGGCTGTCTAATGGGTGGTGATGATCGGAAAATCCCTTTACCCTTGGTCTCTTGATACAGCTTGGCCAGGGTAAATTTCAACGGGGTGACTTAGTCTTTAAACCTTTGGCATTTCTCTGGGACTGGGGAGGGTGCAGGAGGAGCGCTCGGTCACTTCCGGTCTGGTGCCCGATCCTTTGCCCTAAAAAGGTTCGGTTGTCCTTGCCTCTACAGTTGCAATGGCTGTCCTTCTCTGGTGTATGGCCAACTCCTCTTCTATTCGGAGATTCCCTTGTGCCCTGGAATTAAGCTCTCCAATGTCTGCTGGTGGCCTTTTGACCAAGGACTGATGGAACTTGGATCCAGGGATCAGGGCCATTTGAAGGCCTCAACAGCCGAATGTTGGTCACAATTATCAATTGAGGACATCTAAACGTTGAATCATGAGACAAAGCTTTTCAGGGATTCCCCTTTCTCCTGGATCATCGTGAACAGGCTGGACATGGTCTTCCTCTATAATTTATTATCGAAGTACTAGGCAATGAATAATTCACAGAGTCTGAGCTAGCTTCCAATGGATCAGGGTGGTTGTTTTCTGAACCAGAGCATGGCTGCTTCGGTTAGGCTGGTGGGGAAGACTTTGGAGAGTAAGGCCTTGTTATCGTTGTAGACATTCATCTTGGTATGAACGTGTTAGATGTGCTCCGTTGGGTCTTTTGTGCCATCGAACAGGGTAAATTTTGGTAGTCTGAACCTTTCTGGGTAGGGCACACTGGTGATTATCATGGTGAATGGAGTCTGCACGGCGTCGATGGACGCCTCGGAGGACATATTGATAGGGGTCTCTACCTTCAGATCCTTAAGCACCTATTTTTGGAATCTGGACATGACTTCCTCCAATTTCTTCATGGTAAAAATCTCCTCGAGATTGCACCCCCCGAGCACCTGTAGGGATGAATCCGCATGTTCCTTTCGGTCGATGTTGGTCTTTGTGCGGTGATTGTTGCTTTCTGACTGGTGGCTTATAGATCACCCCTGCTGGCTGGACTGCTCGTCGTTCTGGATTTCTTGGGGGTTCTGGAAAAGAGCCAGTTTTGCCACCAATTCAGCGTTCTGTTTTTCCAACTCGGCCGTCCTCTCCTCCAGGGCTCGCCTGATCGGATCCTTCACTTGTTGGCCTCCGTTAAGAGGTAATTCAGTTTGTTATGAACGTGTGATCACCGCCATTGATGGTATGAATCTCAGTTTTTTTTGTAGAGAATGAGAAGTTTATTGAATAAGATTTCAATGTGGTGTTTCGCACAGACGACGCCAATTGTGTAGAAGCAGAAAAATACACAATAATGATTGGATTAAAATTTTATCCTCTATTCAATCTTTGGCCTTGTATTTATACACAATTCTGGTAAATGGGTAATTTACCCAAGTTTATCAATCCCTTAAATCAAGACATTTGATAAACTTTATTCCTTTTCGGGACTCTCTATTCCATAAGTAGGACAACTCCCTGACTTATGGATCACTTATCTTCTAGAGAATTCTATGGGCCAATTTATTTCTTCGGCCCATCCATCTTCGGCCCATCTGTCTTCGGCTCATCAGTCATCAGCCCATCAGTCTTGTAGCCCATCCTAGTTGGGCCATGTATTATTTTGACTATTACAACACATAAATGTATATATATAAAATTATGAATACACATGTATACACATAAACTCACACATATTTACATATTCACATACATACATACATGTATATACATGCACATACATAGGGGCAAAGCCAGGAATAATAGTTGGGGGTGGCCAGATGCAATTGTTTTTAGATTATTTTATAAATATATATAATTTTGTGGCTTATTAAAGAAATTTTAAAAAATCTTGGAAGGCCATATGCAATTTTATGAAGTTATTCATAAAATATATAATTTCTTTTGAAATAGTAAAAGAATTTTTTAAAATTTTGGGAGGGGCTATATGAATTTTTTTGGACTTATTCATATAAAATCCAATTTTTTGTGGTAGTAAAAGTAAATTTTGAAAATTATGGGAAGGGCCATGGTCCCCCTTGGCCAATACATGGCTCCACCACTACATATACTTACACATATACACATGTATATATATATATATTTATAAGGGAATTTTGAAATATTTGAAGTTCAAATAACTGATGACCTATTTTAGACTCAACTAAATATAACAGTATATGCATAGTTTCAAATAGCTTTAGGTTGGGTGTCAAAATCTGACCCAGGTCCGAACATGGCACGTGTGTGGTACATGGCTTGAACCCAAGCTAGCCTAAGTCCTCCCCCATTCACAAGACCTTGGGTACCCTTGGGCCCAAACCCGAAAACCAAAGTAGGCATATATAAGCACATCACAAGTTCATTATTTTTTCAATGTGGGACAAGCTTTCACACCCTTGTTTCAAGTGGGTCACTTTGAGAGTTAATATTTAATTCAATACTTAATAGTTTTGAACAAATAAATTTACCAAATTAATTTTCTCACGAAGGAGAACACATTGACACTTGGTCTCGCTCATTTAGGAATAAGGGTCTCACTTATATTAAGCACAAAGTTGCTACAAACCTTATTTTCCAAAACTATTTTCCAACAATTCCAAAACTTATCCGAGCAATGTATTTGGAATTGATTGGTGGAATTGTAAGTACTCCAATGCAATTCCAAAACGGCGCAACCTTGGAAACTTCCATTACAATGTTTAAAACATAACATGTTATTCCTTACTATATATATATATATTTTTAAGGTAAATCAATATATTAAAAGCGAACAAAACCAAACAAGACAAGTAAAGCAAGGCAAACAAAGCCCAAAGCCCAAAGCCCAAAGTCTAAACAAAAGGGAACAATCACATCACTAGAGGCTGCAAACAAAGAGAGCTTATTGTCACGTCCTGTATTATGAGGTTACGCCACACAGGCGCCACGCAGACGCTTCGTAGGATCCTACTTGGCACCTGGAATATTCTAGACTTGCCCACACTTCTCCGGAATTCTCTAGAATATTGTAGAGTTGTCTAGACTTGTATAGAATTGTATAGAATATACTAGAATTGTATAGAACATTCTAGAGTAGACTAGACATGGAGGATTCTAGAAATCTCTCAACTTTTCCTTGTAAGGCCCTTGACCTATAAATAGAGGCGGGAGCTTATTTGCTCACCATCCAAGCAATCACACAAGTTCTCAAGCAATACAAGTTCTCTTGAGTTCAATTGTCTTCTAAGCTCTATTGCCTAGCTTTCTCTTCTTACACACCAAGCTTCCGCATTCACCTAGCTTTAGTTGCTCACTAAGCTAGAGACCCACAAAGGCTTACTTAGCACTTCTCAAGCATCTTAGAGGTCTCTAAGGCCGCACGGTTCCTTGGAAACACCAAGTCCGTGACAGTTGGTATCAGAGCACGGTTCATGAAGGATCACAACCTACTTGCAAGAGAGTATGGCAGAGATACCTTCAACCATCACCCCAGCCGTGGAGGAGTAAGAACGCGGCAGGGAGAAATAATGCCGACCCACTAACACCAAAGCAAGGTCGAAGTCCAAATCCAAGGACGCTCAACCAAGCCTTGAGACACGCATCAATGACATAGAAGGAACTATGGCCATCATACAGGAACGTATAGTGGAGACTCACTAACGCTTGGAAGAATTGAAGTTCGATGATGCCTACTTCCAAGACACCATGAAGGGGCAACTCAATGCCCTAGATGGAGACCATCTCAAGGAGCTACGTTCTCTTCATGATGAGGTAACCACCCTACATGGATACATGGATCATGAGCTTGGAAACATTCGAGCATTCATGGAGGATATGCGTGTCGATTCGGCCATTTGCAAACAAGTCGTAGCAAATGGCGCCACTACTACTCGGGAGACCGGAGCTCCCAGAATGACGTCCCCAAGCCTAAGTGCTACAAGGGGGAACGTGTGGCCAAGGAGGTAGAAAACTTCCTATTTGGCATGGAGCGCTACTTTGACGCCAAAAGGATAGTGGACGAGGCAACAAATATCAACACCACCACACTCTACCTAGTGGACGATGCTATGCTATGGTGGAGGCGTAGACATGGTGACATCGACAGAGGTACGCTTTCCATTGATACTTGGGCAGATTTCCGTAAAGAATTTAAGAGGCACTTCAATCCTGAGAATGCCGAGGAAGAAGCTATGGGCCGACTTTGCCGGCTCAAGCAAACAGGGACCATCCGAGACTATGTCAAGGAGTACACATCACTCACCCTTGAGATCCCTGAGCTCTCAGAGAAGGAGTCTCTCTTCTTCTTCATGGATGACCTACAACAATGGGCCAAGACGGAGCTAAGGCGACGTGGAGTGAAGGACCTTGCCACTGCCACCACGGAAGCGAAGGCATTGATCGATTTCGGCTCCAAGGATAAGATCCAGAACTTCAGAAAAGGTGGGGGAGACAAGGGCAACACTTCTAATGCCACAAACATCACCCCTCACGAGGAAGGGTTCCGAAAAGATGGAGGCAACAAGCCCCAGAAACAATCTCCATCACCCTGCTTCATATGTGGTAAGATGCATTGGATACGGTTTTTCCCAAAGAAGAAGACCGCCAATGCTATGACGCTCGAGCACCCAAAAATGCAGGAGGCACACATGGGTTTGCTTCAAATCCTCAACGCCATCAACTTCATAAGCATCGACGAGGCCAAGCAACTAGGCCTCAAGTACACCAAGGAGGACAGTTCCATGAAGGCCGTCAACTCAGCAGCCGAGGCCATATACGGCACAACCCAAGGCATACATGCACGTATAGGCCAATGGAGTGGCCTCATCGATCTCTCAGTGGTACCCTTGGATGACTTTGCCTTAGTCCTTGGCATATAATTCTTAGACAAGGTAAAGGCCTTCCTCATCCCTTACACCAACACCATGTGTATCATGGAAGGCAATACTACATGCATGGTGTCAGTCGAACGTGGTGCTAAGATTGAGGCTCGCTCCCTATCCGCTATGCAATTCAACAAGGGATACAAGAAGGGAGAAGTTAGCTACTTGGCCACCTTAATCGACTCACTAGAAGACCCCTCAGAGCCTTCCCCACATGAGGACATGACCACAGAGATCTGCTGAGTACTACACGAGTACAACGATGTCATGCCCTCGGAGCTACCAAAGAGACTACCACCCTGAAGGGAGGTAGATCACAAGATCGAGCTGAAACCAGGTTCCAAGCCACCATCCATGGCACCTTACCGCATGGCACCACTGGAGTTGGAAGAATTACGGAAGCAGCTCAATGACCTACTCGATGCAGGCTACATTCGACCATCCAAGGCCCCTTACGGCGCACCAGTCCTATTTCAATAGAAGAAGGATGGGTCACTACGTATGTGCATCGACTATAGAGTTCTCAACAAGGTGACCATAAAGAACAAGTACCCCATTCCTCTCATCGCAGACTTGTTCAACCAACTTGGAGGAGCATGCTACTTCACCAAGCTGGACTTGCACTCAAGGTACTATCAAGTGCGAATTGCGGCAGGAGACGAGCCCAAGACCACATGCGTGACGAGGTATGGTTCTTATAAATTCCTAGTGATGCTATTTGGTCTCACCAATGCACGGGCTACATTTTGCACCTTGATTAACAACCTATTCCATCCCTACTTGGATCTCTTTGTGGTGGTATACTTGGACGACATCGTCATCTATAGCACCACCTTGGAAGAACATGTGCAACACTTGAAGACCGTCTTCTAAGTTCTCCGGAAAAATGACCTCTATGTGAAAAGGGAGAAGTGCTCATTTGCCCAACAAGAGGTGATGTTCCTAGGACACAAGATAAGGGATGGGAAGCTCTTCATCGATGAAAGCAAAGTGCAATCCATACAGGATTTGGAGCCGCCCACTAAAGTGCCCGAATTACGATCATTCTTGGGTCATGTCAACTACTACCACCGCTTTATCAAGCACTACTCCGAGCGAGCGGCCCCTTTGACGGACATGCTCAAGAAAGGACACACATGGAGCTGGACGGAGGAATGCCAAACTTCATTTGATGACTTGAAGAAGGTAGTAATGGAGGAGCCCATACTTAACCTACCGAACCACTCTATGTCTTACGAGGTACACGCCGATGCCTCGGACTTTGCCATTGGGGGAGTTCTTATGTAAGAGGGACACCCCATAGCCTATGAGAGCCGCAAGCTCAACGATGCTGAGCGGCGCTACACGCTGCAAGAGAAAGAGATGACCACAATCATCCACTGTCTTCGAACTTGGAGACATTACCTACTTGGGGCATGGTTCGTGATCATGACATACAATGTTGCCACTAGCTACTTCCAGACGCAGAAGAAGCTTAGCCCCAAGAAAGCACGATGGCAAGATTACTTAGCCGAGTTCACTTATCGCTTGGAGTACAAGCCAGGCAAAGCCAATGTCGTAGCGGATGCACTTAGCCGCAAGGCAGAACTCGCGACCATTAGTCGACCACAACACCCTCTTATGGATCGCATGAAAGAGGGACTACAACATAACCCCCTAGCCAAGAGTCTTATTCAACTCACCAAGGATGGGAAGACAAGACGCTTTTGGTTTAGGGATGATCTTCTCCTCACTACGAGCGACATGCTATTTGTGCCTAAGTGGGGGAACCTACGAAAGGAACTCATCAAGGTGGATATTACCCGAAGGATAGCTTTCCCTTGCCAAAAAATGATCAGATGGTGGATGTTACCGCTGGTTATGAGCGGTTGACTTTCCTGGATGCATGCTCAAGGTAAAATAAAATATAGATGAACCCGGACGATGAAGAAAAGACATCTTTCATCACTGAAACAAATACTTACTGTTTTAGAGTTATGCCTTTCGGATTGAAAAATGCAGGTGCTAGTTTCCAGAGATTGGTAAATAGAACCTTCAAAGGGATGATGGGTACTGTGATCGAAGCTTATATTGACGACATTGTGGTAAAAATCAGAGTAAAAGGGGACCATTTGGGACATCTGCAACAAGTGTTTGACACCCTCAGGAGACAGGGAATGAAACTCAACCCAGAGAAATGTTCCTTCAGCGTGTCATCTGGACAGTTCCTGGGACACATTGTGGACCGGACCGGAATTCAGGCTAGCCCGATACAAGTTAAAGCCCTGATGGAAATAAAAGAACCCTGAACTTATAAGGAGCCCTGATGGAAATGAAGGAACCCCGAACTTATAAGGATGTTTAAGTCCTGAATAGAAAAGTTGTTGCCCTTAGCCGATTCATCTCAATACTTACCGATCGATGCAGACCATTTTTTCAGGCAATCAAGGCAAGGAAAGATGAGGTCTGGGGTCCAGAGCAATCCGAGGCCCTCGCAGGATTGAAGGAATACATGGCCAGCCCTCAATCCTTACCACACCAAAATCTGATGAAGTCTTGTATCTCTATCTGGCAACGTCCTCCATTTCAACCAATGCAACCCTCATCGGGGAGGATGGAAGCTTGCAGATGCCGGTTTTCTACACTAGCAAGTCCTTGGCAGATGCTGAAACCCGATACAACATGTAAGAGAAACTGGTGTTATCACTGATAAATGCAAAATGGAGACTAAGGCATTACTTTGAGGCGCATCCAATAATTGTCCCGACCTCCATTCCTATCCGTGTCATTATGTATAAACCTGATTTTTCTAGCAGAATTTCCAAGTGGGCCATTGAATTAGGCATATATGATATAACTTATATACCCCGGGTCTCTATCAAGGGTTAAACAGTTGTAGAATTCTTACTTGAGGAGGAAACTGAGGAGATCAATGAGCAGTATGAGCCAGATACTTGGAAGCTATTGTGGACGGGTCAGGGTTGGCCTGGAACTCCAGAGGCCCGATGGTACCCATCTCCATAAGTCAGTGCGACTATAATTTCTAGCCACCAATAACGAGGCCGAGTATGAAGCAATCATATCTGGTTTGAGGTTAGCCAAAAGCCTCCAGATCCAGATCTTAGTAGTGCACAGTGACTCCCAATTAGTCATCCGACAAATCAAAGGATAATACGAGTCAAATGATGCAAAAATGGAGTCTTATCGGGCACTCATGTTAAAGGAAATAGAGCATTTTCAAAGAATAACATCCACTCAGATCCCGATAAATGAAAACACTGTGGTTGACCACCTAGTCGGGCAGGCATCCTTAGCTGGTGAGGACCTGACCCGGGTTATGTTGTAGATTTCCTAGCCAGACCAAGCATTCAAGAGCCTGAGAATGTAATGCTTATCCCTTGGGAACCCAACTGGATGGATCCTATGACGGATCACCTTAGGCAAGGGGCCCTCCCAGAGAATAAAGCAGAAGCTCGCAAGATCCGGATGAATTCAGCCCGATACTCAATTATAAGAGGGCAACTCTATTAGAAATCATTCTCAGGTCCGTACTTAAAATGTGTAACCCCCTCTGAAGTAAGAGCAGTAATGGAGGAGATCCACAACGAGTCATGCGGGAACCACTCTGTAGGAAGATCCCTGGTTCAGAAAATACTCTCCCAAGGTTATTTCAGGCCTTATCTATCACGGGATGCCGAGGACTATGTTCAAAGGTGCAAGGCATGCTAAATGCATGGAGATGTTATACATCGGCCACCAGAGTTCCTACACCCTACCATGTCCTTCACCCCTTCGCCCGATGGGGAATGGTTATTGTGGGTCCACTCCCGAAGGCAATACAATCATCTTCCTATATTTTTATGGCCACTGACTACTTCCCAAAATGGGTAAAAGCTGAAGCTTATCCAGCAATTAACAGTAGCCAAGTCATCAAGTTCATTTGGAGCCACATAATATACAAATTTAGGCTACCAAGAACAATTATGATGGACAATGGAACAAACTTGGACAACAGGAAGGTAAGGTCATTCTTCGCTGAGCATAACATCAATCAGAATACATCTTCAGTTGTGTACCCACAAGGGAATGGATAAGCTAAAAGAACAAATGGAACCATGTTTGACACTTGCAAAAAAGCTTGAAGAAACTAAATGAGCACGGCTAGAAAAACTGCCTGAAGTGCTCTGGTAGTACAGAATGACACCCAGGCAACCCACTGGGGAAACACCCTTTGCCATGGTATATGGCTCTGAGGTTGTAATCCCCACAGAAGTCAAAGTTTCAACCCTCAGGAGCCAAGCCTAGGAAGATGGCCCTAATAACCAACATCTGGCTCCCGAACATGATCTGCTGAATGAAAGAAGAGAACCAACAAGAATCAGGTTGACAACCTACCAATAATGTGTCCAAAACCATTTCAATCAAAAAGTCAAAAGAAGGGAGTTTCAGGTCGGGGACATAGTCCTTAGGCAAAAAATTGGACTCGTAGACAATATCAAGGAGCCTTGGGAGGGCCCGTACACCATCACCAAAGTTATCGGGAGCGGATCATATCGTGTCCGCAAAAACAAAGATGGTAGAATGGAGCCAAAATCCCAGAATGCCTCTCGCCTGAAAAGGTACTACCCATAACGAGCCAATTCGATTTTTACCTTACCTTGTTCGCTTTTATAAAAAGGTTTCAATGCCAGATCAGTAAAGTTGACATCAGTAAAATAGTCTTTTCTTAACAAAGATAGCTTACAGATGATTACTGATGCAAAAATAAACTAAGTGTTGTCATGTCTCTTGCATGGCCTTAAGAGCTCGAAAGACACAATACCCAATCCATAAGTGGTTAAAATTTTACAAAAATTATCCAAGTGTTGTTATGTCTTTCGCATGGCCTCAAGAGCTCAAAGACATAACACTGATCCACAAGTGATCAAAAGTTTGAAGAAAAAATAAACTAAGTGATGTCATGTCTCTTGCATGGCCTCAAGAGCCTGAAAGACACAACACCCGATCCATAAGTGGTCAAAACTTTACAAAACTTATCCAAGTATTGTTATGTCTATCGCATGGCCTAAAGAGCCCGAAGACACAACATTGATCCATAAATGATCAAAATTTTGAACAAAAAAATAAACTAAGTGTTGTCATGTCTCTCGCATGGTCTCAAGAGCCCGAAGACAGAACACTGATCCACAAGAGATCAAAATTTTACAAAAATTATCCAGGAATTGTCGTGTCTCTCGCATGGCCTTCAGAGCCCGAAAGACACAACACCAATTAATAAGTGATCAAAATTTTACAAAAAATATCCAAGTGTTGTTATATCTCTCGCTTGGCCTAAAGAGCCTAAAAGACACAAGTACTGATCTACAAGTGATGAAAACTCCTATGTACTACAAAAAGAAACCAAGTTGTATCACTGAGAGTAAATAATCAAAGAATTAAAGCATTCATCTATGAATCTTGTCCTTCCAATGTCGAACTTTCCATTAAGTATAAGGCCTCGGTGGCCAAGGCTTACAAAATACAAAAAGTTCCAAAAACATTAAAAAATAAAGAAGAAAAAATTAAGTCTTCTGCCCTTGGTATCTGAACTGAGGTTCAGATGAAACCGGGCCAGAAGTTGGAGCAAACCCTGGAAGAGGTTTAAACAAGAATTCGTTGAAGATGAGGTCATCAGGGTCCGCTTCTGGATCATTTTAAGGCAGGGCGATGCCAAGAGACTCATCCAACTCCTCCAATGAGGCGAAATACCTCTCCTCAAGAGGCTTTTGGAAATCCAAAAAGCAAGATCTCCAACCAAATCTAGTCCGGTAGTTGGAGGTATCGCAGAAACGTTTGTACATCTGGTTAGCACCCCAATGACACATCTTCACCGTGGACCTCCCCACTGCCAGAAGATTCTCAGTCTCAACCTTCTCCTCCAGAAACTTCTCCTTTTGACTCTTCAGGCCCTCATTCTTAACCACCAGCTCTTGGTTTCTCACCAACAAGGCTTGGTGAACTTCCTCCATCTCTTTGAGCTTCTGATCAATCACCCAAAATTGCTACTCAGTGGCTATAGCCCGCATAGTTTGGGCTTCCGATTTCTCGTTGGTAGTCACCAGCTAGGCAACCGTCTTTTTCCTGCCATTCTCTTTTAGCCTCAGATACTCTGCCGATTACTGGAGGGCCCTACTGTCATCCTCAAGCTTTGAATTATAAGCTTGGATCAGGTAAAAGATCTTCCATAAGAATGCAAGTGTTACACAATCAGTAAAAAATAAAAATTAAATGGTGAGATCGAGTTGCGTACAAACCACCTTCATCGCTATATCGGGTCCAGTCAGGGCCAACTCCCCCCTATCCACATTTTGGATAGCCTTTTGGTCAGTTGGGGTCCAGATCTGAAGATCCATCTCCCTGAGAGAAACGTCATCGTTAATGGTCTCGCTCCCAATGACCAAGAACCCGCCACCTGGGAGCCTTATCCTTGGATTCCAAGGGATGGGTTCTTCGGTCTGAGTTCCAGCTTCGGACTCAGCCCATACACTTGGAGAGGCTGTTGTCGTCAAGTGGGGCAAAGTAATCAATCGGGATGATCTTCTTTAGATCGGGAACATGGGACACCTGTCAGAGGTGAAGATGGTAAGGTGGCCCCCTCACCAACCGATGCAGAGGTGGGAATTTCCCCCGAATGGAGAAGAGTATAAATAATAGTGGTCTCTTGTTTAGAATGAAGGAGAGGCGGGATGATTGGAGGATCCCTCAAAGGAGGTGGTGATGGTGGTAATTCCCTAACAACTAGAGGGGTGGAACCCGAAGGAGTAACATGATTGGCTGGGGCGCCCGACCCTCGTTTGGTCTTTCCCTTCAGGCTAGGTTAGGGAATCCTGAACATGTTTCTTACTCCTTCTAATGATAGTTCCTGCAAATTATCACCAGTTAGGTAATCAGGGCACATCCTTAAGGGTTTACCCCAAACTTTTGACTTAAGGAGATCAAAACGAGATGTAATAAAAGCTGGAGTTTTGTGGAGATCATGCTCCTTCAAAAACTCAAATACATGATTGCCCAAGTTATCATTGCACACCTCATATAAGCAGTTTTCCTTATATTAGGGTTCGAAAAAGGGGTATAGATGATGACTGAACACTTTAGGGATCACAAATCTAACTGAACCGGGATGCCTCCAACCCCTATTCACCAGGATCATCCTCTATTTCCAACCCTTATTGGACTTCTCAGTGCCATCACACATCTTTCTCCCCTGGAAGGGAAAAAGATTGTAATGACCCCTACAGTCTTTCTGATGCTCTAACTTGTAAAAAAACAGGATCTCAGCCAAACCCAAATCGTGACCTAGATCCTGATTGAGCAACAACACCATGGCTAGAATCCTGAAGAAATTTGGCCCAACATGGAGCGGGGCCAGACCTAGGGTGGATAAAACAAAGAGGAAGAAATGGTGGATGGGAAAACAAAGGACCTGAAGGAGATAAGCGGAAAGCAGAATTTGGTCATCCCTAACCCACTCTCCTATCCTAAAGTCCAATTTCTTAGGGTAAAGCTTGATGGTTACCCCTTTGGGAACGTTAGCTTTCTCTTTCAGCTTCTTTAAAATTACATCTTTCCTAAGAATGGCAGGGAGGGGATCTGCATATAATAGTGTCTCTGAACTACCTCCAGCCTATCGCCCAGTTGGGGCCCCACCAGCATTACTAGTTTGGGTAACCTCGGTGGGACTAGATCTAATTGTCCTAACCACTTCAACTGATGATGGGCTGGGAGAGGCATCAGGGTCAACAGAGGAAGGAATACGATCACTACCCGATCGGGTATCATCATTATCAGACATCTTTGGAAGAAAGGTAGAAAGGATAGAGGAAAGAACTTACACTCAAAGAGGATTTCGGCAAGTCTCCGATGAAAATCTCTAACTTCTTCGGGAAGCAAATGCAGTTTTCGAAGAAGATATTTGCGAAGAAGATGATTTTACAGAGAAAAACCTTTGTTGTGAGGACAAAATAACAAAGTAAGAAGTTTTCAAAAGTACAAATGAAGGATATATATAGGAGTTATTGAAGAAGATCAACCACCCGCTTTTAATGCCAAACGAGGTATCGAGCCATTTTCTCATCCACCACCACAAAAATCAAGGCCACCTAAGCAATGTATTTGAATTCAAAATAATGGATACAACTGTCTCATTTAATGCCTCAGCTATGTCATCCAACATGTGCAATGTACCTACTGACCACATGTCTTCTTTGGTAATGGGCCTCAGAACATATAAAGGCCCATAACCAAAGAGGGGCCTGTGTACATGTGAATTTGCGAAGCCCATCTATCCCACTAGCTCAACAAGGTTAATTAGGGCCTGATGACTCGAGTACACCTAGGCCCGAAAGAAAAGGCTCATCCCAAATGTCCATTTCCTAAATAATCTAGAATAAACTTGGGGATCAAGTTAGTGACGTAAGCAATAAACAAAATGATTATGTAAGGAAGAAAATGTTGCCCCAATGGGCTCAAAGCCCAAGAAGGGAATGTATATAAACAAGGAAAAATGATCAATAAAATCATATTCTTGTGTTGTGCATTTTTTAGCATATACAATAGACTCGTGGGTTTCTTCCCTGATCAAATAGCGGTAGCCCGATACAGGAAACATGGTTAATTATCTTATTCTGTTTTCCTAATTTTTTATTTTAGTGGATGAACTCAAATCGATAGATTGGACTGATTTCATGTTTTTGTATGAGGAATTTGGTCGTATGCTATGCTATTTTAAAATTAGATTGTTGTAGGTGTTGGCACTGGTTGTGTTTGTTTGTTTTAATTTTCTTTATTTTCTCTGTATAGTTCGAGCTTATACTTGTACTTATATATCTGCAAAAGAAAACAAAAGTCTTGTCTTTGTTAAAGATGAAATGGGTATTGAGAGAATTTATGATTCATAAGTTTCATGTAATTGTTCTGTGATTTAGCTTATGCCATACGAGACTGTATTAATGCCTGCCCCTGAAAGAATTTTATTGAAAACCCAAGATTTATAATTATTAGAGATGAAATGGGTATTTGGATATTTTATTATTAATAGGCCTTATGATATTGTTTTGTGATTCAGCTGATTTAACTATAATAATGTCCCTACAAGAAATTTCTATGACAACCCAAGGTATATATTTTACACAGACATTATTTTAGGATTATAGGAATAATTTTGGGGGAGATAAATTTACATGTCAGATGCTAGGATTTTACTATGATTTTAGGGAAAATATTTTGGAGGTGGGTCTGTATAAATGGCATATGCTATCTCAGAGAATGATGTTGTAAAGGCTCCAAGGATATCAGATTGATTGAACCTTAGGTGTCCTGGTATGTTTACTAGTAGTACTACTTTGTGTACAAGTATTACTTGTGCAGAGAAAGTAAAATAGCATTTCACTTATTTCCCTTTTAACTAAATAGACTCCATTTATATTAGCATTGATTGTTTGGAATTAGGAATTAGTTCATTTTGCTTAAGTTGGCATATTACGTTAGATGCATGAACAATTCTAATTTTTAACATTTTGAAAATTCTTGTAACTACAGACTACGATCTTCAATATTTCTTGGTATCTAGGGGATAGTACCAACATGATGACTTAATGAACGTGTTGCCTGCAAGTCATAAAAGAAGATATGCGAATTGATCATGTTCAAGAGAAATGTTATCTTGGAGACAAATAGTAGCTCTAGAGTTGGTGTTTGAAAATGATAGAAGACATTCTTCAGTTTTTTATTTTTTTGGTCATTGGTAATCTATTTTTATATGTATGGAATTTCTCATGAATGTATTTTATTTGAGAGAATTAATTAAATCATTTATTTATATTTAATTATTATGTTGACGTTATTCAATTATAATCCTGTTTTTAAATTTTAAAATATGTTTTTGTGAAACTAAAAAGGTCTCAAAACTAATTTAGTCACATAAAGTAATGTATTTACTACCAAAAAATATAGCCATTAAAAAATAATGTATCGGCGAAAAATTGATATAGTTGCAAATGATCATGTATTTGCGACCAAATAAGTAGTTGGTAAAAAGCAATGTATTTGCGACCAAGCAATATAGTCGTAAATGAGTAGACTATTTGCAACCAAGCAATATGGTTACAAATAAGAAGACTATTTGTGACCAACAATGTGGTAGCAAATGAATAGACTATTTGCGACCAAAATATATGGTCGCAGACGTTCTTATTTTGGTCGCAATAAATTTGGTCGCAAATACTTACTTATTTGCGACCAAACCGTATTTTGGTCGAAAAATACCATCTGCGTAGGAGGAAATGGTGACGACCATGCGACCAAATGTTTTTGGTCGCTAAAAGCCTTTTGCAACTAATTTGCAGTTTTTTGTGACCAAATTTTTGGTAGCAAAATGCCTTATTTGTTGTAGTGCTACCCCCTTTTTCTCCCATTGTTTAGCTTCAATTGTTATCTCATACTCCTCATGTTTCGTGAGTGGTGAGCACATGTGATGGGTCTCTTGGTGTGAAGTTCTTGAGCTTCATTTGGGTTAAGCATTGATTGTAACCCTCGAGTGGGCTTTTCTTGTGGTGATCTTTAGATCATCTTGTGAAGAAGTTATTTGTAAGTTCACAAATTCCTACTCAATTGAACTTCTTTTCATGAAACCCTAGTTTAGCTATCATTAGGGTTTAGTTTAATTCACGTGGTTGGAGCCACTTTTGATGATTAAACTTGTTTTTAGGACCATTTTAATCTTGTTTCCATTGAATGGTGTATTGATAGTTTTGGAGGAATTGTGAATCAACCATTGTCTCTTTCGGATGCCCTCTTCTCGTGAATGGTTAGAGGGTGTATCCGTTGACCTTAGTGGACAGGGTGTGTACCATGAGGTGTGTTGAGTCACGTTGCATTTAAATTTCCATATATGTAATTGTGATATTTATGCTGATGCATGTTAAATTCTTGAATGATTATGATGTGAGCATGTTAAAGAAAATGATTATTCGGCTCGATGGTCCCGGATTGGTGTGAGAGCTATGTGGGACAGGAGACTGATCTAGAATTAGTAGCATGAACCTTGGGTGTGTCGTACCACTCGGATTACCAAGATTGAGGCGATGACGCTTCCTCTAATGGGCTAGTAAGCTCACCCCATGACTTATTATATTTTTTAGGTGATGATCCCACTTTGGGAGGCCTGTAGTCTCTTGTGGCGATACGGAGTTAGTTCCACTCTTTTTGCGTTTATGGAGGCGAAAAACTTTCCTTTTGTAGAGCATTTATGAAAAATTGTATACATGTGCTTCTTTTGTTAAGTGACTCAAATGAACTAAACTTATTCTTTTGCTGGCTAGCATGTTAGTCGGGTATTTTATATTGATGTACATCCCTTGGAGCGCTATGCGCGGGGATTATTTTATTTTGGCGCACTTCGGTGCCGGTAATGTAAAACTACTTAATTTGATCAAACTATGACATGTTTTGCCTTAGGGCGCTTTGAATGTTAATCTACGAAACCATTCATTTAGTGTTGTGAAGCAGATTATTGTTATAAATATGGTTATTAGGAGTTTGGTCGAAAATGATGTTTTTCTAGGCTTTTAAACAAATAGTTTTTGTTTTGAATGAAAAACCCATTTTTCGCCCACCCCCGTGACGCCGACTAAAACTTTGAGCTTTAGAAAATGATTTTGAGTCGTTTGAAAGAATTTGACACTTTAAAAGTCAACGGTATGCTGAAATGGAGACTGGGGGAAAGACGGATAATTTTACGAGATTTTAAAGAAACACTTTTATTCAAAGTTTACATTTTTTGCGTTTCCCAAGGTTTCAGTGACTATTTTTGGAATCCACAAATGGAGAACTTATATTCGGGACTGGTGGTGTCAATAACGGAGGGTTGTTGCAAAAACGCATTTTTTTATGGTTTTACTATTCAAATTCGAAGGCACTTAGGCAACATGTCACCCATGTCCACGGGCAACATGTCGCCAGCCTCAGTGATAGGTGCCGAATGTTGTCCATTTTAGGCCCCTATCTTGTTATTGTTACGTCTTTACATTTCATTATTTGGTATTTTTATGCGGTTTGCGTGTTTCAAGAGCTTAATGAAGAAAATGAGCTAACTTTGGATAAATTAACTAGAGAAGTGCTTATGTTTATTCAAAGAGAAGAGCTAAAGAGGTGTTTTCAAGAGAAAAATGTCTCCTGGAGGGCGAAAATGTTATTTTTCGGAGCCGCAACTTCAAGAATCATAACAAGGGAGTCAAGGGATTTCAAACGACAGTATTCCCAAGAAAAGTGGTTTCCATGAATTTTGCTATGCCTGGCCTCCGTGCCTAGTAGCTAAAAGTGGCTAAAAAGTGTTATTTCTACGCTCAGCCTACGTCCGATGATTTTTGGCCTACACGCTGCGCGTAGCTTATGCAGTTGTCCTGCATAAGTGAGCTGTGAAATTCCAAAATTGACCCCGACTTGTTTTCCTTTGTGGATGGTACGACTTCTACACCTTGATACACATGATATACACATAATATACATCAGACTTAAAATTAGCTAGACAAATAATGAAACTATCCTAGAGTGGGGTGAATAGGCTTTTAGTCGATTTTACAATCAATTAAAATTATCTAGCGGAAATTCATGTTTAATCAATCACAAATATAAGTGTAAAAAATAAAGCATTAAAGAAGACACAAATATTTTTAAATGAAAAACCTTGGAAAGACTCCAAGTAAAAACCATGGATACACTTGGGTATCGATGCACTATGAATCAGAGAATTGGTATAGACTCTTTGAGAATAGAACTTACAACCGCTGTAATTGCGCTCCACGAAGCTCATGCTTCAATCTCCGTACTCTGATGGCTCCACTTCTCAACGGATCAAATAACCACGAGGCCTCCTGCTTCGATCTCCGTACTCAGATGGCTCCGCTTCCTAAAACGGATCAAAGAAACCAAGTTGCAATCAGCAGTGTGTAGATTTTTCAGAATCTAGGTCATTCAATCGTGCATTAGATCATCGATGTAGAAGCACAATTGAACAAACCCTAAACAAGAGAGAACTATAAGATATAGAATCACTCAATATTTTTCTCTCTATATATTTATCTTTGCAGAAGAATATGAATCTATAGAACATTTGTAGAGATCTTTCAAAGGCTCAAAAGCTTTCTCACATGTGTAGAAGACCTTGGTATTTATAGATAATGTTTAAGAGAAACCCTAATTTTCCCCTTTTTTGTAATTTCACACCAAACCAAGTTAAATAATATATTCTGATGAATATAATGTGTAAAGTCGTAGCGACCTTAAAGGAGAACAAATTGGGGTCAAAATCAGAATTTCACAACATGATTACACAACCCTAACTACACACAGCCCGTAGATGCCCTACGCACGACACATAGGCTTAGGATACGCGCGGCGCGTAGGCCTTTCTACGGGTGGCGCGTATACCTCTTTTGGTGGTTTGTAGATAGTGTGTACAAATAGCACTTTCTAGCCACTTTTAGCTACTAGGTCCATAAATGGTGCGCAACATTTTTCATGAAAACTACTTTTCTTGGGAATAGCACTGTTTGAACCTCCTCGACTTCATTGGAAACTATCTTGAAGTTTTGGCTTCAAAAAATGTCATTTAAGCCCTCCGAAATGCATTTTTCACTCAAACTTGTTCAAACTTGCCTCTTTTTCATTTCTCTTGCATTATCACTTTTTTCAAGCTTGATTTGAATTTAACTAAGCTTTCCCTACCGATCAAACCTTCCCGACTTCACAATTCACTCAACATGGTTATTGTATAGAACATGCCAAACACAAATAATACTATAAATGTTCTTATAATCAAGGACGCAAATGTTATTACAATCTCCCCCTTGGCATTTTTGAGACAAAACCATGTTTCACAAAGCATCACGAATAACAACATAATATCTATACCTATGAACACACACCAATAAACATAGATATAGAATATCAGATTGTCCTCATGACGATCTTCCAATCCTGCAACCACAACACTGAACATACCATGAAAGAAAGTGTGGAAAATTTATATAAACCAACATAATGATCATCAGAAAATCATAACAACAAAAGCATAATGATCATCATAAACACTCTCTCCCCCTTAATTAAAAACTCTCTCCCCCTTAACTAAACAATCTCTCCCCCTTACTAAATACTTCTTCCCCTTTTTATCACTGAAATGACAAGCCACATAGGGAAAAAATAACAGAGGAGACACTAAATAATCTAAGACCAAACACTAAATATGAAGATAAAGTACTCTATAAGATTATATCCAGATTCTCGAGTAACAAATATCTCTACAATGCATGACCCTAATACTAAATGCATGAATACAAAATGTCATGAATAAAATAAGACAAAAATATTTTTGTATTTTGAAATATGTGAGCAAAGCAGTAGAGATAACAAGTGAATCATTAACATCATATTCTCAGATCTAACTCAGCTATTATACACATGGTAATGAACAAAATCATTACATATACCTTTTAGTAAGATTCTCATGTGCAAGAAAATCATGAGAAAATCAACACGCATAACTTTTAGAAAATCAGCACACATACCTTTCAGTAAATATATATATAAAAATTCTCATGTGCAAGCACTAAGGTAAGATGAAAACAATACACATTAATTCTGATAATCTCCTCACCAACTAAGATGATAATTCAGTCCAAAATCCAAACTAGAAGTCAACTCATTAAGTTAAAGTTTATTGCAAAAAAAAAACCAGTTTCACCTTATCCCTTTTGCTCTTTCTAAACTTTGGACTTTCTAACAAGGATTTTTAGTACCGACCAACTGGACCCGAGCTTCTTTCTTGGGATTTATGCTCATTAGTCTTCTTCCTTTTTTACGCGAATAATCAATGCTTACTGAGGTAAGAGACCCGATTACTCAGATCGAAGAACTACTTTTTGCATTTCTATAATTTAAACAACTCATTATTTCCTACTTTCAACATTATCATAACATTTATAAGCACACAACAGGAATTTAAAAACATAGATCAATCGAGTATAGCTCATGAACCTACATATCACTTCGGGTCAAATGAAATAGATTAACAGTTTTAGCAGGCATTATGATCATCTTTGAAGTAAAACATGCACCTAAGATTAAGATTTTTCAACATAAAATAATAATGCCAAGTGAACATTCAAAAACCTTAGATCAGGTTGATATCTCTACTCCCATATGCATAATTAGACAAGTAAATATGACAATATAGTAAAATATGACAACTATTTGTATTCTAGCCAAGCTCATTATTCCAAAAACAAATGTTCATTTTATGATTTTTTATTTATTTTTCTTTTTAACTGCATGCATGAATAAATATTATACAAATGCATAATTATCTATAAATTCTAGGAAACTAATGCAATGTATTCCTAGAATGACAAATAATAAGATATCTATTCTAAATAAAAAATACCAATAGATTTCCTAAGACTAATAGGCTTTTGAAAATCTAATGGTTTTGTAAAGATATCTGCTAACTGAGAATCTATGGATATAAACTCTAGAGACACTATACCATCTTCAACAAGATCTCGAATGAAATGATGTCAAATATCTATATGCTTTATCCTAAAGTGTTGAATAGCATTTTTAGAAATATTTATAGCACTCGTGTTATCATAGATCACAGTCATCATGCCTTGGGAATAACCATAAATGTGCAACATCTGTCGCATCCATAACACCTAAGTATTACAACTACCAACTGCTATATACTCAGCCTCAGCAGTGGAAAGGGAAACACAATTTTGCTTTTTTCTATGCCAAGCAACTAAGCAATTACCAATATAAAAATACCTTCCACTAGTACTTTTCCCATCATCAACATTACCTGCCCAATCTGCATTAGAAAAAGATGCGATTTCAGTGTTAGTCCCTGATGGATACCAATATCCATAATTCACTGTCCCTTTAAAATACTTGATAATTCTTTTTACTACAATAATATGAGACTCCTTAGAACTTGCATGGAAATGTGTACACAAACCAATACTAAAATCAATGTCAGTTCGATTGATGATCAAGTACAACAAACTTCCAATTATAATTGATCGGTCAGGCGAGACCTTATTCGGTTCAGTCCGTACTACTAGGATTGGGTAATAGATAACAATAATGATAATGATGATAATGTGTGTAAATAAGCCCTTAAAGTTGACCTAGTTTTACTTATCTCAAATGCACAAATCAATTTATAGTATAGTACCAATGAGATATGATATATCGAATCCACAGAGACTAATGATTCTTCAAAACTCTTTTATAATTATTCTAACTAAATTATTAAGGGTAATTTGTTTATTTCATTTTTTATAACTAATGAACATAAAATAAATATGATAACTAATTGGTTTCGGTTGTGAACAATAGAGATAAAGATCTAGGGTATTTCTAATTCCACCACTAACCATATAACAAATTCTCTAATTCATTCAATTATAAAGGGTGGTCCATCATATGTGAATCAGATATAGGGTCTCAAACATTGGCAAAACCCTAATCCCAAAAAAGGAACAATTCATCCATCATTGGTACAAACCATCTCTAATCAAACATAACTAGTATGCATCTACTCTAAACTACTCCTACTAACATAAATTAAAAGCACGTCAATAGTTATCCGATTCAACCATGGTTTGTCTAAATAAAGATTACATGTTAATAATCACTATTGTGTAGAAAATCATGAGTTAAACATCTGAGTTCTAGCCCATATTGAATAACAATGATTGTGTAAGATAAAACATTCATTCAAGTTAAGACAAGACATAGAATAAACATAGAATCTTATATAAAATCAAACTTAATCTCTCATCTACACAATCATCACATACGTGTCATTCATTTTCCCTTTATAAAATTGAAAATAAGAAAGAGTCTACATTACTTGGCTAACCCTAGATACCGGTTGAGTTGTTCATGGTAGTGGTTGTCTACATCGTTGATGTAGACGCACCATCCATGGTTGTTCTGTTACAATCTCTTCCTCTGCAATATTAAAACTATCTCTCAACTAATGACTCCTCACTGCAAGGGAGACCCCTATCTTATATAGGAAAAGAGACGTCTTCGTTTTGTAATCTAATTGCTTCATCATTAAGCCAGGAATGTGTATCATGATATATCATGACGATTGGTATACAATCTTATCAAATATAGTCAATATTGCATCCAAAATAGCCTAGAGATCATTCTTTGTTGATTCTAGTCGAGTTCCACATGTGCATATACAATTTGCTGACTTAGCTGGCCGATTTTGGTCTTACCGAGTACTCGGTATCTCCAAGGTTACCCGTAAATGCGCGTAAGTTCGCAAAGCTCTCGGGAGATTTTTCCTTCCTCCGCGCAAGTTCACGGACTTTTGCACTTATTTTACCGAGTACTCGGATGTTCTTCACCTTGAATTCTATATTTCATTTTCTTTTGCTCTGTTTCTCTTCTTGGCTTCATCCATCTTCATTCTTTCTGTATCCTTAACTTGTTTTTGGTCTTTTATAGGTCTTTTATCCATGACTTCGGCCCCTCGAACAATCTTGAGTTACAAATCCATTTAATTCACCGAATTAAACTCGTTTTATATGACATGGCCTAAAATATCTTAAAACACAAAAATCGTATAAAAGTAACAATATAATGATATTTATAGACATAATAATGTATAATTAGGAGCCTTAAATGTATGTTATTTGGCTCCTATCAAGCCCCCAAACTTCAACATTGTTAGTCCCTTAGCAATCAATTTAGTAGAAAAATTTTAAAATTAGTGATGATTGTGTTTTTAGTACAATAAATTAAAACTAACTAACTAACTCACTAACCTTTTCTGTTGTGAAGGTGTACGATTACACTTAGCACGTGTAACAAGCCTTTTAAACCCCTTGTTAATACCGAGTGGACGAGTGGAGTCTCATGAGGGTTAAATATACTACCCATAAATTCTGTCATTCTTCATTCTTGTATGTTTATTGTTGGCTTTGAAATTTACTTTCGGCAAACAATTCCAAAATTGATGATAACAAACCATTGAAGAGTGTTTGATACTAATGAATTATCGAGTTTATATTTTCAGCAAAAGACAGGTGAACGACTCAGAAATCAAACTCGAAAATGAAACTACTCGAAAAACAAGCTCGGAAAGAAAGTTTGATTTAAAGCGAAAAGCTGTGAAAGAAATTGAAGCGAAAAAGGAAAATCAATTAAACGGCAAAAGCGAAAGTCGAAGACTCAAGACTCGGGGTAGATAGGTCGGGGAGCGATCATTGTAACAAGGTAATTTTATGTGTCAATTTTATCGTATAAGCTCAAGTATAAAATGAACCGAACTCAAATGAAATGAAAAACGCTTTACCAAACTTAAACGGAAAGAAAAATATTTTTATTAAATGTTTTTCTTGTTATAGTCGACTAGAATCACCCTGTGTATTTTCTAGTAGTCGACTATTTCAACCAGTAGCTATTGGTTTTTCATCCACATCAAAAAAGTCGACTGAAACAAGCTTGAGTCGACAAGACTACTCATTGTAGTCGACTAGAACTTATTCTAGTCGACTAGATGGTCCAAAGTAGTCGACTAGAACTCAATCTAGTCGACTAGATGGACCATTGTAGTCGACTACAATGAAGAAGTAGTCGACTAGAAGATTGCTTAAAATCTGCAGATTTTCAGAAAACAATTCCCATGTTTTGTGGATCGTGTTTAATGGTATTCAAACGGCTCTTGTCTTTCAAATACTATAATCACTCTTCAAAACCCTAATACAATGCTATATATAGAATGAGATGTGTTTATTGAAAATCAAATGATTGAAATACAAAAGAGAAAGAAAGCTATCAAAAATTCTGCAGAAATTTTCTCTTCAAAAGCCATTGAAACCAAGCTTTGAAAATCTGATTTTCTCCAAGTTTCTTTGAAAATCAAAACCTCTAGAATCTCTTCTTATTCTCCAAATATCATTCATTGATTATATCCTTTGAGAATACATTTCTAGAGCTATTGTAAAATCACCAAAAACACTTGAGCTTATATTGATTTATCTTCCATAAAAACCTTTGGGTTTTGAGTGTTTTTGTTCTTGAGTGATTTTATTGATTACATACGAATTTGTAATCTCGGACAAGTGAAGTCCACCGATTGTTCAAGAGAGGGTTGTTCTCTTGATTGAGAGACAAGCTCGAGAGGCTTGTGTTGTAAAGGTTTGCCATTCCACCTGTGAAGGAAGGGCCATAGTGAAAGGATCGGGAAAAGTCTCAAGAAGGGGTTCTTGAGCCGAGGAGTAGGAGTTACCGAACCTCGAAACAATCACGGTGTCAATCTCTCTATCTCTTTCTCTTTACATAAATATTTTGCATGCTATATTTGCTTGAATATCTTGTATGCTAATTTGTCTTGAAATTAATTATTATAAAAGTTTAAATTGAATCATCAACTTGTTTATTGAGAAATTGATTTTTGATTATAGTGTGTTACATGTTCGAAAAGAGTTAGACTTATTTTTGAACACCCTATTCACCCCCCCCTCTAGGGTTAATTAGTGACTAACAATTGGTATCAGAGCCTAATCTCTATTTATTTTAGACTTAACCGTCTTAGAGAACGATTATGTCATCAAATTTAGTCACTCATATTGAAGGACAATCGAATAATAGGCCCCCATGGTTTGATGGATCAAATTATAGCTATTGGAAAACTAGAATGATAGATTTTCTTCAAGCCATCGATTACCAAATTTGGCAAGTAGTTCTTGAAGGACCATTTGTATTGACCAAAATTGTTGATGGAAAAACCGTCCCCAAATTACCCAATGAATGGGATAATGATGACCGTAAAATCACGTCATACAATGCTAAAGCAAAGTAAATTTAAATTGCGCTTTAAGTCCAAATGAATTTAATCGTGTATCTACTTGTTCAATGGCAAAAGAAATGTGGGATAAACTTGAAGTAACCTATGAAGGTACATCTCAAGTACGAGAATCTAAAATTGACATACTCATGCATGAATATGAATTATTTGCTATGAAAGATGATGAAAATGTGAATTCTATGTTGTCTCGCTTTACAAATATCTTGAATGGACTAAAGCATCTTGGTAGAATTGTTCCTAGATCCGATGCGTCACGAAAAGTGCTTAGAAGTCTCCCGGCAAAGTGGGATGCAAAAGTAACGGCTATCAAAGAAGCTCATGACCTCAACACCATGAGTCTCGATGAAATTTTCGGCTCTCTACTCACTTGGGAAATAACGTTGAAAGCTCGTGAAGACGACATCAAGCCAAGAAAGGGAATAGCTTTGCAAGCCTTCACTAAAAATGAAATCAATGAGCCGAGTGAAGAAGAAGAGGATGAGGACATTGCATTGTTCACCCAAAAATTCAAGAGACATCTTCAAAGAAAGAAAGCAAATGGTGGAAGATTCATGAAGAGAATCGAACCTAAAGGCGAGACTAGCAAAAGGGAACCCCCAACGTGTTTCAATTGCGGAAAGCCGGGACACTACAAAAGTGATTGCTTCAAGCTCAAAAAGGAAAACGACAAAAGACCTAGCAAGATGGCAATGAACGTCACATGGGAGGACTATGACTCATGCGACTCGGATGAGGAGAAAAGTAGCGAGGAAACGACAAACATTTGCCTCATGGCAAATGAAGAAGAGGTACATTTAAATTTAAGTGATTTAGATAAACTATCATATGATGAACTTCTTCTTGATTACAATGAATTGCAAGATGTGTTTGAAGAATTACATGATGAATTTGAAAAATTAGCTAGAAAATATATCCTTCTTAAGAAAGATAAGTCTTCATGTAGTCTCACTAATTCAAACTTAGAAGTTTCTTGCAATAACAAAAGCATTGAGCTAGAGAAGGAAAATATTCGGTTGAAAAATACTATTGATGATCAAATAAATGTTTTAGCTAAATTTACAAAAGGAAAACAGAACCTTAGTATCATGTTAGGAAGACAAAAAGGATCATTTGATAAATGTGGTCTAGGGTATGATGCTTTTGACAAGGATGTTCTTATATTGAAAAAGAGAAAATCACTTAGCTCTACATTTACTAAACAATCATCTCATGCATCTTCAAATGATTATAAACATGTTACTTGCTACTATTGCAATAGAAAATGACACAAAGCAAACGTATGCTTTCATAGAAAGAAGAAAATTATGTCAAAAATGATTTGGGTTCCGAAATGATCTATTGCATGCTCTCATAGAAAAAAAATATTGTAACAAAACAAATTTGGGTTCCAAAAGGAACTATTGCGTATCTATCTAACCAAAATGGACCCAAAACAGATTGGGTACCAATAAAATTTACTTGAACTTGTTTTGTAGGTATGCTTGAAGTCCGCATCAAAAGAAAAATGGTTTCTCGATAGCGGATGCTCAAGGCATATGACGGGAGATAAATCAAAGTTTATTTCACTAAAAACATATGAAGGAGGAAACGTAACTTTTGGAGACAACTCTAAAGGCAAAATTATAGGAATTGGCTCAATCGGTATTTCCTCTTCTCTCTCTATAGATGATGTGCTTTTAGTTGATGGGTTGAAGCATAATTCGTTTAGTATTAGTCAATTATGTGACAAGGGCTATGATGTTATATTTAGGACAAATGCATGCATAATCAAGAAAGATGGGAAGCAAATGTTCAATGCCAAAAGAAATGGAAACTTGTATACTTTGTTGCTATGTGAATTGCATGACCAAGATGTTAAATGTTTTGTCACATCTAGCGAAAATAGTTGGTTATGACATAGGCGTCTAGGACATGCTAGTATAGACCTCATTCATCGTTTATCCAAAAATGATTTAGTCAAAGGCCTCCCAAAGACTAAATTTTCGAAAGATAAAATATGTAGCGCATGTCAAGTAGGCAAGCAAGTTAAATCCTCTTTCAAGAGAAAGAAATATATTACCACTTCTAGACCTCTAGAATTACTTCACATGGATCTCTTTGGTCCGAAGAGAACGGCTAGCTTAGCCGGGAAACTCTATGTACTTGTTATTGTTGATGACTACTCTAGATATACTTGGGTTCACTTTCTTGCTCATAAAAATGAAACTCACTCCATTCTTGAAAGATTTTATAGAGTCATTCAAAATGAAAAAGATTTGAAAATCAAGAAAATTAGAAGTGATAGAGGTAGGGAGTTTGAAAATCAAGACTTAGAGAAATTATGTGATGATCTCGGTGTTTCTCATGATCTCTTGGCCCCTAGAACCCCTCAACAAAACGGTGTAGTTTAAAGAAAGAATCGATCTCTACAAGAGATGGCTCGAACCATGTTAAATGAGCACAACCTTCCCCGAAGCCTTTGGGCGGAAGCGGTAAACACCGCTTGCCATATAATCAATCGTGTTATTATTCGGATGAAGTTGGGGAAAACGCCCTATGAGTTGTGGAATGGTCGAAAGCCCAATATTGGGTATTTCAAAGTTTTCGGGTGTAAATGTTTTGTGTTAAATGATAAAGATAATCTTGGAAAATTCGACTCCAAATCGGATGAAGCAATTTTCCTAGGTTATTCTACAAGAAATAAAGCATTTCGGGTTTATAACGAAAGGACTCTAACCATGGTTGAGTCTATTCATGTTGTCTTTGATGAATCACCCTCACCACCATCACCTAGAATTGACCTAGAAGAAGATGAGGTTGTTGGGATTGAGGATAATCTAAATACTCTCAATATCTCAAACTCATCATGTAGCCAAAAGGAAATGAGGGAAGTTGAGCATCAATCCAATGATGACTTGACCAACTCAATGCCTAAAGCATGGAGGATTGTTCACAATCATCCTCTTGATCAAGTCATAGGTAATCCTTCAAAAGGGGTTAGTACTAGATCTCAACTTAAAGATTTTTGCAACCACATGGCCTTTGTATCGCAATTCGAACCCAAGAACTTCCACGAAGCTCAATGTGATGATTCTTGGATCGTAGCAATGCAAGAGGAACTAAATCAATTTGAACGCAATCAAGTTTGGCGTTTAGTTCCTAGACCCGAAAATCAAACTATAATTGACACAAAATGGGTTTTTCGAAACAAAAAGGATGAGAATGGAGTAATTATTCGAAATAAAGCAAGATTGGTAGCTCAAGGATATAATCAAGAGGAAGGCATCGACAATGATGAGACCTTTGCACCGGTAGCTAGATTAGAAGCAATTAGAATGCTTCTTGCATTTGCATCATATAGAAATTTCACTCTTTATCAAATGGATGTCAAAAGTGCTTTCTTAAATGGTGTCATAGAAGAAGAAGTTTTTGTGAAGCAACCACCCGGTTTTGAAAATAATCTTTTTCCAAATCATGTTTTCAAATTGGCTAAAGCTCTATATGGTTTAAAGCAAGCTCCTCGAGCTTGGTATGAGAGACTTAGCGGGTTTTTAACTCAAAATGGTTTTACAAGAGGGAAGATTGATAACACACTTTTTACAAAAACCATTAAGAATAATTTGTTGATTGTCCAAATTTATGTTGACGACATTATTTTCGGCTCAACAAATAATTCTTTATGTAGGGAATTTTCCACAAGTATGCAAAACGAATTTGAAATGAGCATGATGGGTGAGTTGACTTTCTTCTTAGGGTTGCAAATCAAGCAAAGCTCGGATGGCTTATTCATTAGCCAATCCAAGTACACTAAGGATTTTCTAAAGCGATTTGGTATGGAGGCTACCAAACATGCCATAACTCCTATGAGTTCCTCCATTAAGATTGATAAAGATGAAAATGGTAAATGTGTTGATATTACTAATTATAGAGGCATGATCGGTAGTTTGCTTTATTTAACCGCTAGTAGACCGGATATAATGTTTAGTGTATGCTTATGCGCCCGGTTTCAATCATGTCCTAAGGAATCTCACTTGCTTGCGGTCAAACGCATTTTTCGCTACCTAAGTGGTACAATATACTTAGGGTTTTGGTATCCACGTGGAACTTCAATTGATCTTATTAGTTATTCGGATGCCGATTTTGCTGGATGTAGAATTGATCGTAAAAGCACAAGCGGTACTTGTCATTTTCTAGGACACTCACTAGTATCTTGGTCAAGTAAAAAGCAAAATTCCGTTGCATTATCTACGGCCGAAGCTGAATATGTGGCAGCCGGTAGTAGTTGCGCTCAAACTCTTTATATTAAGCAACAACTACTTGATTTCGGTCTTACTTTCTCTCACGTGCCTATTAAATGCGATAATACGAGTGCGATTTGTATTTCAAAGAATCCTATTCATCACTCACGCACCAAGCATATAGAGATTAGGCATCATTTTTTGCGTGATCATGTTGCTAAGGGTGACGTTGAATTGATCTTTATCGACACTAAAAATCAATTGGCGGATATTTTTACAAAACCACTTGCGGACGAATCATTTTCTAAAATTCGTCGTGAAATCGGAATGGCCATGGATTTTGATGTTTTATCTTAATTTCTGTCATAATCTTTATTTTTAATATTTTTGCTATTTTTATGTATTTATTTCCTAATTTTATCTATTTTTATCAATTTTTTTCTCTTTTAGTCGACTCATCCTGTGTAGTTCAAACCAATCTAGTCGACTACTTTGGTCAGTAGCTACACCATTTCATGGTCTTCACCTTCTAGTCGACTCATTGTCATTCTAGTCGACTCATCTTCCATTCTAGTTGACTCAAACATTGTTGTAGTCGATTATTTTGCCTTCCTAGTCGACTCAAACCTAGCCTAGTCGACTCAAACCTAAATCTAACCGACTCACCTAGACCTAGTCGACTCAACCCACTATAAAACCTAACCCTCATCTCATCTTCTCCATCCGCCTCCTTCAAACCCTCACCCACCTTCAAACCCTCTCCTCTCAATCCCTCTCCTACTACCACTTATACCTTCAAATCTTCACCTATCCCTCATTAATTTCACATTTCCATCATCTTCCACCCATTTCCATCATCCAAATTTCATCATTCTCACTCTCTCACACATCTATATATATACACCATCATATATCTATATATCCCTATACATTTGTGCATCATCTTCTACAATGCCACCGAAGACTCGAGGTCTATTTCGGAAACGTTCCCGCGTTGATGGAGGCCAAAGCTCCACCAATCCACGCAGTCCTACGGCCGTTGACGAAGAGGAGTCGAATGAACCTCTTCTTCTTGAGGTACTTCTTCTTGATGATGATAATAGAAATAAATTCATCACTGTTTTTTATCACCGTGCTCCTACACCTTGCCGTATTGTCACACAAGATTTATGCACTGAAATTCGGGCTCAAACTTTCGAGTTATTCCGAGCAATTGGTTGGGATTTTTTCGTTTCTCCTGACATTCCGGTATTTCCGCGAATTGTCAAAGCTTTCTACGTTTCTCTTAAAAATCACAAGAAGAAATTACTCTCTCATCTTCATTTTAATTTATGTGGTGAAGACGAGACCGTTGATGACAGTGAAATCAAGTGCATTTTCTTGCTTCCGAATGACGGTATCCGCCACTTCTCCAAGGACTGGTATAAGGAAGATGGTTTCGATTGTATTGAGGCTGCTCGGCCAATATGTGTCGACAAGGAAATTTCGCAAAACGCCGGTATTACCTCTTCTATGCTACTACCCGAGGCTAGATTAATTCATAATGTTATTACTTACTCTACTCTGCCTAAAACTGGTAGTCGTAGCAGTGTTTCTCGTATGGAGGCTTTTTTGGTTTATTGCGTTTTGACAGGAACCCGCGTTGATTTAGCTTATATTTTTCGTTCCGTCATCCTCACATGTCAGCGCAAGCCATCTGGCCCGCTTTTCTTTCCTGCACATATTACATATCTACTGCAGCGGAAAGGTTTTAATTTTCCGAATGAAGTGTCCGAGCATCACCCTATTTTTCTTGACGCCACTCATGTCAAACATATGCATATTTCTTCTGATGCGGAAGGAAATTTCATTTCTGAAATTGCACCTGCTCCTTGTTCGCGTACTGCTCCTAGCAGTTCTGCATCGCGCCAGGAAGCCTCTTCCTCGGTCCCTCCGTTGGACGGTGCTTCGGCTTCTCAAGCTGCTCTTCTCAACCAACTTCTTGGGGTTGTTCAAAGCAATACGGAGCTCCTTAGGCAGCAGGAACAAATGCTTCAGCGCCTTGATACGACCGTGAACCAGAATACGGAAGCCATTCGATTGATCAATGAGCGCCTTGTTCTTCATGATGAGGAAATGTCTACCCGTATTACAAATCTGGCAGGGTCACTTGATGACCTCACTCTTGCACACAGGAACCCTCGCTCACGCACCCCTCGACGCTGACAAAAAGGGGGAGAAATTATGCTATTGTACTGTCATGCATTTCATTATCCGACATTAGCAATTTCTGTTTTTGTGTGGCTTGTTATGGTTATTGGCGACTTGTTTTGGTTATTTGTGAACTTGTTTGTTTTCCTTTCCATGTTTTTCATTAGTATAAACAGCTTGTATTAAACTGAAACATCTATGATAGGCTGTTTATTTTTGTTATCTCAAATGTGCGCCTATTTTTATATATTGTATCAAAGTGCCTATTAAACTGCAAATTTCATTTACTAAGGGGGAGCATTTGATCAAAATATTATGCACATGTTGAGGGGGAGCATCACTTTATGTTTCGCCAAATGCCAAGCAAACACAAAATGTTTTGTCATCATCAAGGGGGAGATTGTTGGCTTTGAAATTTACTTTCGGCAAACAATTCCAAAATTGATGATAACAAACCATTGAAGAGTGTTTGATACTAAAGAATTATCGAGTTTATATTTTCAGCAAAAGACAGGTGAACGACTTAGAAATCAAACTCAAAAAGGAAACTACTCGAAAAAAAAGCTCGGAAAGAAAGTTTGATTTAAAGCGAAAAGCTGTGAAAGAAATTGAACCGAAAAAGGAAAATCAATTAAACGGCAAAAGCGAAAGTCGAAGACTCAAGACTCGGGGTAGATAGGTCGGGGAGCGATCATTGTAACAAGGTAATTTTATGTGTCGATTTTATCGTATAAGCTCAAGTATAAAATGAACCGAACTCAAATGAAATGAAAAACGCTTTACCAAACTTAAACGGAAAGAAAAATATTTTTATTAAATGTTTTTCTTGTTATAGTCGACTAGAATCACCCTGTGTATTTTCTAGTAGTCGACTATTTCAACCAGTAGCTATTGGTTTTTCATCCACATCAAAAGAGTCGACTGAAACAAGCTTGAGTCGACTAGACTACTCATTGTAGTCGACTAGAACTTATTCTAGTCGACTAGATGGTCCAAAGTAGTCGACTAGAACTTAATCTAGTCGACTAGATGGACCATTGTAGTCGACTACAATGAAGAAGTAGTCGACTAGAAGATTGCTTAAAATCTGCAGATTTTCAGAAAACAATTCCCATGTTTTGTGGATCGTGTTTAATGGTATTCAAACGACTCTTGTCTTTCAAATACTATAATCACTCTTCAAAACCCTAATACAATGCTATATATAGAATGAGATGTGTTTATTGAAAATCAAGTGATTGAAATACAAAAGAGAAAGAAAGCTATCAAAAATTCTGCAGAAATTTTCTCTTCAAAAGCCATTGAAACCAAGCTTTGAAAATCTGATTTTCTCCAAGTTTCTTTGAAAATCAAAACCTCTAGAATCTCTTCTTATTCTCCAAATATCATTCATTGATTATATCCTTTGAGAATACATTTCTAGAGCTATTGTAAAATCGCCAAAAACACTTGAGCTTATATTGATTTATCTTCCATAAAAACCTTTGGGTTTTGAGTGTTTTTGTTCTTGAGTGATTTTATTGATTACATACGAATTTGTAATCTCGGACAAGTGAAGTCCGCCGATTGTTCAAGAGAGGGTTGTTCTCTTGATTGAGAGACAAGCTCAAGAGGCTTGTGTTGTAAAGGTTTGCCATTCCACCTGTGAAGGAAGGGTCATAGTGAAAGGATCGGGAAAAGTCTCAAGAAGGGGTTCTTGAGCCGAGGAGTAGGAGTTACCGAACCTCGAAAAAATCACGGTGTCAATCTCTCTATCTCTTTCTCTTTACATAAATATTTTGCATGCTATATTTGCTTGAATATCTTGTATACTAATTTGTCTTGAAATTAATTATTATAAAAGTTTAAATTGAATCATCCACTTGCTTATTGAGAAATTGATTTTTGATTATAGTGTGTTCCATGTTCGAAAAGAGTTAGACTTATTTTTGAACACCCTATTCACCCCCCCCCCCCCCCCCCTCTAGGGTTAATTAGTGACTAACATTTATGAAATCAAATAATTATTAATCATGCAATGCTACAATGTCATCAGAATAAAATGCATACAAGTTATCCCCACTCACTCATACATAATATTTTTCATGAATTAAATTTAAAAGAATGGTCCTCACAGTAGTGAAATAAACTTGCTAATTTCTACAGTCGATCCATATAGTCTTCCGTATTTTTGTGAACATTCTCTATGGTAGACTAATATCCCCTCTTCTACTTCATTGATCAATATTTTCCATGACACACTTCAATATCTTTGATTTTTTTATCCCTTTTTATCTTTCTAAGTCTCCGGACTTTCCAGCGATGATTTTTAGTCCCCATCAACTGGGTCCGGGCTTCTTCCATGGGATTTATGCTCATTAGTTTCTCCCCTTTTTACGCAAACAATGATATTGGTGATACCAATGTCCGTTTACTCAGATTGAAGAACTACTTTTTGTATTTTTATTATTATTATTATTATTTTCATATTTCATATATTTTTTTATTTTATTCTTTACTACTCCCCGTGTTATTGAAACAAATCTATTTTTTCAACTACATAGTCAAAGGTCAATAGTTGTCCCATAGAAAATATGTGATTGTGTTTCTAGGTCAAAACTATCATTTTCGGTTTCAATTTCACTTATCTATTCACTCATGTGGACTACTTCTTAAAAATTCAATTTAATCAAACTATTACATACATATGAGTGGGTTAGTTGTATACACATTATATTTCTAGTCATAACATGTACACAAATCAACTCATACTTGACATCAATCACATATTTCGAATGAAGGACTTAATAAAAATAAGATTTTTCAATATTTTTAATTTTCTTATTCCCTTAAAACATTAGCAAATAACTAATTCCTTTCCCCCAAACTTAAAGCGATTCATGTCCTCATGGTTTTAAAAGAAAAATAAAGGAATAAATTGTTACCGTCCTTAACTGTAATTTCGTTCTTTGCATTGTAGTGCTAGTATTTCCCCCAAACTTGTTTTGAATGATCTATTTGAAACATAAAACACTATGAAATACCCAAGGTCATATCAAATAGAAAGATAATATTAGGTAAACTGAAATATTAAACATGAAGCATAATTTCAAGGGAATAGAATTTTATTAATAAAAGCACACATGATTTGGCCATATGGGCCTACAATCTCTAAATTTTAAAATTTGTAGAAAAATAAAATAAATGAAAAATAGAGATAGAACCAATCCTAAACGGATTTGGTGGGAAAAATAATAATGCTTAAAAGAAATTTTACATCCATTCCCTTATTCCTACGAATTTTTCTCATATTCCATTCTAGCCACATTCAATAAAGTCATCATTCCATGGGTTGAATCCCTTTTCCCACCACTGTCTTAGGTTATAAATGGATGATCTTCCAAAGAATTTATCATGATCAATTTTGTCACGCCCCGAATTCCTAGGACTCCGAAACCTGAGCCTAAGAGCTAGGGGAGTGAATGCGGAAGTATTAAGAAACTGGAACAAATGACATTCAGTCATCAAACACCCAAAAAAAAGGTAAGAATGACACACTCTGATACATTACTATCACGCCCCTAGAATTCCCGAAACTCTAATATAGAGAATCAGCGAATCTCCAAAGGGTGACGTAAGTCAAATGACTACTAGAGGCAAGAATGACAAGAAGATACATGGAGTAACAATGAAAAATTTACTCCATGCCAAATATAATACTAGAACTCAATAGTATCCTCAGATACCAACAGATACGCTCGTAAATTCCTAAGACTCCCGAACAGGGACATCCAAGGAATCCAGGATGTGATCCTTAACATGAATGACCAACTAAGACATCATTAACCGTGAAAACATATGGGTTAATGATAGATATGGTATATTTCATACCCAAATGGATAATAAACTAAGCAGCAGAATCTAACGAAAACTCGGCAGAGTTCCGTTTGTAAATGGAACATCCGGACAACAACCACAACACAAGAACCTGCCAATAGCAATTCAATAATCACAATGGCTTCCAAGCCCCACATTCACCAATCCTACAAGGGCCGAGGAGTGGAAAGAAACCAAAACCCCTCCAAACCCTCTAAACTCAACAGAGCCACAAATGCTCGAATAGGAATACAAGAAATGCACCTAGCTATGCAAAATAAATACAATAACCTCCTGAAAGAATAAGTACAGGAAATAAAGAATACATCAACAGGGTTATGCCAATAGACTGGCTCCCAAAAGAAAATACATAACAATCCCATAACAATGGGGAGAGAAGCTAACAGTAAATACCTATCGTCCCCAAACCAGTCGTACTGCAACCGTAACCGCATCACCAACGCGACTCCAAACCTATAACACGAAAACAAGGGAAAACTGCCGTTGCACTGCATCCTGCTCATAGCCGTATATTTCCTGCAACCTGGCATGGAATAGTATGGGGCAAATGAAATACCCCTGTGAGCAAATAAGCTCAGTGGGAAAGGATACTCTAACTACCACATCCTCTAATAGTTTAGGTAATGCTAAACCACCCAGTGAGATACATAGCTCGTAACATAACCCAGCCACGAAAACCCAAGGTACGTGCTTATATACTACCGTACTACTGCTCATCAGTAGTCACCCAATTACGCAATCCGAACTACTGTCCAAGGTAGCGGGTGGGTGGGCTGGGAAGGAGGAATCTGCAAAGGCTAGGCACCTTATTCAATCAAAAAGTAGAGATTCATATTTCAAATAGCCAATGGAAGAATATCCTGTGGCACTTTCGGAATAGAGTAAGGTGTTAGGGAGGAATTGGACAAAGAAAATGCCTTTTTGTTTACATGGGATTGATGCCCGGAAGAAAGAAAGGAACGAACGAGATTCGCCTTAATCTACTAAAATAGGGCACAACAAGCAAGAAGGAATGAGCAATCTTCTTTTAATAAAGGGGTGGATTTATAGGAGTAGGGGGATCTTGCTAAAGGAAACGGGACAGATAATAGATCTTTGGCCATCTCCTCATCTGAGGCTGCTGCTTCTTCAGGAAAAGCTTTCACGGAGGGCCTTAGCTTAAAGAGTGTTCCTTTAGAATAGAAAGAACTAGTTTAGTTACGTGGTTCGATCTCCTAAAGCATAAAGCGAAAGAAGCACAAGTAGGCGTAGGTGGTTCTTAAGCTTAAGTACAAGTCAGAACGCGGATCAAGAAAGCTCTACCAAATCCATTGGGTGATGGATGCTAAGTTCTTTGAGAAGAGGATCATGCCCTACCTAAAAACCTGACAACCAGGCAAGTAGTAAGGTAAGGTACTGAGAAAGAGCCTTGTGGGTGGACTCTCTTTTGTAGAGCTAATGACAGCCAAGTAAAGGCCTGCTGATATAACTGTCGATACGCGCATCGGCCTTATGGGTCAAAGCATCCTAAAACACTAAAAAGAGCAATTGAGAAAGAGCTTTCCGCGGCGGAAATTATAGTTTTGACGAAGCAACCTATTCTAATCAGATTGAATTGGAGAAAAGATGGATTTTCTCATTCAGCCACTACCGGACCCAGAAAGCACGTAGGAAGAGGCAACGAACGGGAGAGGCAGCGGACGCGGAAGAAGAAGGTGGTTCAGAAGGGAGACTGGGTTGAACTTTTTAATCAGCATTTGTTACGGCCGGTTGAGATCTATAGTCGGCCGGTAGTTCATCTACCAACAGCTTTCCTTGTAAGCCAATATCCCCACACCCTTACTTCTACTCGGGCAGCCCTACATTACACGCAGTCGGTCTTCCTTTCTTCAATTCTGGTCAAGCTCCGAATAGAACCGGTCAATTCCATATGACATTCCTCCCACTCGCATCACAACCAAGTGCATGTTGTGTCCCTTCTCGCCTGTGTTTTGCTTCATTTCTATTTGGACGGAAGCATCCCTTATTATTAGAGCGCGGTGGATTTGATCCCAACTCTTGCTCTTGATTAGAAAACCCCATCTCTTGAAGGGGGCGGAAGATTTACCCCATTAAATATTTGTGTCCTGTGTAGTATTCTTGTACCTATTTCTCATGACGTCAGGCAGTCTGATCCTGCTTGGATAGTGAAGTAAACAATCAAAGGGCTTACATTAGCGAGCACTCATAGCATCCTTGCTTTCTCGATATCAGTAATTAAGGATCTCTCCTCCTTTCATAACATAGACCTGAAGCCAAGCCCCCTATTTGAGTAAGAGTGAAAATCAATCGAGCCTCGTTAGCTTGAAAGCCTCCGTTTCTTGCTTTTGAGCCGCAGAAGACTGCTTCGATTCGTTTGGTTTCCCTTTCTCACTCTGAATGAAATCAGAAATTACGCTTGCTTTGCCTGCTTCCTTCCTCGCTAATGGAAAGTAAGACTCACACGTCTGCTTATGTTTCTGATGGGTCTCTCACTTGACCTGGGGATAGTTAGGCACATGGCTGTCGAAAGTGAGTTAATGCCTCAAAAAAGGACTACATTATTCATTAGTATTTGAACACTCAAAGGATAGAATCCCGATAAACATATCCATACGACGAGAATTGGAAAACAGCGCAATGAGTTATTACTTAGGCTGCTAAATATGCAAGCGCAGTCAAAGGTCATGTACAACAAGGTGTGCATATTACCAATATTCTCACGATCGGACTGGCAAGAAGAGATGCATCAGGAATTGATTGAAAGGGATTATCTGTCTGCGTGCAGAACATGACTTCTGTCTTCGTGCTTAGACTGGCTATATAGTTTCAGTTTGCAATACTCTTGGTATGTGGTACGCAGCCAACTAGAAGAGCTAAATGAATGAATGGGATAGAATGCGGATCTGACTCTAAACTAATAGGCCTTGGTTAGCATGTCTCCGGACCTTCTATGAACAGGGGGTTTGAACTGAGCCTAATTTGGAACCACTAACAGTCGTCCAGGAAAGGAGCTTCAGCTATGCCAAGAGAGGATTGCTTTGATTCAGCAGGTTCCCTTTTCCTTTCCCTTAACAGGAAAGCAAAGCCTTCTGGCTTCCGTTGGACATTCTATGGCACGTATACAAGAATCTGGACTAGGCGATCAAGAATTTCAAGGTATATCACCGTCAGTGCGCTGTCGAAATAAGTTCAGTATGATATAGTAGCATACCATAATTAGGATAAAAAAGTACGCCTAAGCAATGTCGCGCTTCCTCTTCCTATGGTCGAGTGAGCTTACGCTTCCTCAATCTCTATTTTGCCTGCTTCTTTTCCCTTCCTTCCTTACTAGTGTAACTGTTAGACTCGAATCGGCTTATTCTGTTATTAAAATGAGTCATCCACTTCCTTATTTATAGAAAAAGGGGGAGTGAGGCTTTCCCACGGTAATTGAAAGGTCAACTGAATGCGTAAAGGAATGCGCACCCCTCAACCCCGTTTCATGCTGGAGGAAAGAAAGCCGATATAAAGAGCTCCATATTAGCGAATTGCCTCTGACTACTCCTCCCAGGCTGGTAGAACTATCGGATTCCCATTCACTTAGTCAACTTATTGGCTTTAGATAGGTAATGAGCAGGTCGACCACTTCAAAGAGGAGGGTGAGGTTCGTCCCCTTACTCAAATAGGCATCGGAAAGTCAGCCAAAGACTTCAACAAATAAACCGTTCATCCTCCACTTAGCGCTTAAAAGGAGATAGAAAGCCAGTAAACAGCTCATAGGGAAGGAAAGCCTGCGATGAATAGCTAAGCAAGGACTACACAGACAGACCCAATGGTCGTGTACGCAAAGTAGAGATGTTGCCATCAACGCTTCTGTAAGTCACTAAAATACCCTAGAGGGGGGTGAATAGGGTTTTAAAAATAATTTCTAACTCTTTTTAATTCTTACAAGAACATGCAACAAGGTTCAATAATAATTTACAAGGTAAATATGTAATGAGTAATTTTACTTAATTTCAACAAGCTATTTACCACACTATAAATTAAGCATGCATGAACATAAAGTAAGGAGATAGAGATAGAGAAATTGACACCGTGATTTTTAAGAGGTTCGTTAACTCCTACTCCTTGGCTCAAAGAATCCCCTTCCTTGAGACTTTCCCGATCCTCACACTATGGCTCTTCCTTCAATAGGTGGAATAGCAAAACCTTTACAAAAGAGCTAACTAGCTCTTCACACAATCAAGAGAACAATCCTCCCTTGATACAATGGGCTTCACTCACCCAAGATCACAAATTTGTGTATGTAATCAATATATCACTCAAGAAACAAAAACACTCAAAACCCTAAGGTTTTTATGGAAGATAGATCAATATAAGCTCAAGTGTTTTTAGGTGATATTTCAAGAACTCGAGATATATATATTCTCACAATATATTTTCAATAAGAGAATAAGCACAAAGCTGGAGTTTAAATCTTCAAAATGATGGGAATAAAAAACGAGATTTTGATTTTCCAGAAAGTGCTTGAGAGAAAATAGTAGATGAATGAATTATCAGAAAAATTTCTCACACAAGAACCTTGGCATTTTTAATCCATATCTTTTTCTTTATATAGTGTAACACTAGGGTTTGGAGAGTGTATCTCACCCTAGACAATATGGAGAGTAGGACCTGAAAATCTGCAAGCAAAATCATTTCTTTTTGGGCAAAAATATTGTTTAGAAATACTTTTCCTTAAAATCCTGAAGCATCTAGTCGACTGCCTACCAGAACCCAGTCGACTGCCTCTGTGCAAAGATTTAAAATATTTTCCCCAACGGCTATGGTCAGTCGACTACCTCAAGAAGGACAGTCGACTGCCTTATGAGTCAGTCGATTTCCTTGTACAGGCCAGTCGACTGCCTCAGGCAATCAAAAATGTTTATAACTCACTGGTTCATCCAGTCGGCTGGGCCCTAGGCCAGTCGACGGGGTCAGCCAGTCGGCTGCCATTTTATGGCCAGTCGACTGGGTGACTCCAAGAAATTGTTCAAGGTCCGTTTTTGATCCATTTTTGAGTTCGTTTGTTTAATTACTTGAGCTTATAAGATCAATAACAGCATAAGATACCTTGTTACAATATTCTCTCCCCAACCTATCTACCCCAGGTCTTGAGTCCAGCTTTTGTACTTTCTTTGTCCTTTTTGTCCTTCTTCGAGTATGTGCATGAGTTTCCTTATCGCTTGTCGCTTTTTGGTATTAATGATCTTTCCGAAACATTTACCTGTACTTGCTGAAACACCTAGCTCAAAGTCATATTAGTACCAAACACAGTTTTGAATGTTTTGTTAATATCAAAATAAGAGTTATTGTTTGAAATGGAATTTCAAAGCCAACAATCTCCCCCTTTTTGATGTTGATAAAACATTTCGTGTTTACTCATAATTGGTAAAGTATCAAGTGATACTCCCCCTCAATGTGTGCATCTTTTATTTTTATTTTCATGCTCCCCCTTTGGAAGTAAAATTTGCAAATCGATAATCAGTAAAGTAATGCATTGAAGAATAATAGAAACAACATTTTTTAATTTATAATTGCAAGTTCGGTACATGTTGTTTTACTACTACACATTACAAAATAATAAAGCATAGAAATAAAGCTAAAGATAACATAAACAACACACATAGGTAACGTCCTATGCTACGCAAAATGGACCTATGGCCAAACACCCAACACCCCTACAACCCAAACATTCTCCCCCTTTGACGACATCAAAAAGGCGGAGGGTCACGGCGAAGTACATCCATGGCGGTGGTGAGGCGATCGATTTTGTCCTCAAGGCGCTTCACAATTTCCAAGATTTGGGTAAGAGTTTCGGGATTACCCCCGAACCCAAAATCCGGAATATCGAAATCGCTACCAAGAGGCGAAAATGAAGAAGTCGGAGCATCCGGATGAGGTGCCTCGGGACGAGGAGCGTCGGGATGAGGAGCAGAAGGACCGGCTTGGTCTGCAGGAGGGGCAACCCTAAGAGATACCAACACTCTTAGACAAGGAAAGCTTCCATAATCGACACAAGACTCCGGCTTGTGGCACTCGAGGATTGCCGAAATGAAGAGGAAGGCAAGATTGACCTTCCGACCGGTCATGACACAGTAGACAAGGAAAGCTTCCATAATCGACACAAGACTCCGGCTTCCGGACTTGGGCAAAATGGAATACGTGATAATATTATGCACAAGTCTAGCCTCGGGAGTAAGCGAAGAAGAGGGAAACTCAGCAATGGCAGTGGTGGTTTTATTCACTGAAATGGCCCGAACTGCTTCGAGAGGATCGAAATCACTCAAAGAGTACCAAATAGATGGGCAATAATAGGCGATACCGCCAGGAGGTAGCCGAAAAACAGTATTGATTACTGCTTCGGTGAACTCAACAGAGACGCCTCTAACATCGGAGCAAAGTGCGCGGGTGGGAGGACTCGGTTGTGAAGGATTGAGCAGATTTATATAAAATGCTTTGACGGTGCGCGGATAATGTAGAACATCAAGGGAAACAAAGAAATCCCAACCCATATTGTGAAAACGATTAAACGTATTAGCGCTAATCTCTTCGCACAAGGGTTGAGTCACAATGCGACTCTGAGCAATCTTTCGATGAATGAATTGAGTTTCGAAGCGACGAACACTGTCTTCATCACCGAGAAGAACAGTCAGAGACATCGGACCAGATTCAGACTCGGAATCAGGGTCCTCATGAACAGGAGACGAAGGTGGAGGAGGTGCAGCCAAAGAGCTTCCACCCCTACGGGCGCGTTTCTTGAGGCGCACGACATTAGGAGCCATGAGAGAGATGAGAACCAAGATGATGGAAAACATTTTGAGAAGAGAAACGAAGAGAAATGATGAAATCAGAGAGTGAGAAGTGAAACTGAAGAAAAATATATATGGATATATATATGGAGATAGATAACTTAAAAAGAAGAGGGGAGTGGTGATGATGGAGGAGAGGATCGTGGTGAAGTGGAAAAGTGGTTTAAAGATGAGTAAATGGCGTGAAGGAGAGAAGAAATGGGAGAGATCGTGGAGAGAGTGGAGAGAAGACGAAGAGAAAGAAGAAATAAAAACAAGGTTCGCGCAGAGGCAGTCGACTGGCCATATGGAGACAGTCGACTGGCTCATGACCCAGTCGACTGGCTAATGGAGGCAGTCAACTGGCTGAAGATCGTTAAAAACATAAAAACTCACTGGTTGATCCAGTCGACTGGCCCTCAAAAAGAATTTTGAAAAATTTTAAAATTTGAAAGCCGAGAACATGGATGAGAATTTGTGAAAATTAACTCATGACTTCAAAATCCATGGCCATTCCTAATTCCCTACAAATTTTTGAAAATGGTTCGTCCGAGAGGGGTTTAGTAAAAATATCCGCCAATTGATTCTTAGTGTCAAAAAAAAGCAATTCAACGTCGCCTTAAGCTACGTGATCCCGTAAAAAATGATGTCTAATCTCTATGTGCTTTGTGTGAGAGTGTTGAATAGGATTCTTTAAGATACAAATAGCACTAGTGTTATCACATTTAATAGGTACACAATTGAAAACAAGTCCAAAATCAAGTAATTGTTGCTTAATGTAAAGAGTTTGAGCACAACTATTACCGGCCGCAATGTATTCGGCTTCAGCCGTAGACAAGGCAACCGAATTTTGCTTTTTACTTGACCATGAAACTAACGAGTGACCTAGAAAATGATATGAACCACTTGTGCTTTTCCTATCTACTTTACAACCCGCAAAATCGGCATCCGAATAACTCGTGAGATCAAGTGAAGTACCACTTGGATACCAAAACCCTAAGTTAATCGTCCCGTTAGGATAGCAAAAAATACATTTTACGGCTAGCAAGTGAGATTCTTTAGGACAAGATTGAAAGCGAGCACATAAGCATACACTAAACATAATATCCGGTCTACTAGTAGTTAAATAAAGTAAACTTCCTATCATGCCTCTATATTTAGTAATATCAACACATTTTCCATTTTCATCTTTATCGAGTTTAATAGAGGTACTCATAGGAGTAATGACATGTTTGGCTTCCTCCATACCAAATCGCTTTAGGAAATCTTTAGTATACTTAGATTGGCTAACAAATAAGCCATCCAAGCTTTGCTTGATTTGCAACCCTAAGAAGAAGTTCAACTCACCCATCATACTCATTTCAAATTCGTTTTGCATGTTAGATGCGAAATCCTTGCAAAGGGAAGTATTTGTTGATCCGAATATAATGTCGTCAACATATATTTGGATAATCAACAAATCATTCTTGACAGTTTTTGTAAATAGAGTGGTGTCAACTTTGCCTTTAGAAAACCTTTTTAAAGTAGAAAATCACTAAGCCGTTCATACCAAGCTCTAGGAGCTTGCTTTAACCCGTACAGGGCTTTAGATAATTTGTAAACATGATTTGGAAAATGTTCATTTTCAAAGCCGGGTGGTTGCTTCACATAGACTTCTTCATCTATAGTTCCATTAAGAAAAGCACTTTTGACATCCATTTGATAGAGAATGAAATTTCTAGATGATGCAAATCCAAGAAGCATTCTAATTGCTTCTAATCTAGCTACGGGTGCAAAGGTTTCATCATAGTCAATGTCTTCCTCTTGATTGTAACCTTGAGCTACCAATCTTGCTTTATTTCGAATAATCACTCCATTTTCATCCTTTTTATTTCGAAAAACCCATTTAGTGCCTATTATAGTTTGATGTGTGGGTTGAGGGACTAAATGCCAAACTTGATTGCGTTCAAATTGATTTAGTTCCTCTTGCATAGCCATAATCCAAGAATCATCACATTGAGCTTCGTGGAAGTTCTTGGGTTCAATATTGGACACAAAAGCCATGTGGTTGCATAAGTCTCTAAGTTGAGATCTTGTGCTAACACCTTGTGAAGGGTTTCCTATGACTTGGTCAAGAGGATGGTTGTGCACAATCCTCCAAGATTTAGGAATTGAGCAAGTCAAGTCATCATTTGATTGATTTCCAACTTTACTCTTATCCATTTGCCTACTTAACGAGTTCGAGATATTGAGATTATTGAAACTATCCTCAATCCCTACAACTTCATCATCATCTAGGTCAACTTTAGGTGAGGGTAGAGGTGGTGATTCATCAAAAACAACATGGATAGACTCTACCATGGTTAAAGTCCTTTTGTTAAAGACTTTAAAGGCTCTACTTGTTGAGGAATAACCTAAGAAAATTGCTTCATCCGATTTGGAGTCAAATTTTCCCAAGTTATCTTTATCATTTAAAACAAAACATTTACAACCAAACACCTTGAAATACCCAATATTGGGTTTCCGACCATTCCACAACTCATACTGAGATTTACCCAATTTCATTTGAATGATAACTCTATTCATGACATGACAAGCGGTATTTACCGCTTCCGCCCAAAGACTTCGGGGAAGGTTGTGTTCATTTAACACAGTTCTAGCCATTTCTTGTAAAGATCTATTTTTCCTTTCAACTACCCCATTTTGTTGAGGAGATCTTGGAGCCGAGAGATCATGACATACACCAAATTCATCACATAATTTCTCTTGATCTTGATTGTAAAATTCTCTACCCCTATCACTTCTAATTTTCTTGATTTTCAAATCTTTTTCATTTTGAATGACTCTATAAAATTTATCGAGAATGGAGTGAGTTTCATTTTTATGAGCAAGAAAGTGAACCCAAGTAAATCTAGAGTAGTCATCTACTATAACAAGTACATAGAGTTTCCCGGCTAAGCTGGCCGTTCTCTCCGGACCAAAGAGGTCCATATGAAGTAACTCTAAGGGTCGAGAAGTGGTGATATCTTTCTTTCTCTTGAAAGAAGATTTCACTTGCTTACCTATTTGACATGCACTACATATTTTATCTTTTGAAAAATTAGTCTTCGGGAGGCCTTTGACTAATTCATTTTTTGACAAACGTTGAATAAGATCCACACTAGCATGTCCTAAGCGTCTATGCCATAACCAACTATTTTCACTCGATGTGACAAAGCACTTAACATCTTGTTCATTTAATTCACATAGGAACATAGTATATAAATTTCCGTTTCTCTTTGCATTGAACAATTGCTTTCTATCTTTCTCAACTATGCATGCATTTGACCTAAAGATAACATCATAACCTTTGTCACAAAGTTGGCTAATACTAAACAAGTTATGCTTCAAACCATCAACTAAAAGTACGTTATCTATAGCTAGAGAAGAAGATATACCAATGGATCCAATTCCAACAATTTTGCCTTGTGAGTTGTCTCCAAAAGTAACGTTTCCTCCTTCATAAGATTTTAAGGACATGAATTTCGATTTGTCCCCCGTCATGTGCCTTGAACATCCGCTATCAAGAAACCATCTTTCTTTTGAGGCGGACTTCAAGCAAACCTACAAAACAGCGTTACGTGACTTTTATTGGTACCCAATCTATTTTGGTTAGAAAGAGATGCAATAGTTCCTTTAGGAACCCAAAATGATTTAGTTACCAAGTTTTCTTTTGCACGTAGAGATGCAATGGTTCCTTTTGGAACCCAAAACATTTTTGAGACAATTTTCTTCTTTTTTCTTAGAAAACATGCATTTGCTTTGTTATCTCTTTTCTTGCAATAGTAGCATGAAACATGATTGTGATCAATAGAAGTTGAGAATGAAGATTGTTTTGAAAAAGTATGCTTCAATGATTTTCTTTTCTTCAATAAAAGTGCATCTTTGTTAAATGCATCATATCCTAAGCCGCATTTGTCAAAAGAGTTTCTTTGTCTTCCTAGCATGATGCTCAAGTTTTCTCTTCCTTTTGTGAATTTTGCTAAGATGTTTATTTGATCATCAATGGTCTTTTTCAACAAAATATTTTCCTCTTCTATCTTCATACTTTTGTCATTGGTTGCATTTACATCAACTATGGTGTGGCAAGTGGAATTACATGAAGATTTAGATTTCTTGAGCAAACTATGTTTTTTAGCTAGTTTTTCAAACTCATCATACAAATTTTCAAATGCATCTTGTAATTCATTATGAGAAAATAAAAGCTCATCATATGACAAAATGGAATTATTTAATGCATGTAAATTTAAATGTACCTCATCTTCATTTGCCATGAGGCAAAGATTTGCAATTTCCTCACCATTCTCTTCCTCATCCGAATCACAAGAGTCATAATCATCCCATGTTGCATTCATGACCATTTTGTTTGGCCTTTTCTCGTTCTCCTTTTTGGGCTTGAAACACTCATTTCTATAGTGCCCCGGTTTACCACAATTGAAGCAAGTAATAAGACTCCTTCTTGCTTGTCTATCCTCTTGGTTCATTGCTCTTTAAGAACCTCCGACCTTTAGCCTTCTTTCGTTGAAGAAATCTCTTGAATTGTTGAGTGATCAGGGCAATGTCTTCATCAACCTCTTCTTCGATTCTCTCATTTGCTTCACTTTTAATTGAAGCTTGCAAGGCTATACCTTTTCTACGCTTGACGTCTTCTTCACGAGATTTTAAGGTAATTTCCCATGTAAGGAGTGACCCGAAAATCTCATCAAGACTCATAGTGCTAAGATCATGTGCTTCTTTAATAGCCGTCACCTTCGCATCCCATTTGACCGGAAGGCTTCTAAGGACTTTGCGTGCTGCATCGGATCTAGGAACAATTCTACCAAGATGCTTTAGTCCATTCAAAATATTAGTAAAACGAGACATCATAGAATTGATATTTTCATCTTCCTTCATGGCAAATAATTCATATTCATGCATAAGTATATCAATTTTAGATTCTCTAACTTGAGTAGTTCCTTCATAAGTAACTTCAAGTTTATCCCATATTTCTTTGGCCGTGGAGCAAGTAGAGACTCGATTAAATTCATTTGGACTTAAGGCACAATTTAGATTAACCTTAGCTTTGGCACTAAATGACATAAGTCTACGCTCATCATTATCCCATTCGTTGGGCAATTTGGTAATAGTTTTTCCATCAACTACTTTGGTAATAGTAAAAGGTCCATCAACAATAACTAGCCAAATTTGATAATCAATAACTTGAAGAAAGTCTATCATTCTAGTATTCCAATCACTATAGTTTGAACCATCAAACCATGGGGGCCTATTGTTTGATTGTCCTTCTACATGAGTGACTATGTTTGAGGCCATGATCCTTCTCTAAGACGGTTAAGTCTAAAACAAGTAGAGATTAGGCTCTGATACCAATTGTAAGTCACTAAAATACCCTAGAGGGGCGGTGAATAGGGTTTTAAAAATAATTTCTAACTCTTTTTAATTCTTACTAGAACATGCAACAATGTTCAATAATAATTTACAAGGTAAATATGTAATGAGTAATTTTACTTAATTTCAACAAGCTATTTACCACACTATAAATTAAGCATGCATGAACATAAAGTAAGGAGATAGAGATAGAGAAATTGACACCGTGATTTTTAAGAGGTTCGTTAACTCCTACTCCTCGGCTCAAAGAATCCCCTTCCTTGAGACTTTCCCGATCCTTACACTATGGCTCTTCCTTCAATAGGTGGAATAGCAAAACCTTTACAAAAGAGCTAACTAACTCTTCACACAATCAAGAGAACAATCCTCCCTTGATACAATGGGCTTCACTCACCCAAGATCACAAATTTGTGTATGTAATCAATATATCACTCAAGAAACAAAAACACTCAAAACCCTAAGGTTTTTATGGAAGATAGATCAATATAAGCTCAAGTGTTTTTAGGTGATATTTCAAGAACTCAAGATATATATATTCTCACAATATATTTTCAATAAGAGAATAAACACAAAGCTTGAGTTTAAATCTTCAAAATGATGGGAATGAAAAACGAGATTTTGATCTTTCTTGCTATCAAAAATTTTCCAGAAAGTGCTTGAGAGAAAATAGTAGATGAATGAATTTTCAGAAAAATTTCTCACACAAGAACCTTGGCATTTTTAATCCATATCTCTTTCTTTATATAGTGTAACACTAGGGTTTGGAGAGTGTATCTCACCCTAGACAATATGGAGAGTAGGACCTGAAAATCTGCAAGCAAAATTATTTCTTTTTGGGCAAAAATATTGTTTAGAAATACTTTTCCTTAAAATCCTGAAGCACCCAGTCGACTGCCTCCATGCAAAGATTTAAAATATTTTCCCCAACGGCTATGGTCAGTCGACTGCCTCAAGAAGGACAGTCGACTGCCTCATGAGTCAGTCGACTGCCTTGTACAGGCCAGTCGACTGCCTCAAGCAATCAAAAATGTTTATAACTAACTGGTTCATCCAGTCGGCTGGGCCCTAGGCCAGTCGACTGGGTCAGCCAGTCGGCTGCCATTTTATGGCCAGTCGACTGGGTTACTCCAAGAAATTGTTCAAGGTCCGTTTTTTATCCGTTTTTGAGTTCGTTTGTTTAATTACTTGAGCTTATAAGATCAATCAACGCATAAGATACCTTGTTACAATATTCTCACCCTGACCTACCTACCCCAGGTCTTGAGTCCAGCTTTTATACTTTATTTGTCCTTTTTGTCCTTCTTCGAGTATGTGCATGAGTTTTCTTATCACTTGTCGCTTTTTGGTATTAATGATCTTTCCGAAACATTTACCTGTACTTACTGAAACACTTAGCTCAAAGTCATATTAGTACCAAACACAGTTTTAAATGTTTTGTTAATATAAAAATAAGAGTTATTGTTTGAAATGGAATTTCAAAGCCAACAACTTCCATACATAGGTCAGAAAATGAGATCAAAGCGTAACTGCTGCAATGTCCTTCCCGGTCCTCTCGTATAAAGGTCCTCTCAATGCTCTAACGCCCACACCGGATATAGATCGAACTGTCTC